>CM076079.1:15427500-16627500 GCA_038088235.1 Zacco platypus
GCTTTCAAGCTTCAAAAGGGATGCAAAATCACCATGAAAGTGTCATAACAGTGGTCCACAGGACTTGTGGACTATATTCAAATTTCATCCGATAGCTTTATGTGAGGAACAGATTGCAATTTAAAGGTGTGTTCGTACCTGGTAGGTTTGGTTTGATTAAAAAAAACTGTGGTCTGATTGCTCTGTTACTGCGGTTCTTTTGAACAAGCCTGAACGCTGCCATCCGAACCCTGATGCACCCCAAAAGAAGTGGACAGAGACCCAACTTTTCAGGTTTCAAATTAAATCTGGTGCAGTTTGATATGAATTCAGATATGAATGCAGCACGGATCAAAGACATATAAACAAACCAAAAAAAAAAAGGATGTGATGTGATGTCACAGCACAAAACATTGTTTTGGATGTTCGGTAAGTTCTGATACAAAATATGTTATAAAAGCTCTTTAGGTTTGGTGTTGACAGTTTAAGCACTAATATATATTTGAGAGAGAGCAATGAACAACAAGTGTGAGCACGACTTGAGTCACTGTTTACTGATAATTGTGACATCTTGGTGCGTTCATGCGATTTATGAGCAAATTGTTCTTTTGAGTTAAATCTTCACAATGAATCAGTTGATAAAGTTCAAAAACCAGTCTGAATGATTCATTCACTAATAAGTCTGACACGGTTATCAAGTTTTTAAAGATTTGTAATAATGCCCTGTGAACCACTATTAAGATATTTTATGGTGCTTTTGTATCCTTTAGTCCCTATTATAACCCTAACCCTTGGATGGAAAAGAAAAACTAATTTACTTTCTTTAAAGAAAAGTAAGTCCTACAACAGGTTTGGAAAAACATGGCGAACTGTTGATCAACTTCACAAAACCAGTTTGAATGATTCATTCACAACTAAGACTGATATGGTTCTGTAAGTTCAACTGATTTCAACTAAGTTCAGCTAACTGATTTAATAACCTAGCGGCAGCATCACTGACTTAAGTCTTTTCCTGAAACTAGGCTATCATATTAGTTCATAAGCCATGGCATATAGCATACAAGTCATATGGACCACTTTTATGGTGCTTATTTTGTCATTTTGTCAGTCCTCTTACAGTTTCATTATATGGAAAAGAGTAACCAATTTATTCACCTTTATATTCACCAACAATAAGAAGAAAATTAGAAAATGTGATGCATGCTGGATACATCTGTGCTTGGAAAGCCACTGGATTTTAGTTCTAATTCTAAGCAAAGCTTAGATTATTTAACTCTAAATAAATTGGACCTTTGCTTTAGAGTAAGACAGACACTAACACATAATTCCAGTTCGAGCAGATTAGATTGATGGTAACCAGCTCTTAAGTGCTCTGATGCTTATTGTTTTTCTGTAAGTTATTAAATTCAAGACAACAGTGGAAATGCATTATTTATTTGGTTTAACATAGCTTTTTCCAGGGATAGAGGTTGTTAATATGCTTACCCATGCCCTTACAAATCAAAGCCCTTCAAGCTGATAGTTTTCACCCGCCGCTCTAAATGATTCATCAGAAATTATCACTGGGGGAAAATTAAATAGACTGATAAGCTGGATGTATTGGGTTAGTCGCATTAACCTGTGAGGGTTGTATTACCTTCGGCTGCATGGTACGCCCAGCTTATGCTGCTGTGATGCTATCATCTATAGGGATTAAACATTGAATAGATATCAAATGATAAACACCAGGCTTCTCATGTGTCTTGTAATTGATTTTTTTTTTCTTAAAATAAGTTGGAACACATTTACCAATGATTTATTTGAATGCATGCATGCAATATATATATATCCATATATCCATATATCCATATATATATATGCATGCAATATATAAAATCCAACAGTGATTTTAACTGATACTTTTTAGTTAACTTTACTTAATGTCTTAACTTAATTGCAAAACTCTAGTAATCTGTATTAATCACATACTATGTCTTTTTTTACTCATAAACCCCAAGTATTGATTAATTAATTGGTTTGAGTACCACTAATAATTACCACATTATTACCACATAATTATATATGAATAACATAACCATCTCAGTTTTTGCCAAAGAATGATTTTTTACAAAGTTAATGGTAGCACTTATAAAACACACATAAACAGTTGGTGAAACTTCTAATTGGGTTGATAAATTTCTTCTAAATTTGTGACAATATCTTGCAATTAACTAAACTTGTCACACAGACTTCAACATTCAGTATGCAAAACACAACAATTGTAACAATTAAATTTTATTTAAAGTAAATTATCAAGGACACTCTACAGTTCTTTTTTAGTCACTAGAACTCATGTGTAAGCTATACTTACTAAGCATTTGTCAGTACAACATACTATTCCTATTTCACTTTACTTAGTTTTTTAAGGCAGTTTGCACGCTTTTACAGTATATATATATATATATATATATATATATATATATATATATATATATATATATATATATACATATATATATATATATATACATATATATATATATATATATATATATACATATATATATATATATATATATATATATATATAATACTATATTATATAATAAATATCTATTCAAGCTACAAAAGGGACAAAAAAGCACAATGAAAGTAGTTCATATTAGTCATGCACTATATCCCACGCTTTTTGAAATCAGCAACTTCTAGTCTGAAGTTGTTAAATTTCAGTCTGTCCTAGTTTTATAAACCAAATAAACTGATTCATTAAAAAGATCTGACTCAAAAAATGAATCATTTACAAATTAGTCATCACTAAATCTCATCTTTCATTGGAACTTTCATTTGCTTCAGTAAGATCTAGAGTGCAATTCAAGATTTACTATGAATAACAACTTTTAAAGATTTGGAATAAAGCCATGCAAACCACAATTATGTTTTATGGTACTTTTGTATCTGCAGCTTGAAAGCTTTAGTCCCCATTATAACTGTCACAGATGTGCCAGGCTCTCACACTCACCAATCACAGTTCACTCCCTGATCTACATCTTCCCTCCAAATCCAAGTCTGACGTTTCCTCATCCTGGTGATTCTCTCACGTCCATGGTGATCATACTTACCTGTTGTTTGAGGTGTGTGCTTCTCTCCATTACGGACGTGTTCCATCCGTCCTCTGCATCTATGAGACAAAAGACTTTGTTATTTATCCATCTCATCATCGATGATATGTCATTACTCAACCTACTTACCTGTGGTTGTACACAAGCTGTTAATAAACATCAATGCTGTTTTATATATCTCTTGTCTGAGTGTCGTCCGTAACAATAACACTAACCCTTGCATGAAAAAGAATAGGACTAAAAAAAATAATAAAATGGAAAAAGAGAAATTAATTGCATTCTTTAAAGAAAGGAAGTCTCATAGCAGGTTTAGAAAGACGTGAATCTGTAAATTGTGAACTGTTCCTTTAAAGACTTCATATATTAAAATAAAGTGCATATTTGTCATGTTGGATTAAATCATCTGCATGTGGCATGAAAATCTCATTTACATGTCTTTACATGGCATTATAAAATGTTATTTTAAAACACCATGCATGATTTGAAGCACCTTCCCAAAGAGAGATCGGAATAGTATGAGCAAATATGGGCCAATGCACCACATATTTAAAGTGTTCCACACCGTTTCCCTCAAAGTGTTGCTTTATTTGGAGCCGTAATGTCCTGCCCTGAGGAACAAGACTGAGTAAAAACTTGTTTCACAGTGAGAGAGAGAGAGAGAGAGAGAAATAAGTGTGAAATTCCTTTTTAAAATGAATGCTGCATGCCACTTTTCTTTTCATCACTTATTCATTGAGAGCAAATGTTTTTCTCCATAACTGTGCTGCAGTTTCCCATATGCTCTGTTAGTCTGACATCTTGAACCAGCGCAGGTGCTTTAGCCTTCCATGGAAACATTTGCTGCTCTATCTCTCCACGTATACAGTTGTCTTTAATATTGTGAAAGCTGTCGTTCCGCAGCAGAAGAACGCTGGTTCTTTGGGTCCGCCCGAGGCCACAATGGATGAGGTGGCAGGATGTTAGGTGGCAGGCAGTGATGCCAGATTTCTTTAACACAAGAAATGTAGAAATATCAGTTTGGATATTGGTGTTAGATTGCTGTCGGTAGGAACTACAAGGCTCTATTGTTTATCTCGAGTTTATGTAACCTTCCTTTGCCTCAAGGTCTAATAAGTTTAGTAAAAGAGTATGAATCATGTTTCTGTTTACATGAAACTGTGACATTGTCTGTGGACATACTGTGCTAAAACCAATCTTTGGGTCATGTCTACATTTTGGAGGATTTTATGACCCCATGAAATAATACTGCATATTTTACTAAAACTATTTGCACAACTTCTATGGTTTTCCATGCATAGATGTACCCCAATTAAAGGGTTAGTTCACCCCAAAATTAAAATTCTGTCATTTATTCCTCACATTACTTTACTTCATACTTATCACTTCTATATCAAAATGTCTCTTTCACCCTTTCATTTTTCAGTGAGTGTGTACACATACACATTCCTCACTAAAATGCACACATAAACACACATCACATACACAAAGGTAAAAGGTAAAATGGTAAAAGGTATTTTTTAATAAGAGGAACCACCAGCATTTCTGCTTAAACTCAACTCAGAAGGTGGCCCATTTTATCTAACACATTCAGTTAAATTGGGCCAGTAACTAAAAATGTTTTGTTGTTGTTTTGTAAAAATCTGTATTGTTTAGCACAATATCAGCATTTTAACTCACCGAGGCCATCAAGACATGGGTTATCAATCATTATTTCTAAATATACATAGTATTTTTTTATTGATATATCGAATGTTTTATTAATGAAAAGTAAGATTATATGTCACTTTTTTCTGGAGTGGCCTCAAAATGAGGCACTGACCCCGACCCCCTTAGCAACCTCAGACTAATAAGATCATTTGCTAAATGTCAAGTACTGTTATGACAACAGTTTGAAATTCTTTACAATCATTGGCTGTTAACTTTTAAAGAGACAAGACACTCAAAACTTAAATGGCCCATTTTACCTGATGGCCCAATTTGCCTGATATCAGTGATGATCAGTGAACATAAGCCTAAATTAAATCTTCCTATATCTTAATCGTCTACTAGCATGTTGATCTTTCCTTGCTAGCAATGGCCTTTATTATCTTAAAATGTCCACCCTGTTACACACTGACCCGTAAAAATTTACAAATTACCTAGACAAATTTCTTATTTTCTGTTTGTATGATAGACAGATAGAAAGTTTTTTTCAACGGACTTGCTCAGTCAAAAATCCAACCAACTGTGACCCTTCCATATCAAATCAAAAGAAGATGTCCTACACTACATAATCTCAAACTCAACATGAGAGCTTCTTTTCCTTCCAGCCAAAAGCTTTTCTGACACAGCTCACATATTGTACTCCCTGTGTGTAAAAAGCCTGGGACTTGTCCAAGATGACCAATGATTTGTGCTCAGTTTCCAGAAATACTCACATGACACCTTTCGTTTTCAGATCTCTTTATCTGTTGGCTGTACCTGCTAAAAAACAAACAAATGGAAGATGCTATTTATGGTCTGCAATATCACAAAAAACTCTGATCCAGCCTCCAAGAACAGGAAAACCAGACAAATCACTCTCAATATTTCAGTCCTGGCTAATTTTTTTCTGAAATGATTGCCAAGACATAACATTTTGAAATATGCACTTAAAAATTACAATTGAACAAAAGCCTTGCTGACTAACTCCCAATGATGTCAAACGCTTTATTTGTATCTTTTGCTGATGGACTAATCATCAAAACACTCTATGTCCTGCCGCTTTATGAACTCCAGCCATGAAAAAAAATATGTAAATAAATGTAATAAATGTCAAAAGAATTACAGTCTCTCTCATCTGGCCTTCCATACACAGTCAGCATGATATAGGCCTTTATATAGAGATCCTGTCTATGGATTTGAAAAGAAAGATAAACACTCTCTCTCTCTCTCTCTCTCTCTCTCTCTCTCTCTCTCTCTCTCTCTCTCTCTCTCAGCCTTAATGCAAGCAGTTCTGCTTTCACAGAAGGTTGTAAATATATGCTGTTAACTTGAACTATGAATATACAGCAATTCTGCAGTTGAGTACACTGCAAAAATTATTTTCTCACTTAGAGTATTTTTGTCTTGTTTTCCCATACAAATATCTAAGCATTCTTAAATCTAGACACATTTACTTAAGAAGCAAAAAGTCTTGTTTTCTGAAGTATGTCAAAATCAAACATCAAAATGAAGTACTTTGATGCTTAAAAAATAGAAAAAAATATCTGCCAAAGGGGTCTGAAAAATAAAGTTAATTCAAAAGGAAAGCACATTTATTTTTTTGACCCCACTGCCAGATATGTTTTTCTTGTTTTAAGCATAAACTCACTCAATACTTTTTTTTTTTTTGTGCAGTGTAGCTTGAATCCTGTTCAGATCCTTGTTAGTAATTTGCTTTACAGAGATTTGTTGGAGTTGTTTGATTCCGACAGGATTTGAATCACATAATACGTCCCAAAACATGAATTTATCTGATCCTTTTGAGGGAAAACTAGTCCCATTTTTCGCTTTGTACACAGAGCCGTCATCCTTGAAAGACCAAGCCAGAGTCTGATCAGAGAATCAAGCGAAGGTCAGTGGAGAAGTCAGGCGAGGTGACATCACACTTCCACTGGGAACCCGTCACTGCGATCCAGATCATAATAATGTGCATATTCCACCTGTCAATCATGCCTCGACAGAAAAGAAAAGGTTGAGAGCGATGACGCAGACGCCCTTTTTACAGACGGCTGAAATTTACCGCAGGTCAACAGAGAAGTTCAACTTCAAAACCGCATGCTTGTTTGCGCTCACTCGTTATTTCAAACAGACAGCGATAACAACAAATCACAACCGCTATATAGCAAAAACCAAAACAAGGAAGCAAATCAGATATAAATACGCTATGTTTCGACTAGCAGCTCCTTTGAGAAATCCTCATTTACCGTGTCATGTATGGGGTGCACTACAAAGACTCTCTGCCTTCAACAAGTTTCCAACTGAAATGCAGGTTCTTTTATCATGACAGGTCCATACAAAGACCACAGTGAGACGAAGATGCTTCACAACATCACAGGGACAGAGTTTGTGAAGTCGCTTGTAGAAGTGCACAGCGTGAACGATAGACTCCCATGATAGTGTTCAACAGAAGAGTGTCAATTCGCCTCTAACCCTTCATCACTAAGAGGATGTTGAGCTCAGGCACAGAGAGACAAGGCCACTTAACAGATTGTTATCATGATGCTGAAACTAGCAGCTACTTGAAGACGTGTGATTCACATTCACACTGATATTTCAGAGCCAAATGGCTTTTAATGCAACCTCAAAACAAAATTACTGCTGCGTATTATGTTGAGAATTGAAATCAGGCTCTCTGCCATCTCAAACAAAAACTATACTTGTACACTCTGAAATTACCTTCCTTTTTTAATTTACATCACACAGGCTATTTGGTAATCTTTTTTTATCTTTCATTTGAAGCCACGTTTCTAGCATTTGTAAAACCACATTCTTCCATCTTAAAAATATATCTAAATTACAACATATGCTCTCAATGACAGATGCAGAACAGTTAGTTCATGTGTTCATGACCTCAAAGCTAGATCATTGTAATGCTTTGCTGGGTGGATGCCCTGCACGCCTAATAAACAAACTCCAGCTGGTCCAAAACGCAGCAGCTAGAGTTCTTACTAGAACCAGGGTGGATGAGCATATTAGCCCGGTTCTGTCAACACTGCATTGGCTCCCTATTAAACATTGTATAAATTTGAAAATCTTGCTAATTACTTACAAAGCACTAAATGGTTTAGCTCCCCAGTACTTGAGTGAGCTCTTAACACATTATAGTCCTTCACGTCTATTGCAATCTCAGAATTCTGGCCAGTTGATCGTAGATTCTTTTCTATTTTGCACCTAAACTATGGAACAGTCTTCCTAGCATTGTTCGGGAAGCAGACACACTCTGTGAGTTTAAATCAAGACTAAAAACACATCTCTTTAACCTGGCATACACAAAACACATTATCTACTTCTATAATTCATGTAAATTGTTAGGCTGAATAAATAAGTTCAGCCGGAACCTGGAACACTTTCTATAACACTTGATGTACTTGCTATATCATAAGAAGAATGGCATCTACGCTAATATTAGTCTCTCTCTGTTTATCCCGATGTTTACAGTGGCCAGATCCAGGCCGTATCCATATGAGACGAAGGACCTGCACCTAGACACGATGACAATGCAGCCCTGAAGTGTCAACTAAACTATCCCCTGCGAAGGCCTTCTTCCCTTTCCTTTCCCTATGTAGAGCTAAAACGTTATCAAAATGATTCCAGTAAGCATGTATCCCGGAAATGACAAATAATTCTGTATTATACGGGCAGGACAAGTCATTTGGCAATGTCACTTTGTAAAGAAAAACTAAGCATCTGTGCACATACACATTCAAATGTGCATACCTATTAAACTAACCACGTAAATGAACGGCAAGAACACATTTAAAGTCTTAAAAAGGTGTCTTTTAAGCGGCCCCTAAGTTAATAATTAACTATTTTCACAACGGATGTGATTCAATCAAAAACTTACTTTAGCTCGATAATAAACTTTTCCTAGAGCTGCTGTTAAGCCAAAACAATCTCTGTCCATTAATGTTCCTATTATCACTGTGAAGCTGCTTTGAAACAATCTGTATTGTAAAAAAATAAAAAATAAAAAATAAAAAAAAAAGCGTTATATAAATAAAGATGACTTGACTTGACTTGGTAATGTTAACCAATAACCAAATAGCTATTTAGGCATTTGGTCTTGCTTCATTCCAGTATGTATTGTAATGCACCACTTTTCATTATTCAAGTCATTGGACAAAATCAAGTTCCACCAATATCCTGTTTCACTTTGCACCACATTACACAGTTAAAGGGGTTGTGAACGACAATTCACATTACTTTAAGATGAGATTAAATCATTAATATTTGGAAAGGATTTCATGTGGAGCAGCAAACTGTTCCAGAGGCGTGGGACCGCAACCAAAGAAGGCAGTCTCCCTGAAATTTTAAACAGGACCTGGGAACAGGCAGAAATAGGCTATTTGATGACCGTAGACAAGCATAAGAAATGGAATGTGGTGCCAAACCTGGTTCCAGACGGAAGGTTTTGTAGAGGCATTTTATATAATGCATTGTGATAATCAGGTGTGGATAAAAGGCATATTTGTGTAGCACACACTTGACATTGATTTATAATTTCCTATTTTTATTCATTTCATGTTTCTTTATTCATAATTGTATTATTATTATTATTTAATTTTCATTCTATTAATAATGTTTAAAGCTGAAACAATTTTATTATTAAAATACTCTTTCCTCTTTAATATAGACACACCTCTATGTAAGCCATGGACCGTTTTCACATTTCCGGGGTTCCCAAAAGTGGAAGTCACCATAGTTGCGTAAACTTCCATAGCAGTGAATGTAAACTACAACATGCCACGGGTTATAGTATATAAGAGCACGAAGGCGAAGAACTCCAGGAAACGGTCTTTAATATAATAATTCAGAATATAGAACAGAATAACAGGGGAAACAACTCAACAACACTAAGACGAGACTGGACAAAGAACTGAACAAAAAAAGGGAGTGTAATACAAAGTTAATTACGGTAATAATAAATGAGTTAATTAATGAAACGACAGGTGAACGGAATCAATATTCACGGGAACACACTAGAAAGAAACTAAACCAAAACAGAGCATACATTTTACAAAAACAGTTGCAAGTCCCATTTTTCCCTAACAGCGAAAGAAAAAATCCACAGTAACACTTTACAATAAGGGTCATTAGTTAACATTAGTTAACTACATTAGTTAATTTCAACATTTACTAATACATTATTAAAATCTTGTTAACATTAGTTAATGCATTGTGAACTAACATGAACAAACAATGAACTACTGTATTTTCATTAACTAATGTTAACGAAGATTAGTAAATACAGTAACAAATGTATGGCTCATGGTTAGTTCACTTTAGTTAATACATTAACTAATGTTTAACTAATGAACCTTATTGTAAAGTGTTACGAAATCCACAATAGCTTTCTATGACTTTCAAAAAGAGGAAAAAAAAAATGACGAAAAATAGAAATATATGCCAAATTTTTCATTACTTCCTCAGCCATTGTATTAGAAACACTCGTGCATTAGCTATTTTTCTTAATGCCAAGGTCAGAAAAGTATAGTGAATAACAATTAAAAGTAAGTTTGCATCTACTTGTCAGGTACCAGTCAGTGTGGAGTATTACTAGACTGCGTAATTAATATCTGTTCACAGTTTCTTTTGTTGGTCCCCCAACAGAGAATCTGACTGTAAGTAACTTCACAACTTATTCTACTAACCCGAACCCTAACAGCAAACCCTATTCTAACAGACTAGTAGTCTGTCAGGGTTATGTCTGTTTATCTGTTCCCCAGTCCTGTCACTTGTCACATGTGGTCTTTGTTTTGAGTTTCCCGCTTCTCCTCAGTTGTCATAGTCACCTGTATTAGTTCATTTGCGTCAGCTGTGTCTTGTCATTAGTTATGTCTTTCACCTGTGGCCCGCTCATTATCCTCATGTGTTCCTGTGTATTTATACCCTCTCTGTCTCTCCAGTCCTTGTTCATCATTAAAGCTACTTAGATGGTGTTGTGCTTGTATGTTCCTGATTCGTGATTAAACTATTTGATATTAATTCAGTCTTCATTCTCCGTGAGCTTCTTCCGTTACACACACCCGTGACAACTACTGTAACTAATACTCTTATGAGAGTTTTAGTTGCAAAGTTACTCATAGTTAGTACAATGCCAAAGTTGGACCATTGAAATGTAAGCATAAAGCGTTATAAAATTGTAAAAAACCGTTGCTATATTTCCCATTTTAATAACTGTGGAAACACATCATCGCAGGGTTCATTTGTTGCAACCAATGGTGTGAGTTTGGGGCGGGACTATCTGGCTGACCAATGGCAGATGGGGGTGAGGGGGTTTGAAAAGTCAATCAATTTTCCTGTTTGAAAAAAATCAATGTTTTTGTACTTCACTTGGTCGCCCCAGTGATACAGACATATACGCATAAATTCAGCTTTAAACCTTATTATATTGAAAATAAAGGAATTAAATATGAAATAATAAACTTATCAATACAGAAACTAAATGTTACCTGTTAGTGACCATCGACTTGGTCGCCCTAGTGATACAGACACATATGCATAAATTCAGCTTTAAACCTTATTATATTGAAAATAAAGGAATTAAATATGAAATAATAAACTTATCAATACAGAAACTAAATGTTACCTGTTAGTGACCATCGACTTGGTCGCCCTAGTGATACAGACACATATGCATAAATTCAGCTTTAAACCTTATTATATTGAAAATAAAGGAATTAAATATGAAATAATAAACTTATCAATACAAAAACTAAATGTTACATGTTATATAGACTGCTGCCTTCTGTTCTGTTCTGATATTGTTTTACTGCTTCCTCTTCTTTCTTTGTTTTTTTTTTTTTTGTATTAGCATTTTTCCTGGAACAAACACTTCAAAAAATTTTGGATTTTAGTGTTAGACATTTTCTCAAAACAAACAAAGCTATTAGACTATTTGTTCTGGCAACTGCTTGTTGATTCTGGCACACAGCCAAGTGAACTGACAGGAAACAAAGCGGCACAGATTGTCATGACAACAACAAAGTTTACTGCATTGCATTTCATTTTTCGGTAGGTCAAAGCTGCATGTTTTAGTACCGCTTTTGTGTGCAGCTTCATCTTTACACAGACTCTGGAGCCCCTCAGAGCAGCCTTACATCAGCTATGTAAAAAAACGCCTTGTAAGAAGCTTTTAGAATGTGTAATTTCATTTATTGTTTGATAGCAGTGACTAATACCAATTAGCTTTACTTTACAATTATCATTTAGCTGGAGAAAGTCATCCAACTTTAAATGTGCCTCAGGCTGACCAACAAAGCTTGTGAGGCAGAATTGTGACTTGATTTTAGTGGAAAATAGAGCTTGAGTATAAAGCACTGTAATAAAATACGTAATATATATTTGCCGTTTTTTAGTTATTGACTTCTTAAGATTAAGACTATATGGATAATCAATTTGGTTTAAAATGACAGTGAATGTTTACATGTTTACAGCTAAATGTTACATTTGTACCACATTGAGAGCATATTCTGACTTTAATCTTAAAAGATAAAACAGGTTTGTTGCATTATATAACACAAAATGCACCCTAATAACATAATTATTACTTTAAAAGCAAAACTCTCTAAATTACTGATTTTTTCAGCCGTCTGAAGCTTCGTTTCTTTTCACAGCAGTGGCTCTTTGCTCATTAGATGAGCGCATTGATTTTATGATCGTCTGCAAGGGAAATGCAGGATAGTGAGAGTTTAATGAATTGCTCGTTATTTTGTGCTTTTCCTAAGAGTCTCAAGGCGCCAAATGACTCAACTCAAACTGAAAGGAAAATTCTAATGCTGGTTTCTTGTAGCAGCTCCTTATAAATATTCCCCACATAAAGCATCTCCACAAACAAGCTCCCTGCTTCTCTTGCACCAGCACTGCTGGGTGGTTTTGGTTGACATACAGCAGACATCAGAGAAGCTTCAACCTTCAGCAGCAGTGCTGCCAGATTCGGAGGCAGAGAGCTGGGGGTGTTCTTCAAGAACGCATCCCTGGATCTCTGCCTCAGCTGAAGACACCAGAATAGTCGGTGTGTGACTCTCCTGCAGTCCAACTTCTCAGGGACTGCCAGAGATCAGATAAAATGCAGCAACATGGCACTGGAGGTCTGCTCATCTTAATGCAAAGCCAAGTGTAGGACAGGATTATTATTAAACCAAGTTTGCAGTGTTTGGCAAGTCACTCAAGAGCAGGTAGGAGTGTGTGTGTGTGCGTGTGTGTGTGTGTGTGTGTAGGTGTGTGTGTGTGTGTGTGTGTGTGTGTGTGTGTGTGTGTGTGTGTGTGTGTGTGTGGAGAGCTGTGATTCTGCAACAATCCAGCAGCATGACTCGCTGGTCAAAACAGATGACATATGAGATTCATCATAAGAGATAATGCTAATGCATTTCTATATTGATGGTTTAACATTAACAAAGGTAAATAAACACTGTAACAAATGAATTGTTAGTTAATGTTAGTTAATGCATTAATTAATGTAAACAAATGAGACCTTATTGTAAAGTATTGACATGGCCCTAAAAACGTAACAAATAATTAAGGTTTAATAATGCCAAGCTAAGGTAAGAGACATTACTAAAAGTATAATGATTAAATAAGCACCAATTATCAACACCATATCCAAAATAGTATAATATTACTGCAGACACAGCCATTAACACATGCTATTTTTATAATTAAGCGGTAGAACTTGACCTTTATATAATTTACAGCAGAACTTAGTCAGTGCTGTAGATATAGTAGTCGTGTTTTGTTATAATACACAACATGTTCAAATTGCTCCTAAAATGATCTCAGGTGTGACAAAAATAAAAATGTTCCTTTTGGCCCATAATCAATTATTTTAATGAATCAGTCAAAAAGATTCACCCCTTTGAAACTAGACCAAACTTGATTCACTCAGTAAAGAGAGTTCACAACTTTTTCCTCAAAGAAACCCAAGTCATTTTGCATTGAGAGTTATAGAGTTAAATCAGTTTATTTACTGATTCACTGGTTGTTCATGAGATACATATTATATTATATTATATTATATTATATTATATTATATTATTATATATATATATATATATATACAACAGACTAAATAAACATTTACAATATGTCTGTTACTAAGTGCTAATATGTGAACTTTCAAAAGAATTTACACTATTATACATACATTCTAAAAAATATCTGTAAAAATAAGGCACAGTGTACTGTACTAATTTCTGTATTTATTTTTTTAAATAATATTTATTGTATTTATTAATATTTTGAATTCTGCACTTCATTGTGTTGTGTTTTAGGGTATACGAGAAAGTCTGAAAAAATACAGGATACTTTCAGAGTAATGAGAATATTTTTTTATTTTATTTGTTACAGTCTATTATCATCTCAGGAAATAATAGATCATTTATTATTGTTCCTGTCTGCTGAATTAAACAGACCTGTCATTACATGGTGTGAACTGAAAAACATAGTAACCTTTTTTTTATTAACAAAGTCATAATTAACACCAAATATCTATTCATTTGTAAATAAACAACATTAATATTTCATTCACAGAAGAAGGCTCATGAACTAAAATGCTGTGGGCTTTTGGAAGTACAAACAAAAATCAGTAAATATTTCAACAGAGGTCACCGGTCCTCCAGAGGCCAGCTCTGGCTGAAGGAATAAGGGAACTTTGTCAAATCTTTCCCTGTATTATTGATGAGGATGAGGCATGATATTGCATCTCTTTAATGGAGTGAAGATGGCGTGATTAAGAGCCAAGAGCGATGTCTAAGCGGTCATTAGGGTTGTGCTACAGCTGGACTTTATCAGACGACCAGGGATATCGATGAGGATAAATGATTCTTTTTAGACACGGGCACACTGGCAATGTAGTGCCAGCATGTTTGAGCCATAATCAAAGTGAAGGTGAGCACAATGGCTCATTGCCATGTTTGCCATTGCCTTTCAAGTGCGGAGCAAGGTCGCCTAGAATAATCTCCACAAATTGTTGCATTCAGTCTTGATAATCTCCTCTCGCTCTAATGGATCCTAGGTATGTTTACCAAGTGGGAACACCTCACAAAGTCATTTTGCAATCGTTCTCTCCTCTGACACAATAATAGAACTTGAATTGGCTTTTTGATCAATGACAAAAGTGGTTAACTTGATATGTTTGATAAGGACGGCCACCTTGAGCCTTGATTGCATATGTAATGTCTGAAGTGGCGTGCGTGTCAGTGTGTTTGTGTCCAGATCGTGAGCATATACTTTTCCTAAACTAAACTAAAATCACGTTTAAGAAAAATGAAAAAATGTTTAAATGAAAAAAATCGTCTGTAAAATATATAATATTAGGCTGTCACTATAGTATAGCAAAAAAAGTACTCTGCTTGTGGCAGCAAAGGTAGAGGTAGTCTCAAAAGCCTTTTAAGTGTCAGTGATACATGAGTTAAAGTAGAAGGAAACAAGCTCATTTGTTTTTGAGGGTCTGGCCACAGGACAGTCGAGGTTGTGCAAAAGTGGTGGATCAGTGCAGCAAAGAGATGCAAGGAGCCCCACCACTGCGATACGGCGAGAAGTGTTTATTTTTATTTCCCTGTGGGCTTTTCTAAGGCATTAATGGTTGAATAAATAGGAATGGACAAGGCTGAAGTCTGAACAAGAATGCAGCCCCAAGCGTAGCGTGGCAGACCGCCTTGCTGATATTGGCCGGCGCTGCTTTTGCTGATGCACAGTGGTAAAAGCTTTCTTACAGCTATAAGTGTGATACCCTCTTACATCAACCACAGTCTCATCAAATAAGCCTACATGCCCACACATTGAATATATAGATGCCTACACAAGCAGATGTGCAGACGCACAGACTAGAGAAAATAGTTCTTTTAAAATATAACAGAAAATATTTAATTGCATATAACTTGAGTAAAAACGTGATTATCCGGGGTAACATTCAGTCACTGCTGTGTGCGCATTCCACTATGGATCGTCAACATGGGGTATTACTTTACAATAGGAAGAATCTCAAACAACTCTGTCTGGTCCGCAAACTATGTTTCACATCCACACGCGAGAAGTTATAAGGAAATAACGCAAGGTCACGCAAAACTGTGCGCTATTTTGCAGCAAAAAGGAGAAAAAAAATCAAAGATTATGGAGGAGGAAATGGTTGGGAAGACGCGGTCTCCTCCCCGAACCTCCGACTGCCCTGTATCTTGCTCTGTCATTGACTGTAGGTCAACGTAGATTTCATTTTCAGTCAGAACACATTTCACACAGCATTTTGAATTGCAGACAGTTCCAGATACTTAGCATGCGTCTTTGCTACACTCTAAAATAAGATGGTTCTTTATAGGTTCTTTACACGTTGTAACAGAACCGAATTGTCTTGAAGAACCCTTTATATGCTGAAATGGTTCCTTGTGTTAGAGTTTAGGGTTCCTTTTTCCCGCCTTTTTGTTTTTCAAATCTGTAACTATCAAAGCCACTTCATTACTGATTTTCTGGAGCTCAGCAGCCATTTAATTACACACACTGCCAACACACTCTCAACAGGTAAATTATTTACTTCTTGAAATATCTATAAAATGTAACTTTCAAGTTGTTACTGGTTTCCTGCCACTCATGTCTTTTTCTCTTTTAGTTTAACAAAACATGTAAGTGTGAGCAGCTTTTTTCACTTATCCTCTGCACTAAGTAACAGATATATTGAATTTATGACCCATATCATTAGATTTTTTCAAATATTACTTTATACATAAACATACCCAGTCACAAAAACATTAAAACTATCCCATGACTTTATATCACTTTTACTTTTTAACACTTTAAAGGGCTAACATACTGTCCATTTTAACTAATTTTGGCCTTCATAAACATAATTGTTTTTATATAAACAAAGAGACACACTGTAACTTTAAAGATAGTAATATACTAAAATAAATGAAACGCCACAAGTTTGAGTAAAACTTAATAATCATCTTCACAGCATGATTTTAGAAAGATCCAGAGAATTTTGTGTTTCAATGAAATTAAAAACTTCTGACTCTTTAGATGATCTACGACACAAATTTGCGTAGATTAGTAACCAGAAATCTTAAATATTTCTTATTCATTACGTTTATTTGCATTTTGAAATAATAATTTAATGAAGAATTAACAATGTGGTCTCATATAAACAAGCACAAACGTAAACGTAGAGAAAAACACACTTCATTTCTCATTTGTGACAGCTGAATCAATGTAACCATTGTGCCTGAAGGTGCAAGCTGCCAGAAGATCTCTTCTTGAGCACTTCAACATTCTGTGATCCCTCCTCTAAATCCCTCCACTTCAAGCTCTTTTTGTGTATCTGATCACATTAAGTGGTTCTAAGTCCACTGCTTTAGCAAAGGAGCTTTGAAAATAGCTGGCGTCTCCTGGATTATGAGGCGCAGAATTCCAGACTTGATGGTCATGGATGGTGAAAGGCACAATAACCTCATACAGGAGCTCAGAATAAGGTGAGAAAGGTGTTTCCAGTGTGACACAGCAATTAAGGAAGAAAGGAGTAGTCGGAAAAAGTGTTTCCCTTGTTCGTTTTCTGTGAGTATTGAATCTGTTCAGTTGAATTCTACAACTTGTTAGGGTTAGTGAGGGCAGCAGGGGGTGCTTACCCTGTGGTCAGTGTGGGTCATAATGCCCCAGTATAGTGATGGAGACACTATACTGTCGAAAAGCCTTCGGATGAGATGTTAAACCGAAGTCCTGGCACTCTCTATGGTCATAGAAAACAAATCCCAGGATGTCTTTCAAAAAAGAGTTGGGGTGTAACCCCGGCATCCTGACCAAATTTGCCCATTTGACTCCATTATCACAGCCTCGAAAAACATCCCCATATATTGACTGGCTTCATCACTCTGTCTCCTCTCCACAAATAAACTGGTGTGTGGTGGGCGTTCTGTCACAATATGGCTGCCGTCACATCATCCAGGTGGTGGTTGAGGAGATTGATGGTTGAGGAGATTGACATTGGTGGTGGTTGAGGAGATTCCCTCCTTCCATATGTAAAGCGCATTGAGTACCAAGAAAAGTACCATATAAATGTAACAAATTATTATTATTATTATTATTATTATGCAAATCCTGCCAGAAGCCAAATGTGACAGCCAAACCATCTTTCTCCACTGTTTTCTGACCATGTATCCATGTTTTCTGACTAAATACAATATTTTGTAAGCAACATTGATGTTATATTACAGTACATTTTAACCAGTCAGTGTTTTCATTTTAAACTTCTCTTTTGTTTCAAAGACCTGTAACTACAAAGTGACTGCTTGTTTTTGTGGACAACACTTAAAATACCTGGGTTTTATATTTAAGACTCAGGTATTACAGCCTCTTAATAACAGTTATAAAAAGAAGTATGAACCTCCAACAACAGAATGACTTCTACAGAAAATACACCCTCTGGAAGAGCCCAGTCAGAGTCCTGACCTATTGAGACACTTTGGCATGATCTCAAGAGAGCCATTCATACCAGACAATCCAAGAATGATGCTGAACTGAAACAATTTTATAAAGAGCAATGGTATAAAAAATGGTTCCTCACGATCACTGTGCAAGTCTGAACCGCAGTTACAGGAAAGGTTTGGTGCAGGTTATTGCTGCAAAAAGCGGGTCAACCAGTTTTTAAATATAAGGGTTCAAATACTTCCACGAGAGAAAGAGAATGAGACTGTGAACCAGTGCTATTTTAGTTTTTATTTTATAGTTTTATTATAGGATTTATTATCCATTTTAGTTTGATTTTAGTTTCATTTTTTGTTATTTCGCTATGTGCTTTTGTTATTTTATTAATGTTTTTTTATATTGCTATTTAGGTTTCATTTATGTTTATTTCAGTTTTAGTTTTAGTTTTCCAGTTTATAATTTCAGTGCTTCAACTTAAACTTATTTCAGGATATTCCCAATGCGATATTTCTATTTTTAACCAATATTCAGATTTTATTTTACTTCAGTGTTATTTGATTTAACAGAAATGTTTAGTTTTAGTTAACAATAATAACCAGACTCAACAGCTCCTTTTATAGCCTACATCCCAAGTATACCCATTGTGCCCATTTTTCAGATGATAACATTGTATTTTTAACTCTTTTTATTATTATTTTCTGCAGAAGCATTCATAATTCTGTACTTTCTAAGGCCTTACTGTCTTTCCCATGTGAAAATTTTTGCATCAAGATTCCAGAAGAAATGGGGATTGAGGCAGTAACAATGGAAACAGTATTACAATACTTTGCACATTAGATCCTCAAAAGGCCTGGACACAAAAGCAGTAACAAACCTAAGAAGATAGACGAGCAAACTCATTAGCTTAGCGGCCCCCAGTCGAAGAACATAATACGGTGAGCAATTCTCTGCTCGCCGGTTGCCTGATAGCACTTATTTGTCGTACTTCAAAGCCACAGCTGTCTCCAGAAGTCGTTCTGATTTCAGTGTCCTGCTGGCTGTGTGGTGAATGAGTTGAGAAATAGGTTGTTTAACATACTCCTTCAACCGCAAGTCATGAATTGCAACTCAACTCACCTAAACAAGTGGATAAGCGCATCAGCCCGCTCTATATTGAGGAGGGCCCAGATATGAATAGGTCTGTTTTTTTTTGTTGTTTTTTTCTCCCTGAAACATACATGAAAGTCTGATTGGGAATTTGATACACACACACACCATCATGAAACCTGGAGAGCAATTGCTGAAAGATCTGTTCATCATTTTTTCAGCACGACAAATGACAGGAAGACTTCCAGAACAGCAAGACGCGATGTTTAAACTTCTCACTTGTTTCAAAATTGACTTTGAATGGTTTCAGGGCATGTCACCGGAAATAAGCCCAATACGCTTTTGATCACTCCAGGGGAAAAAACCTGAGCAACAAATTTGAAGACCTATTACTACAAAGTGACTTACGCTTGCATGCTTTCTGGGGAAAACATATTCTTTGTAGTGCAAATTATGCCCTTGTTCACAAATTCCCTTTTGACTTATCACAGTAGAACAGATTGTCCCCTTACTTCACCCCAGTGCACTTTTGATAGTTTCCAACTCGACTGTGACCACGCAGAGGGTGTCTAATCTATAGATGAAAATTGGTAAATATTTACTTGTTATTACTGGACTGACAAATGCTGCCTGCATGTGTTCGCTCGTACATCCAAAATGCGTCAATTTATTGTCTCTTTAACTCTTTTCTTCCGCCATTTCTCTCTCAGATATCGGTTGAGGAGTTGATTTAAAATGTAACAGTGAAAACAAAGCGTCCCCGAGCGAGATACTTCCTACAGATAGAACCATAGATTCTGCATTAATACTTCTGGCAGCTATGATCTTGCATCACGTAGTTAAACTGCCCCCTGGTGGCACTTCCAAGGTTGAGAAGAGCCACCAGTAATTTCATAAACCAATGCAAAGTCATTTTTTTTGTTACGGTAATTTTTCCCCGGGGGGGAAGTCAGTTTGTTATTAGCATGGTAATAGCATTCACAAAGAGCTAACACTATCTCTCCAGTAGTCCTGAGTTTGCATTCATTATGCAGCCTTGTTTCTGAACACAGAGTTGAAGTTCCAATCACAGCGAGCAGATGTCTTAAGTAGCTCCACTTTGGCAACCGCGGTCTGCCGAAACCCTTGGGATGCACGTCTCTTGATGTGTCCCAAGTTCATATGAAGTGCTTCACCGATGCAGAGCTGTCGATCGAGCACGTACGCATAACATTTGCACATTAATAGTCACGCGCTACTGTCTGACTGATGGAGTTTATAGCTCTTTCAGTTTACTGCCATCCAAAGTCTCCCTATTTACGGCAGCCGCTCGTAATATTCACCTATATTTATAGTGAAAAAAGATAATGGGATGCCAGGCACTTGTTGTGTTTGAAAGGCAAGTGTGAGAGAGCGAGAGAGAGAGAGAGAAGGAGAGGTTTTGCGCAGGAAGACAGCGTCCACTCATTGATTGTATCTGCCGCCCCCTTCCTGCCGTTACCATTTTTTCTAATGTTTTTCATAAGCTATTATGTAACATAATTGTAGACTAACATTAACATTAATAGCAGCCAGTTGTGCTGGTAGCCAGCCAAGTGTAATGAGTTTACGTAACTGGCAAGATTAGTGAAATAAAGCACATTTTGAAAATTCTTTTCGAAAACAAACTTTGATGTTGTCACTTATGTTGTCAGATATTAATTAATCGGCTGACGATAAAGCCTTGAATACGAACCTCACTGGAATTACATTTCTGAAAAATCTTTTCATATTTTTCTGTTTCATGTTATGTATTTATCTGAATAGTTTGAGGAGAATAAATTCATCGTTGTTGAGCTAAAAAAAAAAAAAAACATGGTCTTTGTCGCCATCCAGCGGTGATAATGCTGAATTGCTGGTTTTGTGAATAGCCTATGTTTTCATAAATTAACATATTTCAATCAACGTTCCGAGGTAATTGTTTGAATTTTCCCCCCCATTAGAATATATACAACTTATACATCATGCAAATCCATAAAAATGGGCTGGTAACCTGATTCACAGAAAAAAGACACAAGTACCATGACCTGAAAGGGGAGCGTTTTTATTAAGATACCTTTTACTTGCTAAAAAAGTATAAACTCAATAAAATCAATCAGATAACAAGTGGCATAGTAGATTGTGCACAACAGGTTTTTCATCAAAGTTTTGATCATGTTGAAAATTGTGGGGCCTGTGTGCATCAAATATGATACATTAGACTTTACATGGTTAACATCAGTGCAGACCAGAGTCTTTCTGTGTCTTTCACAGAGTCTTTCCAAGTTTTTCTGTGCAGTATTTCACCACAGTCAGTTTTATAGACTTCTCTTGCTTTTGGCCTTTGACTTGAAGTTTCATGCAGTGAAGGCTGGACCTCAAACAAGATCATGCAGCAAAACAAAGTCAAAAGTCTCCTTCTGATTTGTTTTGGATCTCAGGGAAATAGAAAGGACCTTAAAGAAATCAAGTTGGACAGGCTTTGAGCACAGTGTTAAATCCATTTACTCTCTCGGTTGAAATCTGTAAGAGAAGAGCACAAGTTTTCAGGGGAAGTTTGTAAGGGGAAAGAGATCAGAGAATTAGGAATGAAAGCTCAGTCTGGGTTTATTGAGAGATCAATACTTAAGCTTGAGTTTGCAAAATTATGAGAAATAATGAACTAAAACAACAGATAATAACAGGAAAGATAGAAAAAGGAGATGTGTACATTTCAATGCCCAAAGTTCTTTCAAAATGCATTTGTGGAGAGAGACTTCAATACAGTTTTTGTCAAATAACACTGACTTATAGGTGACTGTTGTCATTTCCTGTTCCCAGATATTGCACTTCTATCAGGGGGCTTTGGGGCTTATCTTCCAAATTCTGAACAACAAGAATATTGCTGCAACCACGGAGCAGTACATAAATAGTTTGTCAAACGTGATGTCTCTGTGGGATTGAGTCTGCTTCTGTAAACATTTTATTCAAAGAAAAATGCATTACAATTTCCTTTTTCTTCTATAAATAAATATTTGCAAAGGATGTCAGACATGCATTATAACTCACCATGATAATGTTCTGACTTTATTTGAATTCATTATTTTACAATTTAAATATGTAAATAAGAAATATTTCACAACTTTGTTGCCAAATCTGTTGTTTTAATAATTGCCTATTCTAATATAGTAACTCTAAAATAATTAGTAATCTATTTTAAGGTGCTAATTTAAGGTGTTTTTGAAAATACTTAATCTGCAGTAATTTCTTTGACTATAAATAAATGTATTTGTGTTATTAGAATGTAATTTGCATTAACCTCAACAAAGTAATGTGATTACTTAATAAATGCAACTTGTAGTGCATTACTTTACTCGTTACATCAAAAAGTAATCTGATTACATAATGCACATTACTTGTAATGCATTACTTGTTAGATCAAAAACTGATCTGATTATGTAATGCATGTTACTTGTAATGCATTACTTTACTCCTTGCATAAAAAGTAATCTGATTACGTAATGCATATTACTTGTAATACGTTATCCCCAACACTGCTCATTTCAGATGAGATGAGAAAATATCTGATCGCTAGGTTTTCTCAGGCCTAGTCCACATGTACACAAGTATTTTTTAGAAACGTATATATATACTGCTCAAAAAAATAAAGGGAACACTAAAATAACACATCCTAGATCTGAATGAATTAAATAATCTTATTAAATACTTTTTTCTTTACATAGTTGAAAATGCTGACAACAAAATCACACAAAAATTATCAATGGAAAACAAATTTATCAACCCATGGAGGTCTGGATTTTGAGTCACACTCAAAATTAAAGTGGAAAACCACACTACAGGCTGATCCAACTTTGATGTAATGTCCTTAAAACAAGTCAAAATGAGGCTCAGTAGTGTGTGTGGCCTCCATGTCCCTGTATGATCTCCGCACAATGCCTGGGCATCCTCCTGATGAGGTGGCGGATGGTCTCCTTAGGGATCTCCTCCCAGACCTGGACTAAAACATCCGCTAACTCCTGGACAGTCTGTGGTGCAACGTGGCGTTGGTGGATGGAGTGAGACATGATGTCCCAGATGTGCTCAATTGGATTCAGGTCTGGGGAACAGGCGGGCCAGTCCATAGCATCAATGCCTCCCTCTTGCAGGAACTGCTGACACACTCCAGCCACATGAGGTCTGGCATTGTCTTGCATTAGGAGGAACCCAGGGCCAACCTCACCAGCATATGGTCTCACAAGGGGTCTGAGGATCTCATCTCGGTACCTAATGGCAGTCAGGCTACCTCTGGCGAGCACATAGAGGGCTGTGCGCCCCCCCCAAAGAAATGCCACCCCACACCATTACTGACCCACCGACAAACTGGTCATGCTGGAGGATGTTGCAGGCAGCAGAACATTCTCCACGGCATCTCCAGACTCTGTCACGTATGTCACATGAGCTCAGTGTGAACCTGCTTTCATTTGTGAAGCATAGGGCGCCAGTGGCGAATTTGCCAATCTTGGTGTTCTCTGGCAAATGCTAAACGTCCTGCACGGTGTTGGGCTGTTAGCACAACGCCCACCTGTGGACGTCGGGCCCTCATGCCATCCTCATGGAGTCTGTTTCTGACCGTTTGAGCAGGCACATGCACATTTGTGGCCTGCTGGGGGTCATTTTGCAGAGCTCTTGCAGTGCTCCTCCTGTTCCTCCTTGCACAAAGGCGGAGAAAGCAGTCCTGCTGCTGGGTTGTTGCCCTCCTACGGCCTCCTCCACGTCTCCTGATGTACTGGCCTGTCTCCTGGTAACGCCTCCATGCTCTGGACACTACACTGACAGAGTCAGCAAACCTTACCTTCTTGCCACAGCTCGCATTGATTTGCCATCCTGGATGAGCTGCACTACCTGAGCCACTTGTGTGGGTTGTAGACTCCGTCTCATGCTACCACTAGAGTGAAAGCACCGCCAGTATTCAAAAGTGACCAAAATATCAGCCAGGAAGCATAGGAACTGAGAATTGGTCTGTGGTCACCACCTGCAGAAACACTCCTTTATTGAGGGTGTCTTGCTAATTGCCTATAATTTCCACCTGTTGTCTATTTCATTTGCACAACAGCATGTGAAATTGATTGTCAATCAGTGTTGCTTCCTAAGTGGACAGTTTGATTTCACAGAAATGTGTTTGATTTAGAGTTACTGTCAGACACAGACATGGAACAGAGGTAAGTATATAAAGTCTTTGTTTTGCAGACAGCAGTACAATAGTATCATCAGGTGAAGCAGGTGAGTCAAACAGTCTTTGAAGATTTATGGTGACTTATCTTAGATGATAATAGATGACTTTCTCTTATGTTACAGATAGACAAACACTTGATGGCAGACACGGGAAACAGGACACTGAACGAGGAACCAGACGAGATGACAGGTGAGTAGCAGCGGGTGAGTCTGTGTGCCATGGAATGACGAGACAGACACTGAACTGACTGTGAGGTGAGTATTCATGTGGTGTGGGTAATGATGAACAGGTGTTTAGAATTCCGGTGATTGTGATCGTGTGGGTGGAGCTGGTGGTGACGAGGTGAGGGGTGTGGTAACTGGCTCTGTGACAGTTACATTGTGTTCCCTTTATTTTTTTGAGCAGTGTAGTTTTTCCTCCATCAATTTAAAAAAAAAATCGTGTCCACACAAGCATGGTTTTAAAAAATTCATTATCCATATGAAAACACAAAAACACGCAATGAAGCGCTGTCAAAAGCCATGTTGGCCAATCAGAAGTAATTGCGAGTATTTATCTCACAATTCTGACTTTTTTCTCAGAATTGCATGATATAAAGTTGCAATTCCGAGTTATAAAGTCAAAATTATGAGATATAAACAACATTGAGAAAAGTCAGAATTATGAGATATAAACTCGCAATATTGAGAAAAGTCAGAATTGCAAGCACAGAAAGAAAAAAATCACAAAATTCTGATTTTATAAAACGCAAGTTTAAATCTTGGATATCTGAAAGAAAAAAGCCAGAATTGTGAGAAGTCGCAATTACCTTTTTTACAATTACAAGAGACTCACAAACTGTTACGTGTATCTCTGTTCTCCGGTCCTGTCCTGCTCTGTTCCCGCCACTGTCATGATTAGTTTATCGTCATCAGCTGTGTCTCGTCAATTACCTTGTTTCTCCCTTCGTTTGCCACCTGTATATATTCCCTGTGTTCTCCCTCATTCTTGTCTGTTCTCATTTATGCTAAGATGTGTGTTGTGTTCTCTGTCCCTGGATTTCATTAAAAGACATTGCTTCAATTTCTCCTTCCCTGGCTACACGTTAACATACCACAAACAACTATCACAAAATTGGAAAATAGTCGTGGATCATCCAATAAGAACAGGACAGTTAAGATTCAATATGTACATTTCTGAATTGGGCAATTTTTATAAATCCAGTCATTTTGTCTTATTTTGTTTCATTTTGTCAATATCTCTTATGTGAAATAGCTTATTAAGGACCGTACTAGATAAAAAATAATATGCAATTTTTATGATCCCTCTTATTTTGTTAAAATTAATAAAATGTTGCATGTTCTGCAAGGGTACAAAACTTCTGAAGAATCGGATAATCACCAGTTGCTGTTTACATTAATTGCCCATCACAGTTTACAATAAATATTTAAATGAAATTAAAATCCAAAGTAATCCCTTTGGTAATCTAAAATACTTTTCTGATGTAACTGTAATTTGATAACCACTCATTTAAAATGTAACTGTAATGAAATACAGTTTCTCAAATTTTGTATTTTAAACACGTAACTAAGGTACTTGTATTTCGTTACTCCCCAAACCTGTCTGTAAACATGTTATAAACCCTGTTAGCACAGTTATTAGCAGCAACATTTTGGCCACGTCCTTTATTGCACAGACTCGCCTCATGTAAACAAAGGAGATAACAGCACGCACTCCGATGTCTCCGATGTGAAATTTTCGGTTTCACTGCCGTACGCGACAACGCTGTAACCGGAATTTCTAAAAATCTTCACCCTGGCCAGAGTTCCCTTTCGAGGGAACTCGCACTGCGTTGATAACGACACTTTGGGAAACGCCCTCAGTGTGACGCGTCTGAAGCATGAATGAAACTATTCCAATCCTGATTGGTGTTGCGTCATGACATAACATGTGATGGCATACACGGAAGCTACAAATGGACGCCGGCACACAACAGAGTTAGCTTTTCGCTCTTCAGCAAGCGCTCTGTGTTACTGTTTGTCTTATTTGGTGTTGTTTGTCACAAGCACGTTTTCTGTCAAAATGGCGAGTGGGCAATTCAAGCAGTGTATGCATCCCTGCCCAAGGTTTATAATGGGTGGGGACACACATCAGCTGTGCGTTCCTTGTTTGGGAGCGCAGCACGCCCGGGCAGCTCTCGAGGGATCTGCCTGTGCGGACTGTGAAGCACTGCCGATCAGAGTGCTGCGTTCCCGCCTGGCCGTGTTTGATGAGGCCGGCCAGGCTCGCACGCCCCCGGTTCGGGTCCCGCGTCCGCCTAGGCGGCGCGGCGGCTTAGATCGTGGGGCTCGCAAATGGATCTGTCCGGAGAACGCGAGACTGTTGCGGCATTTTCTCGGTCCTCCTCTGACAGTTCCGATGATCTCACTCCCCGTGCGGAAGCCTGCCCCGCGGCTTCTTCCGCATGGGAAGAGGACCCGATGCTTGAGCTGTCTGAGTCTGAGGATTTAGACGTGCTCAGCATCGAGGCCGGTGAGATCACAGAGAGCGCGCCACTGCATATCACCCGCACAAGAGGAGTTGGTTGATGTGCTGACTCGTGCTGTGGCCAAATTAAATATTAACTGGCCGCAAGAAAGGCAGGAAGTGCTAGTTAAAAGCAAGCTTGATGAACGCTTCCTGCAGCACAGGTCACAGCCTCACCGCAGGGGCTTACCATTTTTTCCTGACTTGCATAATGAGTTGTGTAGGTCATGAAACAAACCGTACTCTGCCCGGCTTTCTAACCCGCCTGTGTTAGATTATAGCAATATTGTTGGAGCCCGTGAGCAGGGTTATGGGACGATGCCTCGGGTGGAGGAGGCGTTAGCAAGTTACCTCTCCCCTGACGTAGCATCGTCTCTTAAAGCCCCGGTACTGCCTTCCAAACCATGTCGTGACACATCTTCTCTGGTGGGCAGGGCTTACATGGCAGCTGGTCTTGCTAGTGCGTGTCTGCATACGATGGCAATTATGCAGGCGTACCAGGCTGATATTTTGAAAGATTTGGATGAGGGCGAGGGACCAGCTCCAGAAGATATTGCTGAGCTGCGGAAAGCTACAGATTTGTCTCTCTGTGTTACTAAGGAAACGGCCCGCGCCATTGATCGTTCCATGGCAGCCATGGTGGCCACGGAGAGACATCTGTGGCTGAATTTGTCGGGGATGAAGGAGAAGGACAGGGCATTTCTTTTGGATGCCCCGATATCGCCTTCTGGCCTGTTCGGCGACGCTGTCACCACGGTCGTCGACAGGTTTCAGGAGGCAAGTAAGCAGTCCGCAGCTTTCAAGCAGTATTTCCCTCGTTGCTCTAGATCGGGAAAGGCTGCTCCAAGTTAGCATCCCCAGCCGTCATCAAGCTCCTCGTACCGGCAGGTACAAAAAGAGAGCGTTGCTTCTAGAGCCCCTCCGCAGGGAGCTTGGCAACAGAGGCGACTCTCTCGCCCGAGGCCCGCCGAGCCGGACTGTTCTTCAGGCGAGGAAGGCTTCAGGAAAGAGGTCCTAGCTTTCACTGGCCCGCTGAGGGTTTCCCCCCTGGGGATGGAGCGACCGAGGTCGTTTCCACCTCAGAACCCTCAGGAAATCGATGTTGGAACCCCGCCATCCAGTGCGTTTCGGGCCACATCGATTTCCAGCGAACGCACGCTGCAGTGTCCGCCCCAGAGGCTTGCGGCCTGCCAGCGACGGCGTCCGCATGCAGAAAATCGTTTTCGACCTTTTCCTGCCGGTATTCCGCTTCAGGGGGTCATCAATGATACTCGAAGAACACCCGAGGTCAGCCTCGAGAGGCTGATTCCCTTAGTAGATTATATCGACGCATGGCGGTGCCTCCTGAATATATTTCCATGGGCCCTGCGTACAGTAGAAAAGGGGTACAGACTGCAGTTCGGCTGTCGCCCCCCGAGGTTCAATGGGGCGGTCTGGACTGTGGTGCACCCAGAGCAGGGTCGGGTGATGGAACAGGAAGTTCACTCTCTGTTGGTAAAGGAGGCCATAGAACGTGTTCCTCCACCAGACAGGGAGTCCGGTTTCTACAGCCGGTACTTCATAGTTCCCAAGAAGGATGTGCGGTTGCGTCCAATTTTAGATCTGCGGCATTTGAATCGTTCTCTGAGGAGATTCAGGTTCAAGATGCTCACTATTCCTGTCATCGTGAGTCAGATCAGATCTGAGGACTGGTTTGTCACGATAGACTTAAAGGACGCATACTTCCATGTTTCCATCGTTCCTTCTCACAGGAAGTTCCTGAGGTTTGCTTTTGGGAGCGAAGCGTTCCAATATCGGGTTCTTCCGTTTGGCCTTGCTCTCTTCCCTCGCACTTTCACCAAGTGCATGGATGCATCCCTAGCACCATTGAGGTTTCGGGGCATCCGTGTGCTAAATTACATCGACGACTGGCTTATTCTGGCCCAGTCTTATTCTTGTCCAAAGATCTTTTCATTGGAGGAGGTCGGAGCAGTTGTTGGTGTGTTTTGGATCACCCAAAAAAGGACTTCCTGCATCTAGGCAGACAATCAGTAATTGGACTGCTCAAGCTATTGCTTTGGCCAACCAGGTGTGCGGTCTGCCTTCACCTGTGGCCTTGAGGGCCCACTCTACCAGAGGCATGGCATCCTCTAGGGCCCTCCTGTCAGGGGTCCCATTGCAGGACATCTGCGATGCGGCGGGGTGGTCCACCCCGCATACCTTCATTAGATTTTATAGTCTGCACCTTCCCTCCACGCCGGGTGCACGAGTCCTCTCGTCCTAGGTGTGCCAGGTTCCGCTTCACACTAGGGCAGGCATGTTTCGGTCTGGCATAGTGGGTATCCGTTCCCCAAAGTGTCGTTATCGACGCAGTGCGAGTTCCCTCAAAAGTGAACGTCTCGGGTTACGACTGTAACCCTTGTTCCCTGAGAAAGGGAATGAGACACTGCGTCTCGTTGCCACACCTCTCCATGCCTGGGAGCGGCTTGCTTCATCACGAAAGCTAACTCTGTTGTGTGCCGGCGTCCCTTTGTAGCTTCCGTGTATGCCGTCACATGTTACGTCATGACGCAACACCAATCAGGATTGGAATAGTTTCATTCATACTTCAGACGCGTCACGCTGAGGGCGTTTCCCAAAGTGTCGTTATCGACGCAGTGTCTCGTTCCCTTTCTCAGGGAACAAGGGTTATGGTCGTAACCTGAGACGTTTTCAAAAAAGTTCGTTTTCAGTTACAGGAGACTGTGTTTGTGTAACCCCTCTACCCAGGTCCCACTCGCCCCTCCCTGCACAGGCCTCGAATCCGGGTCTCCGCCCTGGATGTGAGACGCTCTAACAAGGAGGCTAAAGACTGCAACCTCTATCGTTAGTCGCTAGAGCGTCTCTTGAGATCAGAGGAGTGAGGTTTACTCCCACATCGACTACTGGCTGGCGTCCGTTACATTTGCGTGTGGACGAACGGCCAAAGCACATAGAAAAAGCTGCGGATTTGAAAATACCTTGTTCGTGTGGACAGGGCATCAGAGGAGAGCTATGTTAAAAATGTGTCCATCATATATCAGAATTATCAGCTAATAAGGGTGAATCAACAGGGGGAGCATCTGAATTGGGTTTCCACAGTTTTAATTTCACAGGTTGTAGAGATCTCTGATATCAGAACATGAGTTTGTGATTCTAATGAAGTTCAACTTGTATAAATTTCTGTAGCATTTGCTATATTTTGCATTTATATTTTTTGTATATATTTTATAGTTTACACATGATTTTATATAATTTTATTGATTGGTTTGTTAAATATATTTAATACAGTCTCTTTTCAGTTTAAACCATAAACCCATACTGTCCACTCAAGTGGACATTTGGAAATCTCTTTGAAAAATATTACTTTTCAAATCTTGTTTTTCATGCCCTTAGAGCTACAAAAACACATAGGTAAAAGAAATCCTGACTGAGTTTATCATAATTCATGCATGAAAGGGTCAAAATACAGAAGAATGCAGAAAATGAGACAGTAAAACATGAGAACTCAAAGAATCACACAGTATGTGTCGGGTTCAAGGTTTTGTTTAGTGTGATTTGATTCAGTTCTGTCTCCCTGTCATTTTGATCTGATTTCCTAGTTTGTCACCTAGATCACCATTAATCATTCTGTTCAGTAGGTCTTGATTAGTTCCCTTTGTTTGCTCCTTGTTTTTATACCATCTTTCATTCTGTACCTTGTTTTGTTTTTTCATGTTAAAGTGTAATTGTTTTTCTCCTAGATTATTAAAAAAGACAGTTTGAAAAGAAGTAGTTTGTGTTTGCGGTCTGTTCTTTCCTCTTTTTGTTCATTTTTACCCCCATGGACCTGCCAGCTTTCTCATCTTCTCTTTTCATCTTCTCTGTGGTCATCCACTGGAAGACCACACCCGGGACTTGATCTACCTAGCGTGCCAAATTTGCTACGTGGAGTTCTAAGGCACGATGGTCCTAAGGAACATTTTGTCACTTTTGTGGAAATCAGTGTTCACCATCGGCCTGGCGGAGTACGAAACCAGCCCCATGCCAGATCCAGAGTCTAGCCAGTGCAGTCTAGAACCCACCGCAGACTCTATGGAGATCAGTCTGCGGCAATGAAAGAGCTTGAGCCTGTAAGGAGGACATAAATACGCATTGCCCCAGAGCCTGAGCAATACAGAGTGTCTGACCAGGTGCTTGAGCTGGCAACACTGTGACTGTTTGTGGAGTTCGAGGGCATGGAAGGATGCCCTGCCCACAACCCCACCCCCTGTGGATGAATACTGCATGTCAGAAGTCTCGCGGATGCATTTTGGACCAGGTCTAATCTAAGTTTTTGTCTTGAACACCATAATACAGTGCATTACCATAGTCTAATCTTGAGAAAATGAAAGCATAAATAACCTTTTCCAGGTCCTTCCATGACACAAAAGGCTTAATTTTAGAGATTAGTCTCAACTGGAAAAAATTAAAAAATAACTTCCTTTCTCTGTTAATCAAATTTCAATGCACTATCGCAAACTACCTACATTTTTTTACTTAATTTGTCCAAAAAGGGAATAGTACACCCAATTCAATTTTGAATGTGTCTCATATTAATTATTGATAATACAAATAGACCAATAAACTCAATAACTTGCTTTAATAATGTTGTTGGAACAATATCTTGAGGAGAGACTGTCGGCTTAAGCTTACGTACAATATCTAAAAGCATGGATAAAGAAATGGGCTCAAAATCAAACAACACAGCTCGAGGTACATCCATAGGCACATATGAACACTTTTGAATTTCATTTCAGATGTTTTATATACATCCAACAAAAAATTCCAAAAGACTTTCACATAGCTCCATAGATGCATCTCCAGGCACCTCTAATCTAGGATTCAAAAATTAGTCAATTGTTGAGAAAAGGACTCTTGGATTTTGATGATTTTTTTCTCAATAACGTCAAAAAAAATATCTAGACCTGGCAGTTTTCATACCCCGTTGGAATTTACCTAAGGAGTCTCTCAATATTTCATAAGAAATTTGTAATTTGTCTTTCTTCTATTTGCTTTCTTTTATCTTCTATTTCATCTTCTAGAATGTTTTCTCAACGATTTAACATTGTACCATGGAGCAAACTTACTTTTTCCACACACCTGCCTCAAGGGCACAACACAGTCTAATGTTTCCGCGCATACAGAATTAAAAATATTAACAGCTTCTTCCACCCCAAAATGTTGAGATAAGAGGTCCACTTTCACACTCTGCAATGTCTCCATAAAAAACGCATTAAAATCCACGTGTATTAGGCATTAGTGAACGAAGCCATCTTTTAGCTGGGCAAAATTTTCTTGGCTGGCAAGGAGAAGAAACAGTAAATAAATTCAGATTATGTATTCAGATACCAAAAAATTCCTCAGTGATAATGTCCCCGACAACCAAGCCAAGTGACAGAACCAAGTCCAAAGTGTGCCCATGATTGTGCGTAGGACCATTCACCATTTGATGGAAACCAAAAAAGTAAATATGATTTAAAAAGTCTTTTGCTAAGGGGTTTTTTGTACAACACACATGGATATTGAAATCCCCCATCACTAAAAATTTATCATATTTTAGAACAATATCAGCTAAGAAAGCAGCCAGTTCTGAAATATAGTCCTTATTAGCTCTGAGTGGTTGGTAAATAACAGCACAAAACGTGGGTGTTGTGGATTGAATTTCAAAAGCTTGGAGTTCAAAATTTGAAAACTGCTCAAACTTAAGCAAAGTACAATTGCTTAAAAATAAAATAAAATTGTCCTTTAAAATAGAAGCCTATCCTCCTCCCATTCGTATTTGTTGAGGAGAATTAAAGACTAAAAGATTTTTAGGTAGCGCTTCTTCCCAGTGTTAGGTAGAGCTTCTCCCAGTGTTCATCCAAGTTTCTATGATAAAAACAAAATCCAGGCCCCGAGCTCTAACAAACTTGTTTAAAATAAAGGACGTGTTTTTCAAGGAACATAGATTTATCAAGGCCAACCTTATTGCCAATCCATCAATGTCTACAATCTCAGAAGACTGTTCACTGCCAAATGGCACAGGATGAGTGGAGTGACTGCAGTGGAGATGCAGCGCATGGCGAAAGTGCATCGCCACAGGCCCCCCCAGTACAATGAGTCGAATCCATCGAAATATTGCCTGTTTCTCAAATCTGCTTTGGACATTTAAAAGTGTAGAGCAATCATACACCATTGCAGAGCTAGAGTCACAAATAAACTGAACGGCAAAATAATAGACAGACTAGGCAAGGACAAAAGGCATGCCACTGATATCGGCGCCATCAAATAAATAAATTTTTATAAATATTTATGCTCAGTGTAGTCAATAATGTTTCATAATTTTGTAACTGGGCAGTGTTTTTGTTGAACAGATGGAGTTCTTTAGACTGGATATAAGAAGGTGAAATGTGATTAAGGTGGACTGAACAGAGAGCACTGAAAGTGCTTGTGTAACATAAACTTAATCATTCCACGCTTTGAACGTCACCGGTGACGTCATTTCACCAAAATGATACAAGCCTCGAAATGGAGCTCTGGCGGAAAGGACCTGACATTCTTGACGCAAGCTTCGAAGCCTCGGTATTAGGTATAACATCACTACCTTCAGTGGACTTGCAGTGGTTACATCTCCAGAGCCATTGATGTCGCATGGGCTCATCGGTGTGCCAGCTCCACCCAGGTGACCACCTCCTGCAGCTCCATTTCCGTACATCCTCCCCATGGTGTCAACAGCCAAATGTCAAATGGCACATTGTCAGATTCATGGTTTTGTTTAGTGTGATTTGATTCTGTTGTGTTCTGTCTCCCTGTCTTTATTTGATCTGGAGCCGTATTCACAAAACATTTTCTTACCACTAAGAGTTCTCCTAAATGGCAGTAAAAGTTCTTAGTTAAGAGTTTTCTCTTTAAACCTATTCACAAAGCTGTTGAGACGAACTTTTAATAAGGAGTAATGAGAACTCTTAAGCTAAAAGTAAGGGCAGGTTGACCTTGTTGTTATGGATGATGTCAACACACGTAATAACTTTGCCCACCAAGACTGGCTGATGGGGGAGGTGTAACGAGCGTCAGCTGAAGTGCCCGTTAGATCCTCTAGAGGGCACTTCAGCATGGACTATGCACTACACACTCACTCACAGATACTGACTACATTTCCCAGAATCCCCGTACCTGTCACTGATCACCCATGCCAGCTGTAGCTTATCACCTCACTCTATTTAAGCTCTACACACATACACACAATTGCTAGGCCATGTTGTTCCATGTGTTTAAATTTACGAGCCTTCATTCCCCTCTTGTCTGCCTGTTTCTTTCATCTTTTGATATTTATCTGCCTGCCCCTTGGACTTATTGCTTGTTTTTTTGAATTGTGTAACTTGCTGCCTGTCTCTACTCTTCTGCCTGATTATTTGACCACGATACTGATTATCTTCTGCCATACCTGTTTGCTGTTCCTTGACCATCGCCTGTTTGACCACGCTTGTAAATAAAGCTGCATTTGGATTTCAATCCGCTGACTCCTCATTACAGGATGAGTCTCCATCAGCGATTTAATCATAGAAATACTATAGAATGAGCTATCATGTTGTTGCCATATTCAAATAAAGATTTTAAAATAAAAATTTTGCCATATTCAAATGAAGGTTTTAAAATGCAAGCAAAGTGTCACTAATTAAAGGCCTCTTACATGTCTGCATCTTGAGCGAATGCAGAATTCAAGTGATAAATGGTGTTTTATAAACAAAGTTTGGGAAGAGAAAGTTCAACAATCTATCTAATCAGCTCGAGAGGAGATATATATATACACAGACAAGATTAGAGCCACCTCACCTTGTTACCACGACAGTTTTCTGCATCCCTCCACCATCCCGTTCCTCACCCTCAGCCAAACCATTGGACACCACGCCAAATATCCTTTTATATATATATATATATATATATATATATATATATATATATATATAAATATATATATTTTTTTTTTTTTCTATTCGATCATTTGTAAGTGTTTTGTAAGAGTCATTAACTCGTTCAAACAATTGCTACAGGTGATTGGACATTGGAATTTTTTATGGATTAAATATTTATTTATTGACGTTTTATCGTAGATTCAAATCTATAAATTAAAATGTGTACTGCATTTATGAAGAAAAGGTTCAGCACCCAAGGCTTTATCGCTATTGCCTCAATGGCATGCAGTGTCTTTGGGCAGATTGACCCTTCGCCGACAGTTTGATTGACAGGCGATCTAACCAATCATATCCACGAATCTGCCATTACGTCCAACAAAGCAGTCAGGGAAGTAGATTAACGTTGGTGAACTTCAACTTGAAAAACTGTGCGAAAATCAACATTCCTTCTGATGTCCATTCATGTTTATTTGATGCTATAAATTAACTGCAAGCTAACCGCTTGAACTGAGGAGCTACGGCGATCTGTTATGACACATTAAATAGCCACTATACGGTATTTATTGTTTAAACTTCTTTAAAAAAATACAATATTTGAAATTTGAAACTTTGCTTCATATCAAAAGTAACCTGCTCTGTCTTGTCTGTTGACGCGTTGTCAGTGTCCATTGCTCCGCAATGTATTTTTCACATGAGAACATGATGTGTGGCGTGAGAGGCTTATCGGACATAGCAACAGTAACTATAGGGGGGAGGGTCTTTGCGAAGGGTCATTTGGCAGCAACTGCCATTAGGATTGTTTGTGATTTGGTCTAAGTGACTTAGGAGTCCTCTTGACTACTAAAGTTTCACAGTTTCAGCTGCTAGTTTTGTGAAATACTCTTAGAGTAGAAATGTAGGAGTCCTACATTTAGGACTAACACACCCATTATTTATAAGAGTTTCTCCTAAATCGGCAAGTTAGGAGCTACTTTTACCCATCAGAAGTTTTGTGAGTACGGCCCCTGATCTCCTTTGTCAGGTTACCCATTAATTAATCATTCTGTTCAGCTGGTCTTGATCATTTCCCTTTGTTTGCTCCTTGAATTTATACCCTGTTTCATTCTGTTCCTTGTCTGATATTCTTTGTGTACGTGTAGTTGTCCCATTCGTTTTTATCCCGGATTATTACAAAAAAAAACTTTCTGCATTCATTCTAAGTTGTACATGTTTACAGTATGTAGTAGTAAGTTAATTTTTTTTTTTATACATAATTTATAATAATGAAAAAGCATCGATGTAAATATTTATATGCAATATATATTATGCAAAGTATCCATGCATAAATTCTATATTTTTGATCCCCATGAGGAAAACAGCTTATAAATCAGTAGTAAAATGCCATGAGGATTGTTTGTGATTTGGTCTAAGTGACTTAGGAGTCCTCTTGACTACTAAAGTTTCACAGTTTCAGCTGCTAGTTTTGTGAAATACTCTTAGAGCAGAAATGTAGGAGTCCTACATTTAGGACTAACACATTATTGTTAAGAGTTTCTCCTAAATCGGCAAGTTAGGAGCTACTTTTACCCATCAGATGTTTTGGATATAATACGGATCCTGATCTCCTTTGTCAGGTTACCCATTAATTAATCATTCTGTTCAACTGGTCTTGATCAGTTCCCTTTGTTTGCTCTTTGAATTTATTCTGTTCCTTGTCTAATATTGTTTCTTAAAGTCTATTGCCCTGTTCGTTTTTCTCCTGGATTATTAATTCATTCTGAGTTGTGCATGTTATACATGCACGAGAATGTAGCAATAAGTTGGAACATTTATAATAAAGAAAAAGCTATGATGTACGATTTCATTGAAGTAAAAGAATTGATGATATAGACATGAAAGCAATAATTACAATAAAGATGAAATAAGATTAACAGCTAGGAAGGAGTCAGAAATAACCCACCTCTTTCATTCAGTTTTAACTCAAAAAGGAAGAGGAGGAGACAGAACAGGAAATTATCTTGGATCATGATGACATCACAGCAATTAATAGGGAAATCACTCATCTCAATCAGGCAGCCATATCAGGTGTATGAAAATGAACACTTTTGTGTTAATTCTAACAAACAATCTGTGTATTTAACGGTACTTTCTGTACCTTTTACACTCACCCCCCAGAATTTACACAATGTTCCCTGAGTATATAATATATATATATATATATATAAATACACTAGTCCTAAGAATAACTTGATCTACACTTTAAAGTGAACTTTAAACAGTGAAGACAGTCAGCATTGAAAGCTACCCAAACAAAACTGATTCAAATATGAAGGTTGGCCAAACTTCTATACATTTTGTAGGCATACACAAAGTGCCCATTACAAAACTCAGACCAGGTACTTAAACGAAAACAATACACATAAGAAGATACAAGTAACAACACTTAGTAATGTAACCTTTCCTGTTCCAACGGCCTGCTCTAAGCGGGACTCGAACCCCTGCATGGGAGTCAGGCGGAGTTTAGGGGAGGGAGGTTTACGTGCACAGTTCTTACTAGCCTACATCTGTTACATTCAGGAGGGTTTCAAGAAAGATCCTCCTCGCTCTACCATAAACAATCTCATAAACTTCAAATGGTCAGATAAAAAATAAATAAATAATTTTTGGTCAGAAAACCCACCAGATGTGTTTGGTGTGCACACAGGGATAAAAAGTACCCCATGCCCATAGTTAAATATACTGCTGGATCTATAATGTTGTGGGCGTTTTTTTTTTTTTTATTTCTACTGGAGGTCCTGAACATCTTGTTCAGATACATGGTATCATGGATTCTGGCAAATACCAACAGATAAAAAATCAAAATCTAACCGCCTCTGCAAGAAATCTTATAATGGGCGTGGTTGGATCATCCATCAGGACAATGATCCAAAACAAAACATCAAAATCTACTCAAGAATGGGTCACTGAGCACAAAATGAAGCTTCTGCCATGGCCATCCCTGTCCTCTGACCCTGAAGAGGATAGTGTATCAACATCGGAAAGACCTGGAGAGATATCAGAGCTGTTAAATCGGCAAAAGGAGCCTGACAAAGGTATTGAATAAAAGAATGACAATAATTGTGGCCAATGTGTTTTCAGAGAGATTTTCCCCACATTTTCTTCACATTTCTTTCACTTCAATGAAATGATTTTTTTTTTTAATAAAAGATCTAAAGGATTAACAGTGCAGATTTTTACAGGCTTATTTGTTCGTATTTAAGGGTGCCAGTAATTCTGACCACAGCCCTAATATACATATAATATACCTAATATACTGTTTGCACAGTATAAAAATCCTTGTATGAGTAAAGTCCCCATAAAACATGGAAACACAACTGTGTGTGTGTGTGTGTGTGTGTGTGAGAGAGAGAGAGAGAGAGAGAGAGAGAGGATACAATTTTGAAGGAAATATAACTGCTTTAAATGTTTTATTTTATTATAAATATTAAATGTTTAAATTATGTTGAGATCCTTTTTAATCTTAGTGTTAAGAACATTTTAATCATCTAAAGAATCTAAAGAACCATAGATACAAATAAAGAACCTTTATTTTTAAGAGTGAGGTTAACCGTGTGTTGAATGTGTTGCCTCGCACAAAGTGGAAAAAACAAAAGAATTACTTTGCCAGCCTAGGAAGCCTGCGTCATGGAAGACATCCCAGACACCGCACATACGTCTGCAAGACATCTGTTAAAGATCACTTCGTCTGGAAAGCATCTGCTGTTTGCAAACATCCGATAGACTCTAAATCATAAACACCTTAAAGACATCTTCTAAACGTCTGTTTGACATCAGGATTGCTGCCCTGTTGTTTTTCGGCGGCTGCTGTCCACGGTGCTGAAATTCTGCCTTTAGGTCTACAGGTAGTGTTGATCAGCAATCTTATTGATTGTGAATACTCGTGAAAACCCTAAACCAATGTTATACTATCATAAAACAGCAGATGGCACAATAGGCATAAAAACATACTTTGTTTTTAACGGCTGATGTCATAGGTGTTCGAGACACGTCACTAAAAGAAATCAACGATCCCCGTGATGTTTAATGTGTATAATCTCATTTTCTTGATTAAAACATGAAGGCCTACACGAAAATACGCATTCTAGACAGATCGTTCGACATAGGAAAGTATTGACAATGGGAACTTTTGAATCACCAGCTGGCACCTTCACAAGACTTTAAACAGGCTTGGACAAAATCAATTGGTCCGTCGAGCCTTTCGATTGCCTTTCAGAGGCAGATGTCACGATGCGCCCACTTCAAGCAGATGGACAGTGGACACGACACTCATCGCCTGCTGAAAATCCCAACAAGATATGCATGAGCAAGCCTAATGCTCACTCTCTCCATTCAGGATCGACAGCATTTTGACTTGCATTTACTATACAATGTCTAACCGTGTCTGTCTATGATATGCTTCTTGGTGCAGTGTCAGTGGTAAATATTTCTCTCCTGAATATGAAATATGAAACACGTTTATGAAGGGAAGACTATCACACGTCCTCTGTGAGTAGGTGCAAATGATCAAATAACACCTGACAATAGTGTGAAGCAGATGTGTAATTTGAGCGATCTCAGTCGCCTTTTTATTTGATAAGGATGCAGCGCTAGTCTCACTGTGTCACGGGCCATAACAGCCGGGGACTGACTGACACCCCCATGATCAATACCATGAGCTACGTCGATCGTCTCATCCTCTCGTCCTCATTGGCTGAGCGCATCCAGAGGAAGGCCCACCTTAAGATCGTAGTGTAAAATATCCTTCCACGATATTTCAATCTACTACGCAATTGAAGCATAAGGACGAAGAAGGTGCTTTAAAAGGTACGTTTTAATGTTAATTTCACATCTACGAGGCTGAAACGCAGTTGTTATATGAACATGAAACGAGATCGTGTGAAAATACTAACGGAAGGACACAAAAACCCGTGCACTTCGATGGAAGCGAGTGTTCGCGCGCTTGTACGCAAATTAAAAATATTGCTTGTTGAATTTTGCATACAACCTGATGATGAAGCAGGCAATTGTTTAGTTTTTCCCGTGTCGTGTCCAGCACTTCTTCTGTGTGAGGACACTGGAGAGGTGACACCATATTGTGAATGAGAAGTGTTTTTTTTGCGTTTAAATGGAATTTCCTGTTTAAAACACTGTTAGTAATGGAGTACTTTCGCTCTGTAAAATGACTATATAAAGCAAAAATGGATGTGCCATTTTTATTTGACATTATCACTAAAATATGTCTCTCAGGAACCTATAGATGCTCAGTATAATAAGCGCTTTAGGAGCTTTGAGTAGAAATGAATTTGTTTGTGAACATCTCCTGCTGTTAAAACTGAAAAATAACGTCAGCTGATGGTGTGAATGTTCTCATCTCATTGTGTGTGCATGTATGGGCGTTTTATCTTCTGGGAAATTAGACTCTTTATTGTTCGACTGACAGCCTGCTATTAACACACACACTTGCTCTCAATTCCAAATTAACCCACATTTGTCATATACAGTGCAACACAAACCCTGTTTTTCATTGTGTGCTGTCACATAACTTGCTCTCTTGGATGCAGAGGGGCCAAGATGGATGTTTTTATGAAGGGGCTTTCTAAAGCTAAAGAAGGTATGGCAGTGGCCGCAGAGAAAACCAAGGAAGGCGTTGCGGTGGCCGCAGAGAAGACCAAGGAAGGCGTGATGTTTGTGGGTAAGACATGGATCATATAATGCTCTTTTTAATGCATGCATATCACGAATCAAGCGTGAGCTCGGTGGGAGTGGGAGGGACCATGAAGCTCAGAGCCTGAGGGCCAGGAGGGGGTTGCTATCTGTTTCAATGCCTCTTCTATGAGCATCACTATAGGTTCAGGCACTATTGTGTAATTTTTTGATTGGCTGGGATATTGGGTGGGGTTTTCCAGACCTCTTACGTGTACCACGTCTTATTGAAATTAATTGACATTTTTTTTTTCTTAAAGAGCCATGTAGAGCCACATTTCCTGTGTACTTTGATAGGATGTTTAGTTCTTAAAATTATTTTTAAGAACATTTTCTAATGTATTCACAGTTTGGCCTCATATTAATTAGTAAGACCAAACTGAATATTTGTGAAAAGCTAAACTTGGAATTTAATTGAAATATTTTAAATATTTTAAGAGTTTCTTTTGGTTTAGTACATTATCAATATAAAAGCCAATTATTTCATTTTGTTTAAGCATATTGTCAATCTTAAACAATACTTACATTTCTCAAACAATATGAATGGATGTGTTATCTATTAAGATATATAGCTGACTTTATATTTTAGGAAGGTGGCCCATTGCAAAAGTATTATCATATTTGGGATCCTTCTGTAGCATCAGAAATGTATAAGGGAAACATACTTTTTCGCACATTATTTGATATTTATTTTTGAAGTAAAAAAGTGCGTAGAATTATCCAGGCTTTTAGAAGCCCCTGGTTTACTGAGTGTTTTCAGCAGGGGTCTGCAAAGGTCCAGCAGGAAACAAATATGCTGTAGATATTTAATATTTATGGGATTTCCTTTAAAAATATATTTATCTCAAAATATACAGTAGTACATTAAGTAATGATCTGTCAAGCATTATAGACAATAAAATTGGTCTCTGACTCTATTCAGTTTTCCAGTGTACATAGTTTGTGTGACAATAGATCACTCATCTTTCCAATATTTCTCACAGGAGAATATTTATTTATGTAAATATAATCATAGTTATCCTAATGCAGTAAATTTCACTCTAACAACAAATGCTGTGACATTCTCGTTTGCACTGCCAGTTTGGTCAACAATGGATTTTACATCTGGAAAATTAAAAGCAGTCAAGATACTGGACTGATATTGATATTGGATAACATAAACTGTACACAGAGAAAATCCATATCATGTAACTTGATCTTATAAGGTGATCCTCAATGTACACGCTAATTTGAGAGTGAAATAACACCGCGTGAGATGGTTGACTTCTGGAGCTGATCCAGCATCTCTCTCTGATCTCCTATCGGGTTGGAAAAAAGCCTTACGGGCCACATGTCACACAATTCCATGAGCTCATAAACCTCTATATGCACAGCGCCCACAACAGAGAGTTCTCAGTATAAACAGACATGAGTGACAGTTCAAATCCTTTCATTGTATACTTTACAGAGTTGAAAGAAAGGAAATATATCTCTAAGTTTGTCTGAAATTATTCCAGCCTGCTCTTTGATCAGTAAGACGAGACATTGATCTTGTCTGTTGACCTGCTGTAATTGGAGACATAGAGGGCATTTGTGTTTAAGTGCACGCGTTCATCCCCAGCGACAACACTCATTCATACTCCTCTGTTTTGAAGTTGCGATGAATGAATAATAGAATCCCTTCACATAAAAAAAAAAACCCTCACATCTGTGTCACCAACGTCCCAGGGAGAGACAATTAGCCCTGAAATCTCAAGCCCATCTGCAGTTGCTTTGTGAACACATAGCAGATCATCCTGTATGGTTGCTGTTGTTTCTTTTGCGGTAAACACATGCTTGCACTTATACCGGACAGCCACGGTGACCTGGGACGCCATGCTTGAATGGCCTTATGGGAGTGTGTGTTAGTGTGGAGGAGGGGTTTGCTGATGAGGTTCTTGTTCCACCTTGAACAACAGCTGCACACTCCTTCATGCACATGTGCCACCAACCCATCTGAGGAGAGCTTGAGGAGGAAGTGGCCTCTTTAATGTCACACTGGCTCGTTTTCTCCCACTGCTATTATTCTTCTCTAATTTCCTGTCCATTTCACATTCATTTCCTTGGTGGTTTCTCATACTCATATCGAGCTGTATATTCCTTGCTACAAGACTGTTTATTATTGCTCTCACACTGTTTGTGCTCCATATGTGATTGTGTGGCTTGCTGGGAAATTTTTTTTTATTTACTTTTTTACTTTTATTTGCTGTTTGTGCAAAATGCAAAATATTATATATATATATATATATATATATATATATATATATTCTTTTTTTTTCTTTCTTTTTTTTTTTAAGCAAGTAATCTTTTTGAAAGAAGTCTCCTATGGTTAGTTACCAAAGCTGCATTTATTTGATTAAAATAGAGTAAACCCATAATATTATTTTGTTTAAAATAACTCAATTTTTAAATTATTTGACTATATTTTCATTTTTTCCTGTGGTGGCAAAGTTGAATTTTCAGCACCATTATTACTTCGGTCTTCAGTGTCACATGATCCTTCAGAAATCATTCTAACATGCTGATTTGGTGCTCAAGAAACATTTATTATTATTATCAGTGTTGAAAATAGCTACTATTTAATATTTTGTGGAAACAGATGCAATCGATATTTATATATTACTGACTACAACTTTTGAATGGTCTACATCCCAAACAGAAATGTGAGAAACATAAAATGGACAAAAAAGAGAGAAAAGTCTAGAAAAATAATGTGCTTTACAGACATTTCTGTCAGTGATAGATTAAAGCTAATAAAGCACTTTTAATCTGCCCTTTTTATCTAAAATGATACTTCTGTTACACTGCATTCATGGCCAATTCTTTCAGCTTTTAAGCAGCTATTTTGTGTGATGATGACTCAAGTACTGTAGATGAAACACACCAGCTTTAATGAGTCATGGCTGAATGACTTTAGTTTAAACATCTTTTAGCTCAAGAGTAATTTCTCTTCTTCTCACACTTGTTAAAAGCATACTCAAACAGAGAGTGAGACACAGAGTGCTATTTACCATTACAGTATAGGCTCTAGTAACATCATTCCTTCTGATCTGTAGTTCACTCATGCAGGCTGGTTAAGGTGACAGCTCCGAGATACAGCTTCTATTAGCTCTAATGATTTTTCAGTGAACCTTTAAATGAAGCTGCTCTGAGAGTTCCAGGCTTGTATTTCTCATTGTCTTTCTACTCATTGCCTGTCTGTACAATGTACCTACTTTCAACCTTATCACAGTTCCTTCAGAGGGCTTATTTAATGTGTGTTTCTATATTGTAATGGGCTGGGTAAGTTATTTTAACTATATTGTTTTGTGTGCTTGCAGGCAACAAGACCAAAGACAGCGTTGCAACAGGTAAGATGATTCTGCAAACTGTTCTTTAGTCTTGTCTGTAAATAATGGATACGTCTCATTTAATGTGTTCAAAGGGCATGGCTTACAGCCAGTAAGTGAAACAGAGACAAATAGTTCTGTGCCTAGGTGATATTTCAGGAGGTTATTTGTCTAGGACAGATGGAGAACTAGAAAAGTCACAGTGTTTTTCAGTATGATTAACTGTGAGCACAATGTCTCTAAACCACCTGACACAATTCTAACCAAATTCAGTGTCACTTGAAGCCTGTATATTATGCATTATAAAAAGTGATTCCAATTATAGTTACTTTTATAATGATTCTAATTTCTATGAAACACATTATCAACTATTAATTTCATTACAGTTAAACTGAACTCTGTTCTTCAGAAAAATCCTTTCAGAAAGGCTTAAAAATTTAGCAGTTTTCTAGCAACTTTTGCATATTTGAACCCTTTCCAGCAGTGACTGAATGATTTTGAGATACATCTTTTCCCACTGACTATTGAGGGACTCAAACACAACTATTAAAAAAGGTTCAAACATTCACTGATGCTCCAAAAGGAAACATGATGCAATTGTCTTCTGGGAAACATGTAAGTATCTTTTGTTGCTACCAAAGGGCAGTACTGAATGAAAACAATAGATTTTAAACAAAATAAGACATCTTTATCCTGTTCAAAAGTGTTCACCCCCTCGCTCTTAATGCATCGTGTTCCCTCTGGACCATCAGTGAATGTTTGAACCTTTTTTTAATGGTTGTCTTTGAGTCCCTCAATTGTTCATTCACTGCTGGAAAGGTTTCAAATATGCAAAAGTTGCTAGAAAACTGCTCAATTTTGAGGACCTGAAGGATTTTTCTGAAGAACAGAGCTCAGTTTAACTCTTCAGAACAAACAAGTGACTCATGAACTACCATCACAAAAAACAAAACAAAAAAAAAAACAGTCGTAGATCATCCAGATAACGACACATAGTATTAAGAACCAATGGTTCACAAACTTTTGAATGGGGTAATTTTTATAAATTCAGCTATTTTTTATATCTTGTGGACTTCATGTAAACATCTTTTATGCAAAATATCTTACTCAGGACAGTACTAAATAAAAAATGTATCATTCATTTTGTATGATCCCTCTTATTTTGTTAAAATTATTCACATTTTCACAGATTCTGCAAGTTCACATACTTTCGAGTATATATATAAACTATTTATGTATGAGTATATTTATATATATATATATATATATATATCAGTTTATTTTCTTATTACTGCCTTAGCATTGACATTGTCGCAGTGTATGACAATTTGTCAAATAATTGACCTTTTTTTTTCTCATGTTCAAAAACAAAATATTGAATCTTTGACTTTGAGTGCATGTGTCTGTGTTTCATCTCCGGTTAGTGGCTGAGAAGACAAAGGAGCAGGCCTCTCAGCTGGGAGGAGCTGTTATGTCTGGAGCCGGAAACATCGCCGCTGCCACCGGCCTGGTGAAGAAGGATGAGTTCCCCAGTGACCTGAACGTATGTTCTTTTATATATAACGATTACTTTCATTTTTGATTACTAATCATTTTATTTATTTTTCTTATTCTTTCAAAAAGATCAATGTAAAAATTTGCAGTTGTTACCTTAAGGAGCTATTTCTACCTGATTAAGCTCTAAAAAAATTATTTTGTTGGTGTCATGAAATGTTGTCAGTTTGACCCAGTTTTAACAATGATGAGTTTTAACAGTTTTAACATGGTTAATTTGTCACATTTCAGCGATAAAATATTCCTGAAATCATTGATTGACAAATTACACAAATCAAGTACTTGAAAAAGTACTTAAAAAAGTAAAAGTACAGATACCCTAATAGAATTTTACTAGAGCAAAAGTCGTAAGTACTCCTTTTACATTTTACTTGAGTTAAAGTAGAAAAGTACGATGCAACATTTTGTATGAAAGAAAACAGGAAGAAAAGTACTTTTGCTAAGATACTGCTTAAAATATTTATCATTTATGCTGCGCAGCGATTTTCACGCGCATATATATGAGGATTATTATGAAGGCCGCTGACGTCAATAGAGGAATTTGCAGCTTTAATTTACTCGCAAACTACAATTCCTGTTCATCAATAAGGTGAATACAGAACCTTTGTAAACCCAAATACACTTGAATTAATTACATTAATTGAAAAGTGAACTATCCAAGTAGTAATAAAGATGTTTGCCATCATAATGATGACAGTAGCGCACACAAAAGAAGTAGCTGTTCCCTGCACAGTTAGCGCTCACACTGCATGCATACTGCGCCTGAGCCCAATTGAATCGTACTGAATTCGTGCTGAAATCTAACTGAATCACACTAGTCAAACACTAGACGGGGGTGGGTGGAGGGGGCTTGTTAAAAAAAAAAGAAGAAAAAAACAAAAAGCTTTTAATTGTCTTAACCACAAATTCGCAAAATTTAAGCAAATAGACTACTTAAAAACCCATTGCTGTCCTAGAAAAACATCAAACACAGAATTTAGTTTTTTTGGAAGAATATGGGAAGTTGTGTATGGAGTGGTGAATCACAATGAAACATGAGTTACATGGTGATGCTCCAGAGCGATATCTTTGAAAATCTGGTGAGAACCATAACAATAAATGCATCTCTACCACAGTGAGGTATGGAGGAAGAGGTGTTATTGTGTGGGGAGCCTTTTTAGCTGCTGGTATTGGTGAGTTACTTCACTGTGAAAAGTCATTTATTGTTTTGAAGTACAGGAGAATAGTGCAGAATTGCTTGCTTCCCACAAATGAAAAGTTGTTATCTAAAGATGTAGCGTTGCTGAGAGACGATGCAAAGAGAGAGTCCGCTTTTAATGACAAGGCTCCACATGACTTACACAGGAACATTTAGGAACAATATAGCACAAAAACAGCAACTAGCAAAGAACAACTGAAAAGCACAGGCTTAAATACACAGAGAAATCAATGATAATTAAAGACAGGTGTAACTAATGACTAACTAACTAACTAACTATAACAACTAATATGACAACAAGGAGAGACAGAACCCAACAGGAAGAGAACATGGAAACAATGAGAACAGAGAATGCACTTCAACATAAAAGTCCATATAAAACAAAGAAGTCCATATAAATCCCCCAAAGAAGTGGCTTCCAGATTCTCCTAAAAACAAGTCCAGGAGAGCAGAAGCAGACCCAGGGGCAGGATGGAGGCCCAAGCCCATGTGGTGACAGGAGGGGAGACTGCGGTAGATTGGGGAGCCAGGGTGGAGCAGGCAAAAAAGGTGACCAGAGTGGAGTCGGCTGAACAGGTGCCCAAGGCGGAGCAGACTTGATCAAAGACCACCTCAGCGGAGCTGAAGCCAAAGACCACCGCAGCATAGCAGACAGGACTGAGGATCCCTGCGGTGGAGCAGAAGACCGCCACAGTGTAGTAGATGGAACTGAAGATCCCCAAGGCAGAGCAGAAGACCACCACAGCAGATCAGATGGGACTGAAGGCCCCCACAGCAGAGCAGAAGACCACCACAGCTTTGTACAAGGGACTGGAGACCCCCATGATGTAGCAGAAGACCACCACAGTGTAGTAGACGGAATTGAAGATCCCCACAGCAGAGCAGAAGACCACTACAGCAGTGTACAAGGGACTGGAGACCCCCACGATGGAGCAGAGGACCACCACAGTGTAGTAGATGGAACTGAAGATCCCCACAGCAGAGCAGAAGACCACCACAGCAGATCAGATGGGACTGAAGACCCCCACAGCAGAGTACAAGGGACTGGAGACCCCCACGATGGAGCAGAGGACCACCACAGCAGATCAGACTGGACTGAAGATCCCCACGGCCGATCCGGTGTAACTGGAGACCACCATGGCTGATCAGGTGAAACTGTAATTTGAAGACAGGCAGGGAGCTCAAGGGCATCCTTCATGGTCAGAACAGGGCAGGGTGTTCCAGGTTGAACTCTGTGGTCATCTCAGGGCAGAAAAAAGTTCATAAACAACCTCTGTGGTCATGCAGACAGTCAGTTCAGGAACGACCTCTTTGGTTGTGTCAGAGCAAACAGGAAGTTCATAGGCGAGCTCAGTGGTCACATAAAGGCAGACATGAAACTCAGGGATGACCTTCATGATCGTTTTAGGACAGACAGAAAACTCTGGGATATCCTCTGTGGTCACATCAGGGCAGACAGGAAACTCGGGGATGACCTCCGGGATCATGTAAGGACAGGAAACTCCGGAACAACCTCTGTGGTCGCCTCAAAGCAAACAGGAAGTTCACAGGCTAGGACCGACATATGGCTGAGCTCTAGGGCAGGAGTGTGCTCTGAAATAGACTCATGGGCTAAAGCAGGCTCTGGAGTGGACTCCTGTGCTGAAGCAGGTTCTGGAGCAGACTCATGAGCTGGAGTGGGCTCTGGAGCAGACTCATGGACTGGAGAGCAGTGTGTGGCCCAAACACACAAAATGGCCATTGCCGTAATGGGGAGTGCAATCAACAGTGGTACCAGCTATGAGACCCCCACACTTGATACCACAGCAGAGATGTCAGCTGCTCGCACCGATGTCAACGGTGTATCCTCGAAAACAGGAAGCCTGTCTCCAATGCCTAGGGACTACCTTGGTAGCTTCAGATGCAACTTCATGACGACCGGAAACATTGATGTGCTGTCTATGACAGCTGGAGACTCTAGTGTGGCGGCTACAATGGCTGGAGACTCTAGAAGAGAACACAGAAACAATGAGAACAGAGAATGCACTTCAACATAAAAGTCCATAGAAAACAAAAGACACAGAACTGGGATTGTGACAAAAGAAGAATGATTAGATGTTACTTTTCAATAAGACAATGCTCCTCCCCAAATTGCAAAGACAATAAAGAAGTTCTCAAAATTCCATCAGGCTCATGTTTTGGCCTGGTCTGAGTCCAGATTTGAACCCTATAGTGAATATTTGGTCTCACATTAAACTCAAACGAACTGGGAGACATTTTTCATCTACTCTTGAATTGTTCGAAGCCATTAACATTGATTGGAACAACACTGACTCTTCCTGTAAAAAGCTTTCTGCAAGTTGGGAAAGGCCATTCCGTGCTAAAATACTTTATTTACAGTATTTGTGCAATTCTTGCTAATTTCCCGACAAGTGATTTGTGATTAAAATGGTGATGACCATTAAAAGACCACTAAATATGTTGCCTTTTTTTGCTTGGCCCATTTTTTTTTTTCATCCATGGGACTACATACTAAAAACTAGGGTCCTAGGACTACAGTCCTGAAACTGCAACCTCCAGTTTTGCAGGTATACCCTACTCCATTTTGGCCCAATTTTAATTTAATTCATAGAATAGAAAATCTAGTGAACACTAGTAGATGCACATGCACATCTGCTGTGAGTTCATCAAACATGGTTGTGGGTTATACCATGAGAAATACATTAATACTGAAACATTATTACTATAAAAAGTAACTGTCTATCACTTGTAAACCGCACACACTCACCTTCACATTATAACACATGACACATAATAGATCGCAGCTTATCCCACAGGGAATATCGTGTCTTACTTTGTCTTTCTGTCCTGCTGAGCCCCCTCTGCTGTCCCCTCCCCCTCGTCTCTCTCTCTCTCTCTCTCTCTCTCTCTCTCTTTTTCTCGACCTTGCCCAAGGTCACAGCTCTTTGCACGTTACTTAAAAATGCACAATGGGAGGAGAAGTCAGCCAATCTTCAAACTTAAGCAGATCTGCTTCCATTTAAACAAACTGTTGATATTAGAGCGCTCTGGGTTTTGAACAGTAGTGGTAGTAGTGACAAATGTGTGGTCTTCCTCGGATTTTCCCCACCAGGCTTAAAAATTAGTCTTGTCCTTTGGGGTCACTCAGTAATCTCATAAATCACTTAGAGGCAAAATCAGCATAAGAAGCTTGCAGCATATGTGCTTGCAGTGTTTACAGTTGTGTGTGTATGAAGCCTGCTGGAGCCAAAGAAACAAAGACAATGTCACTGTCATCGATTTTAAAGCTCTAGTGCTTCAGTTAAGCCATCATCCCGATTCATTCGGAAGATATTGTCATAAGAAAAGTGTTTGACGGCCATTTAAGTGTGTAGTTTAGCAGTTTTGGGAAATGCGAAAGTGTGTGGGTGGTTAGTGCTAACTGTGTTGCTTGTACTGGACTGTGCCATTTGTGTGATTGTGTGTGTGTGTGTGTGTGTGTGTGTTTGTGTGAGTGTGGTATTGACAAAATGTCCCCAGAAGGATAGTAATACCAGAAATTTTTGATCTCGTGAGGACATTTTATTTTTTTGTTCCCATGAAGAAAAAAAGTTTATAAGTTAAAAAAAGTTGATAAATCATGCTTACTTATTTTTAATTTTTTAAATAATATATAAATATAAAAATCATTGTCTATGTAAAGTCCCCATAAGACATAGAAAACCCAACATGTGTGTGTAAGTGTGTCTGTGTAGGCAATGTTCTAGTCTAGTACACAAACACACACACACAAAAATGGCAAAGTCCAGTTTGATTGTGGGTTAGACTTTAGTCACGTTATTTGATATATGAAAACGGTTTAACAAAATACATATAAATTTGAAATATTTAAATATACTGTATGCTTTTAATCTGAGTATATGACATTTTTCACAACCCCACATTCATTACCATCACATTTAATTGGTGGAATGTTTAAATATTAATATTTCATCATAAAAATAGTTAAATAGTTAAAAGTTTTTACTGTCTATGTACTTTTACTTTTATGCATCAGTATTGTGTTAATCTCTGTTATGCTGAGACACTTCCCTCTTTTAAAAAAATTATAGTTTGACCTTTGATTAAAGTGACTAATTTGTTTAACTAATTGGTCCAGATACGTTTCTTTTTACTTTTTTCTAATTCATCAATACATTTGTATAGATATATATTGGGCTGGTTAAGCTTTAAGTTCTAAGCAAAAAGAAAAAGAGAACTTACTTTAAATAAATTTAACAACTGAGACATAAACTGAACAAATTTTACAGACATTTGAGGAACAGAAATTATGTTTTATTAACAAAGTTCAGGAGGACCACGTTCAGATAATCTACCCAACCAGCGTGAGAGGAAGCTTATATGTAGAGCCGACTTACCACTGTTCCATGACATTTTTTCCTGCATCCCTCCTTCATCCCAACTCCTCATTCTTGAATATTCCTGTGCTGTGGGTTCGGACCAAATTACGAGTTCGGAGCCCTCTCCTCGCACAGCAGGCCAAATACGCATATTTTACAATCATATCTGATTATAATATAAATGTGAACTCGTGAAATGAAATAATGAGTTCCTGGTCAAATCGGGGGGGGGGGGGGGGGGTGCTTGTCAATATCATAAGTAGCAGTCAGTATAATGGTGTGGCCAGCAGCTAGAGTTCTACAGTGTATCTCCTTGTTCTACATCTCATCTTCCTGTGGACTGCTGAGCCAGATGTGCCAGTTCTTGCTGTGAGATGTTGCCCCACTCTTTCACCAAGAAAATTGTAAGTTCTCAAACACATCTGGAGGGGACATATGGTTACACATGGTTTGGCACTGCATTATGGACTCTGCAGTTTATTGCCACATCTGCAGTCCTTATGCGTCCCTGCAGCAGGTCTATGGCATGTTTCACAGAGGTTATCAGGGACCATGGACATCTTTCGGTTTCATTACTGTCCAAAGTTATTGTAACTGACCTTATTTATCTACCTCCTGTAAAATGTTTTAGTTTTAGTTAGCTGCATGTGCAATAATAGTTCACTGGTTCACTGAAAAAGCATGAAAAACTTTTAAAGACTTTCCAATAAAGACCTGTAAAATTATTAAGATTTTACAAAATTATATTTAAAATACAGTATCCTGAAAAGGGAGATTTAATGTATACATTTTTAATTCTTATGTGTTTGGTAGTAATTTATTTCAAATGAAGGGAAATGTTTTAGCACAAATAGCACTGTTTCTATGTAGTTTGATTGACATAAAGGGTTTGACAGGCTGTGTTATGATATTAGGACTGTAGATCGCTGAAATATGACCTAATTGACTGTGATAGCTCAGTTTAAAAATAAACCTTTGAGTGACCCAGAACTGTAAAGAAAATCTAACTACTGTATGTAGGTAATGAGAGTCTCTCTCTCTTTCTCTCTGGCAAGACATAAGATGGAGTTTGATAAATCATGTATTATGAACATATGAAGATTTAGTATGCATATTAAAGCATGTTAGTAGATACACCACTGATGTATATTGTACATACAGTAAAAACGGCATAGAAAAATACTTAACCTCTGCTTGTGATTGTGCTTTTTAAAGAAATCGATCCTTTTCATATAATCATTTCAAATGTTTTAAAGTGTTTATATATGACCGATTTTTTTTTTTTTGTGATCAAAATTGTTATTGTTGGATTTTAAAGACATTGAAGGGGTCATGGGATGGATTTTTTATTATTATTATTTTAATATGTTGATGGTTAAAGTTTTTTCCACTATACATATGGAAAAACGATTATTTTCAACCTTCATTCTTACCCTCTGTCTGAAATGATGTGTTTTAAGGGTTGGCTCCTTTAAAGCTTGTTAATATACGGCCACTGTTATGATTGGCTAACATTATTGCATAGGAAACGGTATTGAAAACATTATCCATATAAAGTTGTCAATGACAAACAAAGCATAATGAACTCATTCAGAAACTAATGTTTCTTTGGGAACTATTAAACTGCCTCGTTTACAAAACAAAATGCTCCGAACAAACATATCCTCTGACGCAAACCGGGGAGGTATTAAAATAAACCATCCACTGTACCTTCAGAAGTCTTTACAGAGATGCAAATAAGCTGTTTAAACTGGAATGTTTGGAAGTGAACGTTCTTTCGCTCTTCCTTTTGTGAACATGCATCTGTGTATTGTATCCTGAGTAGACAGTGTCAGTGATTTTAATGGGCTCTATTTGCTTTTGACGTGACACAATGCTCAAGTCCAGTGTAGGCAAATGTCAGCCATTAAGCTGACAAACCTACAGATTGAGTGCCAGTGGATACAGTAGGGCATATGGTGTGATGATGTTTTGCTCTGAAGGAAGTAATATGCAAATGTATTCATCCGTGTGACTTCACAAATCCGACAATATCAAACAAGCTTTTTGGAACTTGGTTAAATAAATGCTTTGTTTATAATGAGGAGGATGTTTTAAACTATGATACTTGCAGGATGTTTAAATGGTACAGAGACTTATATATCAAAAGATCAAGGCAAATTTGATTTCTCATGTCATGGATCCTTTAAATGGTTTCACTTGTGTATTCACAGCCTGAGTTTGGTCAGGAAGCCACCGAGGAGCCAATGGGAGAAGGTCTCATGGACCCTGAGGGACAGACATACGACGAGACTCAGCAGGTAAGAACATCAGCACCTACAGTACACAAATTTACCAGGCAAAAATCAGACATTTTCACAAGTCAAATCTCAAACCACTTTCAAATTGTTTTCTATATGCAATAGAATAGTTTTATGAACCCTGGTTAAATTTCATTTCATAAAATAAGATCAAATTAATTATTAATTATATTATAAATTATCAAATTAAAAGTAATATATTATATAATACAATTAATTTAGCTAGTCTTGTCTCGTATCACTACACAGTCTCTTTCTTCACACATAAAATAATTTCAACTTAAATCATTAATTATAAATATTAATATTCACATTAAAAAATAAGTTTATATATACATATGTTTATGTTATTATATATATATATATATATATATATATATATATATATATATATATATATAAAAACTATATAAAATATTTTGAGAAAAATAATGAATTTTATTTCATTTAATCCAATTTGGAATAAAGCTGTAACATAACAAAATGGAAAAAGTGAAGCGCTGTGAATATGAATATATATATATATATATATATATATATATATATATATATATATATATATATATATATATATATAATTCTTCACAGAATTATAATATGTAATTTAACCCCAGACATTTTTCTCAAACGTGGACACACAGATGCTCTTCATGCACTCAAACATGGTGCGATTCCCTGTGTGACATCTTTCTGCTTCCTCCCCTTCCTCTATTCCTCCCTCCCCCTCCTTCTGTTTGCTTTCTTCCTCCTCATTACCTCACTGCCATGATGAGTGTGCCTGCTTGGGAGTGGTGGTGACATCAAAAGCCCTGTTGCATTGTGGGTAGCAATGGAGGCTCCCCCTGCCCTGTTGAGGAGATGGGCTCTTCCAGTAGATGCTCTCTCACACACAGGCAGCCAGGGCCATCAGATATTAATAATAATGACATTTAAGATGTAGGGTGTATTCAGATGTCAGATCTTCAGACCTTACTAATATAACTCCAGCATGATGTGTGTACTTGTATTCATTAAATAAATCAGATGGTTATGATCTGAAAGCATCAGCTGCCATCTGCTGCAGGAAGTAAGACACTGCAACAGACCTTCAATATAATAGGAAAAGCATCATGATGAGATGTAGTTAACCATCATATTCTGTTGAAATTGACCTTATGTGTAGGAGCCTAGAGACCCCAATGCGTATTGTGTAACATTGTGTCTCAATATGATCCTTTGGGCTAATAAAAATCTACAGGTTAGATATTATTAAAGAAAGGTGATTTTTTTAAAAGTTTAATAATATTTCATTTTTGAGTTCAATTCAACTCCAGTGAAAAGTATATTATAGAAAAATACAAAAAAAAAAAAATTAACAATTAAATAAAACAAAGCTGGTATACTGTATAGTAAGCCTCCATTAGTTAGCGTTAGTTAAAGGATTAGTTCACTTTCCTGATAATTTACTCACCCCCATGTCATCCAAGATGTTCATGTCTTTCTTTCTTCAGTCGAAAAGAAATTAAGGTTTTTGAGAAAAACATTCATTCAAACATTTTTGTCCATATAGTGGACTTCAACAGGGTTCAACAGGTTGAAGGTCCATATTGCATTTTCAGTGCAGCTTCAAAAGGCTCTACACGATCCCAGACATGGAATAAGAGTCTTATCTAGCGAAACAATTGTTTTTTTAGAAACAATTTTCTAAAAAAAAAATGTAATAAAAATTTATATGCTTTATAAACACAAATGCTCATCTTGCACTTGCTCTCTTCTTCTTCTTGTAGAATTCCGGCAGTGTAGACGCTGCTAAGCGTATTACTGCCCTCCATAGGTCATAGTTTGAACTAATTCTTATATACTTATAAGCATATAGCAGTGGTTCCCAAACCTGTCTTGAAGGACCCCCAGCACTGCACATTTTAGATGTCTTTCTCATTCAAACTTTTGAGCAGTGGAGGGCAGTAATACACTTAGCAGTGTCTACACTGCTTCTACAAGAAGAAGAAGAAGAGAACTAGTGCAAGATGAGCATTTGTGTTTATAAAGCGAATACATCTTTTTTTTTTTTTTTTTAGAAAATGGCTGGTCGTTTCGCTAGATAAGACCGTTATTCCTTGTCTGGGATCGTGTAGAGCCTTTTGAAGCTGCACTGAAACTGCAATTTGGACCTTCATCCCTTTGAACCCTGTTGAAGTCCACTATATGGACAAAAATCCTGGAATGTTTTTCTCAAAAAACTTAATTTCTTTTCGACTGAAGAAAGAAAGACATGAACATATTTAATGACATGAGTGTGAGTAACTTATCAGGACATTTTAATTTAAAAGTGAGCTAAGCCTTTAATAAATAAAGTATTTTTTGTAAGACATCTTCTCGTCCTTTCCTTGTTGAACTTTGATTTGTGTTCTTGAATTTATGCACCAAAGTCATTTTTATCTACTAACTTCTTGGAATGTTCTTCTCATTTTTCTGTTTCTGCTCACAGGACAACCAAGATTATGAGCCAGAGGCATAAACTACACATTCCAAGTCCAAGTCCAGCCAGCAGCACAAAAAGTTTCTATCAATAACAAGTACAAATCCTTAACACAATAAACCCTGTTGCAAAAAAAGAGAAAAAAATACAAAAACATAAATATATATTCCAGTTAATCCTGCCGAGAAATGTTCTTCCTATCAGATATATACTTTTATTATGATCTATTGTAAATGTCATGTTCTGACGGTAACGTGTTGGATGTAGCTCTACGCTGACTGCCGGAGGGCGCTCTGTCTCGTTTCCTTGACTCCCTCCCAATGAAACGAGACCTGCCCTCCCATTGTGACTCTTTGTACTTGTGTATCTGCATTTCTATATGTGTAATAGATGTTTCAGATCTTCCAATAGCATATTGGGGGTTAAAATATCTTCGGGTAAATATGATATTATATATAGCTGTGTGCAATGCCTGTTTGTGGGATTTTACTTTCATTTTTTATTTAATATTGAAGCAAGTTATTTATTTAATGTTTTTGAAGTAAGAGTTTTATACGTTGTAACTTTATAGTTGCTTGTGATATCATTCCAGTGGACTATTTGTTGGAAATGGGCAATTTGTATCTGTGTGTATGTATGCGTTTGTGTACTGGAGATTTTAAAGTTAGTGTAAGTGTGTCTTGAGATGTTTATGGATGTCAGGTCAATATGTGCTTTACAATGCTGGAAATGTCAATATTAAGGTTTCTGTGTCATTCAAGACAGTGAATCCTCTGTAAATAAAGAAAACAAACAAACAAAAATCTCTTTTTCTTTCTTACCACAAAAGTAAGTCTACACTCTTAGGGTACATTTACATGACAATGTACTAAAAAAAGATGTTTTTGAAAAGTTTCGCGTAGATGATAGTATTGTTAAAATGATCCCCATTCACACAGATTCGCAAAAACGACTAAAAAAGCAGTATTATGCTTCCAGGCCAGTAGTTGGCGATGTCACTTTGTAAAGAAACACTACTCGCCTACAGACTGAACACATAATGCATGCGCATGATGCCATTGTTTCACAAATTCACTTTTTTGTAGTTTATGTACAAAGACAATAATGGTATCTCTTTTTAAAAAACTTGAACTTTTAAAAGTTTGCACTTCCAGGCCCCCAAAACACCATTGTCATGTAAATGTACGGCCAAAACGCATAAAAATGGTGTTGTGTGAACAGTCCCCTAGAAAAAATTTGATAACACTGTTTTTTAGTGTCCCTGTTTCACATCTTACATGTACTTACTATAGTAATATATGTAATTACAAACAACTAACCTTAAACTAAACCCTAACCGTAAATGCATGTTGTTAATTAATATTAACAACATGCATTTAATATTAATATTAATATTAACACATTGCTCCTACTCTAGCTTATGGTACTGAGCAATTATGCCAAAAAGGTTCTATGGAGAAATGTTTTGGAGAATTTTTTTGTTTCTAGTGAAAATATTTGTAAATGCTATTTTATTCATAAAATTAAAAATGAATCAAAACAAGACATATTAATTAAAATTAAATAATTTACCATAAAATGATCCCATGAAGGGAACGCCTAAATATGTAGCGCCTGACAAGTTGTTATTTAAGAGTGACAACATATAACACTATTATGTAATAAATTTACAGCACCACAGCTTTTTCAGACTCTTTAAGCCACATAAAAATATAAGAATGTCAAAAGTACTTATAAAAATCATCTACTACCACTTAGTTTGCTATATGGCACAATGCAAAGCACTTGAATATTTTAAGTGTGTCCATCTTTTGGCTGCCAGACTAATTTATTACATCCAAAGAGCCCAATACAATCCCCAGCCCCCCTGTCTCTTATCAACAGGATGTCTGGCAGTGTCTCCAGAACACAGAACAGAACGGAGTGCTCTACAGACATGCTGAGCCCAGCAGAATCATTACAGTGCAATAGCTGAATAGCTGGCATGCCTTCATAAGCCAGGCACCATTGATGGATTAGCATGTGTTAACACAAGAGAATGTGGTGCCCTCCGGCAGCAGAGGGTATATAAGGGTCCCCGCCGGCAGCAGCCCTCTTACGCCGAGCCAGTAGGACTGTGAGTGTATGTGCTCAGTATCATGGCTTCCTTTAAGAAGTCTCTGGAGGGGCTGAAGAACACATCACAGTCAGCCACTAAAGGCGTCACTGACAGTGCAGGTACTAATGGATGCACATTGCTCATCCTCTCTGTCATTGATATATATTTGGTAACGTTAATTTTCAGTTTAAGAAAGAACAGCTGTCTACTTTACCTCGTGTGCGTTTTATTGTGCCACAGAATGATTTTAGAGAACTTTGACCATCAATATATTTCATTTTAATATTTAAGTATTTAACTTTTTTTTGTTTTCATGTATTTTTCAAGTATTCATTAAGATTTCATATAATAGTGACAGTTTTATATTATCAATAGTCAGTATAGTAAAATTGTCTGTCTCTAATTTCAATTATATTACAAATTTCCATCAAATTAATTGAGTAAAATAATACTAGTTGAGTAAGTTGTATACATATTATGAATTCAGATGCACTATATGAATTTGTAAAGCTTATAAATTTCAAAGTTTTAAATAATACAGTGATAATAGCAGAATCATTAATCTAACTAATTCAATGCAAAGTTAAGCATATTCAAATAAATCTAATTTAAATAATTTGTTTGCATTTTTGTTATTTGTTTATTATTTTTATTGATTGATTGATTGATTTGATTGTAATCCATTTCACCATGTATTGATATAATATTTAGGTACTGCTTTTTTTTTCAATGCTCATGAAAAACATCCAGCGTGTTTCATGTTATTTCAGTTCAGGCAGCGCAAGATGCCGTGCACCAGGTGGCAGAGTCCTCCAAAGAAACAACCAGTGTAGGTAAGAGAAAGCTGCCAGCTCAGGAGTCTAAATACATCTGTACAGAAAAAAGGTGCACTGAAGTGTGATTGGGCATGGTATTACAGCTTGTTAAGTGTATGCAAATCACATATTCATTAGTTAAACGTTAGTTAATATACTAACTAACATGAAATAACCATGAGCAATACATTTATTACTGTATTTACAAATCTTCGTTTATGTTAGTTAATGAAAATACAGTTGTTCATTGTTTGTTCATGTTAGTTCACAGTGCATTAACTAATGTTAACAAGATTTTAATAATGTATTAGTAAATGTTGAAATTAACATTAACAAAGATTAATAAATGCTGTAGAAGTGCAGTTCATTATTAGTTCATGTTGTCTAATGTAGTTAACTAATGTTAACTAATGAACCTTATTGGAAAGTGTTACAGAATATTGTGTGCATAATTTTGGCATGCCATTGCCATAATGTCTTCAATCTAAAATGTTATTGTATTGTTTCCCTTTCTCTATTAATTATTTGCATAATTAAATTTATTTTCATGTTGCTCCATAAAGAATATGTAAATATGTACCTAAAGCATCTCTCTCTCTCTCTCTGTCTGTGTGTGTGTGTGTGTGTGTGTGTGTGTGTACAAACAGCTGCTGAGGAGGCGTCCAGACAAACACAGTCTGCTATAGGCACCGCTGCAGGGAAAGCATCAGACACCATTAAGGATTTTGGACACAAATTGAGTTCCAAATAAATGCTGCACTGCCCAACCAATTTGACATTACTTTTTATCAGAAGAGATTCAACTTTAAACCTTGTGAATTAAATTGTAAAAAAAAAATATGATAATTAAATGTACTGGCTTGATTTCATATGCAGGTCCAATACGGATTATACCTAAAGATTTTATTTCAGTTTAGTTGTTGATCCTCCTCTTTTCTGTTCAAAGATGCTTGTGCTTTGAAAATACACGATACATTCCGTTCAACTGCTGCAGTGTCTGTTTATATCCATCCTACGTGCTCTGCTATTCTAGTGTAATAAGATGTGTGGCTATAGTATGCAAGAACACGTCCACTTTTTCTTAGTAAACCCCTTCTATTATTTTTCTCAGCTCCCACGTCACTGGAGGGAGGAGGGGGGGATCAGAGGAGGGGGTGGTGATATGTTTCTATGGTAACATAACACAGATAGACCACAGTGAAAGAACTTTCATTCAAAAGTGCCTTAGGACAGTTCCTGCTATTCAGTATTCCCATGGATGTCAAGAGGTTGCGCTTTTGATTACGAACAATAACCCCTTAAATAACTTGCAACGCATTGGCTGCTGCTCATCTACTTATGTATTCTGTTTCAAATGTGTTGCACTGCATATAATCAATCTTTATCAGTTTAATGTAGTTAAATTCAGAAAAAACAGCAATAAAGCATTGCAGTGGACATTGTTTAGATTTTTAATTCATTTAGTTGAAAAGAGTTGTGAGGATGTATTGCAAATATCTTCATCATGGTTGCATTTGCATTAACACCATTAGACTGCATGTACACTGGTATTGCAAGTCTTAATGCACAGATCTGATCTTTTCACCATATTCACCATGATCATTCACCAGATATTGTTGAATAAAGTGAAAAAGTGTTGCGCACTAAAAGCTTTCTCGTCGCTTCATAAAGTTAAGGTTGAACGATGTCTATGGACGAGTCATAAACTTCTCGGATTTTATCAAAAATATCTAGTTTTCACGTGTGCAACAAATTCTGATCTATATCAGATGTGAGTAAGCAAAATATTCCATGGGAAGCTGTTGAGAATGAACCACTCTTACCCTCAAAATTGATGCGTTGAATATTTCCTGTAAAGTTCAAGAGCATATGCTTTGTGTCAGGCACTTTATGTAAAACCTGCCAGCTACTGAGACTATAAAAAATGATATGGTGTAGAACAGAATTGGCATAATTCTAGGCGGCTGCAAGGAAGAATAATCTAGACTATATTATCTAGATTCTAGAGGTTTATATCTTCATTTCAGTTCCTTTGAAACACAAATATAAAAAATAGAATGTTTATTTTACATTTATGGAATGAAAACTCCAGAAAAATCACTTGTCAGTGCCAGATTGTGTAGGTGTCTATAAAAACTAAATGGAAACAAATATCCTGAACTGTTTATTAATGGAAATTCCCTGAAGCTGTAAGCAGACGAGATGTACCCATTAGTGCTCATATCTGTGGTAAACACAAATGTCAAACAGTTTCATTCTGAGGAAAGGTTTCTCAATTTGCAGTTGATCTCTAGCACTTGTGGTTGTCTTGGCCATATTCTCCACCTCCACACGCCCCATCATCTTTACATCCCTATCCACCTCCACCTCCTCCTCATCATTCACCTGCAATGACAGGCAGCATCCTCTTGTTTTCAAAATATGGCATGTGTTGTCTGAACCCCCCACCACCACCACCACCTATTACCATAAGCACAGTCACTCCACCCCCCTTGCATGTACATGGCTGGTTGCTAAGCAACAAATATTCTGCAGGAGCGTGCGATTGGCAAAAGCCACTCGATTTTTATGGTGAGAACATAGGCGATAGAATACAGCTCTCCAGAACACACTCCACGACATGGTGAGGTGCAAAGGGCCAGTATGTAACCACATACATGAATCCAAAAAGCCTGAAAAAAGCCTTCTTATATTTATATAAAACAATCTTGTACCTCATCACATCAGCAATCATTGCATGCCATACATTGTCCAGCACTTTACACCAACTTGTGCATACTGTAATTTGTCTTCTGTGAAATGAAAATATAATTCATTCTATATACTTAAAAATAAAAACTAAAGTGTATCAAAGGTTTTTGTTACAGAGATCACAAAGACATTATTGGAGCACCCTTTTAGTGTCTTGTCAGCCAAAGTACATTTATTTCATTTGTGTTTTATTACATAAGAGCCGTGTGTTTCTTTTTTTTTTTTTTTGAAGAAAAAAAAATCCTGGATTGTGATCACCATCATTTGCTTCTGATTATAAAGCTAGAGATACTTTGTCATTTCATTACCACTCACTGCCAGGTTGAGTCTGGTTTCCAGGGAAACTAAAAATCAGAAGCTTTCAGTACTCGCAGCCAAAGTGAAATCCAAGGACTACCATCCACTGAGATTCTTCTGGAAAACAAACCATCTACAGCCTGCCTCTTATTTTGAGCACCTAAAAGAGGAGCTTGGAGTGTGAAGACATGCTTTGGCTGTGAAATCTTTGAAAATATGGATACCGCTTTTGATCTGTTGTGCAGTTGAGGTATGTGTCGTTGGGGTGTTCTTTTTCAATAACGGTCCCATTGTGTCGTAGTTTTGATTTTAGTGGGTACTGTTATCGAGCAAGTTCTCTGTGTGTGGATGAACCGAATCAGACAGCAACCATGACATAACTGAATCTCTCTTTTTTAGAAAAAAAGCAATGACTTATTAGCAACTGGTACTATTCTTCCTTTCATAAGTATTGTAAGGCTGAAGTTTGCATGCAATTTTATGAAAAAAAAACAATAATTTCAAGAACAGAAATGATGATTTTTGTCAGTGTCTGAGATCATTACAAAACACATCTGACTTGACTTGAATTTTATCTATTGTAATGTGCTTTAAAAAAAAAAAAAAAAAATGAGGATGCTGTCATTAATGCATGTCAAGTGTCATTTTTTAATAATTGCACCCACATTAATGCACTAATGCATTTATGTAAATGTTTTCCAGCAAAACTATCAGTGGTGTGAGACCGTGAAGCTCAGACATTTTACTGCCTCTCTCTCGGATCAACACAAACCCATCTCTAAACCCATGGAGGGTCCTGTTCTGACAGAAAGTGAAGTTTGGAAAGTTGGCTCAGGGACCAGCACAACTTTAAACACGGATGACAGAAGAATTGACTATTCGCCCCTTATGAACGACACTGTTATCGAAGAAAACCTGTCAAAGCCATCTGAAAACCCAGAGACCTCAATACAAGAGGAGATCTGCGGCAGCATCCAGGAGCAACCCGACCCAGAGGTTACATCAGATCAGATCAAGTCAGTAATTCCACATGAGCAGCAATTAGAAGAGGATTTATCTTCTACTCAAACAGCAGTCGAGAGCAATGAGCCACCTGAAGTAGAGTGCAAACAAGAGAGGTGTGTTAACCAAGCAGAGGAACCAGCAGATAAGACGTTCTTTACGCTTGGCCGACAGAACCTTGACCAGGAGATTAACCAGGAGATCACCATACTGGTGACCAATCATGACTGTACATTGGAGGATGAGGAGGATGAAGAGTTTGGGGAGCAGAAGACTTCCAGCTGCCCTACTGAACCCGAGATTGTCTCTTCCATTGAGGGTGGAGGAGCAACTGTGGAAGAGAGTCTCGATGGCTCCATCGTCGTGGTGAACGTGATTGAGGTCAGCGAAGTTCAGAAGACCAGCGTGATAAGCAATGTATCAACTGAGCAGAATACCATCACTGAAGAACCAAGATTGCCTGGAGATCCTGGGGATAGTTGCAATGAGACAAACTCTGGGACAAAATGTTCAAGCACCCCTCAGAAAACAGACGCAAGTAGCACACATGCTAACACAAAGGCCTTGGGGGATGTGAATGTCTGCAGTCTGAAAGATCAGCCCACACAGCCTAAAGAAGTAAAACTGGAGAAAACCGAATCAAGTGAATCCAGGGATGCCATACGGCCCTCGCAAGAGACGCTCGGCTTGACTCGGTCACCTGTACGCACACATGTGCAAACCCAGGTCAGTCTGGAGGTGATGTACCAATCAGTGGCCACCAGCCCCATGACTCCTCCTGAGGGCACTGCAACATTCCTTTTTCCAACCACCTTTGGAAAACTTGCCAACAAGTGTAGTACAGAGGTGTCCGAGACCATACAGACCAAAGATGCCGAGTTGCAGGTGGGCTTGCAGGTGGAATTACGTTCGGTTGCCACAGCTCCCATGAGCCCGATCATTCTGACCGCACCTGAGGTTATCCCAGAGCCGGAACCACGGATCGGGGTGGTGCTAGAGGAAGTTCCAGAACCAGTGCAGGAGGTGAGCTGGGATGAAAAGGGAATGACTTGGGAGGTGTATGGTGCAGTGGTGGAGGTGGCAGTGCTGGGTACGGCCATCCAGAAACACCTGGAGAAACAGGTAAAGAAGCAAAAGAAACCTTCAGCTTTGCCTCCACTGACAGATGTCCTGCCAGCGGATCTGACCGAAACATCTACAACGATGCCTTCCAGTCCTCCCCCCATGTCAGACCCCGATGAAAGCAGCCCAGCCAAAGAACAAAGTGAAGAAAAGATGGTGAAAAGCGGCCGGCGTCGACAGAATCATTTTCGTCAGTGGTTCAGAAACGTCCGGCGACCAAGTTGCTGTTCAAAACCACGTCAAGATGAGGAAAACTAAGAAAGGCTTGACAGTTGAAACCACCTTAACAGTCCAAATGAGACAATCTCTCCCAGCTTTGTGCACTTTGGCTGTGCACAGGATTGGGTTTTGTTCGATGATACACCCCTTTAACATTCTTAAGACATTTGAAATGACTCCTACTGAGACCACATCATAAGAAGCCCCTATATGGATAATCATCATTTTTGGTTTGGTTTGTTAAACTGCAAACAATTACAGTCGTCTTGATTTCTCCTTGTGCTTTTGGCTGTGAAATTGCTCCTTCCAGCTTTGTTGCTATGAGTGTATTTTTGCTTGCTTCTGTCAAGACCGCTACATTGATGTTGTTGTGGTCAGTGAGGATCACTTTTAAAGTGCCCTTTTACAATATTTTACACAAATAATTTTACCTTTAAAATGTATATATTTAAAACATGTACATGAATTCACCGTGTATAGTTAAGGAGTGGTATAATACATTTATAGAGTGACAGTACCAAGTACTGTGTATTGGTCAAAAATGAACCTATAAATTCTTGGTGTTTCAGGCAACATGTAATAGATGATGTCTCTGATTTTTCAACAGTGAAATGTTTGGTGTTCTTTATGGGTTTCAGATTCTTCTTTTCTATTGGCTTTTGTATTACCCTGTAATATTAAATGGATTTGTCTTGTTTTTGCAGTTCAGCTCATCACACCGTAACGAACACACCTTTAAGCCTTACATTTTGTGTGATGTTTTGTGACTGTTGTGAGAGTTGTAAAGTGAATAGTTGAAATTAAATCATCTCTCCCAGGGAAAAGCAAATACTTGATTTTTTCACTCATTTTGATAACAAGATGAATTTTATTTGAGTAAAATAGCAAAAAAGAAAATTTTTGAACATATAACAATACATCATATATAGACAGTTTACGATATATACACCCTGGCCACCAATCTTTTTTTTTTTTTTGCTAGCTAAGCAGGTTAGTGCCAGGTAATATTTGGCTGAGTAGACAAGCAGTTTTTGTTTTTGTTAATTTTCATAATAATATAAAAAGAATTTTAAGAATGTCCATTTTTTTAAGAGTTCCATTATTCCGTACAACAAAACTTTATATGAAGGATTAAGTATTACTTATTGGAGATTCCAAAAGTTCAGAATGTAATGTGAAAAAAAGAATGATGGAAAATAAAAATAACGAAAGGTAAAATTAGGCTTCAAAGGCTGTTTGAATTACCACTTGTTTTTAGTGCAATGAGAATGGTTCTTTCCCCCATTTTTTTTTCCCCGACCAACTCTTACATTTCAAAGTGCATTGTTGATACAGCATTCAAAATCATCGGTTAACTTTAAAGGTCTTGTTTAGAGTAAGAGTTTGGCCAAATAGAATACAGTATGAAATTGTGTTTTTTCTCCTTTTTTGGCAGAACCACATATAAAATGGCGGAGGTAAGGAGAGGTGGAGGTAAGAGGTTAAATGTTAGAGATCAGTGGTGTCTATGGAAGGGTTTGCAAAAGTGAGACCAGGGCTGTCTGCATCTCTCCTCTTCTCTCGCTGAGCCAATGCAGCACCCAAAGGCTCAATGTATGAAGATTCGCTCCTGTCGTCATCCTCCTCCTCTTCTTCCTGAATTACCTACCGCACAACAGGAAACAACATAAGCACTCACAACATATGCAGCCAAAGAGCTTATAAATTCTTCAAATGCACTCATGTCCCCAGCATTATACGCTTGCAATATAAGGATATGCTTGGAATATTCTGAAATTCAAAAGTCTGTGATCACACAAAAAATCTATGATTTAAATATCTTTAGGGATTTGAAAAAATTAAAACAAAGAAACATTTTTAAGTAAAAAGAATAAGAAATATTTTATATTTCTAATCAAATTAGTGAACGCCATCGTGACTGATGGTCAATGAAGCCCAAGATACTCTTTGGATCTTCACAAGTTTGAGTAAAACTTGATGATCATGTTCTCCAGCATGATTTGAGGAGTTCATGCAGTTTGAGGGCTGCTGTTATTAAAGCAAAATGGGTACATTATAAATACTAACAAAAATTATTAAATTCCTGCTAATTTTTCAAATTCATTGCTTCACTTAAATTATGTTGATTTTCACTATTGGTCTCAGACTTTTGCACCCCACTGTATATTATATTCATTTTAATAATACATTTACCATCATTGGCATAGTGTCTTTCTCTGTCATGGTCATATCAATGTTGTAGTCCAGGGAATTAAGGCTAAAACAGAACAGACACAACAGACACGCATAATCAGAATCTCACAAAGCAACTCTTCTGTATGAAGTCATAAGTGACATTATACGGGAAAAAAGTTACCAATAGAGACATTTTGGACCAGTTACGTAGCTTGCAAAAAAATCAAAAACAAGCTTTTAGCATGTGGTATAGCTTAGTGTGATTCTGAGAAATATGGGCTCACTAATATCAGCACATCGTTTAACTAAAACTATTGCTAGTAAAACTAATAAACTACTATTGTCCACAAATCAATACTTACAGATGTTCATCTGTCATGGAGGACCACAATAGATGCAATAATGTGGGCTTCCATGACAAGATAAACATGCAAACACTTCCAGAGTGGGTCACTGTCTTTCATCTTTTACAGCAGTCAGTTTTTGATCCATAATTTTACCTCTTACAGTCCAATGTAAATATACACAATCACAAACTGCCTGAGAGACCAGACAGTTATGATGCATTATGTAACTAACAGGGCTGTTAGTGTTTGATGATTAATAATAATAAAATAATGGAATTTAAAAACTGTCACATTTACTGTGTTTGTAAGGGTCTGTAAGTTTATTATTATTATTTTAATTATTAAATTGTTACTTTCATTCAACAAGGATGTATTAATTTGATCAAAAGTGACAGTAAATACAATTAATGTAACCAAAGATTTTATTAATAAAAAATCCTTATATATCCCTATATATATATATATATATATATATATATATATATATATATATATATATATATATATATTGAGCAGCACAACCACTTTCCAAAGCTGATAATAATAAAAAAGTTTTTGAGCAGCAAATCAGCATATTGGAAAGATTCCTGAAGGATCATGCGACACTGAAGACTGGAGCAATGATGCTGAAAATTCAGCTTTGCATCACAGGAACAAATTACATTTTAAAATATAATCAAATAGAAAATTTATTTTAAATTGTAATAATATTTCACAACATTTTAATAAATGAACAGTCATACTAATTAGATAAATTATGGATACTTTAGCACAATTTCAAAACAGAATGACAATGACAAGAAAAAATCACATTTGTTGTGAGTCTACAAATCTGTTTCAGCAGTACAACATTGTGGACTTTCTTCTTTTCCTATTTTTTTCTATGCAAAATATATAATTTTTTACACTCCAGCTTAGCGCTGATATGTACAGTGTACTGTCACGGTACCTCTCTCTGTCTGCGCTGGAGCCATCTTCATCAAAGCCAAGGTCTGTGGCTGTGTCGATATTCATATTCAGCACTGGGTTTGCTCTGTGGAACACATATCAAACAATCTCATACAGCAGCCTGCTGCTGAATCCCAGCTCAAAATGACATTATACCGGGCCAGCATTTTAGGTAGCTTGTTATGTCTCACCCTTCTTTGGTGTATTTGTTGGTTCCAGGAACAACAGGCCCGCTCTTCTGATTCTGTATGACCACTGTGGCTGCTGAGTTCATGGCTTTGGCTGCCTTTAGTTTCCTCTTGTAGCTGAAAGGTAAAAGAGACCAATCCCGTTAAGTTGTGGATGGAGTAATGTTTGTGCATATGTGTGGGTGCACTGCGCATCAAGAAGAGCTATTTTAAATGTGTTGAAATAGCAGATTTGCACTGTTTGTGACCCAGACTGAGGGTAGAGTGCACTCTATAATGCTGGCTCCATGCCTAATGTTGGAAACAGGGCTGACAGACGGGATCATGCAAGTTCACTGCATAGTACATACGCCCCACATCACTTGCAATGCCTTCCTATCCAACTTCAGAGTCACGACTGCTAATTTTAGCTACACAAATATTATAATCCAGCTTTAAAGTTTCTCAAAAGGTAAAACATAAACGAATGGTATACAGCAGAGACTGACAAGTTGTGACAAAAGCATCATGCAAACACAACAGTGAATGTTTCTTCAAGATCATTAAATATAAATGGGTAATTCAGCAGTTCTTACTTTCTTCTGATGCACACTAGTGAGGTGGTTGTTACAACAAGAATGATTGCCAGTGCAGCCATCAAACCAATCATGATGAACAACTCTGTCTTGACTTCTGTTGTTTCGGTAATGGTTGTCGACTGTTAAGGGAATTGAAAAGAATTCATTGAAAAAAAATTAAAGCTTAATGTCTGAAACAACAACTTCTGCCATGCTTAGCTTTTAAAATATCATAATTCAACAGGTGTTTTAAAAAGGGAGATTATTATTATTATTTGATGTTTTAGTTACTTACGATGCCAGTGAATCCAAGCTCAACTAGTTGGTATCCAAATTCCTTATAGACCTCCTCTGAATTCAGGATCGAGGTCACTGCATCATAGTCGAGAGCTGTGCCGTTTCTGAACACAAAATAAGCCTCCAAAACAGTCGTCGCTCCAGATCTGCAAAGGACATAACACATTCTGCTTTCACTGTATGGAAACCACGCTTATTTTTGTATTATTTATGAATAATACAATATATATATATATATATATATATATATATATATATATATATATATATATATATATATATATATATGATTTACTATTATAGTGTTTATTAATATTTTGAATTCACATTTTATATTTTAAGCTTTCACAGTACTTACTTTGAGTAGTTTTGCCATTTTCTTTGTTGTGTTAATTTTTTTAATATATGTAGCTTTATTTTTATTTCAGCTTTATAGTAATTAAGTTCTTAGCACATTTTTTATTTTTTTCATCTAATAATTATTTAAGTTTCATTTTATTTCAGTTAACAAAAAACATTTTAATAGTTTTAGTTAACAATAAAAACAATGACTAGCGTGAACATTCTTTAAAAAAAATGTTTACTTTTACAGATTTGGAAAGATATGAGAGAGAATAAAGCATGACAATTTTTGGGTCCCTTGAGCAGTAGTAGAAAAATCACTTTATTTACTTTATTTTGATGGTCCCTTTAAAATATTCTTTTGACTATAAGTAACGTTGTTCCTACATGTCTAACTCTCATTAGAGTTTTAGTAGAGTATTAGTAGACTTGTAGGGTTAGGGTTAGAATAAGTTGACAAGTACTTGTAAAGTACCTTATAGTCAGTAGAATGTCTGTTGGGGAGCATCACAATAAAGAGTTAGCAGATGTTAAGCCGACACTCTACTTATACTCTAATAAGAGTTAGTTGACATGTAGTTGCAAAGTTAGTTATAGTCAACAGAATCTTCAAAAGGGACCATGAAAATAAAGTGTTACCGAAAAATCTATAAATTATGAAAATGAATAAAGTTATGCTAGCCCTATGCTGTCCAAAATCTAATTTAGCATCGTCTGTAATTATGCGATATAAGGAAACATTTGCTTAATAACAGTAATACTGTCAAGACAGGGAGTCTACAGGGTCTTAAAATAAAAAATAAAACATAAAACATAAACCGACTTGAATTCATTATTCTATGATGTACACGCCACCTGCTGGATCTTACAAATTCCAACAACGGAAAGAGAAGAGAAATCCAAATATTCCAGGTGTACATGGGTATTGTGAGATTCAATTTAGTTTACTGTATTTATATATGTATAAATGGTGATGTGGATGGCAGAATCTTACCGTTGAGTACGCGTCTCAGTATACACATCAAAGAATTCCACCGTTGCTTTTGTAGCACTTGTCAGAATACTGTAAGAGATGTATCACACACATTTACTTTTCTGGCCTGAATTTAAAAAGAGTATTAAATAAATGAACTATAATCAGGATTCATATTTCCTTACTTTCTGATCTTGTGCAAATTTTCATTGACTGCAGTCACAGGCGCATCAAATCTGAGACTGACTCTGTAGGACTGGCCAACTGTGAGAAGCTGCAAAACAATGCAATTAGAAATTGACCAAAACAAGAATTAATGAATAAGTCAATCAATAAGTCAATCATTTAATTAATCAATTAATTCATAAATTGTAGTGGTGAAAATGCCCTACTTCAACCATAGAGGTAGAATTGAGACCATCAGGGTTGTACGCCACCACCTCCACCATGAATGTCCCTCTTATATTTTTATCCATTGACTCCTGGGACCTGGAAATCATAAAGAGGCATTGTTATTTTCCTCAAGTTAGTGCCTTTTACAATAACTTGTGTCTTCATTGAATTGACATTTTGAATACTGCACATGTGACAATTTCTATTTTCTAATTCTCTTTTGACTTATTCAGTGTGGACATACAAATTGTTTGATGTTGAAAACCTGTTGCATTGCACCACAAAAGGACTTACAATAAGGAATTACAAACAGGTTCCAAATTTAAATATCTCACCTTATATGTGTAGTGAAAATTCCTTCAGCATCTTCCTGAGCAGGAGAGTCAGCGGTAAGAGACACAGTATCTGTTGCATTCCCTTCACTGCCGATAAAGTGCACCTTGATAACACTAAAGGTGATTTTCCTGTTATTTGGGTCTGTGTCTCTGTCTTTGGCCTTAAAAGGGTTAAGAGGAAATAAACACAGGGAAAATACTTTATTTAGACTTAAAGACATTGCATTGTGACATCAAAAATGACATAAAAATGGATAAATGTATACAGTACAAAGAGTGACAGATCAAAAGAATTGTCAAAAAGTAACCTATCACACTTACATAAACTCTGGCGACAGATGTGCCCTTCTCGACTTTTTCTATGACTACAACTGGAGAAACATAAATATGTTAAAACGTTTTGAAAGCATATTATACATTTACTTTCTATGTTTTAATTCACATTAAAACAAGTTCAAGCTTACATTTATTTTTCTTAAATATAATTTTGTTTACCATAGAAATCCTGCAAGACGACAAACTCTGGGGCGTTGTCATTGATATCCACAATATTAACGGTCACAAGCCCTACAAACAGGTGAACAATATTTTATTAATATTTATTCCACCCAATACTAAAGGTACTGGTCAGTATGAGAGAGGAGATTGGAAAATGCATAAAATGTCAAATGTGACGTTTATCTTGAAGGAATAGTGCACTTAAAAATAATAATTCAACCTTATATTGTTCAAGTCCTGTATTTTTCTTCATTTTTAGAGTTTGAAATCACTAATGGCAAATGTGTACCACATAATATGGCAAGTTTGACTAAACCTGACCAAATGGAAAAATGGACAAAATGGAGTAAAAATTGGAAAATGAAAATAATAATTCCCCTTTTCTACGGAAAACACGTGCTGTGCTCCATGGAATAAAGAAAATTCTTTAACTATTCCTTTAACAACAAAACACAATGCAGGAAAGAAAGACAGCACATTTTTAATGAAGGACAGTAAGAAGCAACAGAACGCACCTTCACTGCTATTTCTCCCCTTCTCAGTTTTAAGATCCACTACCATGGCAGTCAAGAACACTTTATCACATTTCTCATGGTCAATATCATAACTATTAATCGCCATCACATCGCCGTTACGCTCAACTTTGAACCACTCCTCGGGGCACGGCCCTCTAGTGCCATTGCAGAGGCATTCACTAGAAATAAGCTCATATTCTAGAAGGTGTATGGTGTCCACATCATCGCCTTTGATTGTGCTCAGAGGCCCTGGCAAGCTGCTGTTCTCCTTTACATTCAGGGTCATCCCGGATGGGAATACAGGCGGAGTGTCATTAACATCATCCACTATCACTTCCACAACAATTTTATCCTTGTTCCGACCCAAGTCCGAGGCCTCCACCGTCAGACTGTAAGACCTGCGGTCACTTTCGTAGTCCAGCTCAACAGCAGGATCCACCGTGATGTTGCCCCTGTAACCTTCACTGACGACCTCAGAATATAAGATGAAACTCCCAAAACTGCCATCAGTGATGCTGAAAATGATGCGGTTATTGAAGTCTGTTTGGTCTGCGTCGTGAGCCAACAGAGAGCCAACCAATATGCCTAAAAGGGAGGACACAAAGTATCAGTTTTCATGAGATATTTTCACAAATCATGTAGGTCTTGAAAATAATTTAATAGATATGGAAATTATTTAAGATTGAATGGAAATTTGTTTATAAAAAGCACAACAATCTACTTGCCTCTTTCACTTTCCTTTACATGAAAGGATTTGGGAACAGACTTCAGGTACTGTGGAGAATTGTCATTGATATCCTGGGAAAAATACAAAAAAAGTTCATTAATTATATTATTTAATTATATTCAAATATATATTTCTAAATATATTTTTAAAAATGTATGTAAATAAATTAAGCAAAGGTACATACATTTTAATGTATACTGGAAAGTCACATTAATAAATGGTCAAATTCAGCTTAGCAACATTTGTTTTGCACGGCTACTTCCATGAAGTACCAGAGCCACATCCCTAACTATGTAAATGCCCGATTCTCACCTCAATGTTGATGGTCACGTTGGCTGATGAGGAGCGGGATGGTGTACCCATGTCTGAAGCGAACACTATCAACTTAATCAAACCCCCTAGATCAGGGTCCATGGCCTCACGGTCCAACTGACCATTGTTTTTAAGCAGACCAGAGTCTGGGTCTATGGTGAAGTTTCTACTGAATAAGCTGTCGTCAATGCGATATTGGACTTTGCTGTTTGGCGTATCTGGCTCATCATTGTCTATAGCCTATAAAAAATTCAAAAATAGGTCTTAGAAAATAAGGAGACTTCCATTAGACGGTAGTTAGTTACATGGATAAAAGTGTCATGCAGAACATTCACACAATCTCTTTTCATCATTTCAGATATCTATGCTGATTTTTCAATCAAATTACATCCATAAAGTCACCTTGATTTGAAGTTCCAAATCACTGTTCTCTTTTACATAGGCCTCATAAATGTCTCTGTTCATCTCTGGGGTCTCATCATTAATATCCTTAATTTCAATTATCACAACAGTGCTACCAGTCTTATTGCCTGAATCCAAGGCCTGCAGGGTGGGTGAGTAGGAACTGATGCTTTCCCTGTCAAGACGCTTTCCGTTTTTTACATAGACACTTCCATTCGAATAGACATCAAATAACTGCCGCCTGATGTCAAATTGAGAAAAGAAAGAAAATAAATTTGAAGTCATCTTCATCTTTTTTATGCACCAGTTTGATTGAAATACATCTAACCTTGAACAGTCACAAATTTAGCTAGAAACTTGCAATGTCTAAGAAGTAACTGAGTAGTTTTGGCTGAACCAAATGATAGCAGACTGAATATTCAACATACATGCTTTCTGGCATCAATCTGTAAGTGATTTTGCCATCATCCAAGGCATCTGCATCTGTTGCCTGTCAAAGCAGAACATTAGTGAGTGCAAGATTCAATGAAGCCTGTTCACCACAGCAAGGTAAACTGAGTAAAGAGAAGATGCACTTACAGTAATGGTAGCCACAACAGTTCCATCTTCACATTGTTCATCAACAGCGGCATTATAAACCTCCTCGTCAAACTCAGGAAAATTGTCATTTATATCATTGATGTTAATGGTGACAGTGGCCGTAGAGGTGAAGTCTACACTGGCATCTTTAGCAACAATCTGGGAAGATATAATAAAGCATTAAAAATGCATGTTATTATAATTTCGATTCAACAATAGTTTTTTAATGGGTGAAGTATGTAATTTATCTACTACAAACAGTTTTTCTGAACCTGAACCCCTGTTTGACATTACTAACCATACAAGTGAAATTCAATGTAATGAACAATTGAAATGACACAGATTGAAACATCCAATGCTGCTATACAAAAATTTTTCAGTTGCACTTTATTTTACAGTATGTGTACTTACCTAAGAAAATACTGCGTAATGTGAGATAACTTTAACAGTGATTAAGATTAGGTTTAGGGGTAGGTTCAGGATTAGTGCCTGTTATTACCTAGTTATTGTAATTACTGTAATATACATCGCATGTACATGGGGAGCAGGACTGTAAAATAAAGCGCTACCGTTTTTTCTTTAAAGGCTGCAAATTAGGTGGCTGGAACTAACTTTTGCATTATACTGCTTGCATTAAGTTAATCATTGTTGTTTTATTGCTGGTCACAGTCATAATTGCCATGCAGTTTAAAATAAGCAAACATTTCCTGGTTTCCAAGTAGGTGTGATTAACCTGAAACAGTAAAGTCGCTATTATTTGTGCCTGGCATGCTTTGCTGTATCTGTAATTACACTAAAAGTAATTGATCTTAGGTAAGCAAAGTCCTTTTCTCTAAGCTGTACCAGACCAGTTATATTATTTGGTTAATCTTCAAAGGCACACCTTCAAATACATACCAGAACAGACATTTTTTTCTTCTTTTCATAATCAACAGCGTCAGAATTTTTTATTGTCACTTGTACAACACTGTCTCCAAACCCAGAACTGGGACTGACAGAGAACGCATCTTTATCGTCTCCATCAAGTTCGAGAATAAACTTGCTGTTTTCCCCCTGGATCATAAATAGGTTAATCATCAACACATAAAACAATACAATAGTCATCATTTCAAAAAAACGGAACACACACAGAATCTCCTCACAGGAAACCATGCAAGCACTGTAACTACAGACCTGGTCTGGATCTTTGACTCTTATATTCAGTTCAGCTACTGCCAGTCCTGCAGATGAATGCTCATCAACATTGCCCGTGAAGCTGTTAATCTCCGTGCAGGCTTCATTGTCACACTCATAAAATTTAGGGCCGTTGTCATTCTCGTCAACAATAGTAATTTGTAGGTCTGATACTGTGCTCGCAATAACTCCATTCACATTAGGTTTTGTCTCACTTGCCTGAAGTATGGGAAGAAATCATAGAAAAAATAAATAAATAAAAAAGTTCTTCGAAATCAAAGGTTATGATAGGTACTTAAAAGTTAAAGTTAAATATAGTGACATTCGGTTTGCCGTTAAATAGTAATCACTCTGATCAATCTTGATGACAGGTCAAATTCAGTAGTCAGTAAACTCACCTTTATGTTCAGTGTTACTACCACAGCAGAATCTTCGCCCAGTAATTCCTCACGATCAAATTGAGTTTTGACAGATACGTCACCAGTGTTCGCATCGATTTGGAACAAATCTGGTACCCTAGTACCTGTGTAGAAGGACAAAATAATAGAGAAAAAGAAGAGTTAAGTGGCCCAGAAAAAGTTGTTTTATTAAGAGTAGCTGCCATATTATGATCACATGACCAGACCAATAATACTTAATATATATTAGTCATGGGTGAAAGGAGTATTGTTACAATGGCATTTTAGAGACAAAATATAAATTTCATCTTTCAAAGTTCAAGTGCATCTTTAAAATAAAAATTTCCAGCTGACTCACTTTCAATGCTGTAGTGGATTTCATCGTTGACCCCAGTATCTGGATCTCTGGCTCTCACAGAGAAGACTGACGTACCCTGAGATGGAGCATATGGTGAGAGGTTCAAATGTGAGAGATATTACACCAGTGGTTCTCAAATGTTTTGCTTCGGGATCCAAATTTTACATTAGACATCAAGCAGTGCCCGAACACAGCACCAAAAATGTTTAGTTAACAAAGATACACTGAAATAAATATTGAAATGTTTTAAAATTAAGATGAATTGCTAGACATAACAATATGCAAAATAATTAAGGTTGAAAAGTTAAAACAAAATGTAAAAAAAAACAGCCTGTACAAACCAATTAAACACCTGTGGGTGTGTCTTTATGTTGCTCATGATGTGTTTTTATTTATTTATTTATTTATAGCATTTAGCATTGATTTTTGTTTTGTGATGCACAAGTAGAGAAGGATAGCACAACAAAATTAATAATAATTTAAAAAAACACCACTCACCACAACTGAATTCTCCTTAACACTAGCAAAGTTAGGCAAATTCAGAAATTGTGGGTTGATATCCGGAACATCTATAACAGTAATGAATGCATATGCTGATGTGGATTGAAAAACCTGTTCACCATGCAGTACTCCACCACCATCCTGAGAAAAACAAATTAACACTTAGCACGTGACACAGTAAACATATGTAGATTTTTCAGATATTTTCCCTCAATAATTTTTTTAAAACAGCCCTTCACTTATCTAAATATGATTACTTCATAAATAAATACTCACAGATGCATTGATTCGTATCTGATAGAAAGGGCTTTTGTCAGTGTAGTTTAAAGTTCCCCCCAGGACAACATTTCCACTGGTTGCAGAAATTGAAAACAGCGGAAGCAGCCCATCATTTGGTACCACCTAAGACAAACACACTGTGTTATGAATACAATTAAAGTGAGATGTGAGAGTGAAAATGCAATTTATGCCATGGAAGGGAACATACTTCATCAATTTTGAAGGACACAATAGAAGCTGGGCCAAAATCTCTATCTGTGGCAGTTGCTCTGAACAGTGTATAGCCCACATGTTCATTCTGAAGGAGGGAATAGGAAAACATCATATATAAATGTGAAAAAAAAAACATCTCAAACTACAGTGAATAAATAAACTAACACACATTGTCAATTCCCGAATATCTCTCTTTGCTCAGAGACTGAGTGTAAAGTTAAATTGAAGCAGATTACAGACAGAATTAGCACAGCTCACATTCACATGGATCAACACCATCACAGCTTGTAAACCTCAACTCCTCTTAAACGATTAGTTTGTTCAACCATCATTTACTCACACTCATGTTGTCCTAAACCCATTTGACTTACTTTCTTCTGCAGAAGATGCAGTTCAATCTATTTGTCACTCTTTCAATTAAACTGACTGAAACTGTCAAGCTTCAAAAGGGACTCAATGGCAAAAAGTATCATTAAAGTGGTCTATGGTATCAGTCTTCTTTCATACAGACTTAAATTTTCCACACTTAAATTTCGTTCTACACATTCCGACGAGTTGTTTACTTTTGCATGCAAGTTGACTCAAGAACAGGAGGATTTGTTAATGAACCAGATAGTTCAGAAATTAATAATGATTAGTTCACAAAGCAGACAGATCTAGTTCTCAAGTTAAACTTTGCAAACCATTTAATTTTGTGACTTTTATAATATAATATAATATAATATAATATAATATAATATAATACTCATAATATATTGCAATACTCAAAATTCTTTTTTTTTTTTACCTTTCTATTTTTAGTAAATGTTTTATTTTGACATTATTTTAAAATTATTTATTATAATTATATATATTTTTTGACTTAATTACTTTTCAGTAAACTCACAAACCCCTGCAGTTCCATCACAAACCCCAGTCTGGGAAACCCTGAAGTAATATAATATTTAAAGGGGTCATGAATTGAGCTTTTGATATATAAGACGTCATCTTTCAGAACTGAAAACTTTCCCGTTAGTCCAATAAAAGCTTTTATTGACACCAGGCCCAGAGAACAACTCATCCAGGAATGTGCCTATCTGTAGATAGGTGAAACGCCACCCCCACAGAAGAAATCAATGCCTACTTCATCATTGCAAAGTTAGCACCGCCCACTGGCATGGGATGTGAGATGACGATGAGAGAAGAGTGATACAGGACTAAAAGTAAATTACCTTTCAAAGGATCCTATTGCTAGGAATATGGTTATTTATTTTCAACAACGTGAATGTCTCAGTTGATCATTATTTATTTGTATTTGGTACATTTCACTGTGTTTTCTATGGTAAATCAATCGCATTTCGGTGCAGGCTTTGCAAACAGACTTTTACGATATGGACTCAACAGTAATGCAACAACATGTAAGTAACTGTGTTAATTCTAATGCCTGATCTGATATCTAATGATTCATGTAGGCCTTACCTACAGTCAGATGTTCTTTGTCTATGTGTCAGTAATTCAAACCAGTGGCTAAACGCTCAAATTCAAGTTGTTTCTCTTAGTAGGATGAAAAGAATCTGTTATTTAAACAGTGATTAAATTATAGAAAATGATCAAAGAACACTCCCTTTACAATGGCTGGAGCAGTCAATCAAACTGTGCAAGTTTATCAGTGACTGAGTTCTGGACCCAAAACTCCCATTTTATTCAACAAATCTCTTAGCTACATCACATCTGCACTGTTAGTTATGATGAAAGCAGTTGTCAGTGTGCAGAAATTGAGTTGCAATGACGCGCTCAACAATGTCTTTAATCGGCTACAATGTTCATCACTACAACCTTTCATGTCAAGATCTAAATATAATGCCATTTCAAATGCAAAGATGTTAACAAATCACAGCAGTGGGTGTTTACACTAAAGTCTCACAGCAGACATGCTCATGATAAACTCACCTCTAGGACCTCTATGTTATAGGGCAGACCATCGAATATAGGTGCGTTATCATTAGCATCTTCCACAGCAATATAAACGTTTTTTGTCACCTGAAAGGGCAAAGATGCATATTAGGATACAGGAAAGTGAATTTTCTGACCATTGTAATACTCGTATGTCCAACTTACATCCGCATAAACGCCATCATTCACCACAGCCTGTATGGTTAAGAGGTCTTTTGTCTGATAAAAGAAAACACATACATGTACAAAGTTAACTGATAGCCTTTCATGAAGAGTTATTGTTATAAAATTGATATAGAAATGATTTAAAATTCATAATTCCTAATTGCTGTCCATCTCAATTCAAGAATAGTAGCTAGACTCTTAACTACCTCTCTGTCCAGCAGACTCTTGATTTTGACTGCACCAGTGTCTTTGTCGACGTCAAAAAAACTAGAGTCTACTCCAGTAATACTATATGTTAGAGGATCATCATCCGGATCACGTGCATCGATTTGAAATGCAAATTCATCTGTCAGGTTAATAAATCATTAGGAAAATGTTACATTCAGGCATAGAAAAAATTATGCAAAATGGGATTGCGACTGAAACAAGGGCTGATTTACAGACCTACTCGAAGATCTTCTCTCAGGTTTACCAGAGCCGTGTTAATCACAGGGACAGAATTACAATATGCTACAGAAAACACAAATATGAACCAACATGTGAGTCATAAGAAAGCAATATAAGAAGTAACAAAAACTTCACTGTAAATGACAGTGAAACTTAATCACATTGGCCTTTCTCCACTCAAGATATAATAATAATCAGATGTGGACTTTGAGCTTGTGCAGTATAACAAGTCACATCTTTTTGAAATGGACACTGATTAATTCTCAGATAGGCCTACTCACCAGAGACTAAAAAAGTGAAAAGGAGAAGTAAAGAGGTCCCCATCCTCCCCATGTCTGTCTGTAAGGCTGTAATATCAAAGAAATAAAAGAGAAAAATCACCATTAAACACAAAACATTTCCACCTTCAAAAAGAGGTGATAGATAGTGGTTTATTTTTCAAATGTAATGAAACAGAAAAAAAAATCTTAAAATGAAAGCACATTTAAGACCATACTACATATTAATATTAACAAAACTGTAGTAACAATGTAGGTAATAGTAACAAAATCTTTAAATTTTTTGAGACTGACATTTCAAGCCCTGGAATGGTTGAATTTCATAAAGAGCACCGGTTTTTCATTTAACATACCAATAACTAACTAAAATCACAGATTATTTCTTTTTAAAATCTGAAACATTTCTCCTTGTCAATGATGACTAAATTTGTCAAGAAACCTATAATCTGCAATCAAAATTGAAAGAAATCTCAGTACAAACCCATCATTCATGAAAAAGTAATCTATGAGAATTGAAGTTTATTCCAGATATAAGCTATTGCTCTAAATGGCAGTAAATGAATATCAATAGATACAATAAGAGAAAAATTATATGGCTTATGAAGACTTACTGTGCCCAATCTGCTCTTATAGTGCTATTCCAACAAGTGCCGTTCTTCAACTGAGGGAACAATATGAGACCTTTGGCTAGTGCATCACCGGCTATTACTGTCCTTCAGTTGTAAACGTTAATCATTAGCAGCGCAGGGGAGAAATGTCTTCTCACCCTGAAGACAAAGCTGCTTAGTGGCACCACAGAATCAAATCCTAAAACAGTGTTCAGGGAACGGTTTAGCAGAACTGCAAGTCTGGGTAGGCAAACAAATGTCACAACAGATTATGTCTAGAATAATCCAGTCCATTCACACATTAATTCAGCAACTCCTGAGCAAACTCAAAGACACAGGATTAATGAAGGCGGGAATAGAAAATGACTGGGGTTAGAGAAAAGAATTTTTTTATTATACCTGATTAGATGAGATCATAAAAGCTAGAATCCAGAGGACGAAAACATGGCGCACCACCATTTCTAGTGTTTATATGACATCTACTTTGGACCATGTTTCCTCCGACCCAGGTTTTGTTTTCTGGCTCTTTCTGGGCATCACCCCAGTGAGCTGAACATAACGTGGTCGGAGAGATTCAAGGGAGCAAATGAGTTCATTAGCTATTCAAGAACCTGCCTACCCTCTGCCCGGCTCTAATGAGCCCACTTCCCTCATGGGCCTTCATAATTAACGACAGAAAGACAAAAGATTACTCTCCCCTGGGGAGAATCTTTACTGCTACCAAACAAAAACAATGGAGGAACTTTCTCCTGGGAATGACAGAAACTCTTGTGTTTGTTTGTCTCTAATTGTTTGGTGTTTACCATACTGGACATGCTTTGGAATGAGGGATCAAACTAAAACCACTAGAGCCCTGAAGATTAACTAATCCTAAAGTAAATTCTATTAAGCAGCAACGACAGCAACATATGCTCCATTTTAACTTCATGCCACTGATCTATATAAATCATTCAAATAGATCTAATAGAAAAATAAATAGTAGATATAGTAATATAGTATAGTAGTTCTTGATTGATTTATGAGGACACAAATTTGTATAATTACATGGGTAAGACACTGGTATTACAATGTAAACATGAAAATGAGGACATTTCATGCGTCCTCATATTTCAAATAGCTTTAAAACATACTAAACAATTATTTATTAAAAATGTAAAAATGCAGAATGTTTTCTGTTATGGGTAAGGTTAAGGGTAGGGTTTGTGTTGGGGGATAAAATGTACTGTTTGTACAGTATAAACAACAATTACGCCTATGGAATGTCCTCACTTTGATAGCAAAACAAACCTGTGTGTGTACTCTTAAAAAAGATTCTATATAGGTATATATGGTTTCTTTATATATAACCCTATGGTTGTTGATTCAATTCTAAAGAACACTTTATGCCAAAAAAGGTTCTATATAAAAGAAGACATGTCTTAAATTTTTGCATACTATGTTTAACAGTTTTTTTTTTCCTCCAGTGATAAAATGTTTTCTTTTTCACAGTTTATCTGTAGCAAATTTGTGTTGCCTATGACAATTTATTAAGTCCAAATAGAGCAAAATTGATACATATTAGATAAATATATAAAAGATGCTAAAAATATGTAAATGGAATAATAAATATGCAAACAAACAAATAACTAAATGAACAAACAAACAAACAAATCACTATCCCATGTAGTAACTATTGCTAACAAATTGCACATTTCCGTCTCCATGAAATATATACACATATATCTCAATAGCTCTCATAAATCTGTTTACTGGTTCTCATTTTGTAAATTGACCTGTTCATGCCACATGTATTGCAGTACACTAATATGCCATCCTAATCTTATCATTTTAGACTTTGGTTTATGACCTCGCACAGTGATGTGAAATGGGTAAGGCCCAGTGATCATTCCATCTAAAGGCACAAGTCTTTAATGATATGCACATTATGCAATTATGCTGGGAAATGTAATGATGTTGACAGGCGTCATGTCATAATTTTCACTGTAATAACAGTAAGTCCTGTGCGATAAATTTTGGTTTGTTTATTATACACACGAACACTGTTTAGTCAGTCATTTACAGATCTAATAGCTTTCCGTGACAATAAAGTGTTTTCTGATTTATTGCTGTCAACAGTGCAGCCATCTCACTAAGCAACGGTTTTGAAAAGTATGGACTAACACCCTATTGTTAGATAATCCTGTTTAAGAATATAGGCTACAAAAAATAAATAAACAGACAATAAGCCAGAATAGTATATTAGAGTATAGTACATTCTAGAATCTAGAAGGTGTTTTCATATGATTTATAGAAGAGATAGACCCTCAGCATTATATGTTAGAGACTGTGTAAATACATTAAATAATGTTGTAAGATCTTATGTTTATGAAGCAACAATGCGAGAATTACATGTTGGGGGTATCATGTGTCATCATCTCAGGTGGTGTCTGCTGTTCCTCGTCTGGCCAGTAGAGGGAGACAAAGCAAAGCACATTCTAATCACAGACCGGCATTTACGTAATATGACCCTGATTAGTTTTTCCATAATGGACGCAAGGAATCAAATTGATGATGACATATGCCCCCCTCATGACGCAAACAGCTTTAATAAGAAAATAGTGCTCAGGTAATGTCATCAACGTTATGAAGTAAAAAATAACCCAGTCAGCTGTCTATTTTTGTCATTGAGGATGCCCAACGAGGATTTGAGCTTTTATTATTTTTTATTCAATGTGGAGAATAGGATAATGGCACAGTCTATGTAATGACCTAACCATAGCCCTGTGATCTTGTTAACCGAGACTTGACATTGGGAGTTCATGAGGACAAACTCATACAGTGTTTACGGTAGAGCAAGGCAACTGTGGCAAGCCGTTTTAACACGTATTCCTTAGCAAACAGTTTCGGGGGTAACACATTACAAGTAACTTGAGTTATGTAATCAGATTACTTTTCAAGTAACTAGTAAAATAACGCATTACTTTATCACATTTATTGACTGACCACTCTCAGTCCACTCTCAGAAAATAAAGTGCAGAGGCATTGGGTGCGCTTTGTAAACATGATGGTTATTGTAGTTCTAGACTAAATGCGAACATGCATTTACTCATCGCACTTGCACGAAAACATTCAATGTTCCTCAAAATGAATAAAACCAGTGAAATGTAATCTCAGAATTGTATGCAAACCTTTAACAATTAACTTGTGTAACTATATTACACAAATATACTTTATGTATTGAATCTCACTTTATTAACTAATGTCTTTGATGCTGACCTTCAATTATCAAATTCAACCATACTAATAAGCAAAAATTACATTAGATTAGATTTATAAATAAGAGCTTTGAACTTCCTTCTCCTGTATCCTATTCTTCTTTAATCCAGAATGGCAACACAGCTGAAAGGTTTGATGTGCGCCCTCTACTGTACAGGCATAAATTTGCATTTCCTTCAGCCTGAGGCTTATTCATTTCACTTTTTGTGTGACAGAGCCTTAACATTTGCCAAAAATTGAACTTTTTTGTAGTTATTAAAAAACAAACAACCAAGCCCAGCCCAGCCCAGCCCTTTTCATAAAAAGTAACTTAGAAGTTACTTTTTTTGGGGAGTAACGCAATATTGTAATGAATTACTTTTAAAAGTAATTTTTAAAGTAATTAATGAGGTACCAATGGACTTTTTTTTTTTTTTTTTTTATCAATGGAGATTTGAGCTTTAACTTCTACATTTCCATAACCATTTATTTCACACTGACATAATGTTTTGCAATAAACTGTACTAAAAGATTTTGTGAGAGTGTGGGCAGGGCCTTGATAGAACGTGGCTTCACTTCACTCATGCTCACTACTGTGCAGAATCTGGTCCAGAATCAGCACAAGATGACATCACTTTTCTACAATGGAAGTGTGTGGAGGTGCGTCGTCCATTTTTTTTTTTTTTTATTGTCTGTTTCTTACATTTCAGTTCATGCATGGTTAAATATCAGATATAACATCCACTTGCATTGATTGTTTATTCAGTATACCTAAGTGAAATTCACACATAAACTTACTAATCATATCATTTGTACGGTTATTTATTTTTTTTTAAATTATTTTCAGTTATTTACAGAATAATGCACAATCTGCTTGCCATAGGCAAGCGGCCTCTAAATGCCCCACATAGGGGTATGTCATAAAAGCACGCAAATAGGCGGCGAATGATACTGGGTTCAACCGAGTGCATTGGTTTCTCCAAAGTCTGATGCATTCAGAGAGTGTTGCGCGAGATGCGAAGAGTAATGACATATTCTGCCTTTATTCTTCGCGCGAGCACCAGTTTGTACCTTTTCCCCAAATCAGTGGTGAAATCCACGGAATGTTCCATTAACAGGAACAGCTGAGGATCATGCCGCACCGAATATGGGAGATATGTGAAGAATTACAAGGAGAAATGTCAGCGATTGCGATGCTCACAAATTAACAATCAGGTAACGCACGCGCCTGCGTCTTCGTGTTGATGGCGTGGATTTCCGTGGGTTTTCATGGTCTTGAATGCATCGCACATAGGTATCAGCGTGTTTTTATATCTTGTCCCCCTAAAGCCTTGAGCCCCTCCTTGTTTTGTTGCTGTAATGCTGTAATGTTTACATTGGATTGGAAGTGCATGGATGGATTGGACGCGGGTTTGCTTGTCTCGCGCTTGTCTCGGATGTGCGTGATTGTTTGCACGCGCATCGCAGGTTTTCACTAGAATCCGAATTATTTTCCTTATTTTCTCGTGAGTTAAACATTAGGCAGGAAGGTTACATTGCGGCGTTTTCTCTGCAGTGAAGCCACACAAGAGGCCCTTTGAAAATGCAGCAAAAATTATTTTGACCTATGCGTGCTCAGATGAATTAAACTCAAACATTACTAAAATAAGGGGGAAAATGGAGCTCTTTGCCTTCATAGTTCTTCTGCACTCTCATTCATGCATCGTATAAGGCATTTATAGTGCAAATTAAGTCCATATTTTAGGTTGTCAGTTTATGAACTTTAAAGTGCATCGTATAAACAAGACGTTACTTTGACCGCTTTGAGACGCTTGCATGTGATTCTGTCCGCCGGCTCGCCATTTGGCGCAAGGCTTATGTAACAGACTGGGCTGTGTCACACTGTCTCTGATGGAGAGGCGGATGAGAAACGCTAGAGAGAACACACTCAACACAGTTAGAGACCCACCAACATGATGTTTTTTCCTGTTTTCATTTAGTACACAATAATAACGCACTAATTATAACGAATAATGTATCATATTATTATGGTGATGATTATTATTATTATTTAAAATGCTTTGCAGTGGTAATTTTAATGTACCCATATCATACATGAACTTATATAATAAAATCTCAAAAGCAACCTAAACATGAGAGCTTCTAAATGTAAAGAATTTTTATTCTACTTTAATTTTTCTACTTTTGAGTTCTTTCCTAATACTACTACTAATAATAATAATAATAATAAAATCAGCATTTATGTTGTAAAATATTGCATTTTTAAAAGAAATGTTGAACTTTTTTTGCTACATAAAATATAGAATGCATGGTGCAGTGAATTATTCCAAACTTTTCTGTAGAAACTAAATTGTATTTCAAATTTTCCTTGATTCTGTTATTAAGCATTATGAAACATGAACATAACTAATAGGAGATGGTGAGTTTCAATTCAAGAAAACATTTGAGAAAACGATGGGTTACATTTTTTTAAGCTTGGTTCAAGAAGTGGAGAAAAGGACTTCCACTTGCAAGAATTGTTTGTTTGGTGATGTTTATTTTACATCTTTTAAAGCAGCCTTTTTATCCCTTGACAGTCTGTTCGAACTGATTTCAGATTATATTTGCCTTGTGCATTGTACTGTTTTAAAGGAATTAATGAATGCTGTCTTGCTGAATTGTAATATACAACATGACTGTGTTGCATCACTGTTGTTTGATAACTGCAACATATCCCTTGTGACAAACAACATCCCCTTTATCTGGGACTACCCATGCAACCTCAAAATGAATGTCAGTGGCATAATAAATCATCACGGATAACATGCTCTGCCTGCCATGCTTATGTTTAATGTTTTGACTTCTGCACAACACACAAATCAACTGACTCCATCTGTTTGGTTGTAAAACAATTTTGTGTGCTGCTTAGTTTGTTTCTTGGTTTGTCTCTAACAGCGGTTTTGACATATGGATGCTCCGAAATAACTTTGAAGTGAACCTTTGTGAACAATAAACACTCCATATTAACTCTATTTTTTTCACTCTATTTCACTAAATTGTTATATTATGTTATATTAATCTATCACAAAATATATATATCATATTGTTTTATTGCATTCATTTTGTTCATTTATGCTATAGAAAACAAAACTATTGCCTGGTTACACAGACAGGACTTAGACTAAGCCAGGATTAGGCCTTGGTTCGATTAGGATATATAGTAGCTTTTATACATGCACACTAGAAAAAAAAAAAAAACATTATTGGTGTGCATCTTAAGACAAAACAATGGCACTCACATATTTTAAGGTATGTCAGTACAAGTTGCTTTCAGTTAAAACAGCTCAAACATGCATTTTAGTCTGGGACTAGCTTAAGCCTTGTCTGTGAAACCGTCCATAAAATTCATAAGATCCATAAAATCTGTTTCATTGAATATGAGAACCCCTGACCTGTGCTTTTTTTTTTTCTTACAAGGATAGTTCACCCTAAAATGAAAGTTCTGTCATCATTTATTTACCCTCAAGTTGTTCCAAACTTGTATGAATTTCTTTCTTCTGCTAAACACAAGAGAAGATATGTTGAATCAACCAAACAGTTGATGGACCCCATTGACTTCCATAGTATTTTTTCCATACTTTGAAAGTCAATGGGGTCCATCAACTGTTTGGTCACTCGTATTCTTCAAAATATCTTCTGTTGTGTTCAGCAAAATTCATACAGGTTTGGAACAACTTTAGGGTGAGAATTATGACAGAATTTATTTTTGGGTGAACTATCCCTTTAAGGGCCGTTAAACATATCTACTCAACTAAATATTTTCAGTAACAATCATTCTAGTATTAAAATACAGTTTTGAAGTTAGCTTGTTTTCTTGAAAAACAGTGTGCATTGTAACATGGAATACAGCTAAACCGGACCGGAAACTAGTGTGAATGCAACTGGGTCCCTTGTTAATTCAGTTCACTTTTTGAAAGTTTTTTGTTTTAGTTAAGAGGAAGTGTGAAAACACCCTTAAAGTTGGGATCAGGCTAGAGCAATCCGACCAAACAGCAGCATCTAAAAAGTGACTGGCTGGCTGTCTATTGCGTGGTAGTTTTAGAGGAAGAAGGCGTGACTATACAAGCACAGAAGAACCATCACAACAATACCGAACAGCACCCATGTCACAGATTAAACCCAGTTTGAATGCATCGGACATAATAAATAAAGGACACAACAACTGCACGCTATTACAAGTTTGTTGGAGATAAGTCAACTGATGTTAGGCGGCAGAGGAATATCCATTTTCTCTTTCAATGCTGAAGCTCAACAACAACAAACTCAAGCTCGTGGACGTGAAATAGGAAACGGACGATACCTCGGTGTTAATCATGACCGTCTGCTAGTGTACCTGGACGATTTGTTTTGGATTAGTCTACGAATTCATCAAACAAGACAAACTGCATCGTTTTAGTCGCCAACAAGCAGCGCGTGGACGAGTCGGAAACTAGCGCGACATTGAAAACAAGTAAGCTTGGTTGATGCCATCATACTTTGGTTATAGGACAAAAAGCTCTCATATATGACCTAAAAATAAAACCGAAAACACTCTTGATGTTCAAACATTTGCATTTATGACATGCAGACTGTCTAAATGTGGCGTTCAAGCCAAACCATGTTTCTTTTGTCAGGGGTGCATCCCTGCATTTCCTGTTTAGGGCTTCATCTGCTCGGGCTAAATGCTAGCGATAGCAGCTAAGGGCTATGAAGTGCATGCGATTTGTTTAATTTAGTTTATGTAATGCACAAACTCCGTGTACTATTGAACATGTTTAAGAAGCACGAGGGCAACTGCGGATGTTTGCACGAGCTCCGCACGCGCTTGTAAAACTTCGGCCTTGCGACTCTTTGTGCTATTGTTGATATGATGGGCCACGGTGACATTTTTATTTATTTTATTGGGAGAAAATGTACACAGCCCTTGTATGAAGTATGAATCATGTTTAAACCACATCCACAAGTACTTTCAAATGATTATTTTGATAAAGCGAGGCACGCGAGGTTTGGTGGCGCTCCTTTGTTATTGCTTTGTCTGTTAGGGAGCACATGGCCATCCACGCTTTTGTTGTTGAAGTTACAGCTCCCCCTCTTTGTGGCAAATCAGCCCCGTCTTTCCATTAAACACGGTTTGTAAATATTTGCTGGTTTGTTTTCTAATTTTACTCATGGTATTGTATATTTGTGTCATGTAGCGTAATGAGAAGTTTATATTTGTTTGTGTAAATCAATGCACACTTCACTGATTTTGTTAGGATAAAAGTAATAAAAATGATTTGAAATCAGGTGTACAGGTAATATTTTAATTATTCATTCTGATGATTTTCATTGTGTTTCAATGTATGTGTCTTAAATGTGACGTCTACTTGCCTGAAATGTCTGGGTTTGTATTATTTCAGCTCCCACCATCTTCTGGTGTACTTCAAAGATTACACATTATGAAACGATGGCACATTCCATAAATACAATGCATATTTTTGAGGCAAATATAAATTTTATTTTAATTTTTAGTTTTACACTGTTCTTGGTTTTAAATGGAAAATGATCAAGTTATTTTTAAAACTATACTGTTTTGCATTGAGAGCAGGATACTGGTCTTTGAGTTGTCATTTTTTTAAAGGAATAATTCACCCAAAATTACTGTTGTTAGCTTGTGTGCTGTTTTTAAGTAGAATATAAAAGGAGAAATTTTGAAGAATGTAAATGCTTCTGTTTTTCTGACAACAGATGTTTATTGACTGTAGCTGAAAAGCTCCAAAAACAACCATATAACAATAGGCTGAAAATCATTTTCACTGAAAAACAATTTTTCTCACACATCGTTCTCCTTCATGTTGGTGCCCTGTGTTTTCTTGTCATACAGGTTAGAACAAAAGGGTCTGTTAACAACATATAAATACATCATGCAAATTTGTTCTGTTCCATACAGCAAATGGTGATCATCACTGACGGTCAAAGTCATTTGGAATTTTGCTTTTACTAAAAATAATAATACCTGTGTGTTATTGTATGTTGGGACTTAAACCAGGTTTCCTGCCTTAACAATAAGACCTGGTTTAACAGACAGGGCTTATATAAAGACAAGATTAGGCCTTAGTTCAATTTGAACATTTAAGTAGCTATTATAAATGTGCCTTTTGGGAAAAAAAAAACATTAAAAACAGTTGCACGGATATATTTTAAAATATGTCGGTTAAAACGGCTCAAGCATTCATTGTATAGTCTGGGACTAGGCTTAAACTGGGGGTATGTGTATCGCAAGACTAAGTTCCCTCATGTTTTGAAAGCCTACATTTCCAGTATGTCTGTAACACTCTAGGATGTGTTTCCCAAAAGCATTGTTAGCCAACTATGGTCACAAGTTCTGTAGTTATCTGCATATTTCAATGAGTCTGTGTTTCCTGAAACTATAGTTCCAACAAACATTTGCAAACAGCATCGCAAAGTTGTGTGGTCAGAACAGAAGCTTTCTACCTGTAGTTAGAAGCATCTTTTTTTTTTTTGGTATGACTTAATTAATCCTTATCTTGAGCAAATTAAGCAAGCTGACATTCAGTACAATCTGTCTTTCATTTTGAATATATATACAAAATTCATTTACATCTTTTTAATTTGTCTAGAGAAAAAGCACCATTTTTGAAGAGTGTGCATATGTGTTTGTGTTGTTGTATGCAAGAAGGATCCTATGATTGAATCTGAAGGTTAAGCAGAATAACCGAGAAACAAGAGACAGTCCTCTGATGCCATGTCCACAATTTATTGCAAGGGGGAAAAAAAATCTTGTGTTAATTTGATCTCGCGGATTAAATAAAAATAAGTTATTACTTCACCTGCATGAAATCATTAACCATCATGGTTGAATGACCAAATTTAGTATAATACAGTTTCGAGAAACAGTCTTGACATGCTTCAACGGGTTGGGCGAAATGACCCAAATCTTATGTCGAGATATTTTATGGCGAATAATTTTATTTCACGATAACGATATACATCACAATTTTTTTTGCTTTTAAAATTTTCCCATTTTTTGCTTTAAATTTGGTTTTCATAATATCAAAATTTAATATCATTGACATTTTATAATTTTCATCAATTTCAATAAATGAAAAATAAACTAATACTAATGAGTACAAAATTCTCTCAAACATACAAAAGTAGTCAGTGAAAAAATAAGAACAAAAAAACCTAATACCAAGCGAAACTACAATAAAACACAGACAAATGAAATATACCTACCTGAAAATATGAATATGCTACACAAATTGTATAAAGTAATTAAATGTATAAAAACAGTGCAAGTGTCTTTATTGTGTAAATTAAGTATGTAATTAAATTAATATATTTATTCTTACAAAAGTGATTCAGTCAGGAAGAGTGAGTGATTTTCATTTTGTCTTGTTTTATTGACATTAATGACAGACGGCAGCAGGTTTATTTGGCTGCTTTCACTTTAAGACTGAATGCACTGATCTAAAATGTCTGTCCAGAATATCTACCAGATTATCGTGTCTATCGGTATATCACCCACTCTTAGCAGTGAGTTGTGCCCTGATTGGTCATCTGGACCAGTCACCAGTGTGACCCACCACATTTACCACACCCAAGAGTTTCGACACGCTGCCAATGCAACTCAGTCAGGCCTCACCCCTTATTTGCACAATTATGTATTTGGCAGGAATTATTTAAATGAGAAATATTGTGACTAGTAAGTTGGAGTGGAGTTTGTGCTTCGTAACTTTGCAGACCATAATAGGTCCTCTTTAATCCTAACTTCAGTTGAATAAATGACAACAAAAGGTTTTTCTGTACATCATTATTCAATTCACAGAACCAATATTTCTTGTGTTTCAAACAGAGTTCCGACAATCTGAGGCTGTTAGACACAAGTGCCTCTTGCACTACTGGTCCCCACCCCCCCATAGGCAGGTGTGACTCGTTCGTACGACGTCACAAATGCGACCATGGGAAGTAGCAGTGAGTAGGCGGCCATCAACAGCCCCCTTAAACCAGAGGAGGGTCGTCGGGGAGCCTTGCATCACCCCTCTGCACCTCAGGAGAAGGTGGGTCAGCCGTTGTCATATTGAGTTTGAAGTTGCCATTCGAGTTGTAAATTAATTTAAAAAAAAAAAAAGCATCTGCTGAGTGATTACTTACGTTACGTGTATGTTCATGTCCTAGTCCTCCAGTACGACGTCAGTGGGGGCAGCGAGATAGACCTTCTGTGCACACTTCCCTACATCAGGATGAGAACTTCCACCACCCTGTCTTCTCCCAGCATCAGCAAATTCCTTTAGATGAGTCCAGGCAATATAGCCACACCAGTGCACCTCCACGCATGCTGCATACTGCCACACAGCCCCCCCAACAGAACTCCATTATGGTGGATCTTCACGAACAGGTATTACTTCAAATGTTGGTTATTCAGGTCTCAAACGCTAGTTTTCTTGGGGCTGCTATCCAGGTGTTGTTCTCCATTAGAATCAAATTCTAGTGATTACTTTCATGAATTTTAACTATTAGCGCAGTTATAGATGCATAGACACATCTTTTTTTCTGTGAAAAGCTCATCTCTAATACCTAGTGCATGAGAGATGTCTGAAATAATTTTCCAGAGCTGCTCAATTCTGGATAATTGTTTTTTTTTTTTAACAGATGTCACAATTCTCTCATGATTCTGAACAGACAGCTAAATAAAATAACATCTACTTTACTAGAGGTTCTGACAAAATGTTGATTGATGCAGTCTATTAAAAGAAATCGGATGAATAATTCAATGACTCAAAGACTTGTTTCATTACTGGATGAATCAGTGTTTTTGAACATCTGTTGAATGAATGATTCAGTGAAAAAAAACATTTTTAACACTCACCTTCCACCACCTGGTGTAACAATGCAATTAATACAAATTTATTTATTTTTTTTAAACATCAATTTGTTTAAAAGGTGATTTACTCTATTTTGATCACTTCCATAGGCATTGATGTTTATATCTTAACTATACACTTATCCCAGTACTTCTGTTATAATCTGAATTATTTTTAACACTCAGAAAACTGCAAACTGATTTGCAAGCCAAATTTAGGATAAACTGGTAGTTAGAGACCCCTAATATAGACAGTTTTTATTTAGATGTGAAATCAATCACATTCCTGTGATGTTGCTGGTATCAGATTGCTGTGATAATGAAAATCAGAGATAGTGGTTGTTTTTTTAATGAGTAACCTGAACTTTTTGTGTTGTTCTTCAAGATGCATCAAGGATCAGTTCCGATATCTTACACAGTTACCACGGTGACGACCCACGGTTTTCCCATCCACACCGGGCAACCTATCCCAGCCTGCAATGCTCAGCAGCTCCCAGCATGCTCGGTAATGTTCAGCGGACAGCTCTCTCTGCTCTGCTGCCTTCCTCCTCCAGTGAGTTTGAAAAGGAAGAGCTGGAATGTCAGTGAAGTTTGTGTAGAGCACACCTAACATGTCCCATCGCTCCAGCTTTACTTTAGCCGATGTATGTGTGTCCCAGGCAGCCATTATGCCCACCCGTCCTGTTAGCCAAAGATATTCGATTATGAGTGTTGTTCTGTACGTCCCTCTCATGCTTACACATTAGACATTGGTTTACAGCTACATTTCACGTTTTGGTTTTCCTATGTCTCTAGAATGATTAATGATGCAACTTTCAAGGGACAGTGTGCAACCCCCTTAGTGTTTGTTTGCATTGTCACTGCAAATGTGTTTGAGGTATTTGATCTTTGATAGCAAATCTTTGATAGTGTACTTTCTGCTAATTTTATCATCTGCTCAATTCATTGCATTTGTGTCAACATGCCCGCCAATGCACTTTTTTATGTGGCCATAGTGATGTACAGTTGAAAGTGTCTCACTGTGCCGAGGACAAATATTTTTTCAGTCCTCTTTGAATTATGTACGCTTAATGAAGTCATATAATCTAAAAAAAATATATATGCTTATACGTTAATTATGTATTCTTCTTTATATAGTGTTATTATTTTTATTATTTATTATTATTATTATTAACAAAAACAATAAAAGGAAAAATACAATCGTGTTCTTATTTTCAAGGTTTTCCCCATCCTTAACAACTAATGCTTTTGAAGTGCTTTAGTGGATTAGCCAGTAGTGAGAGTAGTGAAAGTGTTAGATATGCTTTAGACCAGAGTATGTCAGTATGTTGCATTCCCAGTTTTAAAGGGTTAGTTCACCCAAAAATGAAGATTCTGTCATTTATTACTCACCCTCATGTCATTCCACATTTGTAAGACCTTCGTTCATCGTTGGAGCACAAACTAAGATATTTTTGAAGTCTGGGAGATTTCTCTCCATGTTTCTCCATTGAGATCCAATGCAACTTCCACTCCAAGGTCCAGAAAGGTAAGAAAAAAACATTAAAATGATCCATGTGACTCTAGTGGCTTAAACTCAATTTTATGAAGTGTTGTGAGTGCTTTGTTTGTGCAAAAAAAAAAAAAAATTACCACCTTATTTTCAAAATAATATTATCCAAAGCAAAGCATGTTCATGCAACAATGCCAGCTCTTGCGTGAACACAAAATGCGTGTGTTGTGATGCTCTCGAGAACACTTGCGCATGTGCTGTTGACGTGCAATTCTGAACACAACACGCGTGCTTTGCAAAGCTCTAGTGAACTTGCGTTGCAGATCAATATTTTTAATTGGTGAATTATGTTTTTGTGCAAACAAAGCACCCTTGTCACATCATACAATTGTGTTTAAGCCACTAGAGTCACATGGAGTAATTTAATGTCTTCCTTTGGATCTTGGAGTGGTAGTTGCATTGGATCTCTATGGAGTGACAGAAACCTCTTAGACTTCATCAAAAAGATCTTAATTTGTGTTTGGAAGATGAACGAAGGTCTTATGGATGTGGAACGACACAAGGGTGAGTAATAAATGACAGAATTTAAATATTTTGGTGAACTAACCCTTTAACAGCCACAGCAATGCAGTATTCAATTGCCTGTCCTCACTTTCTTCATGAATGTATATATGGTGTGAGTGACCCTTTTGTTTTCTGGTATTTCTCTGTCTGTCTGCAGCTCATTCAGGCCTGCACCATGCAGCACCTGCCAGTGTCCTATCAGGCATTTCCGCCATTGATCTCCAGTGAACATTTTATCCTGCACCCTAGTCCGCCAGTGCCGCCCCACCAGCCGCCTCATCTGCCTCCACTCAACCAGTTTGTTTCCATACAGCCCCAGCACCCACGCATGGTGAGAACAAATCATAACATCTGTGAATGCTACTAAATGGAATAAAACTGATGTTTTTTAATGTCCTTTTTATGCACATGATAGTGGAAGATGTTTATATACAATATAAAAATTGCAGTGTAATTTTCACATATATTAGTTTTAGTGATTAATCGATACAGATTTTTGATTGCCAATGTCTTAGACAGCAGGGTGGCCATTGGCTGATATAAAGCCGATAAGCTATTTCCCAGTGATTCCCAACCCAGCTCCTGGAGGCACACCAACACTACACATTTTGCAACTCTTCCTAATCAAACACACCTGAACAACTCATCAGCTCATCAGCAGAAACTCCAAGATAGAAAATAAAGGGGTCAGATGAGGGAGACATCCAAAATGTGGACTGTTGGTGTGCCTCCAGGAATAGGGTTGGGAAACACTCATCTAGTGTGTGATGCAGATGATGATAGTGAATAACACCTGCATAACCAGTGCTGCAAATTTATATTTATTTTACATATTTAGAAATAATTATTTGAAAAATATATCAATATCCAAAAATTAATTTGAACTTATATTGATAATTGTTATAATCTAACACAGTGTCTACACCACACGCGAACGTTGTCTCGTTGCATTGCTCCGCAACAGTTAAAAGCTGTTTACACTGAGCATAGACAATATTACTGATTATAATGGGTTCTACGGTCCTTTGACGCGTCGCATCGCACTGCTTGTGTCCGGTGTAGACACCGTGCTATACCAAACATAGTTTTTTTTGTTTTTTATTCTTTCTTTCCTGGTTTTGTAAAGTCTTTCATATGTGTGTATTCAGCCTCTGCAAAGGGTGGAGAATGAAGTGGATCTGCGAGGAGACCAGCATCCGTTAGGAACATTCTCTTATCCTCCAGCACACCATCCACCAGCAATGACCCCCTCCGTCCCCCTCCAGTACCTGCCCCAGGAGCCCCTCCATCAAGAGTTACCCTACGGAGTGGTGAGACGTCTTTGCTTCTGTATGTCGACAAAGCATAAATGGCAGTGTTCAAGTTCAGTTAGCTAAAATAAAGCCTACTAAGTCAGAAACGTGTGAGATAGTGGATGTAGCTTGAAACTTTAGAAAAAAATGTCCATGGGATTTGTGGAAATTTGATCACCTGCTTGGAAAAACAGTTTGTCCAATCAGTTAGAAAATACATTGCAACCCGTGTCAGAACAGGCTGAACAACTGTGCGTAGTTTAGTAAATGAAAGCTCTATGAGTTGTCAACATGAAAGCAGAAGTTGCTCCATTTATCTACTTCATGTATGTTCCTGGTCTTATTGTTGACGATTCATTGGTGCACTTTAATCATTAATCAAAATCAAATAATTTTCATCTTCTTCAGAAGCTACTCTCCTTTTCCATTGACGTCATTAAAAATACACAGACTGTTGATTAATATTAACCAAATGCCAAACAGCCACAGTGTTACTCTCTTTTCAGGAAATCAATACAGAAATGGCTAATTTATAGTCCTCTTTGCATAGTAAATGGAAATTCTAACAGAAAAAATGACACACTTTTTCTTTAAAAAAACCTGACACAGGTTGCCTCTGTATTTATAGTAGAAATGCTGCCAAAGTAGCTTTGGATAAGAGTTAGTAAATGAAAAATAATAATTTAAAAGGTTCTACTCATGTGTTGGTGTCTCTGTTTCCTCAGCCATATCCGCACATGCTGCCGAGGCGTATTACTGGACAGAGGTACCGATTACAGCAGCCTCTGCCTCCCCCGCCTCCTCCACCGCCCTACTACCCCGGCTTCTTACCATACTTCCTGTGAGAGTCTCTTCTACTATTTATAATACAAATCACACACACAATGACATATGAATTGATTCACATTCCAATAATGGACATTGTAAGCTTATAATCAGTGTTGGAGAAAGTTACTTGTAAAAGTAATCCGTTACAATATTACATTAATTTTGTCTGTTCCCTCACACGCAAGAGTGTGCATGTCTTTGTCATAGAGAAGAGAGAGAATTTTAATTCAGTATAATTGAGTTATATTAAAGATTATAGATGTAGAAAGTCAGTTCACTCCTATTAGTTGTGAATGGAAGAAACTGTAATGTGGAATATATCATAAGTAAAAGAGCCAATCTCTGAGTGATAGTCTTGACGTCACTGCAGCTGCCGTTAGAAGCTCCAGTTCCCATAGAAACCTGAGACTCGTGCTTAGAACTGCACATGCGCATTGGCTCGTCTAGCCTGAAAAACAAGCTTTTTTTAATGCTATTTGATCATAAGAAACAACATTTTACGGGACAGTTCATGTCAGATTTTGTAGCTGATTTGAAAATGTTATTTAATTGTGAGTTCGCCAAGCAGTTTAAGATTTCAGGATTCCCCCATTCAAATAGATTGGACTTTGTCTTGGATGCCCGAGGCATATACAAATATGGTCGCCAAGTGAACAGACCTTCCTTGAAAGGGACTTTGGTTATATTTTATTGGCTAGAATAGTCATGGAGAGACAGGAAGTGATAGGAAAGGAGACCGGGGATCGGTAAAGGACCACGAGCCAGGACTCGAACTCGGGTCGTCGGAAGCACTGTTGTGCAATATGTGGGAGTTCTGACTAGTTTTAAAACATGTTTAAGCAAATTAATTGAACTGAAACGTAATTTGCATTACTTTCTTTAAAAAGTAACTCAAAAATTAATGTGTAAATTTATTCATTAATGAGTTACTTTACTCGTTATATCAAAAAAAGTACGTAATGCCCGATTCTTGTAATGCAGTACCCTCAACACTGCTTATAATTAAATGAAGCCTTTGTGATATTTCTTTGTTATAGTGAAAGAAAAGACATTGAGTGTATTCTAATGATGTTTGTGATCTGTGATACAGCTCGATGCTTCCTGTGCCTCCAACTGCTGTGGGTCCTGCTATCAGTCTGGACTTGGATGTAGATGATGTGGAGATGGAAAACTATGAGGTAAATGAGAATCCTCACATGATGGGTGATGGAGTCACCTCACTGTTTATATAACCTGGCTTGTCAAAAATAAGCTATTGATGGTTTTCATGTAATGTTCCAAAACCCAGTGAACTGCTTCGCTGTCTACTGTCTGTATAGGCAGCTTGCTAACTTCTAAAAGTTTAAACATCCTCATTTGGAACGATCAAGCAACTCATTCATTTTCAATAAGAGTGGTTCTGTGGGCATGTGCAGTGATGCAACAAAGTTGAGAAAAGGTTAACTTAATAGAATTAGCGAGTTACGTTATAGAATTAAAGCTAATTTTGGAACAGAGATAACATCATTATCTTATCACAGTTTGTTTGGAGAGTTTTGAACACTTGTGATTTCTCTCTCAGGCGTTATTAAACCTTGCTGAGAGACTCGGAGAAGCGAAACCTCGAGGACTAACGAAAGCTGATATAGAGCAACTTCCGTCCTACAGGTTCAATTTAGAAAACCACCAATCTGAACAAACTCTGTAAGTGTTCTCTTGTTATATCTGCCCTCTGTTATATAATCTTTTATATAAAATGTTTTATTGTGAATTGGTGTTGATGTTCATTTTGGCTTTCCTTACAGGTGTGTTGTATGCTTTAGTGATTTTGAGTCAAGGCAGCTACTTCGAGTATTACCCTGCAACCACGAATTTCATGCGAAATGTGTGGACAAGTGGTTAAAGGTAAGAGCAACATCTTAATGCACAAAATCTGCATTAAGTAACAGCAAAATGCTAAGACGGAGTCAATGGATATAGGTTTTTAAGTGGCTGATGGCTTACAAACTACTTATGTACACAACCATTTAGATGTTTGGGGTTGGTATGATTTTTGTCTCTCATTCTCACCAAGGCTGCATTTATTTGATCAAAAATACGGTAATATGGTGAAATATTATTTCAGTTTAAAACTGTTTATATTGTTAAAAGAGTTTTCTATTTCAATATATTTTAAAATTGTATTCTTGTGATGCAAAGCTGAATTTTCAGCATCATTACTCCAGTCTTCAGTGTCACATGATCCTTCAGAAATCATTGTAGTATGCTGATTTGCTGCTCGGGTAATATATTTATTATTGTCATTATCAATCTGAAAACAGTTGTGCAGCTTTTTTTTTTTTTTATTGAAACCATGAAACCAGGATTCTTTGATGAAAAGAAAGGTCAAAGGAACAGCAGTTATTTGAAATGGACATTTTACAATGTAAAAGTCTTAACTGTTACTTTTGATCAATGTAATGCATCCTTGCTGAATTAAAGTATTAATGGATTTTTTCGTACTGGCCCCAAACTTTTTAGTGTTAGATAATTGCTCAAATGTAACGAAAATGGAATCAATATTTACTCAAAGATTTCATATTTAGTAAATGTTGATTTAATTTAAATTTGAAAGGGATGGTTTTTGTTTTCATGTGTGGGCAGGCACAGTTATTGGTGTATAGAATGATGTATAGAAACATCACTGGCTTGTAGAAATTAATCCGTAACATGTCTTGCAGACCAATCGCACCTGTCCAATCTGTCGAGCCGACGCGTCTGAAGTTCACCGCGATGTGGAATGAGTTCAGGTTTTTGTCCTTCACTGGAAAGCAGCACAAATCCTTGAGTGTGTTCTGTGAGTGGGGACACCTGATCTCCAGCCAAACGCAAATCTACCCCCCACCCCGCTCCCAACCCCACCTCTACAATAAGCAATCTTGGAATTTGTAAGGAACCTGTTTGACCTCTGCTGTGCGTCATTGTGTGAGTTTCATGAAAGCTACTGCCGCCTATAGCCACTTCCGAGTTCTGGAATTGTAACCGTTTTGGGGTTTTTTTGGTTCTTTTTCCATCTTTCTTTTTCATTTCCCTGCCCTTGTTTTTCGCAGATTCCAAAGATAACCTGTAATGCGTGTTGTGTTGGCATATTTGTTTACACAATTGAATATTCTCTAGTTGTTTGATCACAAATGATTAAAATCGTGCTTAAGCATCGTTAGGGACCGCGGGAGCGGGCCAAGATGACGGTGGTTTTGGTTTTACTGTGCAATCAGACGAGTCGGTAAGACACGGCCGCTCCGCCGGTGAACGACCATCGTAGATGCATGTCTCTACAAGTGATGTGCTGAGGGACTTGTTAATAATCTATGTTTTGCAATAATGTATTGATAATTTGAATATCTTAATCCCGATTCTCTTTTATCTGCGAATGCTGTTGTGAAGGTGTGACTTTCAGTGGTTCAAAGTTCCAAGGCCTGAGGTTAAAGAGGGAAACGTAGGCAAAAAGACTGGGAAACGACAGGCGTGAATCCATCGGGAAAACTCCCGCTGGGCTTTCACCACAGTCGTAGAGACATTGAGGAAGCTGTGGCGTTTTCACTTTTGCTGTGTGCTGGCAAGGCCAATCTGACTGGCCCATGGGAACACAGGGACGAGGACAGCACACTGCCTCTGCCAGCTCCCACCTGGCTGCACTGCACAACCCTCATCCATTCTGGACTGGCCCTCTTCATCCCGCTCCCTCACACTCAGCTGTGTAACTCTTTCTCGGCTAGATCCAGGAGAACATCTCACGGGCCTCGCGCTGACTGTTCTTTTAGACTAGCAATATTTGAATTAACGAGATCCACCGCATTTCAACCACAGGAGGAACGTCGGATGGCCTCCGTCTTGCCATTCTCCAGGCCAAGGAGGTCGCATTTATCTGTCCAGAATGACTTTTTGGGAAAGGGTGGAACACTTTGCGGAAAGCAATACGTGCAATGAGTGTGTGAGGTGAACGCAACGTTTTGACCTGATTTTGGAGGACTAGGCCTTTTGTTTTTCCTCTTTCGTGAGCCAAATAATCAATATACTCTACAAGATTTTAGCTCTGCCTTCTCAAGACCTTGACAAGCACAAACCTGTTACTAATCTTCAGACATCCTTTGTCAGTTCCTCTTTTAAAAGTATAAGTTTTTTTTTAAGTGGTGTTATTTATTTCTTCTTTTGAGAGCGTTTTTGAAGGATTCGGTCGGAATACTAAAACATCTTTAGTGCGTTTTAGTTTGCCTCCCGTTGTCAGGTCTCAGGCCATGTTCACAGTGTCAAGTGATGTGAAAGAAAAAAAAAACATTGTATGCATAGCCTTGGTGTGAAAGGTTGCAAATTATCGTCTTGTTTTTAAGACAAAAGAATGTTGAAACCCTCTGTATTTCTAGCTACGCCCTCTCCTGTGTGCCAGTTGACTGTTGTCGTTCCACGAAGATCCCAGGCAGGATTCGAAACGGCAGAGACGGAGCGTTAGGGTCGTTTAAAGAAAAAAAATGCACTGTAAAACGCTCAACTCGTGGTTCACTCGATTCCAAAAACAAACCTGAACGTTGTTCAGGGGAAAACTATGAATTATTTGGGTATTCTTTTTCTTTTTTTTTTTCCCTAAGTACTTTAATTATAGGACTTTTAAATATATTATATATATATTCCTGAGTCGTTTGTCCACTGAATAGTCATTGTAACTCAATAGACACACTGGCTTTCTCGGGTAAAGGGACTCTCTCATGAAAATGTGAGTATCTTGCGTTTGTGTGCCAGGTTTAAAAAAAAAAGCCATTGTAATGAATTTAATCCACACTTTTGATAAGTAATCTATGTATACATATCTGTTCACTGGCATATATTTTAAGTATAACTAAAAAAAAAAATCACTCAGGGCCTCTCTGTAATTGAAAAATATAGGAAAACAGTCCATTTCAAATGGGATTGACGCCATGGAGGTATATTTGGGTATTTTGGGTTGTTTTCCTCAGGCCATGCATATTTTAAATGTAATCAAATGAACTAATATTCCTTTTTTAAATAGTGGTGAATATTATTCCATTATAAGACTGGCATGCAAAGAAAAAAAAAGATGAAGTGACATGTTGTATCGAGTGAGAATAGGCTTTTCGTCACTGCAGCCGATCATTAGCGTATGTTACTCGATCCTGTTTTCCAGCCGTTGAGTTTTTCCGTGTTCTTGTACTTGAACCACACATAAAGGTTGTAATCCCGTTGAAAAAGGTGCCACGGTGCACACTGTCCTACCTAGACCACTTCCAAGACTATTCTTACAGTGTTTGCATGATTTAAGGATTAAAAAAAGAAGAGAAAAAAAAACAGAGAAAAAAAGACTAATAAAAAATGAAATCTGTATTTTCAGTGAAAGATATCAGGGGTGGGCAAGTATTTAATTGTGCACAATATGCATGCATGTCTAACCAGGTCCCAACTGGTTTTTAGGTAGATCTAGTTGGCTTTGGGTTCTGGGTGTAGGGGACTTTCTGCTCAGCTGATAACTGCCATGCACTGTACTGCACACATTTGTAATAGAACCGAATGACTACAAGATTTTATTGTGCTTGTACTTGCAAAAGAAGAAAAAAAAATCAAGAATAGTAATATAGGATGTTTAAAATAACAAAGTTAAGCTTGATGCCAGTGGGAAGACAGCGGCTTTTTGAGATGGGAAATGTGATTGGCTCCTCACCACATTTGTGCTTCTATTGTTGCCTCCGTTACTGACACACTTGCCTGGAATCTAGATAATGGAAAGCCATATAGTAAAAAGGTGCTAGATATTCTATATTTAGGTGTAATGCTACATTCACATAAGAGAATGCAATAGTTTGTTATGGGTCTCTTCATACAGCATGCAGTGCTATTAGTACCCTCACGGTGGTCAGCAACAGTTAATAGCATTATCAAAAGGGGTTTCAATTAAGAAAATAATGAAAAAAAAAAGAAACTATTTAGCTTTACTTGTATGTGCTGGTAGACAGTGACCGTTTTAAAGGATATTATTATTTTACCGCCCGAGTGATCAGATTCAATACATCTGCCTTAAATCGAAGTAGTAGGAAGTTTTGTGTGGGTTAAAACAACACGGCGCTATCACTCATTCACCAAAATGGTCAGAAATATATGTACCTGTTGTACGGTTCTCTCTACCTTGAGCATCTGTAACTGTTATGGTTTAAAAATAAGTTGTTGATATACACGCAAGCACTTTTGCTTGGGGTAACCGGCTGTGGGCTATTTCTAATATATCCTTATTTAGATTTATAAAGGAATTTTTCACAATAACCAAGATTCCTTGAGAACCTCAGTGTTACCTGTACTGAATTACTAAAAAGAAAAAAGGAAAAAAAACAACAACTTATGAGTTATGATGATAAATAGAATCTTGTAGTCTTTCTGTGATTCAACTAATAAATAATCTCACAGCTTGTGTGGTGGAAAATTGTGTTCCAATAAGCAGCTAAATACTTTAGGATTTGTGATTTGTTGATTGCTCCATAGACGCCACTGATTGTTTACCAATGATTTCTTGCTGTGGTGGGATAGTGGATTGTTTACTGTTCTATTCTCCTCCTGGCCTTTAGGGGTCAGTCATTGCCTGAACTCCAGACTACCCAGCCAACAACAGGGCCAGGGGCATGTGTTCTGTGTTAGGAAGATATTTTGCTTTGGTACTTGCACATTTACAGTTACCTCATTTTTGCCATGTTTGTATTTGGAAGAAAAAAAACAATAAAAAATGAAATAAAAAAAGCTAATATATATAAATATATATATATTATATATAGGAAATGGTTCTTAATGCTATAATTTTTTTTTCATTCCATTGGAATCATTGTTTGTAGCATTTAACATAACTAGTTATAGTGTATTATAAATACATCTGTATACTGATTGAAATTTTTAAGATTTGTACTTTTTTTAAATGAAAGTTGCTAGTTCTGCTTTACCGAGTAGTGCAATCATATTTTTTTTAATTGTGGCTGATTGGAGAGGGTTGTTCACTAATAAATGTGTGATGTATACTCATACTACACTGACTAAATTAATCAATGCTTTAAACATTTTGCACAATACAGGTGTGTTGCAGTTCAGTTACTTGTCTGAAGGTTTCTGTCTCAAAACAGTTAAAAGGTGAATCTCATAAAATCATATTTTCCCAACTAATCAAAAGTATTATTTTGTACAAAGAACATTATTTGGTGCAATACATGCTTAGACCTAGGGGAAAAAAACAATTAATGACATCATTGTTTTAGTCAGTGTGATTGATTCCACCCGTTTTGTTTTTGTTTTAAATCTAGCATCATCTAGGGGAGGGGTACGCAAGGTCGGTCCTGGAGAGCCACTGTCTTGTAGAGTTTTGCTCCAACCCTGAAATAAAAAACCACTTGCACGTATCCTTATAATCCTGAAGACCTTGATTAGCTTGTTCAGGTGTGTTTGATGAGGGTTGGAGCTAAACTCTACAGGACAGAGTCCCCACAGCAAAGATTTAACCCTTTATTAGAAGAGAGTTTCCCTTCAAGAGCTGTTGTCAGTGAATTGCTATGCACTGGTGAAAAAAAATGATAGTTCATTCTTGGAAAAATTACCTTTATTAAAGTTACACACACACGCACAAAGTTTCTTGACTAATACTCAAATAATGATTTAAATTCATTGGTTATGGCTCTATGCCTTCTATTATCTACACAGCATCCCATCACTTTTTTATTATTATTCAAACAGTATAGGTTTATCTATAGCAGATTTAAAAATCAACATTTATACAATAATATACTGTACATTAAAATTTTGCCTTTAATTTACTTCTAGCATACAAAAAAAAAGTATAGATTAAAATCAGCCATTTTCTGGTCATAACATAAAAAAATAGATTATCGTATTGGCTTGAACAGGGCTGGCGAACTCTGGTTCTGGAGAGCCACAGTCCCCTCTAACTGTCATAAAAACTCACCTGCCTGTAGCTTTCTATTAACCCTTCAGACCTTGATTTACTCGTCAGGTGTATTTGATTAGGGTTGAAGCAATAGTCTGCAGAACTGTGGCTCTCCAGGACTGACGGTCACCACCCCTGGACTAGAAGATCCTGATTTTTTTCTTTTTTTTGCATTGAGACATTATTACCAATTTACATTTCTCAGTGTTGATTACATCATTACTATGATAGTGATATAAATCATCCAGTCAGTGGACAATTTATTTATTCAAAATGTTAAAAAACACTGCCATTGGTATACAACACTTTTTTTTTTTTTTTTTTGCATGGGTGATTTTGCAACAGTACGAGCATTAATGATAAATGGACATGTCTACAATGCAAAAACAAAATGATCTTAATACCCCTAATGGGCACTTTTGATTTGGGGGTTAAATGTGACCCATCTTTTGACCAACTTTGTGAGATTCACCCTAGTAGTTCAGACTCACATTGAAACAGACTTGATGCTATAAAACAACATAATCTGAGTTACTGCCTCTCCAATTACTTTATAAAATTGTGTAATGAATGTTTTAAGATTATTTAGCACCATATTTATTTCCACAAACCTACAAAAATATTAAAACCGTCATGGCTTCAGGTTTGTGCAGCGACGCAAATGTTGAACAAGCTTAAACCAGAACATTGTTAGTAAAACCACAACAACATTTTAAAATGTTTAATTTAGAATTGGAAAATGACATCTTTACATGACCAGACCCATCAGATGGACGACAGGCAACATAGGCATCTATGAATAACCACAGGCACACTATGGGCAGACTTGCACTATACTCTATACAGACAAAGCCACATGGAAAGGCTGTGGCCTTTTGTTTTCTTATCTGAACTCACGTGAACCGCAAGCAGCCCATCGGATCCTTTGCTGACAACCTCTCTTTTGGTCGTTAGATGAGATACAATTATATGGTCGACTTTGATTTGCATTAAAAAAAGAAAAGAAAAAGATAACTCTGTTGTGGCTTCCAGGCTTGTCCTTAAATATCTAGGTCATATATTTACAGGGCCGTTCACCTTGCACTCATTTTACAGAAAACTTCACTGCAGGGAAGGATGGGTTATTTTTTTTTTTTAAATTCAGTAAAAGGTTTATTTCAGTGATCCCTCGTCCAGGCCATTGAACAGAACAAACTGGCGGGGAGGCGGGACTTGAGTCGTGAGCAGGGGGTTAGCTAAATGTCAATCGTCTGTGAGGTCCTGCACAAAGAGGACTTCTGACCGGCTCAGACCGGCCTCCTTCAGAGTGGGGGGATTGGGCTGCTCTTCCGTTGGCAGGCAAGGCAGCACCCGGCGTGGGAAATTCGTTACTATTTGGAATTTCTCAGGGGTCTCTTTCAATGAAAACAGGAAGTCGTGGATTACCTAAAAAGGGGGAAAAATAAGTTTCAGCCACTGTTTTTTAGTCCAAAATTAGTTTTAAATATTAGGTGGTGGGAGCTGATACAAATAAATACTGAACTTCCCCAAAAAGATCAACGTCAAAAAGAAAAACAAAGAGTGTCTATTGAGTTTGTTCTCTTATCTTTAACCACAGATGCTGTAGACGCTGATATCATGCTGTTATGGTTCTCAACACTATAAGTGAAGCGAAAAAGCAGTTGAATGGTGTTTACCGTCAAAGACTGGCTGAAGAGGAATCTCCGCTCCACGCGAGTGTCGTTGGGCAATTTGAACACTATTTTGACACTGTCAGGGTCATCCAAGGGCGGCTCAGGGGGAAGACACTCAGACTTGCGCTCCTTCTCTTCTTCCAGTGTCTGTTATTAGACAATCATTAGGAAGTCAATAAGTGTATTAGTCATAGCTACAGATGATGGAAATTTGTGACTGAACTGACTAAACACACGGTCATCAAGAACTGCTACACATGATGTGCAAAGAAAATATACGCAACTGTTCACAAAAGCGTTTGAAATTGCAACATACTTGATCCATGGACTAGGGCTGGATTGGGAGATATATATATATATATATATAGAAATAGATTTGATTTTTATCAATTCTCATTTTGAATAGCTGACATCGATCTTGTAGTCTATGCAAAGCTTCATGCTTTGTTATTTCTGATATGAAAAAGTCTCAATTTTCAAATTCTATTTTGTTTTGAAATTCAAACAAATAAAATAAAAGCGGATGTTGGTGCTCTTTAACGTGGCGTGACAGATCGCTGTAGTGCTCAGTTCAAGCGAAGTAGCTCGGAGCGCATGTGAACTGATCATCTTGATCTTCCTTTTCCTTTACTACTTGTTACAGCACGAAATAAACAGAACGAAGATCAGAAGGAGTTGAAAGATACAGTACAACATACTGAAATCCGTACCATCTTACATGTAATTGGTCAGTGTTTCGACTTCGGAAAGACATCAATAAAACAGTTTGTAAAAATGTGATGTAATGTTACATTTACCAAAGAAAAACCATTCAATGACTAAAACCTTGTTTGTCAGCTAGAAAACTTCTAGCTAAAAGTTTAGTTTGTCAACTAAAAAAACTCAAGTGGAGCATTTAACTAAATATATATTCATATTCATTGTATTTTACATAACTTATTCTTCAATATTTAATGCATGTTCGAATAAATCCGCCATTTTTTATGACAGCCATTATTATTTTATGATTAGCCATTATTATAACCTTATCATAAAAAACTTCCTTATGTGGAATGCAGGTACCCTATAAATCAGTTTGTTTTTGTTGTTGTTTTTTAATTCAGTAAAAGGTTTATTTCAGGGATCCCTCATCCAGGCCATCGAACAGAACAAACTGGAGAGGAGGCGGGAGTTGTGCTGTGAGCCAGTTGGTTAGCTAAATGTCAATCGTCTGTGAGGTCCTGCACAAAGAGGACTTCTGACCAGCTGTGGAAAGCAGGTAGCCTAAAAAAATCAGTTCATTTTAACCTTTTATTTTAGTACAATGTACTTGATAAACCCCAATTAATCTATATTGAATGTTATTTAAATAGAATCGAATCTTGAAATTTGTGTCAATGCCCAGCCCTACCATGGACAGATAAATCACTTTTAAATGTTGTCGTCAAAAATGGTTGATTTAATTTGAAATTAGTTATTTTACCATGATCAGTTATTTAAGGGGGGTGCTATCACACTTGGTTCAATTGCCCGGCACTTGGATCTATCTGCTGCTAATGTACTGCAAATGTTCTTAAGAACTGCTTGCAGTGCATCAGCTATGCTTGTCAGGAAGGTGAGTGAGAACACACCACAAACACACAGTTTTATTAAATCGTACATGATCAATAGCGGTTCACTTCTGTGATTTAGTACAATTGCATTCATATCAGCAGCAAACAGTACCAAAGTTCACATGAACCATACCCCAGTCCACCATTTTTGTGTGGACTCTGGTACAGTTCACGCACCTGAATAGGGAAAACAGCGTTCATCCAAATGAACTGAACTCTGACATCAATGAAACCTGGCTACCCATCAAAAGTGCTAGTGTGAAAGCACCCTAAAAAAAGATTTAAATATGTGGTATATCCTATAATTTATTCCTTTAAACAATTGACAGCTAATGTATTTCTAGAATAATTTATTTTTCTTTATATAATAGCAAATCACTTACTCTTCGTCTCCTCTCCTCAGCAAGGATGCTCTGGCGTGCCTTCTCCTCTTCTTGACGTTTCTGCTCTTGTTCTTCTCTTTTCTTTCTGTCTTTTTCCTGGTCTGCACGGAGAGACGCCAGGTAAGCTTCATCCTGCTGCTGCCTCAGTACCTGCGTCTGATTCCTCTCCTCCCTGTAGTTACAAAACAGAAAATATATATTATGTTACGTCTATATAGATATATAAAGGTGCAAGACTTCAGAAAGTCTTCAGAAAGCCAACTATGTAACTTTACCTCTCTAGTCGTTCTGACATGAGATATGTCTGGTTTGCCTCCATGATGAAGGTCAGCTGGTTGATAAGATCCTCAGGCTGGATCAGCCCCTCCAGTCTCCCAACAACTGTCATTTTGCGGTCCTTCAGCATGATCATAGCCAGGAAGGGATAGGTGTTCTCACGCAGGGCTTGAGAAACTGAACACACAACATAAAGATAATGAACTCAAACCGCATCTCGTGAGATACCAATGACACCATAATGATATTCAGAGAGAGATTAATCAAAGACTTGGAAGTGAAGTTGGTTACCTCGGTAACCCTCTGGCTTGCTGGTGGAACACGCCCAAAACAGCATCCTTGTGTTAACGAAGGTCAGTACCTCTTCTGAACATAATGTGGCTCTGGAAGAGACGGGAGCTCTAGTTATGAGATCAGAAGCTCACTAGACGTAACATGTGAATGGAGGAGAACATCACAACTTTAAAACCTACCGGCAGAACTCATCTGTGTCCTGGTGATCATCTCCATGAAGATAAACTAACAGGTAGCGAAGTTCTCGCTTGGCATCATTCAGAGCCTAGAGGAAAGAATTTATTTAGAAGTTTTTCGATCGGCCTGATAAATGGGTGAATATTTGTACAGTTAAATGTTCTTTATCTTTTATTCAGTCCTAAACCATGTAAGAATGTAAAGGTAAATACATCAGTTCGTTTCTTTAGTTTTGACACTTTCTGTATTAACAAACCTGACTATATGTTCCCTGGTAGAATACAGGATGTGATCGACCATATTTCTCCTCAAAACTATGAATAAAGGACATGACATCTCCGACAGGATCTGTGACACGACCCCTCGGATCTGGCCGAATGAATCTCAGGGCGAACCTGAAAAAATTTAGGAGAGGAAGAAACATCAGTAAAGACTAGTTACTACATTGTGATATAATACAGGTCTATATTGACATTTCAAAGATGAATTGCTTTAATACCTGAATATGTCCAGAATAGTATAATACGTAAACCTGAAGGGAAGCATTATCAAGTAGTAACTCCAACCTAATAAGCCCTGTAAAAAGAGAAAATGTTCATATAAAGCAGCTGATTTAATACGTGTGTGTGTGTCTGTATATATATATATACACATACACACACGTTGAGATTTTTGTCAAAACGCTGCTGTGCTACTACGGTATTACACTGAACTCTGTCACACCAGGCCAAAACTAGCATATTACTACTTAACATTTTTATATTTACCACAGCTGCATAAAATGTGTTTTATGCAAATATAATTTTTGAAAACATTGCTATCTATATATATATATATATATATATATATATATATATATATATATATAGAGGTCTGGGAAGGAAGGAAATAAAACAAATCTTACTCTAGGCTGTGGCCTTGAGACAATATAGCTATACACTCTGTGGTCTGTTGTGTTGACCTGTAACGGTCTGGCGGGTGGTGGGTTGAACACACTCGGAACTCCTTCTTGCTCATTTAGTCTGTCTTGTACTGCGGCCTGCAATAAAGAGAGATTCCCATTCACTCTATAATTACATGGTTCCTAATACAAATGGACAAACAAAACTAAAATGAAAGGATCAATTCATCTCGTTTACCAGCTCTCACCTCAATGTTCCAATTGTGTTGCTCTAATGTGCGCCGACATTGGTCCATTGACTCCAAGCCTGTCAGGTCCTGAATATTATTTGCAAACAAAAGTCTTTAGGTTAAAAAAAAAGTGGTGGACTCAACAGTCACAATAAGTTAAAACAATATCCAGTTGCCCGGTATGTTTATAAATTTGTGCCAAAAGTTGCACTAATGAATTAAACATTAGGGTGGCGATACGCAAGTAAAATTATAGATCAGTATAGATATAGATTATTATAGATTAGTGAGTGTTTTCAAGATCAGCCACTATTCAAGGGTATATTTCTTTTATATTACTCAGTATATGACTCAGTAGTAGATATGGAACAAGTAACGGAAACTTCTCCCATGAAGGTTACTTGCAACCAGATTAAAACCACACACACACCCACCCACCCCCAAATTCAGTAAATTAGAAGTTTAAGTATTTCCAAACTGGGAGCAGATAAGGACTGCGTCTCAAAACCTAGTGAGCTGTCTAGATAGAATTTTTTGATATTTTGACGCACCGTTCCGTACGACTAACTGTTCTCCATGTTTTTTTAAAAAAACAAAAACAACTAAATAAATAAAAACAAACACAGTGCTGCCAAACTAGGCAACATTTGGGCATCATAAGCGCACTTTCCTCTGGCCAAACCTGCTGTTTAGGTAAGCAGCTCTAGGTTTTCAGACAACAAATGACTCTGTGCCTAACTGACAGCAGCCATTTCAACTAAAACAAAAGTCTGTATATGGACACAAATCAACAGGTTATTAATCAGATCAATTCTGTATTTTTTAGATGAATTGAAGCTGGTCTCGGTTGAGTAAAAACTAACGATCTTAACGGGAGTTAGCTCGCTGACTGGTCATTTATACCTAAAGGAGCTGAGCTGGATGCTGCGAACACTACTTTTCTGATAATTGAGTGTATATATGATCGAATCAGTATGTGTTAACAAGACAAAGCATTTAGTACCTGAAACTGGAGGAGTTTTTCAGTTTGAGCCTGAGATAATTCCTGTTCTTCTGGCGCCGCCATCTTACCTCGCCGAGCCCTGACAAAACGTGATGACGTATAAAGCGTGCTGACACGACGAATACGTTAAACGTTGCACCAACAATACTTTCTTTTGCGCCACCTGCTGCGTAGGAGTCGTGTGGCGCATTTTCTATTTACATTCTTGCCATTTTTATTTGAACAATTATACAAAAAAAGGGGGAAAAAAAGAATAAAGTGCTGAGACAAAGGTCTCAGCTAATGAACCATGTAAGGGAACAGGTTTTTTAAAATGTACATTTATTCACTTCAGAACTTAATTTGTTTCAACTTTGTCAGATGCATGAAAAAGCATGATATTTTAATTTGATCCATCCAACAACAGCGTAAAGTCTTCAATTATGCATGGTGTTCAGTAAAGGAGCTAAGTGAAAACAAAACATTTTCAAAAAGATTTTCTTGGTTTAGTGTTATGAGCAATCCAGTTCCCAAATTCCTTAATTCTCTAACCTCCTTTTTAATATTACACATACATAACCAATGTTAATAGGTAAATCAAACATGATATCATGTAGTTCAGTTGATGTTTTACTATTTTAACTCAATGTAGCCTATTTAAAAAAAGAATAAGACATTTCTTTCAAAATGATCAAAAACCTTCGCCTGACAGTGTTAAATACTGAAAGAGTTGACAAATACTGACTGTGTTGACAAAGATCCAAAGGGGCCAAATATATAGTATATGCAAATAAAATCATGAAACAACATTAGAAGAAATCCCCATATGCAAAAAAAACATTAAATCACATTACAAAGACTTTTTGAGAGCACTTGTCAACCATCAGACTTGACGGAGTTGATGTCTGACGGAGTTGACAAAATTGAATTTTTTTTCCACCTTAACCACGTGTTGTTTTCTTTCTCAGTTGTAGCTGCCTTAATAAACACACATATTTACACAAACTATAATATATAGTATAGTATAAAATATAAAAAAATATAAAACTTCCAAGGCTATGTGTCCTACTGGGAGATCCACAATGAGCAGGAAATAGTAACTCCTCAGAGTTAAAGATGGCCATGACATTGTCTTATTTAATACTGAATTATAAAAAATCATGACGGAGTTGATGCAAAGTGAGGACATAACTTTGATAGGCTCTTTTTATGGAAAATATAATTCAAGACTTTTTGTATTGTTTGATATTGTGGCATATTACAGATCTCTGCCTTTCAATTTAAATGTTTTTTTTAATTTATTTGTTGTATTTTTAAACACTTGCTTGTGTCCCAACAGCACTGGGCTACGGATTGCTCCTCTTAAGCTACAGCCATCTGGAGGCCCTTTCTGGAGGTGGACTTGATGGCTTTCTTCTTTTCAACCCCAGTAATGCCAAGCAGCATGACCTTACACATTAACAGACCAGCGAAGCATCTACACCTTCGATGGGCTTGCAGCGTGCCTTTCAGCCTGCCCTTCTGCACTCCTCCACCAGCTTGTGATACTTAGACCGCTTCCGTTGATTTGCCTCTTCGATGCGCTCCTCCCATGCAGGCAGGGCTTGGCATTAATTTTTTACTCACCAATCACTGTGGCTAGTGGTTTTCAAAAGTTACTAACCACTCAGCATTTTCACTGACCTTGAAAGTACCATGGGGAAAAACTGCTATTAGATATTTTTAAGAGATATTTATATCTCATAATTTGGCAACAGGTATATTAGGATGCTGCACTTTAAGACATGGATCCATTGTACTGTTACACATGAGTTTTCTTTCTCAACTGTTTAATAAGTTCACTTAAAAACATAGCTGACCATGACTGTCATTTTGATATTATTTTGTGTGTATTTCACTGAAAATGAGTATTGGATATTTCGGTATGGATATGTATCAAAAAATCTATATTTCTGACAGCAGTACATTGCACTTAGTTAAATATTTCAGATGCCTTTTTAAAGATTACAATTGGAAAATTTATATATTATATAGAGATTTCAACCCACCAAAGTGGCTAGTATGAATGACTGCGTTTCACAACACTGCTGAAATCCACCTGCATTTGGCAGGCTGGCAGGTGTTAATGTCAAGCCCTGCTCCAAGGTAACTGTGAGCTCAATCAGGAGCACCTGCTTTGAACTGGCTGATGTTAGCACCACATCTGGCTTCAACACAGTTGCCACAATTTGGACTGGGATCTTGAGCTGCTTCCCCAACTTGATGCTCCCAGTCCGAAGCCAAGGTGAACAGCCTGGCTGCTGATTTGCACTCAAAAAAACAAACAAACAAACCAAAAAAATAGTCTCTTTGGCTGAACATGTTTCAATCATGGACAGTGGTTCCACTGAAACAAGTAAAACCAAATAGAATCAATGGTGTTCATTTAACTTGAATGAATGGTTTTAGTTTAACTTAAATAAATGGTTTTCATTTAAATTGGCATTCAAATAATCCTATAATTATTGTTTCCTGTTTAGTCCTGTGATGTAAGAAACTAAACATAGCTTTTCTTTACATGTGATGTTTGGTGCTGACAGTCCAGAAGTGATATTGGTTTCATCCAGAATACTATCATACTGGTTGATTCATTGTTAAAGCAATTTGAATTCAGGTCCTCAACCCAAGCACAAGCTCCACTCTTTACCACAATAGTACCACAATTGTAACCCCCAAAATCACTAACATAACAGAAACTTTTAAATACTAACATAATAGGACATTGAACTTAAACAAGTCTCTCCACTTTCTCATCTTGCTAAAACTATAAAATGGTGATAAAAACCAGATAAAATGGTGTTAAATCAAAATAAATTGTTTAAATAAAGTGAATAGCATCATTTTATTTTTTGAGCGTGGGCTGTGAATGTGGCTGCTCCCTGGCACTGACAAAAGTGATGTTCCTCCAGTGGCAGCTGAGCTTGTTATTGGCCGTGGCTTTGGAGATGGACTCTGCAATGGACTTTAGCAACTGATCGTGCCTCTAGTGGTAGATGTGCTCTATGGAACCCCTTTTGCTGGGCTAGGAAGGACATCACAGACCACACTAATCACTTGATCCACTGAGGATCTGCCTGTCAGATCAAGATCATCTTATCCAGCACGGCTGCCTACCTCGTCCCTACTGCCGCATACCCACCATCCAGCAGGTCCTTTCCTCTTTACTATTAGTAAAGTACTATTAGGTAGTTTAATTAGGTAATTACCTATTAGGTAATTACTATTAGATAGTACTATTAGGACTATCTGACAGCCATCCCTTCCATGGGCCTTGTCATAGTGGGGTTGTGGTTTGGCTCCTAACCCTGCTTGGCCCATAGCTAGCTACCGTACCCACCAAAGCCCTGTGTCTCAGCAGCATTCAGGTCTTCCTGTGCTCTCCACTTCCTGTCTGTCCGCACCATGATGCTGGCTGCTGATGCCACCCTTGAGTCCTTAGAGACCCAATAGAGTAGTTTAAATCCTTTTCAAGGCTGCTAAATGGGAACCAAAACCTGTTTCTTTCCATTGAGTGCTGCACTGCTCAAGCAGCGTGGCATTCCCAGCCACCAGAGGTAGCTACTGACCTTCTTCTCCATGGTCTCCACTGTATACAATAATGGTAATATAAACAAGAATAAGGGAAAAATGTACTGAGATCCATGGGAAAAAAGTGCACCCGTACATTATAAACATACTCCACACGGCTCCAGGGGGTAAATAAAAGCCTTCATGTCAGTTACGCTTTTTTCGTAAGTTGAATACGGAAGGCTTAGGAAGTGTAAGCATTTTGAACTGTGAGAGGCATTACACTTTCTTCGTAGGTTGAATACAGAAGCTAGATATTTTACTTTATAATGTGTTACATATGAATATTTTTCTTACACATACGCATTGCTTCACTTCAGAAGGCCTGTATTAACCCCCAGAGCAGTGTGCAGTACGTTTATGATAAATGGATACACTTTTTTTAGGCTTTAAACGCGTAGCCCCCATTCACTGTTTTTATAAAGCTGGGAAGCGTCAGGATATTTATTAATATAACTCCAATTGTGTTCATCACAAAAAAGAAAGTAATTTACACCTAGGATGGCTTGAGGGTGAGTGAATAATGGGGTAATTTTTATTTTAAAGTGAACTAATCCTTTAATACCATATATTACCAGGAACACATTGTACAGTAGACAGCTTTATTCAGAGTTGCAGCAGAAGGGACTAATGCACAGCAAAACAAAAGACAGCAAGAGGACCGTATGTCCAGTCATTAGACCATAACTTTTCCTGTCTAGACACAGGAAATAATCTCACTCTACTTTCTTGACCGCCTTCCACTTAAGTTTCTTTTGTTGGAGTGGAAGGTCAACTTACAGACAGTGATCCACAACACTTGAAGCACAGAGAAGACCTCCATGCAGAGCACCAGAAATGGAAATGGATACAGTCAAAGAGAGGAGTAGCAAATATCTTCCATATTCTTCACCTCTTTCAGTCTCATTGACATGTGCTTGATATTTTTGGCAACAGGAGGAGACATGATCACGTTAGGTCACATGCTGTCAAGGCTCCATTGTGAGTTCATTTTAGACTAGGAAATACATATAAATTCAATTTAAAAAAATCATTTTACATCCAAATTTGTTTTCTAAAGTTTTTGGTCATTTTTAACACATTTTGTAAATTCAGTAACTCAAATACCAACAAATCTGTGTGTTGTGCATAAATTACAAAGTCATTTTAGTGGATAGATTTTTTTATGTATAGCTGCACTAGTGTCCATCACTGGCATGCAGTATATAGCCTATTTGCCTGTGTTTTAGGTTGGTGTTAGTAAGTTTTATAAAAGACAGAGGGGAAGCTGTATCTTTTCCAGAAAGTATTTAAGAAAGTGACTGCAGTACATTACAAAATAAGGTCATAGTAATAAATTAAAAAGCTCAGGGAGGATAGAAGTAATGAGTGATGGCAGAGATGAAGAATACAAGTCATGTTTGTTGTGGAAGTCAGGCATTTTGTTGCATTATCCTATGCTAGTTTTGAAGATGTGATCCATACTACAACCAGAGGTCAGGAAAGATACCACTGCCTGTTGGCCTCATACACTGACAAGCAAATGCTCCAAAAATGATGACTAAAGTTAAAATCGTGTGGAAAAGAAGGGTCTTGTTGAATTTCACTTGAGCTACAATCATTGATTTGTACTTTTTCAAGAAAGAACCAATGTTAAAGATTGTTTTAATTTTTTGTTTTTTTTATAAACTAAGACATGGTTTCACTATTTTCCAAGCAGCAAAGCAGCATCTGAATTTGTATTTTTGAAGAGCTTTTGACATTTACACATGTGAGTTCCAAATGAAGTATAGTAGCACAAGATGAAATGGAATGTTATTAAAGCTTTTTTTTTTAAATAAAGATGATTTAAATATGACCTTTTTACTACTTTTCAGATAGTTAAAATACATTTGAATGTGTGTGAGGTTTTGCCAAAAAATAATTTACCCTAATAGGAAAATGTCAGTTATAAATGACAAAAAAGGTCAAAGGTCAGATGTAGAAAACTATTTTTGGGAAATGATTTTAGCCTTAAATATATGTAAATATAAAGTCACTAATTTTTTCTAACTGTGATTTCAAAATCAGTCCCATTCGAGGGTTAAAATCTAAGGGTCTTGACCATGTCTGTTGTTCTGGTGTGGGAGTATCTGAACATTGGGGAGATCAAGTCAGCGATTCCACTCCACAATATGAAGCAAGCAAACCAGAGTGGGATCATCTTCAGCATATTTTTTTTGGAACAAATCTATAAGTAAAAGACAATTTGTAACTCCAAAACCATGCTCTGTACTGATAAGAAACTTCAAAATGCTACTGATTAAATTCCTTCATGATTGTGAAGGATTCCTCCACTGCTTTAGCATCAATGGAAAACTGCTTCTTCAGATGAGCCTCCATCTGTTTCTTGTGCATTTTTTACATTGAGTTCCTTTACCAATAACAACGGTGTCCACATGGGAACCCTGCTCAGCAAAATGCACCTGGCCTTCAGAGATCAGATCCAACGTAATTTTCAGGAAGCTGTTCTCATGAAGTTGTCCAACATAAATGAAGACTTTGACAAATGTACATTGTGTAAATGAGAGAAGTCGAGATATTCAGTATTTAATCACTTTTGTAACTTCACGAACATTGTTGTGGTTCTTACCTCAGTCAAACCACCGATACCGCTGTCAATCACGATGACACCTAAGTTTCTGGGCACTTCAAATTCATTAAAATCTGTTGGACAAGAAATAACATTAGTTAACAAGGGATACCCATCATTTGCAGTCAGCTTGTTTCATTAGCAAGTAATGCCTCAATAATGTATGTACCTGACGGAGCTGACTGTACAAGACAAGTAGGCTATCATGCTTGTAAAGCAAACTCTTCCAACAAATATAATTAACTACAAGGTGGGCAAATGTTTATGTTGTGCGTAACTGTTTCATCATGCAATGTGTAAATACAGACATTAAAATTCACTGGTCGATCTTATGGGGTAGCTATTACAGCTGAACAACTACATGCACAGGCTACATTTGAAAGCAAAGGAACTGACTTGCTGTCCAGTTTTTGTGTGTGAGTGTGAAGGCAATTGACCTTTTGCAAACAGTTTGATTGACAGGTGATCTGACCAATTATAACCCTGAATCCGCCATTTTGTCTGACAAAGCAGTCAGGGGAGTTAGTAGATAAACATTGGTGAACTTGAACTTCAAAAATTGTGTGTACTCATATCTTTCCGCGCTTGAAACAACATTCCTTCTGATGTGCATTCATGTTATTTTATACTATAATTGAACTAGTATGAAGAGATGATCGGTTCACGAGCTCATAAAAGAGCCACTATTCGGTATTTATTGTTTAAACTTATTTTAAAAATTACGATACATTAAATATGAAACTGTTTCATATGTCTGTACATGAGTTGTCAGTGTCCTCTTTGCTTTGGGATGTATTTTTAACTGTGTGAGAACATGATGTGTGGCGTGTGAGCGCATGGCTTGTTGGACAAAGCAACAGAAACTAAAGGGGCCGGATCTTTGCAAAGGGTCAATTCAGGCATCCAAAGCACCATAGCATGTGCAGATCTACAAATTAAGTGAGCTTTATGGATCATAAAGCTAATTTTTAGTGATTACTAAATAAAAAAAAAAAAAGACAGAACGAAAAAAAAAAGAACTCACGGTATCCTAAGCAGTTTGGTAATAAAACTGTATTTTAAATTTGTGCATGTAGCCAATGTTTTAGACTCTGTGAACATCGAATATAACAAATCATTTGAGTGATTCAAAGATTCCCTCACAATACTAAAATTGAGACTGCAATTTAATGGTACGTCCAAGATGTCGGAAAGATCGTATTTACTAGCTGAACGCACATGAACGCCACCATAATGTCATAAATATGAGTGGGAAGTTCGGGACGAGGGCGTGTCAGTGAGAAACATGGCGAAATATCATTTAGCTGTGACGTTGCTTTTATATTTAAAACGAAGTAAGCTAATTGTCTGCACAAAATATGGTTGCATTATAATATAACAATATAATATAACATAATATGTAACGATAAAGTTTAGAGTGGCTTCATAAATTAACTACAAACATAAAAAAGCCAAACACACCTAATACACATTCTTTGTTCTTCATTTTCTATCAGTAAATGTGCTGTACTTTTTGTAATTAATTAAGAGAAGGTACACAGCCATCTTACTCCGACGAAGGTGACCTGAACGCATAGTCGTAAACACGACTTCCCACCCCGAAAATATGAACTTCCCAGCAGAATTTGAACGCACCATAATTCAGTGTGTCCCAATTCACCCTTCGCAAACAGTTTGATTGACAGGCGATCTAACCAATGATAACGCCGAATCCGCCATCTTATCCGACAAAGCCGTCAGGGAGTAGCCTATAGTAGATTAACGCGATTGATACAACATTCCTTCTGATGTATATTCATGTTTATTTTATGCTATAAATGAACTGGTATGAAGAGATGATCGGTTCACGAGCCGTCTGAAGGATCTGTCTCGACACATTAATACCCACTATACGGTATTTAGTGTTTAAACTGCTTTAAAAAATTACAATATTTTAAAAATGAAACTGTTTCATACGTTGTCAGTGTCCTCTTTGCTCCGCGATGTATTTTTCACTGCGGGAGAACATGATGTGTGGTGTGAGAGAGCATGAGTTGTCAGAGATTGCAACAGAGGGTTTTGCGAAGGGTCAATTCAGGGGCTGCGTATTATGGAGGTCGCATTTGAAGGCTGCATAAGTCATAGAGTCGGTCTCATTTAAGAAAAGTAACCGTTAGATTTCAAAGTAATAAATAAATTACAGTATTTTACACCACACGAGGAATAACAATCAATTTTATTATGGTTACTTCTCTTAAATGAGACCGACTCGATGACGTATGCAGCCTTCAAATGCGACCTTCGGTGAACGCAGCCTCTTCTGCTTTGAACCACGGTATTGATTGTTTGTGTTTTTTTTAAATTCACTCTATTGGAGTTATTCTTAATTGTTATGTTCTAATTTTGTTGTACCATAGTGCACACTAAATGTTAAAATAAAGCATTTATTTAAAAAAAGAAAAAAAAAAATCTGCAACCCCTGAATTGGGATTCAGCACACAGTCCAGAACGAGTCCTTTTGGTAACTCGTCTCGTTTTACGAAGCTTACCACGAAACAACAATTATGCACGAAAAAAAAGAAACACCAGTTATGTCATGTGATACACAGCAGGCGGAAATGTCGTGTTCATGCCACTTCCTGTCAACCGAAGTTCTCATCATGGCAACTGCTACGACCCCGGTTGGCCAAGATCAACCGACCAAAACAACCTCTCCACCAGTCGTGTTTGATTTGTCTCAGCCTCCGGTCATTGAGGGATTCACCCCGCTGCCCAGGGCGAGGGAAGAGAACTTTAAAGACAAATTCATCAGGAAGACGAAAGAGAATCCATTCGTTCCTATAGGTGAGTTACATAAAGCAGTGACTTACACAAGTTGCACAACATAATAATATGATACAGCCACTATAGAGCTTCATGTGATCTTGGCGACCAACAATTAAACACCGTTAAAGATAAAATGCAAAGAGTTTGAATTGCTTTCAATGTATACATGCAATGCCATTGCACGGACAACGCTTATGTCATGCATTTTAGATGAAGGTGATCATGACACGGCATATTCTACATACATCTACACTACAGGGTTCGACCATGCAGCTAAGATTTAACTTTTGCACTCAGAGAGTTTGACTTTCATCTCCCCCTGTCAAAATAACACCAGCAATTCATAGAGTTCTCTCTTCTGTGTTATGGAAGTGCTGCCATGCAAATTCTTTGCTGTGTCAAAGCAGGAATAAAAGGATAACAGGGATGAAATACAATAAACAAAAACCGGGGCATTGTTGGCTTTGAAGCTTGGCCAAGGCTGAGTGTTTGAGGCTAAAATAAAATAGAATGCTTTCTGTATTTCTTTTCTGTTTGGTATTATTTCTGAGAAGTTATAATAATAATACTAATAATGATGATTCTTATAAAAATGTATTTATAATATATAAATATATTTTGATGGCTACCTGGCAGATACTACGTTAAAAAGTTTTATAGTATTAACAATGACTGTTGTAACATTGTGCAATATTTTTCAAACGTTTAGGGTTAAGATTTTTTAATGTTTCTGAAAAAAGTCTTGTATGCACACCAAGACAGCATTTATTTGATTAAAATTATAGTAGTAATATGTCATATATGTAATATGAATGTTGTAATATTATTACATGTTTTTATAATTTAAAAGAACTATTTTCTATTTCCGCATATTGTAAACTGTTATTAATTCCTATCATAGCAAAGCAAAATTTTCAGCATCATTAGTGTCACATGATCATTTCGCAGCTTTGGTACGATATAGTCTTTTTGGCAGGGAGTAAGCAATAGGAAATTATTTTCTTTGATCCGTTGGTCTCTGGCTGAGTTGTGTAAACAACGAGAATCCCAGGGCATGGTAGATTTTCCACTAAACACACCCTTCTCTCCAGCTGTGGGGTTTAAATGTGACCACTGCTGTCCAGCTGGGGTTCACTCAAAATACAAGCTAATGAAAACAGAAACTGAAGATAGTTATGCCAGAAGAATTAAAAATACATTTTAACATCCTTCACAGAAAGATAAGTTATGGATCGTCTCAAATTCTATCAGAGCAAACCATTTGGCATTAATCGTGTAAGTATGGTAATAATTCTTATTTTATGTAATATGCAATCAAATGGAATAGTTGTAATTTTCCTGTTGTCTTCCTCCTCAGGTTGTCTGGGAACAGCAGGAGCATTGATCTATGGCCTGAGCGCCTTCAGACGGGGCAAGACTCGACAGTCCCAGCTGCTAATGAGAGCCCGTATCTTTGCCCAAGGCTTCACAGTGGTTGCTATTATAGTGGGTGTGGCTGCGACAGCACTGAAGCCCAAGCAGTGAAGAGAAGACGGACCCTGTTTGACCACACTTACAAGCGCCTTATATGGTCGATGGGTGACGTGATGTGAATGTGGAGTGAACTGAATATTAAATGCCAATTGTGAGCACTTCTTATTTTCTTTAACTCATTCAGACTGAGCAAAAACAGCCCAGTGTAAGATCTCATTTTATAAATCGACAAGTGGCACCATTTAAAATAGTGCCACTTATACACACACTTAATACCCAGTATTTAACGTAGTTTCACAGTAGCCACTGTTTTGTGGTTAATGCGTCTGGTTGACAAGCATAGTACCTGTTTTTTCCATGTCGTTGAACATTGCTTGCAACATTACATTGCTTCTTACCTCAGTTTTCTATCATGTCTCTGTATGTTGGACTACTCAAGGTGCAGCGTAATGTATGCAAATATAATGTGAATTCTTGATATTATTTAAACTCTCCAAGTGTAAGTCTCATTTGTTCAGAAATGTTGCAATAAACATCTGCATTTGGATGTTTTTTTTATTGAATTAATTTTATTTATTGAACATGTTATTGAATACACAATATTTATTGCATGGTCTGCATTGATGCACACACATTTATTTGGAGTCAGATTGAGGGCTAAAAGATCTATAAAAGAGTCAAAACTGAGAAATTTAACCAATTTTAAATTACAAATGTTTTCATCAGATTCCTTCAATTAAACTTGGATTATATAGTCAAAAACACAGGTGGTTTCTTTGGCTATTAACCACTGTTAGACTGTTAAACGTTCAATAAAAAAATTATTTTTCAATGGAAACAAGGCCTCCTAACTTGTACAAACAATCTCTAACAATTTACACACGTGCCATTAAATAGGACAACAAAGTCAACATCTGGACTATAAAAGCAATATTGTTAAACATCCAGCATTTTATGTAAAAGTACAACTACCTGCATTATTTCACTGTGCTACATTTTATTTCTAGCGCTTTTGGAAGCTAGACTGATGAAGACCAACAGATAGACTGTAAGTCCCACAGTGAGAAAAGATTTAGGCACAGGATTCATTGTTGTTGTAGACTGACAAAGCTTATGGTTCAAACTCATATTAGTCGGATATGCATACAGTAACTGCAGAACATATTAACCGCTATATGAGCACAGACAGCGCATGTGCAATGAAGGATTGATTTGGAGTGGTACAATAGCAGGTTAAATCTGAGTAACTGTTCTTCATTTATAAAAGATTTCTGCTATTTAAATAATAAAGAAGCTGATAATGAGCAACATGCATGTGAAATTAAAAACTTTGAATATTGAAAAGTAATGTGTAAATCATAATACAACAACCTTAACAAGCTCAGAAATGAAACGTCCCTCTTGGCAGTGAACAGAAATACAAAAAAGCAGATAATGCCAAACCCACATACTGATTACAACAGCGTTCAACTTATGAAGACAAATAAATGGTAAACAATACTATATAGGGTGAGAGATGGTAACTAAACTGTATCCAAGTATAGAATGTAACCAAACACTTCCATTTCCTTTATAAGAAGACGACAAAGACACTTACGGTTCCAGTGAATTAATGCTGTCTAATGGTTTGTAGGCACTGAAAATGCCACCACAACAATCACAAAATAAGCTGCACCAAAGTACTTTTGGGATTTAGACAGAACTACAGCCTTTCATGGACATTTGAGTTAAGGGTAAAACCATTGACCTGTTTTTTCAAATGTTCGAGGCACACTTGCAACTTTTTCTTTAACTTATGGAATAGCCAAACACCATGGCACACAAATAGGAAGTTTAAATATAGTAAAGTGTACACATTCAATGACCCCATTAAAAGATAAAAACTTAAATCTGTTAAAGTGTTTAGCCTCTTTAAAATAAAGTGCAAGAGGGAACAAGAAAGAAAGCCTAGAAAATACAAGAGGGAGTTATGTTAGCGAACCAGAGGCGTCTGTTTTAGAGAAATGAGAACGGAGCGCATCCGAGACACGTCTTTAGTCTGACGGCTGGTCTTGGGGTTAAAGTCGCATAGACGGGCCACTTTCTCCCATTCTGTTCCAGGACTGTCATCATCACACTCCTTGAGGAAGGCCTCCTCTGATACTCTACACGAACAGAGAGGAGAGAAGCATAAGAACCAGAAAGCCAAAAAAATGTCATGCCTATCCTGAGCCATCAAATGACATTACAGATCGAACAACATATTTTCTATGTCCGATAGTAATTATTTTCTGTCCCAACCATGTCTGAACACATTGTAAAACAGTTGCACAATGTGACAATCACAGCAAATCAGAAGATATTTGATATTAATGTTTCATCTTTTTTGGGGTTATATCCAGCTGTAATGCCTAATTTGCGGTGTTTCTCTATTAAGAATGAAAGATGAAACTTGTAGACCTGTTAACAAGGACTTAAAATAAAAGTATAGTAGCAAGTAAAAAAGCAAGAATATCTGTAAAATATTGGAACAGATAAACTTTTTTAAAAAACACTATACATCAAATAAAGTGTATCACAGTTTCCACAAAAGTATTAAGCAGCACAACTGTTTTCAGCATTGATAATAAGAAGAAATGTTTCTTGAGAACTAATTCATCATATTAGAATGCTTTCTGAAGGATCATGTGACACTGAAGACTGGACTAATGATGCTGACATTTCAGCTTTGCCATCACAGAAATAAATTATATTTTAAAATATATTCAAATAGAAAATAGTTTGCAGTTTTACTGTATTTTTGATTAAATAAAAGCAGCCATGTTGAGCATAAAAAAACCTTTCAAATCCTCAATGACCCCAAACATTTTAACGGTAGTGTAGTATCTTTGTTTATGTGATTAAAGCAAGAAACTGTGTGTATTTATGTAATCTCACTGATTTGCATTAAACATACACAAAGCCTATGGCATCAGAGTTGGGCTGTTTGTAGAAAGTCTTATCAGCGATCCTAGTGCACAAACAGGCAGGACAGGACAGATAAAAGGAAAGGAAGAGAAAAATGGGAGCCGGAGAGTGAAAGAGAGAGAGATACACAAGAAGAAACACAAGTCGTCAGTCACACACAAGCTGCACATGAATACAAGTGTTAAAATGCATCAAATCCTTTTTCATGACACCAAGAAGACTGAAGATAAAAGGTAATTTTAATCAACAGCATACGTGATGCGGTTTGCTGTTCATTAACAAAGAAAAAGTTTGATCATACCCTCAGTAATAATTGCAAACGCATTACTGAAAATACGATGTTTCAAAGGAACAAGTCTACATTTTCCGGAACATTCCTTTATTGATTATTTTACTTGACGTGTGCTTTTTTATCTTTCTCTGCAATAAATTTACACACACACGCACACTATTGTAATGTGAATGACAGTGATGGTATGCTCAATAAAAAAAATTATAACTGTTCACAATATGGAATAAGTCAGCAGCTCTTCTTCCAAGCAATATCAGACCTGGAGGACTGCGGTCCGGCAAAGTTTAGCTCCAACCTTAAAAAAAAAAAACTCTCCAAAAAAACTTCTCCTGCCTGTAGCCTTAGGCTGCATCCGAAATCGCTCCCTATACCCTTAAATAGGACACTATTTGAGGGGACAGCCATTTTTAGTGGAGTTCGAAACCATAGTGGACATTAGAGCACACACTCAACGGATAGAGAACACACATAATGCACTGTGAGAGTCGCAAGTCGAATGAATTCCCGCGTCTGACCAGGAGATGGCGCCCGCAGCTGAATCATCTATCCATCTTTCACTGGTCCAATGTGGCTACAGCATAATATCATACAGGTGTAACTTCATTTTAATTGATTATTAAATTGTTTAAGGTTTACACATCATTTCCATCACAGAGTTCCAGATGAATCCTTTCATCTTACTACTGGAGATGCCAGTTTGCCAAGTTTCAAATAATTATCAAACAGCAAGCACAAACTATGCAAAAGTGTCCAAACTCAGTCACTCCCTCAAGTGAACTATTTTAGTGGACTAATGTAGGATATAGTGAATGAGGGTATTGGGGGGCAATTTTGGACACAGCCTTAGTAATCCTGAAGACATTGATTAGCTTGTTCAGGTGTGTTTGATTGGGATTGGAGCTAAACTCTGCAGGACAGTGACTCTCCAGGACAGACGTTGCACATCCCTGGCAAAGTCAAAGTCCATGTGATTTCTATCAAGAATAAAACGCGTGACAATTTTATGAACAGTCTTCTCTGTACACATGAAAAACTACAGTAAAACAAAGGAAATCAGATACCATGCAAGAGTCTATTAGGACATGAGAGAGGTGGCTGGCATTAGTTGCCCAGCAGTAAGACTCACAATGGATTAATTCCTTTCACTTTTGAGTATGAGAAAAATGAGACCTCCTCTAAAACATATTATTCTTACAAAATGTCTTTAAATCAGGTGAAGTAATAATAATGACAATAGTAAATAAACAATAATACTGTCAGTTTTGGCCTGTATTTTAGTGTTGTGGCAATCAAGATGTTCATTACATGTGTTTTCTTGTATGGACTAGTGGTTCACAAATGACTGCATCCTAATTTTCACAAAGTTTATATATATATTATATATATATATATAAATTCAGTTCAACAAAGCATGGATATTAATGATGTTAGGGTGAAAATACCTGTTGTTGGCTTTATTTTTTTCCATCTGTTCATTCTGGTGTACATGCCAGTCTTCTAGTTCCTTCCGGGCCTTCTCCCTCCACACAGCCTCAGCGGCTTTAGAGGAGGAATCTGCACATTGGAAATCAGAGAATGTTCATATTCAAAGCTGTTTATTTTATCTGTCTTAGTATGCAAAATAATAATATGTCTGGCTTTTTTGCTGTTTTTTAATTACAAATTCCTATTATGAATTTGCTGCTTGAATAAAAGCATTCAACTATTTTCACTATCAAGTGAGCCTTTTATTATATTAATATTATAATATTATATACTGGTGGCTATTATGCAGATGTAGTATAACTTACTGCTACCTTTGTCACTCATGATTAATTTGTTTTACAAATAAACAAAAGTGTCTGATAATTATGGAAACTTGTTTCCACCATGGAATAAAAAAAAACAAAACTTTTTGTTGAAATTGTGGGCTAATACATAATTCTGATTTCATTTCTCAAAACTGTGAGATATAAACTTGCAATTGTAAGAAAGAAGTTAAAATTGTGAGATAAAAGGTCGCAATTAACTTTTTTATCTCAGGGATGAAGTGTTTAGTATTCAGCTGGTCATGTGATCTAAACATGCTGTCCACCATAAGAATGGACCAGTATTATGTGGAATAAACATTTGTTAAAAGCACCATTTCCTGACTTTAAACTGTGCTTTTAAGGTGGTTTCACAGACTGGGTTAAGATTAAGCCAGGAGTATGCCTTACATTAGAACATATAGTTTTTTTTTACATTTTTCTTTTAAATGTGCCTTAAAAAACAAAAACAAAACATAACTGTTGTGCATTTTGAGACAAAACAATGACTGTGACATATTTTAAGATATTTCAATACAAGTTACTTTCAGTTAAGACAACTCAAACATGTATTTCAATCTGGGACTAATCTTAAAGGGTTAGTTCACCCCAAAATTAAAATTCTTACATTAACTACTCACCCTCATGTTGTTCCAAACGCATAAGACGTTCATTCATCATCAGAACACAAATGAAGATCATTTTGATGACAGAATGCTATCAGAGAATCGATCGCTTGTTATGACGAACAGATTTATGCTTTTACTCGCATGTAAACATTGATCAGCGAACATAAGCAGAAGCTCAGATGAATATGAATAACGCACAAGAACACACCTCTTCTGATCAAACATGCTGCGCAACCAATGAGGTTCATTCTCGAGTGTTACGCGTTATGTTTGAGCTTCAAGAAGAGGTTTGTTATTTTGTATTATTCAGCTTCTGCTTATGTTCACTCTTCCATGCTTTATAATGGTAGTAAAAGGGGCTCGAGATTTTGAAACCCCAAAAAAAGTGTATCCATCCATCATTAAAGTAATTCATATAATCCAGAGGGTTATGAAAGATTATGTGTATTTTCATCATCTTTAGTTAGATGCATTTAAATAGTGACTGTGCCTCAGACACAATCAACTCTGTCCTTGATGCAATCAACAGTCTGTCTGTAAAGGTGTCAACCAAATGGCCTAGAGAAACTGAATAACAAAGAAACGGTTTGGTCAGAGTAGATTGCAGGGTCCTGTAGGAGGTCCTAACAGGTTTCTATTGTTTGTAGCCCTTTTGTCTTCATGTATAAAGTTCTGTCTCACAGATAGAACTTTGGGTTAAGTTATTTTGAAGGCTGACGCGCTGACATCGCTGCTGAAGAACTGTGCTACACTACTGCCTTCAATAAACTCTTCTCCCCACAAGAACTCTGGTCAAGCTTACTCATTTTATGTATTAGAGAAATCTAATACATTGGCGAGCCACCCAAAAAGACTGCTCAGCCAAATACAGCAAAATCTAACAATTTGGCGTGCCAGCCAGGAGAGACTGACAAGAAGAGAACTCACCAATTGCAACAAGAAGAGTCTTGGAGATTCTACAGTTTTTATGTTGAAGATCAACAGATCGCGTCTGTGGATACACTTTATTTGAATCAACTGGATCCTGTCTCAAAGATCCTAATTTGGTGAGTGACACTTATCAGCTCTCTTAAAGAACCTACTTCAAAAAAAAAATATTAAGTAGACCAGTAGAATTTTGTAGTGTAGTCGGATATAGTGTAGTACTGTTGAGAATTTTAGGCTTGGGCCTTTTTCGTGAGTCTGTAGGAACCTTTTAAATGTTTTAGTTCATTCTCCTGAGACTGTAGGAGCTATAGATATAAGGTTTATAGCTTGGCCCTGTTCTCTAGAGTCTGTAGGAATCATTTGAGGAAAAGGTTTGGTCCGTTCTCATGAGATTGTAGGAGCCACAGATATATAGAACATGGTTTGGTCCTTTCTCTGGAGTTTGTAGGAATTGTTTGAGACACAATTTGGTCCGTTCATTAAGAGATTGTAGAAGCAGAGGCTTGGTCCTTTCTCTTTGTGTCTGTAGAAATTGATAAAGAAACAGTTTGGTCCATTCGTCCAGAGACTGCAGAAACCATAGATTGTCTTGGGACTGATGTTGCTGCAAGAATTATAATTTCTTGACTGGGTGCTGATTCAGTTGCCATTACAACATTTAAGAACCACAAATAGTTTGGGACTGATGTTGCTGCAAGAATTGGATATTCTTGACTGGGTGCTAATTCAGTAGCCACTATTGTAATTTTGAAATAAATGCTCTAACCAGGTTAGAAAATGATGGCATAAAGCCATGGAATTCTAAGTTTGTTTGCCTTCCGATGAAAGATACGGAAAGATCCAGAGTAAATTGTGATCAAAATTGGAAACAAATTCAGCCTTGTGAGCTAGGACTTACAAAGAATTGAAAGTCTTTTAGGTCAGAAGTTTTCAGATGAACAAGGAATAGTAGCCTGAAAATTAATGTTGTGTCTTAAATGTAGTATTGAAAACTAAGCTACCAAAGTAAAAAGATTAAACTGTTATTTGACGTTGGATTGTTGGAAAACTGTTAGGAATACAAGTTGAGTCTGTAATACACAATTTTGTATTTTGGAAACATGTTTGATTTGTCTGTGTATTTGAAATGGTCAGTCTAAAACATTGCTGCGAATTCAAATCTGAATAAGCACCTTTAACGGCTCTAACACCTTTTGTTCTGTTTCACACCTCTGAGGGCACATCTTCTGTACTTGCCATGGCTGAGTCTCCACGAAACAATGGTAACTGTCCTGCATTGAGGCCAACAACAGAAAGACATGGAACAGAACCTCCAAATGTTACTATAGATCAGATGATGGAAAATCTGAATGAATATTTGGACAAAAGGCTTGGACTAAGGAAGTGTCAAGGTGACATCTGCCAGAAGTACAACATCAGGCACTCAGAGAATGGACAATGGGCCTTGCCGGACATTAAAAGGGCTTATGGAAAGATGCAGCGGTTAAGAGCAAACACCAACAGAGATGGTTTGTCTGTAATTTTGGTCAAACAAATTCAACAGCATCTACAGAAGTGTGAGACTGACAAATTACGACGTGAAAACAAAGCAGAGAAAGCAAAGGTTCGAGCACTGGCTGAACAATTGCAGGACGAAAAGAAGGACAAAGAAAGACTACTAAATGAGAAGGCTAAGTTGTTAAATTTGCTTTCCAAACGACTGGAATCAAAAGACTGTTCTGGACAAAAGAGCAGTGATCTCCAAAAGAATGAGGATCAACAAAACTTTTATCTGTTTGGAGAAAGTGACAACGGTTCCACAGAGAACTCTGACACTGATGTCAATGTTAGACTTGCTCCAATAGTTGTCAAAAACAGAAGGACTGAACTTGAAATTGACAATGAGGAGGAGTATGAGGAAAATGGTGAAAGACGAACCCGCACTGTAACAAAAGTGGTAAAGAAATATGTTCCACACAAAACGTACCAGCCAGCTACTCCAGAGCAAGTTGACAAATGGTCAAAAGATTTGCCAGATGTGTACAAACAACCACAGAAAGCTTGGCAATTTCTTCAGCGTTTGCAGAAAATATACAATTTACATCCACTAGACGGAGTGATGATTGTTAATGTGAACTTAAGGGACAATGACCAAAAGAGACTAACAGAAAGTGTTGAAAGAAGGACTGGTGAGTCTCAAGCGAATATTGAAGCTGGATGGGAAGCTGTACGAACATTCTTGTTTGAACTGAAACCTGCAGAGGTTAATTGGGCTAAAATTACCTCATGCATGCAGAGGACGGGAGAAAGTGTTGCCGAGTATGAAGAACGCTTCATACAAATTTGGTCGGAATATGCCGGTGTGAACAACAATGAAGATTTCAGTAAAGATACTGGAATGCCTCTTAAAACCACATTTGTAAATGGACTGAAACCTGAGATTTCTAAATCCCTTAAAATCAGGTATGATGACTGGGACAGCATTGGAACAGCTTTCATGCAGATTGTTGAATGGTCAGCAAAGATTGAAAGAACACAGGAAGTCAATCTCAGAGCATTGCACACCAAAACCTTGTCATACAACAACAGAACAACAGGGTATGAAGAAGGTGAATATGTGAGATACCCAAAACCAAAAAGTCAAGGAAGATGCCGGTACTGCAATGAAGAAGGACACTGGGTTCGTGATTGCAAGTTGATTTTAACACATCCAAGCGATGATGAGAACAACCTATTGAAGAGGTTTCAACAGTTGACAGAAAAGCAAAAACGGACTCTGCTAAAAGTTTTTGAGCCGCAGGAAAACTGAAGAGCCTCTCTCTGCAGCACCAACTAGTGACATCTCATCCAACAATTGATGTACTCAATGTGTATGCAGAAACGACAAATGAAGACGCCATCCAAAAGGTGAAAGCATACACAGAAGTCTCAACAACTGAAGACAAAGATGATGTACTAGTAGATGGTGCTGCTAAAGAAGCCGTAAAGGAGAGAGGTGCACATACAGCGGCATTAAGACAACTTGAGCAAAACAGACAGCTAGACGGTAAACAGATGCAAAATGAAGTGCACAAAGAAGTAACATCACTGATGGAAAATGGAGTTGAACTGCATGAAGACAATCAATGTAGTGAGAATGACCACATGAAAACAGGACTATGCTTCTTTGAACATGTCACAGGCCGGCCCATGTCCAATGAAAATCTAACATCTGACAGCCTTGTCCAAACTGATGAAAGACTCAGCCTGGCAGTACACAATGTCAAAAATAAAGATTTGACACCTCCAAAGGGAGGCCCTGGTATGGTAATGATTCAAAAACCTCAGAGGTCACAACGAGAATCCAGGTGGAAAAGCCCACTCCAGAATCACTTTGTAGCTGACGGGGCAGTTAAGGTGCAAAGTAAAAAAAAGTGGATCAACGCGAGCCAGTGGGATTTGAAACTTCTGCCTAGAGACGAGGGCTAGATGGCAGTAGTGTTTATCAGAGTCCACATATGGCGGGACTAGGGTTTTTAGGCTCTAGCTTGTCGCCTGAGGACAAAGACATAAACATACAGCCACTGATAAACACAGTAGTGTCCTGCCAATATTAAACAGGGATAGTTTAAGGAGCAGTTAGGAATTCTTTTAAAATCTTTTCCTTGGCAAGATACGTTTCCCTTTTCTCTTTTGTGTGATTGCAGGTGTTCCAGCGTTCCAGAGGATGACCAAAGATGTCCAATGCCTAGACCGCAATGCACTGGCCACCTAGCTGAACATGCCTGAACGTCCACAGAACACAACACTGTCCACCACTTCCTCAGGATCACAATGTCAAAATAAGAAAGGACTCAAGCATTCAAAAGAATGCAGACTTCATCATGAACAATTATTCTGTCATTATCTTAAGTAATGGAACCTGTATGCAGCATACCGTGTACATGATTTATGAAAGTTTGTTTTATGATCAAAAATGATCAAAGGGGGGATTGAAAGATTATGTGTATTTTCATCATCTTTAGTTAGATGCATTTAAATAGTGACTGTGCCTCAGACACAATCAACTCTGTCCTTGATGCAATCAACAGTCTGTCTGTAAAGGTGTCAACCAAATGGCCTAGAGAAACTGAATAACAAAGAAACGGTTTGGTCAGAGTAGATTGCAGGGTCCTGTAGGAGGTCCTAACAGGTTTCTATTGTTTGTAGCCCTTTTGTCTTCATGTATAAAGTTCTGTCTCACAGATAGAACTTTGGGTTAAGTTATTTTGAAGGCTGACGCGCTGACATCGCTGCTGAAGAACTGTGCTACACTACTGCCTTCAATAAACTCTTCTCCCCACAAGAACTCTGGTCAAGCTTACTCATTTTATGTATTAGAGAAATCTAATACATTGGCGAGCCACCCAAAAAGACTGCTCAGCCAAATACAGCAAAATCTAACAATTATTAAATCCTTCTGATGTGAAGCGGTGTTTATTTGTAAGAAAAACAACCATGAGATGGGATGATTATCATTGTTGGGTGAACCATCCCTTTAAGAGCTGAAGCTTTCACCTGAGGAATTTCCTCCATCTAATATTATGATATGCCAAATAATTGTCTTAATTGAACTTGGCAGTCTATCCAGTTTATAAACACACACACACACACACACACAGTTTCTTATTGAAAGTTATTTCTAATTACACAGGAAATAATTCACTACCTAATTCTTCCAGCCGAGCCTTTTGTTCCTCCCTCCATTTACGCAGACTTTCAGGTTCTTGTCTCTGCATGTCAACTTGGGCAATGGCTGAGTAGCTGTCAGTTGTGCCGTTGGTGTCCTAATGTTACAAATGATGATGTAATGTTAACAACGTCTCTTCCTGGCACAACTGACGACTGTGTTGTAGTACATAAAAACAAACAAGAACATTGAATATGACAAGATTTGTTGTCGTTTCGTTAACCACACGTACCTGAAACATATCTCCGTTTACAGCAGTAGCTGGTGCTCCTCCAAAATCACCTGCACTCATATGGAAGAAACAACTTGTATTTCAGCACTTGTTAGGCAACAGTTTCACTGTGTTGACTTACGGAAACATTACAGGCATCACCGGAATGCAGCACACCTTGTTGGACAGTGAGTACGTAAAGACCTCCCTCACAATTTCTGGATCTAGTCAGCAGATGTGTTCACTTTTCGAAACGGTTTAGTTCAGCAACATTGATTGTCTCTATTATTATACTCAATTGCCTATACAAGTGTGCTTGCTTGTCCTTCAGTTTCAGGTGTGACTTTAACTCCAGCATTAATGCCGATGATGTGCTGCTGGACTTCTAAAAAACTAGAACATTTGATTTGGTAATATTAGTTTTGAGTTTAGTTAAACAGTAAACTATTCAATTATTTTAATAACTATATATCAGTCTTCACGGTTGGTGTCAATAATAGCCTAATTAATGCATCACCCCGACTGTAAGCTAATAGATCTATTGATGATGATGTGATTCTATTATTTTCCTCAAAATTTATATTAGAGCATCTTTGCAATATTTATGCTTTATGTATTGTAATAATGATTCATTCTCACAATCACAGTGTAATTATTTTGTATGATAATGGTTGTTTTTGCTATATTTCATTGAATTAATATGCATTATCTTTTACTAAAGAGTACTATGGTACAGTGGTGGTATCCAGTGGTGTAATATCATTTAATTTACCACTTTTTGTTTGGAGATATACAATGGGATTTTAAAAGTACCTGTAAATACCATGGAACAAGAATGTAAGTACTTTATATAGGGATGGTCAAAAACCATGATACCTCTTGGCAATGTTACTCACTTCGTACCATATTCATGTACCATGGTATTTACAAGTACTTCCAAGAATACCAATGTACATGTTCAAAAACAGGGTACTACTGGTAGTTATGTGTAAGATTGACACTGAAGTATAATTTTACAATAGCTCAAAATAAAACTTTTCTGATAAAGCGAAAGCAAACAGGCCGGCGCGACACACTCACCTCCGATGAACGTGTACGTGTCCTCGGGCGGAGGTCCGCCGTCCTCCAGCGAGCCGAACCCGGCGCTGTCGTTTTCGATCACGGCGATCTCATTCTCCTGCTGGGCCAGAAACGCCGCGGCCGGGTCTTCTTCTGTATGAACTCCGTTGTCGGAGACGGAAAACCCAAAGTCGTCAGCCATGTTTAACAAAGTAACACCGGTTTCCGTAAAGCTGCACTAAAACCCTCCAGCTGTTTTGTTTTTCAAGCGAGTTGGTAGTGTTTGAAAGAAACAATAAACGCACGTAAGTTGTTAAAGGTCAAATGTAGATAGATGTGTACATATAAAAAGTATATAAAGTAATTTTTACTTTTAATGGCAGCGAGTTGGCTATGAGTTGAATGACGCGCAGCTCGTGTCGGGAGTGCTGTGAAAATGTCAGTAACAATGTGAAACACACAGTTGATTTGTGGTGTTATGTCTCCATCTACTGGAGAGAGTAGGTAATACAGGCTTCAACCCCACAAGCCAGCCAGGTATTTGAATAAACGCCATTCATATTATCATTCATTGATGATTTATTTTCTCTCTTTTTAAAAAAAATATTTTAAAGTGTTTTTGGAAGCCACTGGCTGCAAAAATAATCATTTTTAACCATATTTGGAAAACATTGGTGAATCACAATGCTGAGCTTGAAATTTTGTTATATTTATGCCAGAACAGTCCTCTGATACTAACTAAAGTTTCATGATCCTGAGATTTTCCTACACCACAATAACCACATATAAAGCAGGCCTACCTGAAAATACTGTAAAGTACAGTAGCACTGACCTGTATAAGAGCCTATGTTGAACATGGTTTTCTGTATTGTACAGAGCCAATTCTGTAAATCCTAGAAACACTATTTCAAATTCAGTTTGCAACAGAAAATAATAATAATAATAATAATAATAATTTGACTATTTAATCAGATTCAGATTTACCATGTTTGTGAAGTAAAACCTTATCCAAAAATGTTAAACAAATATGTATTGGGTAGTTTTTGGAATTTCAGACAATTTGGATCCCAAAGGGATCACGAAAGAATCCTTAAATATAATAAAATACTAAAATCCTACTGAAATAATAATACACGCAAAATAATACATCCACTTAAATAAACAATGAATTATGGGTAAATAAATAAATAAAATAAAAATAAATCAAATATAGAGCCCACGCTAACAAAACCTCAAATAATTGTGACTGTATTCAACTGAGTACCTGCAGGAGAGTAATAGACTCAATTATTGTACACAAACTACATCTTCATTCAAACACACAGAACATATGTGAGTCTGGCCACGGGGGCGCGCCCACCGAGCCAGCGCGTCAGGCCTCCACGTGACGCATGACGTATTATCAGAGTCCTACTAAAAGAAAATCCAATAGGGAAAACCTGCGGCTTCTGCGCGCGACCTGACGCCCAAGTCCAGAAAGTTTTTAAGTTTACTTGATCTCCTTTTATAGCAACTCGTGAGATCAGCAGACAGAAGGCTGCGATGTCTGTCGATCACAAGGAGGTAAGAGCGCGGTTTCCCAACTTCTTTTTAGATGTACCGGCAGCAACCGGGCTTTAAAAGAGACTGTGTTACGTTTCTAGGTTACATAGACTCTCATATGAGAAGTACTGTTATGATGGCAAAATTATGCATCAGCTTTAGATTATTTTAGGACTTTTCTTAGCATGCAGTTAGTAATACATTCGTTTACATTCTAAAGTGGTTTGGCATCTAATCTGGATTCTCCAAATATTTTCTCCTTTGTAGGAAATATTCCTCTTTTAGTGATTCTTTTGTTTTATGTCATGATTACAGTTTGTGTTGTTGTCATTTACTTCCATTGATTGAAGGCCATGCCATTACTTTTATTTCCACATATATCCACATGAACCCTAACAACAGTTAAAATGGCTGTTTTTATGCATAGTTATAAGCTTTTTCAGCTTTATCAGTTGTTAAGCACCACATTATTCAATTTCTAATTCACCCTAGGGGATGAAATGTCAGACTTATGAATGAATATTATTTTAAAAGTAATTTTGATCACAAAGGAACGAGTGAAATTGGTGGTAGTTAGTTGAAAATTGAAATGCACTCAGAAAAGAGACCTTTCAGAAAGTACACTGCCCTCTCAATTCCAGTTTTGCCACAGGGCATGACAACAGCAGCAGTTTTGTCCTCACCAATTGTATTCAGTATGACACAACCTGCTTAGGGTGGTACAGCTTCGCCGTATAAAACATATGTTATTCGCACAGTTTGAGAAGACCATTCAGAATTTATAATGACTTCCCAATTGCAGTTTTACCACAGGGCAAACACAGCACTCTCAAATTGCTGTCACATACCCAACCGTGGGTGCAACCGTGAAACATATGCTATCCGCATTGAAAGGAATGTTCATTTAGCTCCCCACCCATCCAACCTGCCTTCTGATGTCTTTTTCTGGTAGTTTATGGGTTTAAATGTTCCATCTAGAGCCAGAGAATCTGAGGTAGTAGATGTTTTCTCTTCCTTCACACTCCCTCCCTCTCTCTCTCTCTTTCCCCCTCTCCGTGACTCGTGGGTGTTGGGCTGAAATAGTTTGGTGTAGTTTTACATTCCTTATATAGCCTGTGGAGTAAGAGAGACGTGGAGCGAACCCATGTCACAAAGAAGGAGGGGAGGGAGTTGAGCTTTGCCAGCAGTGAGAAAGTCAGTCTGTCTTGCAGTGCCAGATTTCCACTTGGTTTTCTGGAGGTTTGGGTGACAAGTTTGGCCTGTGGCATAAGGTATGTGTGTGCAGTGTGCCACCTGGCTGATAGGATAGCCTTTGGAGTTTGGAGACCATAAGTCACAGGGCTGGAAATGTCATGATTTTGGGGACTCAGCTTGTCCTTGGCTTTCAGTTTTAAGTCATGTTACTATTTGCTCTTGTAACAACCTGTAACCTAATCAATGTGGTGATGAAATGATTTGCTGGAGGTGTCAGTGGTGGATTATTTTAGTGTTAATAGAGGAATAAAGGGAATCATTAATGCAATGGTTATTAATTTATTCTGTTGTCATCATGCATGAGGGGGTCATTGTTCTTATGCTTTATTCAAACAGACATTGAGTGCTAGAAATCTATTGAGCTTTTAAAATGTGCTGGGTTGTCATAATGCATTGCATTTTCTCTCATGGTTTTGCTAGAGTGTAGATAATGTGCACTTTCCTTGTGTATCAACTGAGCAGTAATGTGCAGTTAACCACGCGATGGAAATGTATAGGTACTTATTTTTGTCATCTACCGGATAATTAATTTAAATAAGCCGAATCTCAAATGTCGCCACGAACGCTGCCGTGAACAATTGGTCACGCAGGAATAAGTGTTTTCAAGTGGTTTCAGTGCTTAAACTCAAGCCAAATGTGTTAACCTGATATTTAAACTTTTGTTCAGTTGTCAAGTTTTTTTTGTGTTTGTGTGTTGCGCTTTTCACAATAATAATAGTTTTAAACCAGAGTTACAGAGATCTTAATGTCTTCGAGCTTGGCGGTAAAGTTTACATTTTGTGTTTTAGCAGTTGAGGTTTGCTATAGTAGGCTATATATTGCTGTATGTATTCGAATAAAGTAGGTCATACTTGACTCGTATATCCATTTATATCCAACTTTTTTTATAGAGAGCTGTTCAATAATGTAGTTTATGATTTAAGCAATCACGAAGCTGAGTTTTGCTACTGAAAAATTAAAGATTCGAAAAGAGTTTTCACGGTGATGCCATAGAAGAACCATTTTGCATTCCCAAAGAAATTCTTTTAGTGTAATAGTATATAGATTTACGTGAGTGTACTCTGTGTGCGAGTAATATGGACTATTAATATACTATATTGTTCAATATCGTATTCTATAATTGTTCAACGCATCTTCCAGTCCAAAGAGTTGTTGGGTTTAATTCACAGACAGTCAGACGTCAGCAGCATACCAGACACCGTTTCACGTATGTGGGTCTGGAATGTTTGTTTTCAGCTTTGTTAGGAGCTCAGAATCACTTGGAATATTATTACTACATGATGGAATGATATTATAATCTCTCTTGTGTTTGTTTTTTCTTTAGGCCATGAATATATATTGTGTAACACTCAATGGACCTGCACCCTGGGGCTTTCGGCTTCAGGGAGGCAAGGACTTCAACATGCCCCTGACCGTGTCCAGGGTAAGTAAACCTCATCTTGGATGTGGCGATGGGTAGTAGACATGTTTTGTTTACAGCTTAAGCTGTCAGCTGCATGTAAATGATGTCTCCATCCCATTTGTTACCTTTAACGTTTCAGTTTGATAAATGAACGAGGTGTTTCACAGACTTCATTTAGATAGCATGAACCCATCACTCACTCAAGGTGTTTTCATCCCCATAATGAGGTTTTGCACCATTTCTGTGTTAGTTTACGGTCCCGGTCTCTGCATGCAGAAAGACATCAAACACAACCTCAAAAGGAAATGCAATAGAGTTAATGAGAACAGTGTGCTCAGTGCTTCATGAGGTCTATTTCAACACTTGCATTCCTTCAGAAACATGTCACCGCTTGATATCAACCCCATAAGAAAAGGGCTGCTTGAGAACTCCATTCTGATGTCTCCTCACAAGGATATGTTATGCTTTGTTTAGTTTCCAGCATGCGTTGTTCTCTGTTTAAGGTCATTGGATCTTTGCTTAATGGCACCTCCAATGGAGCATATTGAACAGATCAGGTCCAGACGCAGAATTTCCATTCCTTATATGAGTGTTGTTTGTAGTATACACACAGCGTCAGCTCTGATAGCTAGTGCTGTTGTGGACCTGAAAGGTCATTTCGTATGTATACGAATACCTTAGAGACGAATACTGGCCTTGGTCTGGATAAAGGTGGTGCAGATACATTTTTGTAGTAAAGTTACTTATTTTATTAATATGCGTAGACAACCATAAGGAAGATATTTGTTGGTTGACTCCACAAAAAACAAAAAAAAAAACATTCAAACATTGTGAAACTGTACTGTTTTCAAAACGTTGCTCTGTTTGTTGAGCATCCTGACTAACGATTCGTTTCCAAAACCGTTCTCCATAAATCGTTATGGTTGCATGTTCCATCATTACCAACATGGTTCAATGATTTCCAGAAAACATAGTTCCAACGTACATTAGCAAACAGATTCGTGGTTAAGCAGCGAATTACGTCATTGTTACTGTTACTTGCAGTTAAGCTAGAGCAGCAGAAATTACATGCTTCACAAATCTCGTGTGTCTTCATTGCGTTTAGTAACGTGTCTTGTTCTTAATAGTTTTTCTTGTCTTCATCTGAATATACGTTTTTAATGATTTTATATTGATTCATTGGCAATGTTTTGCCATTTTGAGAGTAATGACTGCTACTTGGCCGAAGAAGTTACCAAAAGTAGCATTTCACTTGTGTAGTTAAAAGTTCTAAAGCCAGTTTTCTGGCTTCATCAATTTAAAAAAAAAAAAAGGATAAATATTGAGAAAGTGTTTATTTCATTTCAGTGATTTTTATGTACATCTCATTTACTATTAGTACAATCTTCTATGTGAATTTTGGCTTCTAAATATCAGGGAACAAATTCTGGAGTTTCTACGTTTTTAGCTCTGCCAAATTTGACATTTTCACCATTTCCTTTGCTTTGTCTGACCTGCAGCCGCGTGCATCTGTTTAGCCCTCAGACGTCTGTCTACGTTGATGACTTCCACTGGCACTCCCTTAAATGTCTGCTTCAGTCAAAATGGTGACTTCATCCATCAGTGTGTGAGTCGGCCATAAAGCTGCCTGCTGTTGCCAGATGTTATGCAATAGCAGGAGCGTGTCTGTGCGTGTCATTCTTAACCTGATTTAGCTTCTCATGAAGTGCATTGCAGGTTCTTGGGTTTATGAAGAATGATTTCATTACATGACTGAACAGATACCGTCATCTCCTCATGCTAGAGCTAACATAACATAAATGATGACTATCATTTTTGAATTTTTTCAATTTCATTTTTTTTTTTTGAGTGAAACTTCAGGAACCGTTTCAGCATTGATTCAAAGAAAGGGGAAATTTATAAAAGTGGAGAGAAGTCCATCCAGATGAGTCAATTATTCACTTAATATTTTAGTGGCTCTCTACGTAAGGGCCCACAAAGACCATTCTATTGTAAAGCCCTAAATTGGCATGTTATCACCATTCACTACTTTAATACTAATCGCACGACCTGGAACGTGCTGTTGGTTTAACACGTCACAGTAATGCAAACACTTCATACCTCAGTCGTCCTCACCTCTTGACAGATGTGAAAATGATTTTTCGAAGGAATGTTACAGTCAGACGACTTCCTATGTTCAGGTTGCCTTCAGCCAGTTATTATCGTTACAGGAGGTGACTCATTAGGTGTGTTTGTTCTGTAGTTTGAGATTACACTATGCTTTTAAAGGTGATCTGTTAGTCTGATATGAAGGACGGTTATTCATTCATCTTGACAGAAGGCTACGCCCTTCTACATTGCCGATCTGTCGAGTTATGCAGTGTTAAATCACGCTGGGTCGAAAGGGATGGCGAGTTAATGAAGATATAGTCTGTCCACAGGTTCAAAAGTGGAGTAATCTGAAGATGGGTGGTCTGTTTCCCCCCTTCTCAATGGGGGAACAAAGAGTTTAAAGAGTGAGGTATTACATGCTGAGGCACACAAGGCTGGCCATTCAAACAGAAGAATGATGAAATGGAACATAGTGGCTTATTTATAGAGGACGGCTAAAACATTTGCTGTTATACACAGTGATTAGTGGTGCTTATTAAGAATTTGAACTAACCACTAATCTTGCGTTTTTAAATTTGGCGTGCACCGTTTGCGCTATATGGACATGAATGATAGTCTTTGATGAGAGGTGCTTTTCTAATCAATCTAGTTTACAGTTTTCACCTGTTGGATGATAAACATGCACAGAAATCCCATAGACTTCCATTAAATGCGGTACCCAAGCTATATTTAGGGACTAGATTGTCTTTGGTTTGGTCTCTTTTGACTTAAGTAACCACCTAGTAAAACCTTTTGCTAATTTGCTAAAAAAATCACCCCAGTTCATCAGCTGATGGTATTTGGAAATTGGACTGGCCTTAATATTTGTCTGAGAATTTCCCTTTCATTCACCTCCTCCTCCTCCTGTTCTCTTTCCATTGCATACATCGGCACATTTCTTCAGCATTCCTGGGATTTTAACACTGCTTTCCTATTTCTGGCAACAGAGCAGCCTTTTGTCTGGTTTTGTACCCACCATCCATTAATGTCTCCAGTCATCATTCCCAAAACCAGATGACATGGTTCTTGGACCTCAAAAGAATACTTTCCTGGTGACATAAATAAAAGTGAAACCTACAGATGAGATGACAGACACACACACACACACACACACAAACCGTTGGAGCTGTGTGTACTTGCTGTGAAATCCATAATGGCTATATTGTATAAATGTTATGATTTATATTTGCTTCAGTGGATGTCCATCTGGTTTGCATTAGCAGGCAGCCTGCCATTCAGCTGAAATTAAACACAACTGCAATTAGAAAATTATGTATGATGTAATCTTTAGAAGATTAGAGAACAGTTTGAGTTTTTCTTTTGTGATTTGTTCCCTGGGGTTCCAGCTCTGTGACGCTAACCCAAACTGAAGCTGGTCTGCTCCCTTGATGAAGACATTTATTACTTTGTGCATATTTCTCTGGAGGTTAAAAACCCCATGAAATCAAAGTTGGAGTTTTGTGACTTTTAGTCAATGACTTTTAGCCTTGAGGCCGTCTGCATTATCGTGTGCTCTTAAAAGTTGACATAATCCAATTTATATCAGATATAAGGATTAAAAGAAACGGTCCTTTTTTTTTCTTTCAGGAGAACAGAAGTAAAATATTGTTGACTAAATCTGCACTCACTTATTTAGTTCAGCAGTCAAATGTTCTCGAGAATGAGAATATCCTTCTATTGGCTAATATGTTTATAGTTTGTTAAAAATGTTACAAGATTAAATGTTCTATGATATATGTTAGTTATAAACCTGAATGCTCTTAAACTCAATTAAGATTATTTACAAAGCTCTTTTCTGTACAAGTGCAGTTCAGGTTTTAGCATAGTTTTCAAAAATGAAAGAAAATTAAATTATTATTCACTGATAATCTTCCCTGCAGTAGAAACTGAAATTACTGCGGTTCATATTCAGAATCTGTTTTTTAAAAATCGCATGTCGTTGTTTCTCGTGTATGGTAGCTGCGGTGGAGGGAAGGTTTCAGGTTTTGTCTGCGCCAAAGAGGAATTACAGTGTTGTATTTTGGATGACTCCCGCCATCTCTGAGTTACTGAGGAAATTGTGGTTGAATTTGATTTTCTTTAACTGTGGATTTTTACAAAGGTTGATTCTGAAAGATGGGTCGATACCAACGTTTTTTTGCATAAACTTCATATCCAGAACTGATGCTGCCCTCACTTGCTATCGGAATTAAATGAGTTTCCTATTTAAAAAGTTGCAGATGAACGCCTTTTCTGACATATTCGGTGCGAGAGATTGTCCTGCTTTGTTGTTCCCAGTATGCTGTAACATGAGTACTTGAAACTCAACAGCTCATTTGCATTTAAAGGGACACACTCAACAGTGTTTTTGCTCACACCCAAAAAGGGGTAATTTTAACGTGTTTTATTAAATGATCTATGGGATATTTTGCACTAAATCTTCACATACGTACTCTAGGAACACCAGAGACATCTTTACATCTTGTAAAAAAAATAGGTCTGCTTAAAAAATAGCCTTGCTTTTGTGTTCCTCAAGGGAAAAAAAAAAAAAAAAAAAGTTGACCTATATGGTTTTGGAATGACATCGGAGTAAGTAAACAATGACAGGGTTTTCCCTTTTGGCTGAATTATTACTTTAACAAAACAAAAGAGAGATGCATTTGGCATTCCTCATGAGAAACATTTAGTTCTTGGTTTACTGATCATATTCCCAGTGTCTCTGGCCTGCGGACCTAATCATCTGAGTTTGTTAGAGTCATTTTAACAAGTTTGTCAGTATGTTTGTTTGCTTTTGGAGGGCTTGTTAGCCAGCGTGGCAGAGGCTGCTCAAGGAGACCTCTGAAGACAGTTTGGTTTAAAGCTTGGCTCTTACATCCAAGATATTTATGGCTCACTCGTATCGGCTGACGCAATTGCAGTCTTACAGCCCCCCAAAAGGAAATGGAAAGTGAAATGCAGCAAGTATTTTAACAGGGTGGTCTTTAGGGTTGCCACATAAACTTTCAGCACCATCAAGGACAAAAAGATAGGCTGATGCGTGTTTGGGGGAGAAAATTGTGAATGGGCCATAATTTTAAAGACTATTTACCATCAGATATCCGGGACATATATAGAAAATGTCAAAGACTATTTTTATTGTTGATTGTGACCCAAATCATCCTTCATTGAACATCAAATTTGGCTGCCGTCCTCGCTTTTAGCTGTTTATACAAGTGTATTTTCATGTTGTCCTGCACATTGATGTGAGAGGGTTTAAGGTTTCTTTACTCTTCCCCCTTTGACTTGTAAAAGGTCTTAGCGCAGCACTTTACTGCCATTAGACTCAAGCCAAGGAACAGCTGGGCTCTGAACTTGAGCCAGGAACACAGGTGGCCATGTCCATCAGCTTTATCTGCATACCCAACCGTCCATGTTCCCCTTGTCTTCTTTCTATCGCTTGTCTTTCAACCTTTTATTTGTGTGTGTGTGTGTGAGCCAATTTTCCTATGTGTTTACTTTTAAAGAGATGGTACACCCCAAAATGAGAAAAAAAAATCATGTCATTATCTCACCATCATATTTTTTTTTTCCACTTCCATAGACCACAAATGGATGTTTGCACTGCTCTATCCCTTTGAAAGTGAATAGAAATAGGGCCTGTACTTTTATGGTGCTTTTTGACATTTTTGGAGTTTAAAGCTGCAATATGTAAAATTTTTGCAGTAAAATATCCAAAAGGCCAGTGTTATATATTTTGTTCAGTTGGGTACTTATACTATCCCAAATGTTTTAAACTATTTGTAAATCATGAGAAAATCGCAATTTTAACCAAGTATCCGTGACGTGTGCGGGAGTCAACTGTAAGTGGCATCATATCCGCGTTACCCTCGGTTTCCGTTTTTTTTTTTTGTAGAAACCATGGAAACACCAAATATGCATTAATATATATTAATTTGGGAACACAAACAAGGGAACATCTGTTTTTATACATTTATAGACAGAAAACTAATAATTGTAATATAGCTCAACATGTTTAGCCTTGTTTAAATCTAATTTTCCTTTTTTTTTGCAAGTACCATGCTTTACCATGCCATAGAGGAAAAACATGATTTTGACAAGTAGCTAACATGGCATAATCAGATGCAGCTTTATTTTTAGTAACGGTAATACAGAATTTTCTCCATTACTTTTTAAAATTAATTGCATGCCATTTATCACTAGCCATCCAGCATTTAATATGATATTCTAATATCAATCTATCTTCTATCTGTGTCGCTTTTGTCTCTCATTAGCAATCGCTCCAGCGGCCACATTCAGCTCCCACAATACTCGGTCCTGCTCTGCTTCATACTACAGTTACGTTAATAATCGCATCCATGATTTCTGCCTGAGTCCCATCCCAATTCTTTTCCGCTAGCTGTGAGGTGAAGACCACATGTTCCAAGATTCCACACTCAAACTCGGAGTCATCAAGCTACACCTTTGTTTTGAATGGGTGACCTCTAGTGGACAAAAACTGCATCCTTTAACAGCACCCAGTCATTATTCACTTCCATTGATTGTAAAAGAGCAGTGAAAACATTATATTAACATGACCTTTTTTTAATTCATATTTGTGATGACATGAAATAGGGTGGTATGATTTAATCCAAATAAAATCAAAGTCATGATATGGCTTAGTGTGATTGTCAAATCGCAAAGGCTGCGTGTTTCAGAGTGAAGTGTGGCACTTCTTTCTTTTTCACATGCAAGCAGCTTATGATCTAAATACACATTTGGGAACTCAACATTCACCGAACATCTTCCCAAACTTATAATAACAAGTGCTTCTCAATGTATAAATAATAACTTAAGGAGTTTAAATTTTGAAAATGAGTAAATTAAGACAGACATAAGTATTAGTATTAGTGTCCATCCGTCCATCCATCAGTCTGTTCATCTATAACCGTAACGCAGTAGTACTTTCCGTAAATAGTAACTCTAACACACTTTTTTTTTTCTTTTTTTTTTTCTTTTCTTTTATTTTATTTGCGGGGATGACGTCAGAAGAACTAAATTTGCCGCTGTTTCCCTTGATTTTATAATAGGATTTTTCAATTTATGAGTAAAATAAAGTCATGTTAAATATAACATGATGATATTTCGACGTTAACTTAAACTACACACACTCATTCATCAAACATAAATTTTGAAGCAGTCATGTTTATTTTTTAAAATGTAAAGTTTCTAGTTAGTAACTAGATAAGACAGTTTGGGGTGAGTGTGCAGTTTATGTTATAGAAAAAAACCGTCAAAGCATGTTTACCATAGGCTTTATTTTACTTATAAATTGAAGTAACCAGCAGCGAATGAGTCCTCCAGGTTCTGACGTCAACATTGATCTTTCCCCAACACTAATGCTCTTATTTTTGCAGTAAAAATATTACAATAGTAATACTACTTTTTGAAGTGATGATGATGATGATGATGAAGATGATGATAATAATAATAATAATAATAATAATCCTACTATTACTAATTATGTAGTTCAATACTTAATTTTTGGCCAAATTGTGCCGACTTATACAAGAAATAAAAGTAAAACAATTGTGAACATTCTGATAAAAATTGTGATCTACTTTTAGTCGTGCAGTTGTAGCATGGGCGTAAGTGGTAATAAAAGAGTTCCTTCAAAAAATGAACATTCTAAGACCTCTCATGGTCTCTGTTTCCTGTACGCTTGCCAAAGCGCTACACCTGAGGGAGGACGTTCTACAGGATTGTTATTCAGATCCCAGCCATTTCCTCATGTCCTGATGTCCTGACGACGTCACAATGCTTCTTATGTTTCATAAATATTTGCATGGTCTCAAACAGGCTGTTGAGGGCTGAGGCCCAAGCACAATAACTTTTGTTCTCTTCCCCCAGTGCTGTCCAATGCCGGATTCCAATTCAGAGTTCAGCAAAGAAGACTTGTAAATGTTTGTTGAAGTGAATAGCAGGCAGCGGGGACAGGAAACGTGGTAGAACTTGGAGAATGGAAGGATAGGGAGTCTGAAATGTCCAGAGCAGATGGTAAAACTTCTGGGCTGGCTTTATATAGACATGAGGGTAGACCATGTGCATTGAATTCAAATACAAGCCAACAGAAAAAGCTGGATCTCATTAGGGAGTTTCCACCAAATGTCTTATTATCTTATTACACAGACTAAGTGCTACTAATGATGCGCAGCATTTTGCATTTTGAGTTTCTTTTATTTGTGGCCAAAATGTGGTGCTGCAATTTGGGTACACAGGGTCAAGGTTTCACATGATCCTGTTAACCCTGCTGGTAGATGTCGTAACTACACCATCTGGTTCAAAATGCATCTTTCTTCATTAATAGCCATTCAAACGCAGAGCAACTGTGGTCGAAATGAATTGGAAAGCTTACAGATTTTCTTACGACCTCACTCTTTGGGTCAAAAAAGTGCACCTTTTTAGCTTTAGCGTTGGACTTGAATCTTTCCTATTTACCGATTCTGTGGGAGTTTTGAGCAAAGTTTCCTCATAAATGTTCATCTTCAGCGGAAATCTTGCTGAACAGCTTGCCAAATCAACAATAGGTCAGAGAAATTCCTCCAAAGCTTGGCGGAGCTCGCATGGTTTTGGAATGAAAGTTCAAAAAATTATGGCATATCAGTTTGGCAGGATCTTGGGTCTAGGTTGTGTTTATCATCAGTGTGTGTCATTCAAGTTGTTCACACTTTGCTCAGTAGTTACCTGAAACTGTTGCTGGTCTTGTTTTCCCAGAAGGCATCAGACACAGGCTGACTAAGCCAGTGATGAACAACGTATAAGTCTAAATCTAGGACATATGTGTTTCCTTAGCATAAATCAGTGATATGCACTTGAATGTGACTCATACGTTCCTAGAAATGACACACAGAACATAATTTCCCATTCATGGTGTACACAGAGTCCAGACAGCATGTAGAACATTTCCCATGTTCCAAAATTTGGATATTCATTTCCATGTAACACCGGCACTTGCATATTTCCCTACATTCTCTTCACTTTCCCTTTTCGGGCGAGGCTTCGGGCCTTTTTCTGAGTGATTTAAATGCTGTGGCTCGCTTCATTGCCAAGTCGGCCTTATCTGAAAGAGCCACACAGTGAGACTGTAAAAGTCAATGCTGCGTTAAAGTGCTGGATTATTTTAGACTGGCTTTTTTTTGTTATGATGATGGATTTATCAACAGTATAACATTGTGAATTCTTTGTCTATGCTGTAGACTTCACTTCCTCTCAGGTGTGTTTGTTCTTGTGCTTGGGGTTTGATTGATTGGAAGTTAGGTGTGCTACATATTTCACTGCAGTGGTTTTAAAGTTGACGTGGTTTTGAATGGATGAAAAGCTCAGCGTGAGGTGTGGTTGGCTAAATTTTTTTTAGATGATCTTTCTTTTCACATCTAATTCCTGTCATTTATTCAAGCTGATATAACTAAAGTGTTTTTGAATGCTTGTAAAGTAATATTCCTTTCTTGTGGGATAATAGCGACAAAATACTTGATGAAACGGGTCAGGTTTGCAGTTCCAGAGAAATGTCCCCATTTTAATCTTCTCAATTGCTGGAGGCCCACTAAAGCACAGAGCCCTAAATTTAGACATCCTCAGAATCCGGGTCAGATTAAAATAAACGTAGTAGCCTTTACATATTAAATAAATTGTAGTTTATTCCTTTGGGGATTCATATTAGTGGTGTTAAGACAGGCATTACTATTGCTGTAGTTCATAGGTTAGAGACTTAAATAAGCTTACCTTTAAGTATTAAACTTATACAGAACTTGGCCTGCATCCATCTACCAGAGTTGTTTTAGTGTTATGTACTAATGATGTTTTAATTTATATTTTGATTTGGCTTTTAGTTTTATATTTTTAGTTTTCATTTAGCCATTTTGTTGTGTTCTTTTGTCATTTTTATTAGTTTTTGATTTTAAAAAACATTTTTAAATAGTATTTATTTATTTATAATTTTATTTATATTTTGCATTTATATATTATTTTATCTTTTTTTTTTTTTAATTATCAGTTTTATTGTTTTTGTTATTGTTTTAGTTTAGTAATTTTAGTGTTTTTGTTATTTCAGTTAGTTGCCATTTGGCAAGACAACTTTTTTTCCGATTAGTCTAAGTTTTTCATCTAATATTTCATTTTATTTCAGCTATTAAAATTGTTTTTAATAGTTTTAGTTTTAGTTAGATGGAAATTATACCTAAACATTATGTAGCTTATTGAGGAGAGGTGTGTGTCCGTGTGCTATTTCTTTTTTAAGCTTGGAGCTTTACGATTTCAACTTGACGGACAAGAAAACAAGCCAAAAACTCCAATAGATATACATACTGTATGACTTTTCTAGTCTCAACATATGGCTAATCTAACTACTTCTAGAGACTTGAGGGTGGGCACTTATGGCTTTGGTCATTAATCAACTGCCTAGGAACCACCCAGAATACCCTAGCAACCACATAACAATGTGCTTTAGAACCCTGGTAACCAATTACAACACCCCTGGTATTGTGTTTGTTTTGTGACCCACTCACTTACTTCAAAAAATGTGAAAATCTGGTTTAAATTTGAAATGTTTAAAGTTAGCTGAACGTCATCTCCTGACGCTTCATTGCGTGACTAATGTTTGTTCTCTTTGGCTGTTTCAGCTGACCCCAGGTGGCAAGGCGGCCCAGGCTGGAGTGGGTGTTGGAGATTGGGTAGTGTCCATCTCAGAGGCCAATGCAGAAGAGATGACCCATGTGGAGGCACAGAACAAGATCAGAGCCGCAACCGACTCCCTCACACTCACTCTGAGCAGGTACACACACACACACACACACACACACACACACACACACACACACACACACACACACACACACACACACACACACACACACACACACACACATTTACTTAGTGTCTTTCATCAGTGTCTTTTAGTTTCAGTAGCACATGAAGGTAGAAGGATGACTAAACAGGAAATTGAGTTCTCTGGTTAATGCTTCACTCTAAACCCTTTTATTGTAGTCTTGAAAGTGTGATATATATATATATATATATATATATATATATATATATATATATATATATATATATATATATATATATATATATATATATATATATATATATATATATATATATATATATATATATATATATATATATATATATTTTTTTTTTTTTTTTTTTAATATACGACAGGTAGTGCATTAGAAACAACTAAACAAATGAATTATGATGTCTACACCTGTGGTGATTTCAAAGAGATTTTAAGGGCTTTGAAAACAATTAGTCAGACACCATTTGCTTTAGTTAAAAGATACTTAAAAAGAGTATTAAGTACCTTTAACGTGGTTTACCATTGTTAAGTTAAGGATGCCATAACCACTGCCTATAGAGCACAACATCAGGACTCCACACGTAAAAATTAATAAAATAATAATAATGTTCTGCATAGAAAAATTGATCTATAGTGATGACAACTTTTAAGACAAACTTACCACAAGCGCTAAGAATGGTGTAGCACTGTGTCTGTGGACTTTTGTTCTTAACATGCTGTACAAAAGAATTATGAAATACATTGTTATTAACTTATAATTTTCTTTATTGAAATAAAGCTGTAATAAAATAAATTAATATAAGTATTAGATGAAACTGAAATGTTGCTTAGCAACTAACTGAAACAAAAGTTTAAGATGAAGTACTTAAAATGACTAAAAGGTTATAAAATAAAGCTAAATAGAAAAAAGTATAACAATGACAAAAGCACATAACCAAATTACTAAAACTTAGAACAATAATTAAAAATATGAATTAACACTAAAAGAATATTAGTAAAGTAACAAACGCATTATGTAAGCACATTAAATCCTAATCCAAATAATAAGACTTGGTTTTATACAGTACTATTGGTTTTGTTTTTTAATCAGATGTTATGATTTATCTCTGAGCTGGTTAGTTTGGTTCTCAGAACTCGAAGAGCTCAGTTTGAAAAGCATGGCGGTGCCATCGCCAATAATAGGTATGAATGTCAGGGAACACACAAACTGGTGGATAAAACGACTTTCAGATGCATAAATGTCATTTCAAAACCAAGGCCATGTTCACTCTTGTGCTCTTGTGATATTTTAGCTGCTAATTTTGGTCTGTTGTTTTGAAAACATGAAAGTAACTTTTAAACCGTTCCTAATTCAATTTAATTTGGCCCAAAACTGTGTCTAGAGTGCAGATCTATCAGGCTGCGACATGACTCCAAATGAAAAGGTCTTTTGCCTGTTGCCATAGCAATTGTGTTGATAAGTTGGCGTGGGACCTTGTGTGGCATTTAAGCGGAATTAAATGGCCTCTAGATCTTCAGGCCTCTTGTGTTTTGCAAGTACTGGTATTAAATGCATAGAACAAATCTTATAAATTCTCTCTCACTCCGTGTAATAAAACTGTCCGATGGCTCGGATGACCCTGGGCTAAAGGTAGAGCAGATAAGCTGGAGACTAAGTGCTAACTCCGTGACTTGAGTTGCCCTTCACTTCTCAGCGCGGAGATGGGAAAACTCCAATGCCCTGGGACGCAATTCTGAAATTGCTTATATTGAACTCCTTTTGGGAAGCTGTAGAAAGGGCCCAAAAAAGGAAAGTTTGAAATGGACCTTACTGCCCTCAGACAGAACAGGATCTACTAGTGGAAAGAGTCTAAAGTCTGTGGTTAAGAGATGAGTAATGGGAAAAGATGAGCAGAGCTGCAGAGTGACAGATGCAGTCCTTTCTGCTCTGTCATTAAGCCGTCCCTGTGATCAACACGAGATGACGAAGAGCCTGTTTAATGGTCCAAACCGCAGTTATGAATGTGGTTTTCCTTTTTTAGGTGTGGGAGAATCGTTTATATGTCATCACATAGGTAAGCGCATGTAGTGGTTAGTAATGGCCTGTTTAAGAGAAGAAGAGGGATAAAAACTCGCTCTTGACAATTGTGTCTCCCTTGATGAAACATGGCTCAGCTCAAACAAAATATGCTTGACTCCAATGTTTAAATGTAAAACTGTTTGTCTCACTTCACTGGCAAATCTCATGAAAGCCGTCAAGACTGACGCTGCGTCTAAAATCGCATGCTGTTTGAGTAGGTCCTACATTTGAGTTTGAATTTATTTGAATGAGTGCATCAACGCAATGGCCAATCAGAGGTGTTTACGAATCCGCTCAACTGCGCTCACGTTTTTAAAATTTCAGTAGCGATTGGTACTGAAGTCGGTACTTTTGACAGCGGGAATGAAATTCGTACAAACTATGTTTTGCCATGTTGTTACTGTCACGTGACCTACCAGTATCTATTGTGTCACTTTACTGCCATTCTGAAATCCTCTCCCGTGGCCTCATGGGATAGTAAAGTGTCCATCGAATGCACACTTCAGAATCTCTGCAGAAGTAGTAGATCATCAGGGGACTTTTTGCCTACTGTTTTGCGAATACTATGTACTATATAGTAGGGAAGTATTTGATTTTGGACAGAGTCAGTCATATTTCACACAGAAAAAGCTATGTGGAGTATGTTTAAGATGGATGGTTTCCTTGCACCGCCATTATAAAGTTTGGGAGCATCAGGGTGATTATTAAAATAACTTTGATTGTATTTGTCTGAAAGAAGAAAGTCATATACACCTAGGATGGCTGGAGGGAGGATAAATCATGGGATAATTTTCATTTTAAAGTGAACAAAATGGTCCGTTAGTTGGATTTTAAGGTGAAATATGACTCCTACATTTCTTAGTGAAATTCACCTGGATATGAAAGCTGTTTGTCATTTTCTGCCTAACGTCCCCTGGTATGAGGGAGGACATAAACGAATGAGGTCGGTTCTGTCAAAAAATGTTGCTGGATGCAGAGACTAGCCGATTCTCCAGACAGCTCTTTGTCACAGGCCACAATTTTGGAATGCTGGGGATGGAATGAGCGAATGATTGGAGGTATGAATGAAAGTGGGCGTGTCCTCATGAGTCATATCGCTGATGGCAAAATGATGTCATTTCTTGACATTTTTGTGGAGTTTGTTGTGACAGCTGTAAAAACATCTGTTTATCAATGTTCATAATTACCCCTTTGCCCAGTATGCTGATAGATGACTCGTATCTAGACTATTGTTTTGGGTGCTTTGGTTGTCAGACATGTCAGTCGTTGTCTATCGCAGATAAATTACAGTGTTTGCATCCCATGGAAAGGCATAGTTGAAGACAAATGTCTGAACATGTCTGTATTTACTCTGGGATATGCTTTTATTACAGAGGGTGGTGTCGTTTTGGTTTACACAGCCGTTTGAGTAACCTCTTCAATTGTGGTTTGCAAGGGTTCTTTGAAACGCAAAGTCTCTTTTTAGCTTTGTTGCTTTAAATCGTTGTCCTAGTTCTCCCTTCCTGTGTGTTTTGGTTAGTGAAGTGTTTGTTTAAAGCAATAAGTTCAATGTGAAATCAGAATTGATTTGTCTCAATGTGTTTGTCTTCGTAATCTTTTGTCGAAATGCAGTTGCTTGCTCTTGCCACTGAAACGGATTTACATGTCAGCTGACATCACATAGGCCACACAGGCTATTAACCAGAAACTAGTAGCTGTTTTCATTAAACTGCTGTTTTAGGTTGTGTGATACATGTTGTCAATTGGTTAAATGGATGTAAAATGATTTGCAAATTCAGTTTTATGTTGCGTTTCTGCGTATTTATTTTTAAGTTTTCATTCTTTCTTAACTGAATACATTTGCATATTTTTAAAAATGAATAATTGATTAGTTGACTTATTTTGCTTGTAGGAAAAATAGAAAATAGAAAAATGGTGCTCTATATATTGTCAGTTGCACTGGACAATGTTCATTTCCTGGACCATATCACTCTTGTAAAACAGCCTGGTTGTGTTGTTTTCTTTTACATTTTCTCTCTGAGCTGATATCTCTAATCAGGCAACTGTGTAAAAGGACACCATCGCTGTCACAGGAAGTGGTGTATAGGCACAGGAAGTGCAGACTCATGGGGAGGTCACTGATGGAATGCAAAACTTTTTCCAGCCTAGTCAAACTAACCTTAGACAGTCCAGTTTATGGCAGAATACACAATACAGTGGTTATAGAGTATAGAGTGCTAATTTGGTGGTACAGATTAGTCTTGCGCAAAAGAATGAGAGGAAAAACATTGTTGGAAAAGGTATTTTTAATGTCAGCATTAGGTGTTAATGACTTAATTTCCAGATTTGTTTTTTCTTTCCACGTCTCATGCATCTATTGAAGAAAAAAAAAAAAGACATTTGGACAAACTATCATGTATTAATTCACTCAAACAGCTGCAACATTCCATTCAGACTGATAAAATGGGATTTGGAGCCAGAAAGATCCGATTTAATTCCCATGAGACTTGTTGAATTTGGCACAAATGTCTGTTCATCCATTAGTCTCTCTTTAGTTAACATTTTAAACACTGCAGTGAAATTAGTTATTTTATGAATGGGCTTAAGTGAATTCATTCTCTTATTTTCTCTCTGCAGAGCTTTTCATCCTGCCGGAGGAGAGCAGAAGGTAAGACAGTTGCCCTTTTTCTTTTCTGTCTGACAGAACTGCAAAGCTTTCGCAAGACCACTCAACCAGCTCCTGATATCTGAAGAAACAGATTTAGATCTGTTCTCAAGTTCTCAGCTGCTTTGAATACTTCAGAACTGAACACACACGCACATATATATACACACACATATACACGCATATAGACATACACAAAATGCACATATACATATACAATTCTTGATTTAAAATTACAACTACACCCTGGAAGAACTTTTGCAAACATTTACTATTTTATGAATTTTATTTTTGTCTTTAGGGACTTCCTTCGACTTCCAAAAGGAAATTTTTGTTAGATTTATTTTAGTTAACCCCCACACATGTGTTTGTTTCAGCTTTTAACTAGTGTGAATTCACTCAAATAGGCAACCCTTCATGACTCATACATAACTCATTATCATGCAAGTTTTATAGCTCGGATAGATTTCATGTGCTGGTTTACTATATTGTGGAAGTTTGGGTGGTTTGTCTATTTGCCTGTCTGATTCAAATGTTAAACGTCTTGCTTAAAACTTCCCTTCAGCAGTTTTTGGTTTGACTGAATTTGCATTGCCACAGAGTGCACAAACCCAGACTGAATGTACATTTTCCCAGTAGACCATTTGCACATGCTGTAAATGAACCTGCTTTACATTTTATAGCTGTATATATTTAATTGATATTTATATATTCTATTTTAAGGTGGGCTCAGTTAAAATACTGGCACTGGCAGGGTAGATAAAAAAAATAAATTAATAAAAACTACTAAAACTAATCAGCATTAATAACTAATCAGATTTTATCTCCTTCCATGCTAAAACAAAACTCTGAATGTGAATGGGAGAAATTCCGCCCTCATGTGGCTGCAGTAGATCATAGCATGGGTTCTCTGCAACAGTGCAGTTATAACTCTAGTCATATCAGACAGTCATGTCCTTTCGACCCATTCAGTTGCAGAGTACAGCCAAAATGAAGGAGGTCCTTTAAGCTGGACCTTGGCCTGATCTCAAGATAAATGTGTCCAGGGTGTGTTCACGCCTCTCAAACCACTTTCACAGTGCTCGTAATTTGCTGTGAGAAGATATGAAGATGATTCACACCTTTTTTTTCCCCCCCCAGTTAATCCTCTCATTTGGAGAGGATTAACTATTAAACCATATCTGGGATTGTGCATTCACCTGTGGTGCCACTAGTGTTTATGAAATCACGTGTGTGTGTGTGTGTGTGTGCATGATCTGACATGCATGGTTTTGCTTTTGCACTGTCTTTCTCCACACTCAGGATTCACTCGCACCTGCATCTAGTCAGCCCAAGTACTCGTTTGCACCGAGCACATCCATAAACAAGATGGCACGGCCATTCTCCGCAGCCTTTGGCAATGGCAACAAGGGGCCAGTCATCAAGCCAGTGTCGTACGCCCCCAAGCTTAACTTCAACTCGCAGGTGCCGAGCAGCACGCCACAGCCTCACAATGGGTAGGTGACCAGCCAGCCAGGTTTCCGACTGAGACTCGGGCTCATAATCTGTCTTTAAAGCAGGCTTTGATCGCCACAGGACCTGCTTGATGAGCTTAGTCCACAATAATGAGCCTCGTCATACCCAAGGCTGCATGTTTCTAATGATGCAGCACTACTTCAGTGATGGGTAAGAACGCCCGCAGCTCCCAGAGTTCATGGTGAGCGTAAGTTGTCTGGATGCTAGCTCTGAAATTGGGCTGCACGATATTGGAAAAAAAACCTGACATTACGATATTTACTTTTTCTGAAATATATATTGAAATATGAAGAAGTACCGGAATGAATTTGGAAAGAATTAATCATTCTAAAATGAGTCGGGTGATTTCTTGTAAGCAGCTGGAAAATAAATGTAATAAATAAGCTAGAATTTAAAGGCTTTTTTGCAAAACCATCCTTTAAAGACCTAAAGGGATAGTTCACCTAAAAATGAAAATTATATCATGAATATAATTATTACATACAGGCATTTGCAGGATGCTAATTATTTTACTTTTTAAGTTTTAAATATGGATACTTTTCTTTTCTGGAGCTGTATGGATTATTTTGTAGGATTTCACTTCCATTATAAAGCTGGGAAGAGCTAGGATATTTTTAAATGTATATTGGATTAATTGATAATCGGTGAACTATCTCTTGAGCATTTTTTATTATTATTAATATAATTATTGTTTAATATTTATTATTATTATTATTATTAACAACAACAACAACTATAATTATAATAATAATAAATAATAATAATTGTATTAATTTATACATTTATTTTTCTTAAATTGGGTGTTCACACTTGGGTTTACTCTTTACAACAAGCCTAACCATAAAGTGAACACAAAGTAAAAATAAATCAACAAATAATATATAAAACAAAATAAGAAATATGTTGAAATATTGTAACTGTTGTATTGTAAAATAAGAAATAGAGTATTTAATTAAAATAATGTAATTTTATATTATATTCTGGTGGCCGTATAGTGCACATTTAATTATGTAGTCTGCGTGATTCGACATATTGCAATGCTGATTTTAGTTTGTTTCGTGCAGGCCTACTCTTAAAGTCGACATTCTGGTTGCGTTCCCGCACCGTGGGGTTTAGGGTCAGTGAGTTCAGGAGTCTGGTCTTTAGTGTTTTTCTGGATTTATTGTGCGTGCTTGTAATAAACAACGTGGCGTTAAGCAGCTGTGTCTGTTTTCCCTGTTGGAACAGGCGGTTGCGTCGCCGCCCCGGTGACCAGACTGTTCTGGGATCCGCTCGAACACGCCGTCTTCATCTGTTTTCCTCTCCACCTCTTCATCATCCCTTTGCGGGGATGTTCTGCACCTCTTTTCCACCAAGGCCCTGCATTTTAACGAGCATTTTTATTTAAGCTGATCAAAACAACAGATGTTGGCAGTCAAGTCCGGTAGAGTTGAAGACAATAAAATTGGTGGGTTTTTTTTTTTCAACATGAACACGTGAAGGAGTTTACAGATCTAAGGTGTTGATCTGGCCAGGTCGAGAAGGTTGAAATCTGTCTTTAGGACAGAACTTAATGTTGTCTGTTGCTGTTTATAGAGTCGAGACCCTCCCATAAAATCTGCTGAGCCCTCAAAGTGCCGTTACGGCTCCGGTGCTGAATTACTTAACAGCCTTACTTGGAAAAGCTCCTGTACGAATCCACCTTAACACAAGTTTCCTCACAAACAAATTACATGAAAGTGATGTTTTATTCAAATAGATGTCCTCATTGTTTTATTCAGAAGACTTGATCTTCAGTTGGATTGTGGGAACATTTTCTGCTGCTAAGGACCAGAGTAGAAAAGCTCTGGAGTTTTGGAGTGTTGTGGAGGGAAGGAGGGTGAATCAGAGCTCGGCTGCTGGAGTGTTCCGAGTGCGTGTTTGCGATCCAACACTGTGTGATCTCCTGAGAACATGGAGACCTCAGTCACGTCAGCATTCTGAGCATGTTTACAGCACCGCACGCCTACATGCTTGTTTTTACAACTGTTCACTCTAAGGGGCACTATTGCTTGCAGCCCTTGTGGAATGGTACCAGCTTGGAGAATTGAAAGAATTAATTGAAAATTGAAAAGTATTATATTCCAGATCTATTAAATTGATCTTTTATAACATTACAAAACATTTCCATTTTTAATAAATGCTGTTGTTTTAAATGTATCACCGTTTCTACAAAATTATAAAGCAGTGCAACAACATTGATAAAAATAAGAAATGTTTCTTTGGCAGCAAATCAGCATATGAGAATGATTTCTGAATCCTGATCATTCAATCATAAGAGACTTCCTTCTAAGAAGTTAGTGTATATGTATTTTTTTGTACTACTCTACAACTCTACAATATATTTTATATATATAATTTTTTTTTTTTTTTTTTTAATTCTCAGGCCTAGACAGAAATATATATATATATATATATATATATATATATATATATATTAAAATATAAAATATATAAAAATATAACAATTCATAATTTTTCCATGATTCTTTTTCTTTTCTTTTCTTTTTTTTAATAATGAATATGATTTTTACTTGCTCAACTTAAAATACATTGAAAATCAAAATCATTGGCTAGAAATTGAAATCTCTATAAAACGATTTTATCCATTTGTCATAAACCACTGGAAAAATCATAAATCTTTGGTCAGAATTTTAGGAACCATGTATTTAGGTTAATGTTGGTTTTATGGTATAAAGCCAGATTCAGTGTCGGTTAGATCTAGTTGTTATGTATGGCTAAAGGTTCAGGGATATTTTTAATAACACAAGCACAATTCAAATTTGTAGAACAGAATTGTTTGGTGTAGCTCATGTTTTCTGTTGTTACTTAAAGCACGCTATGATTCTTTACACTACCACGATTTGCTTTGTTTTTCTCTGCATGTCTTTCTAAATGCTGTTTATTCTACTCTGTGTTTGTGTGATTTCTTTCTAAACAAGTTTTTCTCCTTCTCTTTTTTATCTCCTTTGTCATTCCACAGATGGAAGTTCTTGACAAGTTAGTAATGCCTTTCCTTATTTCCCTCCTGCTCTGAAAAATGTGTGCAATTATTGTTTTTGGCTATCAAATCCCAGCCCTGTGGCTCTGCCTCTACCCGTTTTCATATATTTTTTTTCTGCTAAATTTAATTTATCTTTCCTTTTTCCCAAGCCTGCATTGTTGCAGTATTGGCTTTAGGAGATGGCAGATTTCTCACATCTAAGCTGTCGTCTCACTCTGTAATTATTCACTAAGGGATTGGTAAAATGTACAGCTTTATTCTAGAGTTGATATTTCATAGCGCAGTGGTGGAGATCAGCGGACGGCCTCCATTCACTCGGCCTAACGTCAGCCTGCTTTAATGGACACTGTTGTGTTCTTTGTTGTTCTGCTCCCACTCTTCCTCTCTATTGTTATTTGTGCTTCCTTTTTTTTCTCCATCCTGTTTTTTCTGTCTTCCTTCACTCTCCCGTTCATTAGAGGAGAAGCCTTCTATGAGGAGTTGTACCCTGAGGGGAAGTAAGTGCTGAATGCTTGTGGCTCTAATGCACTAGCTGAAAGAACGTAGACCTGCCGCTGACCTCACTAATAAACTCTTGCTTTTGACGACATCAGACCATGTTTCATTGCTTTTTCACTCAGTAGTTGAACTGTACTGAAACGCGGCACTTTAGCTGGGTCATTTGAAACTATTAGCAAATGTAGTCGTGCACTCTGAGTGACTTCATTAGAGCATGAAGCAATGATGTGGAGCCTGAACTGAAATCACATTTCGTGGGTGTTTTGATTTATTATTTTGTGTGCATGTAGTTATGAATCTGATGTGTGAAAAACTGGGCTTTCAAACATTTTAGACCGCCCCACCAGACTCTCAGCCAACCCACAGTCTCCAGTATTTAAAAAAAACAAACAAAACAAAATCCTCTAATATTACACTACATGATTAACTGATTAATGATGTTTTGAATAACTTGCATTGAGACTTGAATTTAGCAGACGCTTCTATCCAAAGCCACCGATATTCATAGTGTAATTGCCAGATGTACAGGTTGCACTAGGAAACGAGCTGAAGCACATTATGAAATTAAATACAATTAATAACAATAACATTATTATTAATAATAATAATAATAATAATAATAATAAATATAATAATGAAGTAATAAAAATATAAAACCTGAAATATTAAAATTAATTACTATTAATAACACAAATTATACAGTAAACAATGTTAAATAAAATAGTTTTTTTTAAAAATCTGTTGTACATCTTCTCCATTGACACATCAAACGCCTTAAAAGGTTAGTTCACCCAATAATGAAAATTGTCATTTCTCACCTTCACATTGTTCTAAAACCACTTTCGTTCATCTTTGAAACGCAAATGGAGATATTTTTTTCTGTATCTCCATTGAAATTCTATTCACCTAAAACTCTGATGCTTTAAAACATTTATTAAAGCATTAGATCACTTCTGAATTAAAATTTCCTAAATTGTCATATATAATATGCTAGTGCAAGTATATAAGAATTAGTTCGAACTTTGACCTGTGGAGGGCAGTAATACACTTAGCAGTGTCTACATTGCCACAATTCTACAAGAAGAAGAGAGCTAATACAAGACAAGCGTTTGTGGTTAAAACGTATATAATTATTATTATTTTTATTTTTTTTTAGAAAATAACCGATGGTTTCGCTAGATAAGACCTTATTCCTTGTCTGAGATTGTGTAGAACGCTTTGAATTGCAGTTTCAGTGCAGCTTTGGACCTTCAACCCATTGAACCCCACTGAAGTCCACTACACAGAGAAAAACCCTGCAATGTTTTCCTCAAAAACCTTAATTTCTTTTCGACTGAAGAAAGAAAGACATGAACATCTTGGTTGACATGGGGGTGTGTAAATTATCATGAAATTTATTCAGAAGTGAACTAATCCTTTAAGAGATTGTAAAATAAATCCATATGAATTAAGAGGTTTAATCCATGACTTCTGAGAGACACGACCGCTTTATATAATGAACAGATGTCATTTAGGCTTTTATTCATAATCTAAACATTGTGTTTGGAAAATGAACAAAAGTCTTATGGGTTTGGAACGACACGAGAGTGCTTATTTGATGGCAGATTTTTCATTATTGGGTGAACTATCCCTTTAAGGGACCCCTGGTTGAAAACCCTGGTGCTAAAACATCAACTTACTAAATTTCACAATGCTAATCATAGTTTCTGCACCATAAAAATAAAGTTAATCTAATAGGTCTGTGATAATTTGGTGTTGTAGCAACAATGACTATATTAACTTAGAAAGGAAAAAAAAAAAAAACAGAACAAAAAAAAACCCTTTTTTTTTAAACTTTTTTTTTTTTATTGGATCCTCATGTACAGCATGTTCCCTCACTGTGATTAGTGTAGTCATCCCTTCTTGTGCTGCACGCATTATATGAAGCCATTTGCGGATTTTTTTTGTGGTGTGCTGTGCTACTGTGGTGAATGAGAGGGGTCACGAAGGGCTCATGTCTCCAGGCACGGTCTGCGGGTGGAAAACACGGCCTGCTTCATCCCCAACGATCGCAGTAAGAAGAGACTGATCGAGGATACGGAGGATTGGCAGCCGCGCACCGGCACCACCCAGTCTCGCTCTTTCCGCATTCTGGCCCAGCTCACAGGCACTGACTTCAGTAAGTCAGACACATTCAGACCACAGCCTGTCAACGCCGTAGACTCCTCTTAGAGCAGTTGTGCTTCTCATTTGGGCTTTTCAGCATCTAAGCTCATTTGTGTCAATGGGTTTCTTTGGAAAGCTCATTTCTCAGGGAGTCAGTATTCTGTGAAGTAATGTGGAAAAAGACATTCCTAAGTAGGTGTGGGAGTTATGACCAAATTCTTTAATCATGATATAAAACTATTCATACCGCAGTATATCACGAAATGGTTTCCATCCGTCTACTAGTTTGAATCTGCAATTTTTCTACTTTGTTAATCTCTTGTCTTTTATCATTTTTTTTTTTTAAATGCACTATGCATTTACTGTTTTACACAATATGTGGTACCTCCCAGCCCTTTTAAAAGTAAAAAAAAAACTCCCTCTCCTAAATCCCTTCTTTACTTGGTGGCAGGGACTAATCTTAGTGTAGGAGGGCATGAAAACATGTCCTAGAGGACCCATCCGCTGATCTGATATTGAGAGTGAGATCATAAAGAAGTGGAAAATGTTGACTATCTATAGCTTAAAGGGTTATGGCTGAGATTTTCTCCTTTATGCGATTTAGAGCCTAAGTGGCTGTGATTTGCTCTTGTGTAAATGGTAGGAAAGAGCTGTACAGTCAACCATTGTTGCCGTACCATACCTGTATCTCACTGGATTGACTCTCATGTTAAAAGGTGATTGGTAAAGCAGCAATCCTTAAGTGTTTTGTAGCATTGTACAGACCTTGGCAGTGGATTTTTTTTTCTCTTTTTCTTTTACTGTGTGTTTGTGTTTCTAATGGTTGGTCTGATTGGTATCTCTCCTGCTTCCCTCAGTGCAGGACCCGGATGATGAGAACATGAAAAGGTCCAGGTAAAGAACTGTGTGATCTTGCTAATGAAGTGCAGTTTGAAGCATCAAATCGCTGGCTCTGACCTTTTACTACTCTCATTAAGAGATCATGGTGTTCAGCTCTCTGCGGAGAAACGCTGAAAATATGCTTTGATCCGCATCATAAGCCCTTGTCTGATCTGTGCATTTGCTGTATAAATTCATACACAGTGCTGTGTGCCTTATAATCAGACCCATACAGAATTATGACCAAAAATAGAAATGCCTGTCATCTTAAAAAAAAAAACCCAAAAACTTTTATACATGTAGTTTACACCATGTCAGATCGCAATTCAAATTTTTTGATTATTGATGGGAAGGGTGGATCATGTAGAGGACAAACGCAAGTGGTGTTCCTTAACACACAACGGAAACTATACCGTGAAGCCACAGGAGCTGAGTCGTTGCTAGGTTTAAGTCTTTTCAAGTACACTACTCTTCAATAGTATGGAGTCAGTATGTTTTAAGGGAATTAATACTTCTACTCAGGAAAGATGGATTAAATTGGTCGAAAGTGACTGTAAAGATGTTTATAATACCAAATGAATGTGGTTCTTTTTGTAAAAAAAAAAAAGTTTCCACAAAAATATTAAGCAGCACAACTGTTTATAGCATCGATAATATTTGCTTCTTGAGCCCCAAATCAGCATATTAAAATGATTTCAACAGCCCTAATACTGATACATGTCTATGAAAGTATGGAAATTTGGACGCAACCCAGTTCTGCTTTCAGAAATACTCTTTCCTATTTAATTTCAAACGAAATAATTTCCACACCCTTAAAAAAAGCATCTTGTGCATTGCAATCCGTCGGAACTCTTTCTTGTGTGTAAATGCTCTTAAAGCGTTTGGCTTATTTGATTGTGTCTTCAACCGAAAATAAGCATGTAGCTCCAAATCCATTTAGCAGCTTTTCCATTAAATTTGAGACCGGAAATGTGTGGAAAAGTGTGCAGATTCTGTCTGGGCCTGGTTATCTATAGATGCGCTTTTTTCTTTCTTTTCTGAATTCCTCCCTGCTTGCATATGTTGCATCTTTTAAAGGGATAGTTCAACCAAAAATGAAAATTCTGTCATTTACTCACCCTCAAGTAGTTCCAAACCTGTATGAATTTCTTTCTTCTGCTGAACACAAAAGCTATTTTGAAGAATGTCAGTAACCAAACAGTTGATGGACCCCATTGACTTCCATAGTACGGAAAAAAATACTATGGAAGTCAATGGGGTCCATCGAGTGTTTGGTTCCCCAAATTCTAAAGAATAGCTTCTGTTGTTCAGCAGAAGAAAGAAATTCATTCAGGTTTGGAACTACTTGAGGGTGAGTAAATGATGACAGAATTTTCATTTTTGGGTGAACTATCCCTTTAATATTTATCCCTTTCTGATTGGTCTCTGTTCTGTTGCTCTCTCAACCTTATTTTCATTCCCTTCCCCTTTCTGTTTGTGCTGGCTTGTCTGTCTTTCCTTCTGTTTTCTCACCACTCTCCTAATTTCCTGTTCTCTGTCGTGCACTGAATGGCAGGGAAAAGTTCCTCACTGAGATTCAGAGTCCCCGCTATGCCAGACTGAGAGACTGGCATCATGAGAGATCCGCCCGTGCCCTCAACATCAAGTCCTGAACGTTCTGCCTCCCAGGCATCAGAAGGCCGAAGTGGCTGAGATACGGCCGCACTAGATACAAACGCAATACCGCGTGCCAGCTATGGGTGAACACCGATCCCAGCTATACCAGGACAAAAAAGGGGAGGGGGGGTTATCAAGTTGTCAAGTTAATAAAAAAAAATGTGAAAAAAAAAAAATACAAGTTACAAATAGCAAAAACAAACGTGAGAAGAAACGCAGGCATAGTCGGAAAAAACACACAAACTGAGCCCTACAGTCAAGTTCCCGTTAGGAATATCTGAATGCTGTTGGTGTGACATAGTCTCTTTCAAGTGGAATCGTTTCTACAAACTGATAATCATGTTAATTTATTGTTATTATGATTTTTGTGGTTGTTCAGAGGAGTTATCCATCACAGGACTGTTCCTATTGCTCTTTCTGTCTATTGTTGTGTAGCCCCCTTGGGATTTTTCTTTCTTTCTCCTTTATATTTCATTCTTTTTTTTTTTTTTTTTCTGACTGTAATTTAGCATAATTCACTATTATGATGTCATCTGATCACTCTTCCTCTGGTTCTGTATCCAATAAGAAAAGAATCTGTTGACTCATGTCTCTGAGTACATAAAACACTGTGAAACTTTCTGCTGTCCTCCTTTCTTTTCTTCAACCTCTACTTGTTCCCTCTTCTTCATTTCAACATTTTCTGCCTTTTATACATGGCTGTTCCTTTAGTATTTTAAAGAAGTGAGAGGAAAAAATAACTGACCTCTGATATTTATTTGTTATTTAAATCACCCAACTTAGGCTGGTTTCATTTGCTTTTTTCAGCAGGGTCAAATAAATTGAAGCATTAGTTTAACCAGCAAAGCTAATATATTAACAACTCAATATAAGAGATATTCTTAGCACAAGTATTTACCAAAGTCCTTTTAAAAGGTGCAGTAAGCAATTTCAGAGAAACACTGTTGAAAGTGGATCAAACCCAGCACAAAAATAAAGAAAAAAACACACAAACACACACATTTGTTGCATATACACTTTTGATGGGAGTGTGATTTTGGGTAGAGGAGTTTTTGTTTTGGTGATTTCAAATATAAACCGTTTTTTAGAAATTGCTTACTGCACCAAAGACAAGTCCTTTCATTTGGCGGCCATCTTTGAAACTCCTCTCTGGAAAAAATTTCAATCATACAAGTGCAGCTCCTATCTCTCTGAATGAGGAAACATCAAATTCTCCAACGATGTTCACCAAGCTTTCGAATCAATTTCATATTTGAAGTCACCAATGAAATATGACAACAACGGTCTCATAAATTTAGTTTCTAAACCCTCAAATCATGCTCCAGCCAATGGCATGAGCAGTCATGAGAGCTCGTCTCGATTTCTGTAGCAACTGAAACTTCTAACGGCCACTGCAGTTACGCAATGACTTCTCCCATTCATAATGATGGGAGTTCACCATCTCAAGTCTTTGGTATTATGTAAAATACTGTATTTTAGATGGGATTGTTTTTTGTTGTTGCTAATTGTTTGCCTTCTGGATAAAAATTCAGTGTAGTGCATTCTGGGATTGGCAATTCTATCTTAGATTTTAGCCAAAACAGTGAGAAATGAATATAATTTTGCCACTTAGTGTTTGGAACAGACTTCCTGTTGTGCTTGTGCCTATGGTGCCTAAAAAATATTGCCTAGGTGGGCCGCTCACTAGGGTTTGGAAAAGAACTGAGTGTGTGTGTGTGTGTGTGTGTGTGTGTGTGTGTGGACGGGTATTCCCTATGTTATGGGGACCAAATGTCCCCACAGGTATATTAATACTTGTAAATTTTGATCTTGTGGGGACATTTTTTTGGTCCCCATGAGGAACAAGCTTATAAATCATACAGAATTATCTTTTTTGAAAATCTAAAATAGCAGAACATTTTCTGTGATGTGGTAGGAGTAGTGTAGGGGGACAGAATATACAGTTTGTACAGTATAAAAACCATTACGCTGATGGAATGTCCCCATAAAAAATGAAAACGCAACGTGTGTGTGTGTGTGTGAGAAAATAAGAGATTAATTAGACATTGTTTGGAATCTGTATGCATCGATTCTAATTCTCTCAGAATTCTCGGACTGAAATTTAATCATTTGTTATCTCACTTTATCCAACTGGTATCATTTTAAAATCGTGTTTTTTTTTTTTTTTTGGCTGACTCTGTATAGATGAATGATATGTTTACTCCCAGGGAACTTCAGGACATTTAATTCATTTGAGAAGGCACCAAACATGAGGAATGACATACACGCATAATCACAAACATAAAACTGCATACACATCTGGAAAGCACATGACTGTTATTCTTGTGTGAACGTGTAATTTAAGATGAAGTACAGGATCTCGATATGTTTATTCATTTCATTCAGATGATGTATGAGGAAAAGCTCATAAATGCTTCAACTGACATTTTAAATCAGTTTAAATCTCAACCAGGGGACCGGGGCCTCTGAAAAGTAAGCTACCTCATATTTCCAGATTATCCAAGAAAAATCTTGGAACCCCTTTAAATTAGCAAAGTTATTTCTAGTCTTGGAAAAGTCATGTAAAAGAATAAAATCTTGTATTAAATCGCACATTGTTTTGTATTGCAAAGCTGTAGTACATTTTGTTTATAAAAATATGAATCCAATAAATCACAAATGACTGGAAAACTGTGAGATCCCTGAGAACATTCAGCTTTTCAAACTCCTGGAATTATGAAACTCTTTTTAATAATTGTCTAAGTGACTTTTAAAAAGGGGGCCTAGGAGTCAAAAGGGTCTACTAGTCTAAATATGATGTCGCTTTGTTGATGGCAAATAATAAAAGGCTAATAATAATAACAATCAAATAAACAAACAAATAAAATAAATACATATAAATAATAAAAAAGATTTTTTCACTATTAAAGCAGAAAACCCCTATCCTTTAATTTATATATCATGTCTATAATGTCAAAATGTTTTACTGTTTTTACTTTTAGACGTCACATAGCTTAACACATTCTTTGGCTCTGGCTAAAGCCCTTTTATTATGGCCTGTATTCTGAAGGGAAGTTTTCTCTTTACAGTCACGGAGTAACTCCCTGTCCTGCCAAGTCCAAGCCAGCAGACAAACCTGATGAAGTTCAAGGTAAGTACTCTCAGAACAGACAGAATAGATTGACTCTCACAGTACACACTGACTCACGGCCCGGAGTCGCTCCCACGGGGAGGACTTAACTCGCTGACTGGTTCACAGAACGGTCCGGCCGGCTCAGACAGGCCTGCTGTTAATGGCAAAAGTAAGACATAAGGGCCACTGATGTGTTTATTGTCAAAGATGATAATATGACTCAATTATCACTCTCCTGAGATGCGGTTTATATAAGCTGAACTAAACCATGAGCCGCAACTATTGCTCTACTCTCGTGGTGTTAGCAGCATCTCGATGGATATCTTTGTGTAATAATATGGTCTCTGGATAAAAGCAAGCCATTTTAGACTACAATTGCACTCGTTTTAATAGCAGTCTATAAATGTACACACTGCTTACAGGTCTCTGTTGGACCATAGTGAGGGAGTGCTAAAAAAATAATGTCTCATTGTCCTTTTTGTTGTTGTTGTTGCTATTGTTTAGCACCAGCTAAAGCACCAACAAGTTCCGGCCCAGCCTGCAGGCCACCATGGGTGACGGACCCTGGTTTCGCAGACCGTTACCACCCAGACAAGACCAGCACGGTGGTGACGCAGCACAAGCAGCCGGTCCAACCCACTCCCATGCAGAACCGCAGCTCCATCCTGCAGGCAGCACAGCAGAGCCCTGCCGACTCTAGTGGCCGTACGCCGCTATGCGCCGCGTGCAACAAGATCATCAGGTACGACTGGAACTCTGCTACCCCCGCAGTCCTACTCCAGGACTGCCTAAAATTTAGCAGTTAAAATCCCAGCGCTAACTGCTGCAGGCTGCCCAAAATACCGCCAAATCAATGATGACTATGTGCCAAATGTCATTACTTACAAGACATGATGAGGGAAAAAGGTGGTGTCAAACTTTGTAAGGCAGCTATATTTCTTAAAATACGCCGAGCACAGAAATAGCGCCATGTCCTTGGGCTTTCTGCTGTGGAGAATCAATATGGAATGGAGTGGGTTTCTGCGTCTGACCTACTATTTCCATTAGAATGGCTTTTGCACACTGAACACTTAAGAGTGCTAAACCCAGCTGCTAATGCCCCAGCTGACCCTTTCACTTCAATGCAAAAGGCTTTAGTTGTAAGACTTTGTGTGGCTGTGTTCTAGGGGACGCTACGTGGTGGCGCTTGGTCGTTCCTGGCACCCAGAGGAGTTCATGTGCTGTCAGTGTAAAAGGGTGTTGGACGAGGGGGGCTTCTTTGAGGAAAAAGGATCCATTTACTGCACCAAGTGTTATGACAACCGTTATTCACCCAACTGTGCCAAATGCAAGAAGATCATCACTGGGGTGACCGCATTTCCTATTGTTCTGCAACATAAACACACAATGCAGTTCTTTAGAATAGTTTCACAGGAATTTACACTGATTGATTCATATTGAGTGGGGGAATGGTTTGTAAAATCGTTAAGGATATTGGTAAAAAAAAAATTCATACAATACCTTTCCAAAGTTTGGGGTCAGTAAGAAGAATAAGAACACTTTTATTCAGCAAGCATGTATGAAATTGATCAAATGTGGCAAAGACATTTACAACTCAAGTCATCATAGCAATTTCCACTGCAATTTTAAGCAGCACAATTGTTTTCAACATTGATAATAATAAGAAATATTTCTAGAACACCAAATCCTATTAGAATGCATATTAGAAGGATTTCTGAAGGATCATGTGACCCTGAAGACTGGAGTAATGATGCTGAGAACTCAGCTCTGCCATCACCGGAATAAATATATAATTTTCTTAAAACTATACTAAAATAATAATAAAAAAAAAACATTTCTTTAAATTGTATCTTACAATACCGTATTTAAAACAAATAATGCGGCATAAAATACGTTCAAAAACAATAGAATAATTACAAACAAAAAAAAAACATTCGGACCCCAAACTTTTGAACGGTGGTGTATAATATACAGAGTATTACATTATATAAACACCAACATAAAATCATTTTAACCCATTTACTTTCTGATCCTGTTTACATATTTACACATATTTCTTGTCTTTTTGTCCACAATATGTTAGCACGGTATTTATTTTTATTCCAAGCGTTAAAAATGGGTAGCAAACAGCATTTCAGGGGTTTTCCTACATGTTAAATTCACATATTATTCTAAAAATGTTATAATCACATTACTTAACAGAAGTCACAGGCTTAGCAGAAATTAAGCGTTACCAGGATTTAATCATGCACTGCATTAAAAACAATTCAAATTTTAAGACAAAAAAAATCAATGCAAGTTTGACAATGACAATAAGTATGACAAATTGATTAAATATGACAAATATTGCCATAGTTAATACATCTTATTTAATTATTGTAATGTCATTATTACTGCAAACAACAACAAAAAAAGGTTTTAGATTGACTCCGATTGCATAGCATGAAGCTGATGATGAAGAGCAGTGGCAGTGGGGTAAAGTGTGTGAGAATTTAAAAGTGAGAGTGGAATGATTTTCGAAGTGTGAATTCATAGATGGTGTGCACAGCTCTCTCACACCCCTCCGTCCTCTCCACAGGAAATCATGCACGCCCTGAAGATGACCTACCACGTACAGTGCTTCCTGTGCGCCGCCTGCAAAATGCCCATCAGGAACCAGGCCTTCTACATGGAGGAGGGAGAGCCCTACTGCGAGAGAGGTGAGCCACCGCGGCCCTACTCGCACGCCCGGCCGAACATCTTATCGACAGCCCCTGCCGAGAGCCGAGCGCGGGCTCATGCGGTGTTTAATCATTCAAATGCTGCCACTTCACTTCAGACTTCAAATCTGCTCCATACCGGCCCTGCACATTGATTAGGAGCTTTGCTGAGAACTTTTATGCTTGAGAATCTACGTTAAATATGCCATTAGTAGAAAGTGCTTTGGTGCTCAATGAAACCATTCGTTTTTTTAAAAGACCGATTCAAATTCATGCTGACCATTTGAGCAACCTGCTGAAAGTGTCAACATGTGCTGTAACCACTTTTTACTTTGTTTTATCATAATTGTGGGAGAAAAAAAAAAAGTGTCAAAAAAAAAAAAAAGTGTAATTTTTTTTGTTTTGGCCTGGGGTGTCAAAACCTGTTTCAAGAGGACCTGCAGAGTTTAGCTCCAAACCCAATTAAAAACACCTGAACCAGATCATCAAGGTCTTATTAGGCATCCTAGAAACGTCCAGGCAGGAGTGTCGAGGAAAGTTGGAGCTAACCTTGTTTGGACAACCTTGTTTTTAACGCTTTAATTTATTGGGCTAGGGAGAATTATGACTGGAAATTATTGGAAGGAACAGGAAGCATTCCTGTTTTGCCAACATGAGCACCGCAGCACTGTCAGAACGTGATGTAGATGCTTTTTATTAAACTTTTTGTCTTTTTTTTTTAGATTTATAGGAATTGTGAGAAGCAGTTGAATAATGCAAATGTGAACATCGCAAGTCGAAATTTGAACCTTTTTTGTTTTTATTTTATTTTATTTTCCACATTGATTTACATTAGGATGTCCTGAGCCAATCTCAAAGATCAGCATCGGGGCCAATTAAGCATTTTTTTTTTTGACTGATCATATCTGCAATCCCGAGCCCAATTATTTATGTGGAGGAAAATGGACCAATGAGGTCTATTGTAGCGTGTCACGTGTACATTCGAGCATCTGACTATGGGATGTGCGCTTTTGTAACGAGTCATTCGAAAGTCTTTTAATTAGCGGCTGTCTGAAACGCAGTTGCCACAACGTGTTTCTATGGGTTGCGGCTTGCTTCGGAATAATATAATATAATATAATGTAATATAATATACTATAATATAATATAATGTAATGTAATGTAATGTAATATATATATATATATATATATATATATATATATATATATATATATATATATATAAATAAATATATAAATAAAAATAATAATATATATATATATATATGGGAATGTTGCAGATCAGATTCAATCCTATATTCCCACATGAGTACCTGAATTCAGTAGTGAAATTTGCCATGTTAAGCTGCTAAATTCAACCACCTTCCATATTTAATTTATATTTATGTAGTGCAGTTAATCACATTGTCACATTTGTTGGGCCCCTAATCTTACATAAACAGACATTAAGCTGTCTGAAGGGAGTGTATGTCTTTATTATGTAAATAGGCTTGCATTGCATTTCCGTGCTTTACAGCTTTGAAGAGTTTTGGTCTTGTGTCAGCAGCAAGTGGGCAGCTGTTTCTGTTAGAAATAAAAAGCTAGTGTTGATAAAATAGCTGCAGTCTCAGCACCTTAAAAGGATTGTGCTCTAAACCACTTACCTTGCGTACGAGACGTAAAGCCTGCGACTTTAAAGTTTTCCGTAATGGGTAAAACTGGGGCAATCCGTATAGGAATCTGGACCAGTGTCTGTTATCACACACTGAGCATGTGAGGCCTGAGAAAATGTAATCCCTTTTCTTTTTCCCTTCGATAAGACATTTTGTTTCTTTCATGAATTGTTCTCTCAGTTTCTGACCAAGCATTTCCTCCTCGCTGTCTTAATAGGCCCTTTTTGGTTGGTTTGTTTTTCTCTGCAGACTATGAAAAGATGTTTGGTACCAAATGCCATGGCTGTGACTTCAAGATTGATGCAGGGGACCGTTTCCTTGAGGCGCTGGGCTACAGCTGGCATGACACTTGCTTTGTCTGTGCCGTAAGTCATTTTGATGCATTGAGACCTGTCCCGAAACTCCATCTTAAACTTTCTGCACCACACAACACTATCAAGAAGTTGCCACTGTGAACCCAGACGTTTCTCTCTCAAATTCACAGTGGCTGTTTGCACAAAGTTTGTGTTTCACAGAGTTTAAAATATTCTTTTCTTTTTCGTATTCCAGATAAATAAAGACATGAACTTCATTTTCTCTTATGGAAGTACTGGAGATGCTCTTGCTATTTATTTAGATTTTTAGGAATTTACTTAAGCGCATAATAAAGAGGAAACAAATGTGGCGCTTTTTGTTATGTAGGGATGTGATCAACTAAAAAATAAAAGGAAAACTTGATGCCCTGCAATTATTATTTATTATTTTATTAAATTAATAAATAAATATCTTGCTGTGCACTAATACATACTATTGTATTGTACAATTAAAAAAATCATGTATTTAATAATCATGATAATCTTATAAAAGTATTAATAGCACTACTATTTGTTTATTATTATAATAATAATAATGTTATTAATTAATTATTATATATTCATGTATTTGAAATTGCAAAATGTCTTAAATAAACTGTGAAAGGTTACGTTTTCTATCATCATACAGTAACCAGCTCCTCTGGTTTAGTTTTCGTGGGTCATACTTTTCAGGTTGGAACATCACATCCCGGGTCAAGGTTTATAAAGAAGGATTAGATTAAGTGTCCAGAAATGTGTTTCTTTGATATCTTGACAGTCTGTGTCTGGTAGCAATTACTTTCAGTTTGATGTGCAGTGATATAAATGGTGGATTTTTTTTTTTTTTCGCAGATTCATACTGTTCAAAAGTTTGGGGTGATTTTTTTTTTTTTTTTTTTTTTTTTCCTGATTTTTCATTTGATCAAAAATACAGTAATATTGTGTAATAAGATACAATATACAAAAATACAGTAATATTGTGAAATAGTATTAGAATTTAATGACTGTTTTCTATTTTAACATATTTTCAAATGTAATTTATTCCAGTGATGACAAAGCAGAGCTTTGTTTTGTTTTTTTGTGTTTTTCGATTTACTGTCCCTGTGCAGTAGCTCCATGATTAAGAGTTTGATTTCTGCTGTTTAATCCTCATTTTTCATCTCCTCAGATTTGTCAAATCAATCTAGAGGGGAAGACGTTCTATTCAAAGAAGGACAAGCCACTGTGTAAAAGTCACGCTTTCTCTCCGCTGTGAGGCTCTGCTGTTCTTCGAGGAGGGGCCGGAACGGAGACTGGGGGGTCTACAGCTACACCAAACAAGACCAAGTACTTTACTTGAAGCCTGTAACATATGGCTGACTGACAGAGTGATGGATATAGTAGCTCCGCTGGCTTTCACCGGCTGTTATAGCCCGCTTCGATCAGCATTTACTAAGTACGTGTCATTCAGCAAAGCGCGGATCTGAATTTTCGGTAGCTTGTCAGTAAGACGACAGACTGGCCTCAGTTTTGCTGTGTTACGATGCCAGTCATTCAACTGGAAAAACGGCTTATGAACCGTTAGAACCACCAATGCCAGAATGGATAACAAGGCATTTGGATGAAGTATCTTAGCTGTCCCTCCTCATCCACCTCCACCTCCAAAAGTACACCTGCAGTATTCTTAAATCCAAAGATATCGTCTGTACTTCTAATGCTCACTTAACTTTCACTTTTTAGATATAATTGGTTTGTTTATTGTCAGTATTCATCAATTTGGCGAGTCTCAGAAACTTATGAACTTGTCATATTTCAACCCTTTTTATATTGCCTAAAGAAAATTAAGCCTATTTTTTTTTTTTTTAGGACTTTATTTCGATAAATAAATAATGTTTATACATCATGATGGTATTTGTACTGCCTTTAGGCTGATTTTAATAGTTATTTTTCTATGAAAATCACCATTAAAAATAAAGGGAATGTGATTATCATGAAAGTATTGTCACAGTGGAGGGAAAAATATTTTTCTTTTGATTTTTGGTGTAAAATGTGACTTTTTTTTTTTTTTATCTATCCTATCTGCACTCGGATGTATATTTATCATCCAAAGTTCTGTCCTCTCTTTTGTCTCAAATAAGGACAGAGCATTTCCCAATGAGTGAAGCAATCTAGTCACACTCCGATACATACAATCCATTTTGTAGGCTAAAGCATTGAGCATGTGATCTACTCAGACAGGATCTTAAAGTGGCCCCTCAATCCTCTAGATGCTGTGCAGCCTACTTTTTTGCTCTGCCTGATTTGCTGTGCCAGGGTACTTAAGGTAATGGCAAACCACAGAGGAATAAAACGCCCCTGGCAGCTACACTGAAATACATTAGCACTGATTGCATGCGTTCCATCCTGACCCAACCAATGGTCTCTACATGACTTCAATACTAAATAAGCCAAATTCATCTGTTCTAATCAGACAGGTAGTTCTAATTAAGGAAAAGCCTGTGATACTACAAAAACGGAAACACAAATGGATCCTGCAATCTTATATGGTCACTTTTTGTTCGTATTTGATGGGTTATTTAAAGCTTTGGCCAGTGGTTTCTTGATTATGGATATCACCAATATGTGCTTAATCTCATGGCATTTGGGCCGCACCTCACCCTCCAAAACATAATGGCTCTTTATCAGAGACTACACACAAGACGCTGCCCGGAACATCATTCCCTTATCGCGATCTCTTGCGCCGCAATCGGAAGAAATGCGACACTCCAATACCCTGCTCTTTGAAAGCTAGCTATATATATATTTGAGCCAACGGCTCAATTTTTGTATTTTTTTTTTTTTCTTTTGTATTGACAATGTGTTATGTATCAACTATCAAGTGCCTTTTTTTTATAGCTTTGCAGCCTTTAACTATTGTGTGTGTCAAACTGCTGTATTGTGCATATTATAGAGGTTTCTATGTCAGATGATGCAAATCATTTATAAAGAAATTGTGCTAGAGACACTTAGTCAATAAATCACCTGCAGTTATGTTGCTGTGTGCCAGTGACTTTGGGTTTTCTGCATGTATTTGAATTCCAAAGGCTTCGGAAGGATTGAATCCTGCAGTAAATGTTAAACTGTGTGTCATATTGTAGGTGTGCTGGCACAAATCACTCCACTCCTCTTTTAACAATATATAATTTATTTACATCCATTTTAGGTTCAATTACTATACATACCTTTTCTGAAATTTCATAGAGAGATATATACATAAGGCCAAGTAAATACTTGAAAGCACTTAGAAACGAATTTCCAAAATTCTACCCACAAATCCATATCATTGTCCAAAAAGTACAGAAAACCTTCTGCAGAAGAGGGCTTCCTATTACCACAAAATCATTGACGACAATTTACATCGACAAGAAAAATGAAAAGTAACTTTACCAAAAAAAAAAAAAAAAAAAAAAATAGAAAAGAATTTTACAATTGCATAAGCGCTGTGGCATGTAATAAATACAGCATTCTGACTTGCAGAAAGGCAAGGAACATTGAATTAAGAAATTGAATTGAAGAACATTCACAAGTACACAATTCTACGGTTTTCAGTTCAAAAAGAAACTCAGTGGAAAGAAATAGCACACTCACACATTCATTTACACAGAAAAAGCCATGAATGAGGCTGACAAAATGTACAGTCATGAAGAGAGATCGGTGGTTCTTTTAATGAATATTATGGCATCTGCTTTATTCAGTGTTAGAAGCTGACTTCTGCTTTGTGAGCTCAGAACGACAGACTGTTGGAAAGATTTTTATGTCAGAAGTAGCAACATTGATGAGAAATTCATGTTTAGAAATGCGCAACATGTCCGTTTCAACTGAACTATTTGTTAACCTGAGTGTTAGGAATCTGATCATTTTCGCACCAAATCCTTGTCTAAATCCTCTGACAGAAGTATAATTTACTGGTGCATCTGTTTTCTCACGACGTAGAGTTGAGATATCGTAGGAATCTAAGAACTGATTACCCATAAACCAACAGCCTCAGGATGAAACAAAACGACGGTGTACAAACTTATGGCGAAAACAGTCTAAACCTCAAACACTGCAGAAAGAATTAACTCAGTGCTATATAACCAATGAACAGTAGGCAAACACTTCACAGGTTATACTTCGACAAATGTTACGTCAGTTGTCTTGTCTTTTTTGGCTTGTTATTAAAATATCATTTACAATTACTTTACAAAGTGCTGTATTAAATATTTAAATCGTTTTACCAGTGAAATGCTCGAAATGAAAAGTTAGCACAAGTCATGAGATCTCGAAAGAACAATAGATGCGTGTTGAATATAAAACCGTTACTTGTACTCGAAAAAGAAAATCACAATCGGCATAGATATGAAAGAAACGCTCCAGATGGCTCATACACTTTGGTTGCGCAGAGATTCGTCATATGAAAAGTACTTATCTACAAGACAATGACTTTCATAGATTTAAAAAAAAAAGAGAAATAGCTGACTGGTTAATTGATTAACGAAAACACGAAGGGAAACCTTAAGGAAACATACGGTACAAAAAAACGTGAGAAAACAACAAAAAACACAGTATGTGCACAATATGGCATTTAACTTGAGTTCTCTGTTAGCTGAGTGAAACAGGCCTGTGTATTTCCACTTGCTGTGGAGAGAATGTGCCGGGCTCCTTCAATCATCTTTTCAGACGAGGCTGTAATTACTGGTCAAGATGAACACGGCCAATTTGTGATCCACAGTTTCTCACAAATCCTCCTTCATTTGGAATGAAATGCTCTCACATTCAAACAGAGAGAGAGAACAAAAAATCAGACAATCTTCAAACTGTGTAATGCACATTCATGGCGCCAAACGCAGGGCTGAGACGTGCTGCCATTCTACAGGCCGCGACAGTTATGCAGAGAGAAACCACGCGCGTGATGGAGGAATTTCAAAAATCACGACTGCTGCCGAGTGTCGAAGTTTTCTTGGATGCAACATTTGCTTTTTAGGGGTTGATGAAAATATTCTTTCTCCTTCGAATAAGAATTTGCCCTGCAGCCAAAATGGCTTTCAGAGAAACATAGACTCATTAAATATGAAGGAGAATAGCATTTGGTAGTATTGCATTTTCTGTTTATAAAAGAAGAAAACCTTTCCAACAGGGAACTTTTGTTGTACCTCCTTTATAAACGAATATAAATCCAAAGATTCCATCATTCTAGACTTTAAGGGGTTTCATTGACATGAAAAAAAAATGCTTTGCAGAACATCTGATCTCAAAAGTCTGTTGAAAACAACAACAAATGTGATGTTTTTCAAAATCGTTATGAATATTTGAGGTCCCTGATCCACCATCCCAGATGTCTTTTCTTCAGCAGCTAAACATCCACAGAATCCTGTGCTTATTTACCGATTATCCACCCGGATCAGAACGTATTTCGTTGCATTGAGGTGAATTTTGGACTTTATGGCTTCATGAAGTCGAACAGACATGTTAAGTGCACAGGGGCAGAGGAACAAGTGATGGCTCTCACCAAAAACGTTTCGCTTCATTAATGTTTTTGACCTGAAATTTAGCAAACGCTCTAAAATTTTAAATGCTTCGCGAGGTAAGAAACGTGTCGGCCAAAGGAAATTGTCATCGATATGTGTGCTTGCATATTGCTAAATGGTACACATTTACAAAATGCATGTCACAAATCTGAATTACTTCGCAAAATATTCCTCTCACCTATATTTTCCACTTGATATCTTTCAAAACGATTCGTTTTAGTTTCCAGTCTGATATTAATATATCAATGTGCCTAACACAAATGTGGTTAGAAAGTACATATTGGTCAGTGACTGAGAGCAGGACCAGAATCATAGAATCTGGGAGTTTCTATACACCATTATTTTCAAAACAAATGGATTTTTGTTCTGAGAAAGGGGCATTTGTCTCAGTCACAGTACATCTAAAAGCCCTGCCAGGTTCCTCCTGAGCCTGGTCTTGTTTTCTTTTTTTCTTTTTCTTTTATTCCCTATTCACTGGGGAAGTGGCCTCATATAGTTGGGTAAACCCTGTTCTTTGATTTGTTTCTCATCTCTGGTGGGGTGGGCAGAAGGTCGTGTCCTTCCCCCCACCCCATCACTCAGAGACGGCCGCTCTACTCCAGTTTTAATGTGTCAGCACTCCCCGTCTGACACCAGGAATATCATGGCCTCCTGCTTGCCAATCTCAGCCATCACAGCGGCGAGCTGATTGAGATTTCCGCTGTGGAAGTGCTGGGCCTCCCATAAGTCCAGAATCACTGATGTGGGGCTCGCTTTGGACGCGAAGAAACTCATGTGCCTGGGGAGGGAAAACAGAGGAGAGGAAATTGTCAGAATCCTACTGCAGTGTGGATAGACGGAGCCAGTCTTACATTGCATTAAAAAGTGTCACAGTTTATGTCTGACTTCCATGTGCATGTTATTATATTTATGTACTTATATATTGCAAAACTTTTAAAATAATCATACATGTACACAATCTTACATATTACATTTATCAGACACACTTATTCAAAGCGGAACAAGTCTTAAGTGTTTCATTTAATTTTCTTTCATACATTTTAATTGACCCTTCGCCGGCAGTTTGATTGACAGGCGATCTGACCAATCATAACCCCGAATCCGCCATTTTGTCTGACAAAGCAGTCAGGGGAGTTAGTAGATTAACGTTGGTGAACTTGAAAGATTGTGTGTACTCAAGTCTTTCCGTGGTAAAACAACATTCCTTCCGATGTCCATTCATGTTTATTTGATGCTATAAATGAACTAGCATGAAGAGATGATTCAGAGATGTTCACGAGCCGATTGAATTTCTTTATTCTGTTGAACACAACAGAAGATATTTTGAAGAATATGGGGAAACAACTTTGGAAGTCAATGGGGTCCAGCAACAGTTTCGTAACTGACATTCTTCAAAATATCTTCTGTTGTGTTCAGAAGAAGAAAGCAAGGTTTGGAACAACTTGAAAGTGAATAAATTAATTTTCATTTTTGGGTGAACTAACCCTCTGAGGAAAGTGTCTTGCGTGAAAAAAAAACATGCACTTTTAACATTTTAATTAATGTTAACTAATGGAACATTATTGTAAAATGTAACCAAAAACAACAACAAAACAAACCTAAACAGATTGCAATAGGCCAAAATAAATAAATAAAACGAAGATTGTAATACTAATCTATTATTCAAATTGTAAAGTACTACTGTATTCAGGACAGCATTTGTTCTACTGAATTGAATATACAAATTAAACACCAATGAAAAACATTGTTAAAAATAGGCCTTTTCTTTTTACAAATCTTTCTCTCACCCATGCATACGCATTCCTTTGTGAGATGTGAGGCTTCTGTTTTTTTCCTTTATAACCGGATATAATAGAAAGTCGATGAATTTGCTTCATACTGCATTATGCACATGTTTCATTGTAAAAAGTTAAACAGGATTACAAGGAAGTCATAAGTTATTATTCCCTGACATAAAATAAAACATCAAGAAGCTTATCTTGCATTGTAAACCAATATATATCAACCTCACTGTCACTCCATTCAAAGCGAGAGTAGAAAATCTATGCACACTGGTCCAGGGAGACACATTAGCTGGACATAGTTATTCCACAGAGGAATATAAAACAATATTTTCCTACTCTTCTCCATTACAATATACTGAACCAATGAGAGAATGCTCAGATCTTCAGAACACATGCTTTACACCTCTTTGTTAACTCCTGAACTACAGCAGCCCTGCATTTTCATTTGATGAATTATCTACTGTGGGTCTCAGTCTCTAAAAGGGTAAAACCTAGGTTGCATGTGACCTTTTCCATTGACCAGACTGAACCTTTCGGATCAAAGCTGATCAATAAGAACAAAGCAACCCCTTTTTGCAGCGTATTAGATGTTGCGAGATGCATCTCCCGAAGGAAGCTGAAGTGGGTTTGTTCGATCTAACGGCCTTTTTCTGGACCTCAAATGCCTGGGGCTTTAAGTGTTGTTTTCTGCATGTGCTCTGTTCTCACTGAGAAGAGGTTTACAGTCGGGGTTGTATTCAGTAGTAGCACTGCTTTTAAGACCTAAAACATTTTCTGAGGACAGTGTCTTGCGTGAAAAAACATTTCCACCTGCGTGGTTTCTACGCTTTTCCTTATCTACTTCCTTAAAGTAAATGAAAATTGATTGTTTTGGGCTAGTGTGCTAATTGAACGCACACCACAACACTTCAAATTGTAATTAATTGGAGCAAGTAAACATTATTGGACAAATGAAGTCTGCCCATTATGTTCCATTACCAGGAGGAAGTTCAATGGGACAGTAATTAAATCACTGCCTTGCAATTTCCTGTGAAAGTCTGTGTTTAATATGCGAGTACAAAACTGCACCGAGATAATCTGCTCGAGGTCCTCAGATTTTGTTAAACAGGATCCATTCCCGATCTTGGAGATAATAACATCTACCATTGCTAAGAGATCCTTCATGTACCTGTCAAGCTTCAGTCTCTGGGCCAGTAATCTCCAGTCAGCTCCGTTGGGACAGGGGGTGTCCAGACTGCTGCAGATCTTCTGTCGGATGAGGTAAGGGATCTGGAATGCGCTCGGACCAGCCAGGGCAGGGGTGCAGTTGTCAATCAACAGGAAATCAGTGTCCAGTGGTCTGATGTCCTGGAGTCAAGAACATTTCAATCTCATGCATTACTCATTCTAAGTGTCATTCTAAGTGTACTGGGATTTTGAAGATCTATGGCATTTGCAGGAGAATCTTTTTGGAAAATAGTTCAATAAAATAGGAGAGTTAAATTGAACTGAAAGGTTTTAAAAGGTATTTGAGAAACGGTTAAAATATGCATGAGTAGACTACAGTTCAAGGTTACACTTCATTTTGATGGTTCCCTTTAGATATTCTGTTGACTAAGTTAGGTTGCACCAACATGTCAACTCTCATTACAGTATTAGTAGACTGTTAGGGCTAGTAGAATAAGTTAACGTGTACTTGAAAAGTTACTTATAGATGGGGAGCATCAAAATAAAGAGTTAGCAGATATTAAGTCTACTAATCACTAATGAGAGTTCGTTGACATGTAGGTGCAACATTACTTATAGTCAACAGAATGTTTATGGGGACCATCAAAATAAAGACTAACCCAGATCAATTCACACATACAGTTGATTAAATTTAGTTAAATTCTGTTCAATTCTAAATCCAAACTACAGTAGTGACTCTACAAGTTTGATTAAGCCATTGAAATATGACATATGTAATACATTTTATATGTTTTAGAAATGTAAATATAAGGGGAAAAACAAAACACTAAACTTGGGTAATGTATTTATCTGACAAAATTATTTGGCAAAAAAAAGGGCAAAAAATACAGCCACAGGTATTTATTTTACTATGGACAAAATGCAAAGAAAAACAAAAAGCTCACAGGAAATCATTGGTTCTCTGATTTTTGCGTTTCTTTGTATGACAGCCTGGCCAAAATTATGTCCACACAATGTGGCATGTTTGAGCGTGGCACTTTGAGCGGATTTGTAAACACCTCTGATTGGTCATTGTGTTCACACGGGTGAAGATGTCAATTTTCCTAGGCTGGACATTTTGGCCACTACTGTAGCTGAGCTATCTTTTGCAGAACAGTTAAAAAAAAGAATCGGTGGGCACATAATAAAGTGCAAATTATTTTAAATTTAAATTCAAAACTCCAATTCTCATTCTAAACTAAATTCAAAATCACAATACTTCTTGGCTTTATGCCGAATAGTGCGGTGATACCACAGGCTGTACTGTTAGACCGGTAGATCATACTGCAGGTGCTCTCAGTTACCTTTGAGATGTTGAAGTCCAGGGTGAAGCTCTGTCCCTCTCCTTCTACCTGCCACACACACAGTGTGCAGGTGAGATCACAGGTGCTCAGGCTCTGTCTCTCCAGTGTGAAGGTGCAGTGCAGGGTCCGCTGAGAGCCGCTCCAGATGTGGTAGAATGGGATCTCCTAAAGGGCCAAAGAGATGTCGCACTGAATTCCATGTTGTTCATAACAACGAATCAGTTCTGAAATTGTATTGTCAAAACTGATTTTCAAAAACACGAGTCAAATAATATATTTTTTTTACACTATCAGTGTATGTAAGTACTCAATCTCTCTATCTCTCTCTATACATACGTATATTATAATCATGAAAATTAATAGCTTAGTATCCAATGGTACGTTTCAGTGCCGTAGGAGGATACAGTAAGATTTTCGCAACACTGAAGTATCCATAAGTTTCCTGATTTTGGCAACCTTTGGCAAACTTTGCATCTGACACAGACAAACTTCCAAGAAGAATTCTGTCACACGGTAGATAATACACAGCTTCAGTTCCATTAAAAGTTCTGCACTTGTGAACAATAGATCCAGCTGAATTTGACGGTCAGTAAGAAAAGCAGACAAAAGAAAAAGTCCAACACCTGATGATTTATGATGCTGTGGCTGCCGGTGCGAGTCTATGAAAGCTCTTCTAAATCTATTGTCACTGGCATTTTCAAACAGAGCAGGAAAATAGTTTCTTTGTCTCTGACAATAGTAGAACGTTCTGAAAAGCTAATTGTTCACAACAGGGGATTTGGATTTAATTTATGAGCGAGCACAATTCAGTAGATAGAACAGATATGCCTGCATATCCACAGTCAAATAAAATAAGAACACGTATTAAAACAATACATCGTCTGTCAAATTAAACACGTTCAGTGTGACGCTCTTATTTAACTAATTATTTAGTTTTATAACACGCTCGTCTCATATTGTCTCATTAATTGTGTAGAGCGACAGAAAAACAAAGATAAGCACACACCATTTAAGACAGCACATCAATCATGAACCAATCAAACAGCAAATCAATAAAAGCCAGTGTTATCAGAGAATATGCAGTACCTCAGTTTACTCTAATGGGGGAGCTGTTATACAGACTGAAAAGTCTGCAAGGAAACCAAGCCGAGCAACACGCTTATGTAAAAACTAGGAGACGTTCAGGTGAGAAAATGTTTCCTCTATGCACATTTGTGCTGTAACACTGTTAGCTGGCATCTTCAAATCCTCTGAGGAGCTTTTTACGCCAAGACTCCGCCAGAATCCAGAGACGCTCCTCCGAGGCCAATGCATACATGATCCAGGTAGGGAAACACACGAAAAATCAGGTGCTGCAGCCTTGAGCATTTACATATTGCTCTATATTTAATCTCCTCCACTGGGAAAAAGTCCTGAGATGGGCAGAGTGGTGAGGAAGACGTATGAGAAAACTGCACCGCTCTCAATCCTTCTTTACCCAAGAAGCCGTTAACTCGTAGCCAAGGCCGTGCATGTTATTAAGAGCAGACGTTCTAGGGTCCCTGCTCGCCAATTCACCCTATAATGGGCTTCTTTAACATCCCCGCACGTTCAGAAATACTCTAATGAGGCGAAACCAAAGAAATTTCCAATTACAGCAATCCGGAGGACATACCAGATCACACATCCTGTTAGAAAGCTCAGAGCGGCCACAGTGCCCCAAAGAAAAATAACTCCGCTAGATAAGTCTAACTCACTCAATTAAGTTCTGAAAAGACCTTGACAACAAAGAACAAAAACACAAACATAACATTAGCAGTACGTGTTAAAGAGGCAAACAGATAAAAATAGAGGGAAAACTGCACAAAGTAAAGTTTTGCAGCTCCTTTGCTCATGCAAAACTTGTTATAATGCCAGAAAGATTTGGGTAGTTGCTACATGGCTGTTAAAGTGTTCTGTATGGATGTTAGCAGGTTACTAAGACTAGGAATGACTTCTTCTTGATTATTATTATTACTTGGTTATTTATCATGTTCCAGGCATTTTCTTTTGTTTTTACTGTTAAATATTTGGGGTTATGGGTTTTGAAAAACCATCAACTCCAAGGAGCGATAGCAACCATACGATTTTTTAAACACAAATTAAGATACTTTTAATGAAAGCTGTCCCTCCATTGAAAGTCCAGGTAATAAAAACTTTATAACATGTCATAAAGTGATGAACCAAAAAGGTCAAAGTGTGATTAAATTAATGAATCCATAAATTAATCCTTATGAATAGAGTCTCGTGAAGAGATATGATGAACTTTATATGATGAACAGATTAAATATTATTTACATCTAAACAATGGACGTTCAAACATATGCCTGTGAGGTTTGTTCTAATGCTTGACACGGAAACAAGCTTTGGTGTTTACCACATGTGATGCACTCTACATGTTTATATGTGAATAACAGCCTAAATTAAATCATACATGTTCATTATGTAAAGCGACTGCATTTATTTATAAGACTTGGATCATACCTCTTGATTCATATGGATTCATTTATATAAAAAATAAATAAATAAATAAATAAAAAACTTTTTAGTTCTAAATCTTTAGTTTTGATTACCTGGACTTTCAACGGAGGGACAGAAACCTCTCAGGCTTCATTAAAAATATCTTTATTTGCATTTCAAAGATTAACCAAAGTCTTATAGTTTTGGAATGAGATGAAAGTGAGCAACAGAAATTTCATGTTTGGGTGAACCATCCCTGTAATTCAAGAAGTGCTGTAAGAGAGAGGTGGTGCTGCATAGAAACCCACCTGATAGCCGGCGAGTAGTTTGCTCCTCCAGTACGCCTGTGGCATGTCATGAATTGAGAGGCGGAGGTTGTGGTAGCTGTCTTTGAAGAGCAGGACGTGAGGCTCGTCAATCAGTCGACCTCCCAGCTGTCTTTCCATCTGCATCACCTCCTGTGGAGCAACACGGCACAGTACAGTCGGTCAGGCCACGGCCCTCATAACCCCGTTCTGTTCCCCATACGCTCCTTTAATATCACGCCAAGGTCAAGGCAACTCTGGTAAACGCACTCCAAATCCAAGGGTGCTGCGGTAATGAAGGTCTGGGCTCAGCTATTCGTCAAGCGCTCATTGTTCGTGCATCAAAGATTCGCTTAATTTCATTTCTGCAGCTGTGCCAGGAGAAATTTGTACTCGCACGTCTAATGTTTTCGTCTCGGTGGGGTTGGTGCGGCAAGGCCATTTGTTGCCATCAGAACGGCCATCTGGAATTAGGTAATAATATCCGCGCACATCCTGGCTGATCTATCAATTCTTTTTCAGGGCACATCTCTCATGCTAAAGCAGTGCACAGAGCAGAGGTCTCTGAAAGCTGAAAGACTCCCATCAAAGACCTCTGCTTGCACAGAGGAACTATGACTCAAACAATATGATGAATTGGACACCGAGGTTAGAGGACTGGCAGACCTTCCCAATCAGGACGGCAATCTTTCTTAACACTCAAACTTGCTAACAAAACAACAGCACAAAGGTAAGGACTAAAGGAAAACAAAACAGGTGAAGCGTTCCTGAGAAGCGAGCTGCGGTGAGTATAAAAGAAAGCTACTTGAACGAACAGACAACAAATGGAGGAGAGCGATGGGGGGTGCAGTAATTACCATATGTTTGATTCTTTTCTGTGTGAATGTGGATGCACATGAATTGTGTTTGAGAGCGCTTCTAATTAAGATGGAGAATCTCAGTGATTTTTATCTGCACATGGACGATTCAATTTTCTGCACTCTTTACCAAGTATCGGCAGACCCAGTTTCAATTAAAACGGTATAGAACCTGTTAATTATTCATTTGCAATACTTGCTGTACAAGTACCATATTATCTGCTTAGAGGGTACAATATGCAATATTTATTTTGTAGAAACCATGGAAACGCCAAAGACGCTTTAATATATTATGCGTTTTATTAGACAGGTGAGCAAAAGTTTGGATCGATCTATCCATCTATAAAATATGTAATTATGATAAAATTTCACTCATATTGCTGAGATTGTCACAATGCATTGTGCATGAATTCCTCAGAATTTGGCCAGAACAAAGTATCTTAATATGACAAAAAAGCTAAAACTAAAAATTCTAGACATGAGCTTTGTCTCCTGTTCCAGCGCAAAACACCCTTTTATCTTTGTACGGAGCATAAGTGGTTTCATGGGAGATAATGAAAGTAGTTTCAAACATTTTTACTATCAGAGTTGGAAAGTAAAGCTACAGTCTCTCACTATTAGCACAGTAAAGATAGAGACATTGTCATCTTTCATGGTTATTCGGGCCAGCCAGCGAGGTGAATTTTAAGAGAACCGAAAAGGTTAGAGGTCATTGTTCCATTAGGGCACATATCAGTCAATGGCACTAAGTGCACTAGAATCCGAAGAGGAATATAATCTCTCCTTCACGACAAAAGACACTTTATTTAGATGACAAGAACCTAATTTTATGTTCTTGTCTTAAACACAATCACTCTATGGGCAGAAATTAGCATTGCAAATTGCCACTTGCAGACTCTGATCCTGATTCTGACCTATCAGCACTTCTAGCTGTCTAGTAATGGGAGACACCAAAGAGCTTGCCAATTATCCCATTATAAAAAAAACTAAGAGCACGTATACCAATGCCGGCACAGTCCAGCCTGTCCACCCTACGTATATTAACAAGGCCAGCTCAAAATGATGAGCAGAAACATGTCAGTCTTGGCCCGCCGCTGCTGCATCCCAGCCAAGATCTGAGCTTGCCATTTGTGTGTTTGCTTATAACATATGTCTCGGGCTGAGGGAATACTGGCCTTGTTTACACCCCATTGTCTTGTTAATAAATTGTCACAGAATTTCATTAAAACAATCCAAAAATTCCTTTCTTCAATCGAAAAAGCACTTGACTGCACAGTCCGCACAGAAGTTAAGCAGACCTTTACAAAAATGCACCGTAGTAGTAGTAGTATACCATAGATATTTGTATTTAAGTAAAAAGTGGCAAAAAAGGTAATTAAAATTAGAGATAATAGTAATAATAATTATGATAACAACTTCTATATAAATAATAATAATAATAATAATGATAATAATAAATGTACATATATTGTATATTTTTATATATTACTATTTCATTTTTATAATTTATAACGATTTCAAATAAAAATTGATGAATGAACGAATCACTCAATCAATCAATCAATCAATCAATCAATCAGAATGGCCAAAGACATATAAATAATAACTTCTAAATTGTTTTAAGGTCATGTCTTTTCTTGCCTTGGACACCAAGAGAGCCAGAAGAGCCACTTGTTCCCCTTAAGAAAAAAAAAAGAAAAAGTGCTTGACATCCCTCACGAGAACTTCAGCAACTACAACATTTTGGAAACTGGTCACCATAGTAGTTTTTAGTAAGGACTTTTTTTACAGTACAATGGGGGAAAGTAATGTTACAAAGTAAAGTCTCATGGATAAAGACAAGATGGTGATGACTTAGCCATAGAAAATACTTTAGGATAAAAGGATTCTGTTTTTGACAGTGACTTTAGATGGAAAATAAAAACTAGGACGACGACCACCCTCTGACTTTTACTTACTCACTGGAAAACTGAGAGCCAGAGCAAGAGAGGGTGAAAAAGAGAGTGAGGGAGTGATATAATACAAAAAAAAAAAAAAAAAAAGGAATGGAGAGGAGACAGAGGCAGCTTAACACTGGTGTCTTCGGGTCAGAAGAGTGGTAAGCTTTAGAGAGACAGATAACAGGATTATGGGAAGCATGGCCACAGTCCTCGCGAGCCTACAAACCCTTCATCCTCGCAGGCCTGGACAGCTCCTGTGGTGTGCTGAGCCGGGGCTCTGACGGACTAGTGCTGCACTCCATTTGGGAATACAACAGACTCTTATATAGTTTATCTCCCCTCGCTGTCTTTGACAGAAGGAGGTTAGATGCTCAGCCACAACTCACACGCTACAAACGCTTCTCTGCCAAACACATACAGGCAAAACATTTTAAAGCAATTCAGGCAAAAGGGCAATGCGTTTACAAAGTTCACGGTAACCCAAACTTCCATTAAGATAAAGCACTTAATGCCAACTCAGAAGATTGAACCACAGTGGTCAAAAGTTCAAATTTCTGTTGCTTTTTGCCTACGGTGTTCTGGGTGCCTGTGAGGGTGTTGCCAGACTTGTATAGTTGCTAAGCTGGTTTGTGTAGTTGCTATTGCATTCTGTATAGTTGCTAGGGCGTTGCTCTATGGTTATCAGGATGATTTGGTGTTGTGATGCTGTTCTGGGTAGTTGCTAGATTGTCGCAAAGCCTTTTGCTATGGTGATTTCTGTGGTTGCAAAGGTGAATGTGAGGTCAAATGTCAAAAGTAAAAAAGAAGCCAAAGTTACATGTTGTACAAAGTTTAATACTTTGGTTTGTTCAAATCCCAAACCTTTAATGTGAGCAATAATCATAATAATAATGATGCTCGCCTTAGTAAATCAAATAAAAAGCTATTAAACATGAATGCAGAGTGTGGTCTATGCATTTGTCCCCATTGGCTTGCCAGTAATAAGGTACAAGAAATAACCATCATACCATATAAAATTAAAATGAGCTCGCCATAAATTAACAACCGCAGAGACAAGTTTGTTACGCAACATCTTAAATCAGTGAACTGCATAAAAAGGCTTTGATTTTAGTGACAGTATAGATCCGCCGCAATAGAAGATTTCCTCCCGTTTTTAACGACTTAATCTCAACTGTCTCACAGAGCATAAAGATATGATAGCATAACAAAGTGACTGACATTGACTAATTTCCGCCTGGTGTCTTCCACGACTTCTCAGCCGTGAGAAAACAGACCTTGCACTTTCTGAGCTGATGAGCAAGACAGAGAAGTCAGAAAAGTGATCTTAATGATGGAGGCAAACATTTCACAGATGTAAATCATCCAGACATATGTCTGTGAGTTTTCTCCAGCTGGTGATGAGATTATTTTTCTCTTTCTCTCTCTCTCACTCTCTCCCACCCAACACCTCAAATATTTTTCTCTTGCCTCCTCTCTCTGATTAAAAAATAAAAAATGTGAGCGATGTGCAAGATGCTTCCCAAACAAGCATGCCAGAGAGATGAATTTGACGAATCAGAGCAACAGTAAGTAACATACAGGCATTCTTTCGTCTCGTTTTCTCGCATTGTCGGGTAATGAAGCCGACTGTCTTGTTAAATGTTACGTCAGTGATCAAAGCCATGCACCATTTTTAGTTTCTCCCCCGGTAGCATGAATGCACGCACATATGCGCAAATTATGCTCAGACGTTAGACGAAAGGTCAAATATGAGAACACTCGCTCTCCCTCTCTCTCTATTTGTTTCTAGCCCACTCAGCAGATAGAAAACACCAGACGTGGCTCCACAGACATTTGGCTACTTGTCTGAAAGGTCTGAAGGGAGAAGAGAATATCACAGGGGTCTTGATTAAATGTGAACAACATTTGGAAAGAGGCACCAAAGGTCATCGTTCATCCATCTCTGAAACGAGAGGATATTTTACAATCCACTGCCTGGTGACGAGCCAGATAAACCAATGAACCCGAAACATTCCTCTGCTGGTGCTTCAAACTTCCTTCGCAACATGTTGATGCTGGCGCGCTGTAATCTGGATCTTTATGCTCTTTCTCCAGTGGCTGCATACACAACCAATCGTGATTTGTTGAAATGTCAAGTGCTATAGTGAGATCGCATTAAGAATGAAAGGACCAGAGCCTTGGTGTAGTGGTTTGCTTCTCAGCCGGGCCTAATAAGGTCAGGTTTACATTTGGAGGTCAATAATTAACCACATCAAAGGAAGTGTCTCTTACAGGGTCCTGTAGTTGAGCTTTAGGAGGGTCAGCTATGAAATGTCCAGCTACAGTGAAACCAGCAGTGGAGGCAGTTCAGTAATGGACTGTTGTACATTAAATATTAATCCAATTAGTCCCATAAGACTCACAAACACATTGAAAGCATCTCTATCGAAATGTCACTGACTCCCAAAATGTCATACTTGTGATTAAAGACAATGACATTGTTTTAATGTGGTTTAATTAGGAGATTAAAGATTGCTGTTGTTTTAGGCACAAGCAAAACTCATGACTGAGAAAGAAAGAGTGAACAGGAAAGAAATAGATTGTTAGAGAAAGGAAAATGTATTTGTATAGAGCGACAATTTCTTAGCTCAATGGAAGTGTGACAACCATCAAAAATAGTGGTATCTTATTCATTGGTGGCACATTACTGAGTTTCAAAGTAATTTAGTATCCCAGCAGCAATCAAAATACAATTAATATTCACCCAAGATGATGGTAGAGAAAGATACACACGCACACACACAAAAAACAATGCATCTCTGTCAAGACCGACTCTTCTAATGCTATGCTAATTCCGAAATCCTCTTCTGTTATCAGCAACGATTAGCATAATAATTCCATCACAATAAATCAGCCTCACATCTTTGAAGGAAAGTCAATCAGGGACTCAGATGTGCTTCTCAGGGGGTGAAACACCTGTTAGACCACAAACATACAGAGGTGTAAAGAGTACCTGAAAACTTGAATAAAAGTACAGATACCTTACAGTGAAAATGAGTCAATTACAAATTACAAGTCAGCAATTCCAAAACAACTTGAGTAAAAGTCTTACCCCCAGTTTCATGCATGTTTGAGCTGTATGCGACTTGTACTTGGAACATTTCTTAAAATATTTCAGTGCCATTGTTTTGTCACAAAATGCAGACCAATAAATGCTGCTGCAGAAAACGTTAGGTGCCATGCTAATCACAAATGTAGAGGAGTAAAGAGTCCATATACATAAATATGTAGTCAAGTAAAGAGTAAAAGTTGCTAATATCTTTGATACATGGTAAAACTACAGAGTAGCCAAAACGATACTCAAATACAGTAACTAATTACATTTATTCAAATGCTTTATGCCTCTGCAAACATACTCTACACAAGGTCACAAATGCTTGACCAATGCATTGCAGGATTGTAAGCATATTGCTTTACATGCATTCTTGCATCCATATAGGAGTTAAAAACCCTCAGTGATAACAGCAGTTGATGTGAAAGAGAAAACTGGACGTAGATCTTTTACATGAATTTTTTACGCTTGTTTAAAACATCGTGGAATAAAATGACATGAAATTGTTGCCATAGCAAGAAGCAGGGTTCCCAAACTGTTACTAATGATTCAACATGATATTTTCATGAACCTTCCAGTTGTTTTGATTCCTGTATGAGGAGTTTAAGAAATCATTTTGCTTTAACTTGCCAAAGAACAGATTCATTGAAATTAATTCTATGCCAGAAAAATATCTTCAATTAAATGATAGCAAAACAAGAAAAATATTACATATTAATTAATTTAGCAAATGCTTTTATCCACAGCAACTTAAAAATGAAGAATGCAATATATAAACGGTTCAGTAATGCTGAATTTACATAAATAAAGACTACAGCATGGAAAAGGCAATGTCGGTCCTGGAGAGTCCTGTAGAGTTTAGGTCCAACCCTGAAAAAAATCTCACGTGCCTGAAAATATGCTCAACGGAAACACGTTTTTGCAAAAACTCCCATATATCTCAAAAAAGTTTACACCTGCATGAGGTAGATTTTCTGGTAATTCGAAAAAGGAATATTTCGCAAACCTGCATTGGAAACATTTTTTTTTTACCTCGAAGCAGATAGGAGGGAGAAACATCTCATATGCCATCTCATTTCCTTGCCATAAATGCTTGGATAACATGCCTACGTCTCCTTTGATTAAAAATAATGGCTAGTGCAGTGGCTGGGATATACGTACACCTACAGCGGCACTACAGGACCAACATTGCCTATCCCTGGACTACAGTAACAGACATTTTTACAAAATTTATTTCAAGTTTTAAAATGAAGCGTTTGCATTACTTGCATAGAGTATGTGTCCAGCCTTAGGAACAAAAATCATCGCTCTTTTCATACCGACAACGATCAGCATTGTGATCATGACTCCCTACTAAACCACCCTGTAAAAAACTGCCTGTCCTATGAAGACACTGAGGCTTGCCACAACGGTCTGTGCATTTGAGGGGAGGGAAAAATGCGAATGGGGTGGAGTCATGGAAAGCAGCTCTACACGAGAGCATTGCATGACTGAGTCGGTTCACGTATGTAGGTTCCCCTGGAGTGGCCCACTCCGGATCAAAGGCAAGGTTAGTATGAAAGGAGGTCATGGGTTGAAAAAGCATCTATATTAGCAGCTCAACACCCTGGCTATAGATAAAAGCACATCACACATCCACACCTGCAATCGTTAAACAACAGGAACTTTTTTTGGGGTTTGGGGGGGGGGGTGAGACAAATCACCACTTCAACACTTCACTTTAAAATGACAGAACAGTCGATGTTCTCGTAAACCCTTCGGAGAGAATTGGAGAGGAGGTGCTCACATTCATCATAGGCTGGAGCACTTCTCATCTCTGCATGGCTAAGAGCTCATTTTAAACAAACCTAGCAAATTCCTGGCATCTCTTTCGCAATCTCTTTCCCCTGTCAGCCCACCCTAGTGGGGCCCAGCGGGCAGCTTTGGGTAGCGCAGGTCATTCTTTCTGGCAGGCTCTCAGAGGCTGGAGTGGGCAGAGCAGGGAACGGGCCCTCTTACTTTGACAGTGAGAGTGGAGCGGAGCTCAGGGGCCACGACCAGAGAGTCTCTCCTTTTCATTTACTAATTAAGCATGCAAATGAAATCTTAACAGTCTGCTCAGACGTGCTCCTCGAGGGAGGCTGCTTTGGCATTAGCTCTTGATTATTCCTGATCTGTTAGGAGGGGGAGCAAAAAAGCCAGAAGGAACTGAAGAAATTTCACTACGCTGATGAAAAGAAAAATAAATATGTAAATGTATGTATGTATATACTATGGTGGCCAAGAGAGCTCAATGCACTGCAAATAAAAAAACAAACGCAAATAGAAAAAAAAACACCAACAAATTAAGAAAACGTGATCATCAGTTTGACAACACATGTGCTGCAAATCCTCACAACACAAGCAAACACAGAAACACGCTGCAAATAGCACAAACCACAACGGAAATGTTTCAAGGGGACCCTAAAAAACGACAAACCCTACTTGACAACAGCACAAGCTAAAAAATATTATTAAAATATATTATGTAGGCATTAATGTGTTTCACTAACAGCAAAGAGTTTTAATATGTGGCATTGTTTTTAACTCATTAAACTTTAAGAGATGATGATTTAGTGGATGATTTAAAAATATTCGTTAATCATGTGTAGCATACTAATGTAACGTCATCGCAACGGCCGCCTGAGGGCGCTCGACGACCACGTCATCTGTGAGCGTGAGTTTCTAGCAAACTGAAAAACGCTTTATTAACAATAATAAATACAAGAAATAATGTACACTTGTTAATGTGTGATTATTTTTGTTTGCAGTTTTTTATAGTATTTAATGATTGTGAACACACTGTGCACTCAAATGCCGTACACTATATAGGGATTAGTGAATGAGTGAACGGGTGAGTGGTTTCGGACACAGCTAATAAGCAGCTCCTAGTAGGGTTTGTCATTTTTGGGGTCCCCTTGAAACATTTCCTTTGTGGTTTGTGCTATTTGCAGTGCGTTTCTGTGTTTGCTTGTGTTGTGAGGATTTGCAGCACATGTGTTGTCAAACTGATGATCACGTTTTCTTAATTTGTTGGTGTTTTTTTCTATTTGCAGCACGTTGAGCTCTCTCGGCCAACGTAATATGCTGTATATAGATACTTGCTGCTTTCAGTACATACACGACATACTGCTGTGAGCAAGTAAGACTTGCTGCAGCTTTACAATATAGCATACATGAATAATCCCAAACAGAGCATGTGACAATGAAGACTGAACAATAACAAAGCCAAATGTATGTCATAAAATATCCCCCATCATGCAGGAGATAAAGGAAATGACAATTCAACATTCTATACTGCCGCTGAGCCATAGGAACTTGTGTGTGTGCTACTTATGTGTGTCTGGCCCTTTATTTTTATGCTTGGTCTTTATGTGTTTGGTCTTGGTGGACTAGATACTAACAAAACATCTTTGATCAACCAACAATCAAAGAGATTCACTCAGCAATGAAGATTCTGTCATTATTTACTCACCATCAAATTGCATTGAACATGTATGACTTTCTTCCACAGAAAACAAAACATTTTAAATTGGGTGAACTATTCCTAACTATTATACACTGGTTTAAGTTGGTCCTTTTGGCAGGGTACAAAGAGGACTGTGTATTTAGAGATAGAAGACCAAATTATAGGTAAACAATGCAATTGGCATAATTACAGGTATATGTGACCTGTGCCGGCAAAATGAGTCCCAATGAGCAAATTTTCAAAACTGAGTTATTGTTATCCCCACATTCTCTAATAAAAAAAAACATCCAAAATGGTGTTGGATTTGTTGGAATCAGACAAAAAAAATGACTGAGCTACAACTGATTGAAGTCGATAGAGTCAGCAAAGTCAATTTTGAGAAAAATCGAATTAAAGTTTTCTGAAGTTTCCTAAACAAAACATAATTTTTCAGGGTCAAAGGAAAGGTACTCCTCCTATTTGTATGTCATAGAACATACCAATATAGATACTTTTAGATGTTTAATTGCTATTTGGATCACTAAACGAGGGCTTAAATTGACATTTCGACCAAAATTGACATTTTGCCTGTAGCTCGAATCGTGTGCATTCCGACTCATTTTGCCAGCACGGGTCACGTATTTTGAATTCACCTTTAGCAGGTCCTGTGTGTCGTCCATGCAGTAGATGCGGATGTTGTACTCCAGCGTGGAGCAGTAGGCAGGCCCAAACATCAGCAGTTTTAGGCGTTTAGCGGCAGCCATGCTGAGGGACTCCCCGACTAGAGCAAAGCGGCCCAGCTGCTCAGTAAACACCCGGCACGTCTCCGCCTCCAGCTGGCAGTAATACGGCTCCGACACCAATTCCTCACCCAGCTGAAGTACATCCTGATGAGCCAATAAGAAAATGACATGGGGATCAGAGGGGAGGGCAGAGAGCAACTGTATCAGTGAAGTTATTGGAGAGATGGTCAACTCCTGCCCTGAGGATGTTCGGTGTCAGATTTTAGATACAACGAAGTGACTTGGGTGAGCAGAAACTGAAAGATCTGCATAATGAACTGTGTTCTGTGCTCTAATGAGACACTAATAGCAGGAGTTCATTATGAATCTTCACACATGGTAGTGCCCACTAAGACATCAGAGCTTCCCTTTCTTTTTCTTACAAGCATTGGGAAAAAATCTTACATCTCATGTGAAAAGACAATAAGTTAAATATAACAAAAGGAGCAATTAAAACAAACCAATTTTATGCATTTATTTCACCATTCTGATTTGTAAAGAGAACTACATTGTTACATTTTACTATATTTGCTGGTGAATCTATACCAGCACTAAGGCTTTATTTGTTTGTTGAGATATACAGTGAAATTGTTTGAAATATTACAGTTTAAAATAGCTGTTTTCCATTTTTTATTATATATATATATATATATATATATATATATATATTAAATAAAATTAATTCCTCTGATGGTAAAGCATCATTACTCAAGTCTTCAGAGATGATTCTTCAGAAATCATTCTAATATGCTGATTTGGAGATCAGGCTTAATATTTTTGTGGAAACCAAGATTAATTTTTTAGGACTTTTTTTAAGCATAAAATGTTCAAAAGAGCAAAGTTTATTTGAAATGATGTTATGAAAGTTATCTTTTGTAACATTATCAATCAATTACTGTCACTTTTGATCAATTAAATGCACCCTTGGTAAATAATGTTGGTGAATGTATATATATATATATATATATATATATATATATATATATATATATATATGTGTGTGTGTTTGTGTGTGTGGTGTGTGGGCGGGTATTCCCTATGTTATGGGGACCAAATGTCCCCACAGGTATAGTAATACTAGTAAATTTTGATCTTGTGGGGACATTTTTTTGGTCCCCATGAGGAAACAAGCTTATAAATCATACAAAATTATCTTTTTTGAAAATCTAAAATAGCAGAACATTTTCTGTGATGGGTATGTTTAGGGGTAGGGGTAGTGTAGGGGGACAGAATATACAGTTTGTACAGTATAAAAACCATTACGCCTGTGGAATGCCCCAATAAAAAATGAAAACACAACATGCTTGTGTGTGTGTGTGTGTGTGTGTATGCATGTATGTATCAATGATTTAAGCAATCATTCATGTCCAGTATAAGATGCCAGTATCACCTTTCCCCCACTTCATTTTAAGATATGGACATTACTTCATCCTACTTCATTTTGTACCCCACTGTTTTGTGTTAATCAATTAGTGACTTTGACAGTTTGAGCTGTTTCTCTACTAATAACCAGAAGAATAAACTAATTAACAGGTTGTCACATGCAATATGGAACTCATCAGGACATGGCAAGACAATTCCTTTAATTGGAAGTACGAATAATGACTGGCATCAAAGATGTCTTCAAGTGTGCATTGTATAGAATAATGCAAAGAAAAATGTATTAAAATCACAAGATTTTCATTCTGTCAGAAAACGCAACTACCAGAGGCCAACATTATTGTGAGGGAACATGCCGTTTTCTCACAGTCTCTGGTCAGATACAATCACATAATAGCTCCCCAGAGTGGCTTTAATTAGAGAAAAGGCAAGTGGGATATGTGACGACAGAACCTTTTGCAGGAAGCTCATCAGAAAGATTCCTCACACACCGGCTCTCTCTTTTTCTCCCGCTCACACCATTATCTAATCAAATACAGAGAGGCGGCCCTACTGTCATGCACCTCTGGATCCGGGCCAGGAAATTACATCCAGCAATCAATAAAATAAGCCACTATCTTCATCAGTGAAATTAGTATTGGCACAAGCCGTTTTCCATTTGACCACAATGAAGTCTAATTTTTTTTTTCATTATCATTTTTTCTTCCAAATGACTGAAAAAAAAAAAAAATCATCCTGCGGTTCGATAACGACACGGACTATATTTCATTCTCTTCTGCTCGCATTTTGCTGATCTGCGTCCTCTGGAGAAATTAATTGCTGCGAGTCTGTCTGCCAAGGCTCCTTCCAGGACAAACTTCCCTGTGTTTTTTTCCCTCTTTTGTCTGCTGTACCTGGCCAAGAACGGCGACCTGCCGCCGATGGGCTATATTTGGGGCAGGGGATGATTAAAAGTGCTGCTCTACCCTCTATCTAAGACAGGCCTATTCATTCTACTGCCGCCCCATTGCTGCCACACCAAGGAGCCTGAATAATTTATGCACAGTATCAAACATGAAAGAAGACCTTCACTCTCTTCCTCCGCCCTTCCTTCCTAGGTTCCTCCTCTTCATCGTCTATGTCCCTGATGTATCTCGCAGCGACCCGGAGCCGTTCAGAGCAGATTTGGAAAAGCCATCAGGCATAATGAAGGACTCACCCCTGCTCAGTTTAAAGGTGGGTGCTGATGACCATGGGATGGAATGAGGAAAAGATCCATACAATTAAATGGAGATTAAATGTGAAGGTATGAGAGAGAGGTGAAATGAGGAGTGCGCTGATGGAGACACTTCAGAGCTTTATTGTCTGAGAGGCTATTTGAAATGATTATGACGATACAGACCATTTGCCCCATAAGATATTCAATTCAGTAGCAGGATGATGAGAGAGAAAGAGATGGGAAAGGGCAAGAAAGGTGAATGTAAGCATGAATTCCTCCTACATACAGTTCAACACTTATTAAATTGAGGCACTATCTTATAGAACAGAATCTTTATTTATCACCACGCTAATGATGCATGGGGCTGATGGAATTCCTTCTCGTAACTTCACATGGTGTCACCATGTGGGGTTGGTTTCACTGGAGAAACTTGTATGCAAGTGGGTAAATCTCACAAAAATGTCAAATGTAATTTTCAGCATCCCCTGCATGTTAAAATAAATGTAACTATATTTTGCATAATTTTTGCAAATTTTTTTTTATCCCCATGTACATTTTATTTCCCCAAGTACATTTACAATTTTTTTTTTTTATCCCCAAGCACATTTCTACATTTCAGGTTTTTAGGCCAAACATATTTTAAATGCAGAAAGAAGAAAATAATTCAAATTCTAAAATAATTTATATTCATAAAATGAAGGCTTGAGGGTGAGTAAATAATTTTTTTTATTGTTATTATTATACATTTGTATAAATTATAATTACATGATAAATAAATATCTTCTTCTTTCTTTCTTTTTTAATAAATCTGCAAAAATGTCAAGAATTCTGTGTTTTTCTGTCAATATGGGGTGCTGTGTGTACATTAATGAGGAAAAAAATAAACTTAAATGATTTTAGTAAATGGCTGCAATATAACAAAGAGGGAAAAATTTAAGGGGGTCTGAATATATAAATATAGTATATGAGTATGAAGCTGAAGAAAGTGCATCCATTCAAAGCAAAATGTTCTCCACACGGATCTGGGGGGGTTAATGAAGGCCTTCTGAAGCGAAGCAATGCATTTGTGTAAGAAAAATATTCATATTTAACAAATTAAAGTAAAATACTACCATCTTCCATATTCAACTTAGGAAGAAAAGTGTAACGCCTCTCACAATTCAAAACGCTTATGCTAAGTCTCACGCCTTCCGAATTCAAATTACGAAAAAAAGTACGGTCAATACGGAAGGCGGTCTGGTGGAAGCTAGATATTGTGGAGATATTGTAGATATTATAGATCTTGTATAGATATTGTAGCGAGTGTGGAGTATGTTTATGATGGATGGATGCACTTTCTACAGCTTCATACTCATTGGTCCCTTTCACTGCCATTATAAAGCTTGTATGCGTCAGGAAATTTGTTAATATAACTGTGATTGTGTTCATCAGAAAGAAGAAAGTTATATATACCTAGGATGACTTGAGGGTGAGTAAAGTTTGGGGTCATTTTATTTTAATTAATTTAATTAATTTTCATTATTTTTATTATTTTTTAAAAATACATTTAATATAAATATAATAATTTAATTAGTAAATTTTTCTCATATTATGGAAATAACAATTTTCCAGAGGGTTAGTTATCAGCCCATATCTTTACCGCTAAATGCACACAAACGCGAATGAACACTGACCTCCCACGTTCCCTCATATGACTGCTTCTTGAGACGGATAGCCCAGTTCTCCAGGCACGCATCAGAGCAATGGTCCATACTGAGGATGACAGGCCGGGTGAGCACCACACCGGGTGGTCCGCAGCTCACCACGGGGCTCAGCAACGTCTGACACCCAGCCAGGGGCAATCTAGAGAGAGGCAGAGGGGGAGAACATGGTCAGGATTCAACCAAAGGTCTAGATGGATGGGCAATGTCAAGCACAGAGCAGACCCTTTAATAAGACAGGCTTCCTCTATTAATCAGGGCTCTGGTGCTCTGATCTGACTTTTCACACTCTGCATTCAAGCCCAGTAGGGAAGCTGGTCGTGAACACTGCATGAATGCATGAGCAAAAAATAGCCAGACCGTTACCTGGTGCTTCGCTCCGACAGGAAAATCTAAAACAGTAGAACATATCCCTCGCTGTGGCCCATGGCTCATTTGCATTTAACAGACAAGGCACACATCGCATACACACAAGCTTTTGATATCTCAAGCTAGCATTAGTCTTAAATCCGAGCAAACGGCTCTCACACACACACAATCATACATGCCAGAATTTGAAGATTAACTTCAATTATATTTGACGCTCTGTGCCAGGCCTTTTTAAAATCTGATACAAACGGTGCATTCTTTCTTCGTGAGGCAGATCCTCAGATTGTTTCCAGGGACCTACCTCATGTCTTCCTTCTTCTGAATGGTGAGATAAATCTCATAAATCTTCCCTCTGGGAATGGCCTCTGGCGGGATGAGCAGGCTGATTCCTAATGTAAATAGGAAAAAAAAGAGACAAAGTAGGCTCATTTGTTCAATCTGAACACAGCTTTTGTCACAGCTCACAGTGGGCCTATATGTGACAAAAGTAAATGCGGTTAACACTGCTACAAATCCACAGTCAAGGTCAAAGATGTCATCTTTCAGGTGTATCTTCAAAACCTCTTTCACTTTCTGTCCTGGAGATGAGGACAGGGACAGGAAGTGCCTAAAGCAGGGTTATGTCTATGAAATTAAACACATAATTCGCTCTTTCGTTCATTATCAATCAATCAATCAAACAATCAATCAATCAACTCTGGAAATTATAATATACAAAAAATAAAAAAATGACTAAAATATTATTATATACTATTATAAACCTTTCTGCATCTGATCAGATTATTATGGTGTAAAAAAAAATGAGTTAGTGATTTGAACAAATCCCTAACCCTAAATATTAAATTACAGTGTGCACTAAAATTGCATAAAATTAAATAAAATTGATGCTGCTATGTTTATAATTAAATCAGCTAAGAAGAAAAACTGTTTGGTGACCACTGCTATAGGGGATGCAATTATACTGCATTCATTCTCAAAACCGCAGCAGATAACAGGCATCTAAAGTATTCACTCAGCAAGGATATGCAAAAATTTGCAAGCAAAACAAAATTCACCAAAAACTTTCGTACTAAATTTTACGCAAGAGGTCTGTAATCTGGGTCTATATAGAAGGTGTTCATTGTCTTTGAACTGGTTTTGAGAATGGCACACTTGGCATTGCTGGAGGATTTGGCGAGAGCGGCATATGTATGACGAGAGTGACGAAAGTCTGTAAGGAAAAGTTGTGCGGAAAGCACTTATATGGAGATGTTAAATGTCGGAGATGTTTATGCAAATGACTAATCTCATGGAAGCAGCCGCTCGATTAGAATACTCCAAATTCACTAACATTAAAATTAGATTAAGAACAAACTCATGTGCATACGCACGTGTTGTGAATTAGGTGGAGATTTTTAGTGAGAAGTTCTCTTGTGTACAAATACGAAATAATCCACGCAATTATTAGTGAATGAGACCCAATGTTCTTAGCCGAGGGAGCCCTGGTTATTTCATTTCCACTGCCTCGCGAGCTGTCTCTTTGACCGCGAGTGATTCATAATGTGACAGCCTGATGAACCCTCTGTCTGTGATTAAGGAAACTAATTGGTTTGAATATACTCTGGTGGTGTCCTTGGAGTGGATAGAGTTGCAGGCACTATGAATGTGCACGCTGCATATCGGCTTACAGTGCCACGGCTGACAACGAAGCCACTGGCTCGGCTCGCAGAATTTGCAGAGAGGTATCCTTCAAAAAAAGAAAGGGAAAATAAAACAAGACGTTGCCCAATTACAGCTATTTCTGCCGAAAAAAGAAAACGGTCGTCATTGTCATAACACAATCATTAGTCTATAAATGGAAGCAAATCTTTGCCCGCTCTGAGTTGTTCCCTGAAACACGTCTTTAGAAGATGTTTGCATTCACTCGTGCCTCGATTTACATAAAACTGCTTGGATTACCGTGTAATTGGATCACTTCACCCTTCCATTTTAGGCCAAGTCGGTATAATAACATTGCAGTTAACAAAGCTACAGAGTTCTTTCACAACACTCCTGACTAAACACAAAAAACATTTTGTACTGTTTGTAGTACAATCTAGTACAATCAAGTATAATCTTACCAGTGTTGGGGAGGGTTAGGCGGCCTCCCAGGAAATTGAAAGTGCCGTAGGAGGTGTTGACGTTGTCTCTCGGTAGCGTTTTGAAATATGTCTGAGAAGAAAGGCGGTTCATGAAGTCGTTGGGGTCGCTGGGCAGTTTGCCGTTGTGCAGAGTGTGGGAGCCGTTGGGAAGGGGCTCCAGGAGGGGGCCGTTGCTCATGGAGAACTTGCCGGCGACTTCATGTCGAGAACGTAGTGTTCCCTGATAGCTAGTGGTGGTGGTGGTCAAATCAGGCTGAATGGTGAGCAAATGAGAGTTTTCTGTAAAAACAAAGAGAAAGAAACCAGTGAAAAACACTTCAAAAGGTCAAGCTGGTTAAAAAGTACACAAATTGAAATTCAGTGCAAAAGCACAAATCCATGGATGTAGCCAGGCCCCTGCGCTGAGAGAGACTCACTCGTAAATAAATCAATGCCTCCTCCTCCTCTTTACAGCCACAATCAATTCCATACAGCGTTTAAAGAAAGCCTGGCAGTCACAGTTTAAATTTTTTACACTTTAAATATAGCTTACTGTGTGGCTTCATTCAGGTTCAAATCCCCCAAAATCCAACTCCATATTTCACGATTTCAGAGCAGTTCTCGTGTTTTTTCCACATTAAACACTTTACATATGTAAAAATAAAAGTGCACAGCAGTAGGCAGATTTGTTTCGTGGGAGGATCAATGGAAATCAGCTTAATGCTACTATTACCAAATCACTTTCCAAGGTAGCAGGCGGAAGAGTGAAGGTCTCCTCTCACTTACAGCTTCAAAGATGTTTCAAGTAAAACCAAATCACAAATATTTGTGAAGATGAAACACAGAACTATGACTACCTCGGTTTAACGCAAACAATGCACAAACACGGACACATTTGCGAGACTGTGGGCTGCTACGGCCACAGGTGGTACAGGAACACGGGCACTGGGATGAAAGGATGAGCGTGAAACACCGTGACGAGGGTTGGATAGTGTAGAGAAACAATAGCCTACTGCTGCGGGCTGCCCTGCGCGGTGCCCACACACCTGGCTTTGTGGGCTTGATGCCCATGGGCTGGAAGCCAGTGGTGAGGATGGAGGAGTCGGCCACATCTGCATCAAGACCTTCCTTCTTCCTGCGGTACACCAGCACCAGTATGATCAGCAGCAAAGTCAGACACAGAGCCACCACCACGATTCCCACGTACAGGGCCACATCTTCAGCACCTGACGCCGCTGCGCAGAGATAGAAAGAGACAGTGTGTTACTCATTGTCGCACAAAATTTTAGTTACCATGTTGTCAATATTCACATTTTTTATTAGTCAACAATGAGTTGATTAGGCTGATATTACAAGCAGTATCTAAAATGTTTGGACGCCTCATTTTACTTGAACCATGTCAGCTTCTAGATTGTTATTTATTATATCATCAAGTTGATTAAAACAAATATCATCTTGATATTGATTAAAACAGAAACAAAAACGCTATATTTTCTCTGTAACAGTTTCAAATAACTTGATATTAATTATTTTTATTAATAATACTAACATCATTGTGTTACACAATGCTAAATAGATTATTACACATTCGCTCAAACAATTAAAAAGGTTTATGTATGTAAAACTACACTACCATTCCAGTTTGTAAGACTTAAGAAGTCTCTTATGGACTGCCTTTATTTAGACAAAAATACTTAAATATTTAAAAATACAAAAACTTTTCTATTTGATGCAAATGCAAAGCTAAATTTTCAGCTACATTACTTCAGTGTCACATGATCCTTCAGAAATCATTATAATATGCTGATTTGCTGCTCAAGAAACTTTTCTTATTGTGAATGTTGAACACAAGTTATGCTGCTTAATATGACTACAAAAGAAAACTGATGTAAATGTCATTTTCGATCAATTTAATGTCCTTGCTGAATAAAAGTTTTAATTTCTCATCCTAAAAAAAGCAATTGGAAAAATGTATCTGTATCAACATTTTTGCCAAAAACAGCCAAAATATGTGTCAATATGTGCATATCACTGCAGAAATGAACATTAGTTGCAGTAAAACAGTAAGCACTTTTAACCGTTTTCACACACAATTATGATTACAGAGGCAGATTATGGATTAATAGACTTGTTTTCATGAGGCTCCTTGCACAAAACACTTTTTACCATAGTGCAGATTTGTAAACGAATTTATTTTGGAGTTCACATCACTTACCCAGCTCCAGATGTTCAGTTTTACAAACGTAATAAGCTTGCTCGGTAACTCAGCTGTTACAGAATTGTACTTGCAATGCGAAAAGTTCGGGCACAAATCCCGTGAAAAATGAGTCATGGCAAAAGAGCTCAAAGATAAGAGTACAAAAAACAAGCTTAAATGCCATGGTTACGGTTGTGTTCGTGTCACATTTGCTTTTGTTAAGACTATCGGATAGGTTTAGGGTTTAGTGTAGGTGTAACCTACGTCATTTTAAAACGTGATGGAACATTAGCCTAAGCTTTTAGCGCCAATCACCGGACATTTCAATTCAGAACTGCGGCAATACGTACAAAGTCCAACGTAATAAAACGTTGCTATGTTCACGTTCATCTGTTATGGAAAAACTTTAATGTTCACTTTGAAACTGGCGCGAAATGTGCACGAGGCAATTTGTTTTTTCTAATGAGCCTGGGCCGTAAAAAAAAAGGATGCAGTATGTAGTATGTATACTGTGCAGTTTTCACCTGAATGGCTTACTGCATTTGCCAAATATGCAGTAGACAACAGAGAAGACCGCATAGAAGATATTTTTTTTAGACAAAAAACTATATACTGTATACTGTGCAATGCATGCAGTAAGTATTCCACTCCAAACATAGCCTGAATAGCTGGTGTAAAACTGCTTAAAGTGATCATCAATGTCAATTTTAAAATGGAATACCTGTTCTTTCCGTGCATTTCTGTGTAATCTGACATTAACCAAATTTTTCCAGATGCCAGTGTTTTTTTAAGCATAAAATTATTAGCAAACAGAATTACCTAAACCTGACTTGGCTTGCATTGTGTGTAAGGGAATTAACTGCTGGGAAATCATTTCAGTAGATATGCAGCTTCCCCACTGCCGCCTCCTTAAAAAGGTAATCATATCTGTGCTTCAGTGGGTTGTTCTGCAGTTGGAAAGATGGGAGTGTTTGCTGGCAGCCTGCTACATCAGCAATCTTCAAGTTTTGGAATTTATGGCCATGATTTTGAAAGACACTTGCTTCCAAAAAGAGTGAGGGAGAGAGAGAGAGAGGGAGAGAGAGAGAGAGAGAGAGAGAGAGAGAGGCAGTGTGTGTGTGTGTGTGTGTGTGTGTGTGTGTTTCTGACACAAAGCAGATTTCCTTATGAATCCACATAATTTCATGTGCCCCCTCTCGTTGTGGCCTGCAGCTTTATGGCTGAGTACCCAGAGACAATCACATCCAAAATTATTCTAATCAATTGTGTCGGTGGGGAATGGGATTTGTGAAGGTTGTCTCTGTGGTGCGCTGATTTTTGGGTGGTAGAGGTGTCTGCGCTCACTGCTGGGAGAGACCCAGTGGCTCTGCATTGTGAAGAGAGACTGCAGAGGCGTATTCAGACCGATTTAGACGCTCTGTGGACTGACAGCTAAAAGCTACGAGGAATTTCTCAGCCAAAACTACTGAACTCTGGGGTAGAGCCAAAGCTGTGCATATGGGCCATTTCACTGAGGATTACGTACTGTCCCGCATCACAGTTCACTTTCAAGTAAATATTGCCTCTAAAATTACAAAATGTATAATATAATATAATATAATATAATATAATATAATATATACTACCGTTCAAAAGTTTGGGATCGGTAAGATTTTTAATGTTTCAAAAGAAGTTTCGTCTGCTTACCAAGGTCGCATTTATTTAATTAAAAACACAGTAAAAACATTAATATTGTGAAATATTATTACATTAAACTGCTTTTTATTTGAATATATTTTACAAAGTAATTTATTCCTGTGATGGCAAAGCTTGAAGCTTATTATCAACGGTGTTGTTTTTTTCAGGATTCCTTGATGAATAGAAAGTTCAAAAGAACAACATTTATCTGAAAGACAAAGCTTTTGTATTTCATTTTACACTATCATTCAAAAGTCTGGGGTCAGTAAGATTTTTTATTTTGTTGAAAAGAAATTAAATAAATTAATACTTTTATTCAGCAAGGATGCATTAAATTGACAAAAAGTGACAGTAAAGACATTTGTAATGTTACAAAAGATTATATTTCACATAAACGGTGTTCTTTTGAACTTTCTATTAAAAGAATCCAGAAAAAAAATATTGTACAAAAATATTTTGTACAATTGTACACATTAACTGTTTCCTGATCACCAAATCAGCATCATATAATGATTTCTGAAGGATCATGTGACACTGAAGACTGGAGTAAGGATACTGAAAATTCAGCTTTGATCACATGAATAAAATATTTCAAAACAGAATTTTTTTTTTTAAATTCTAATAATATTTCACAATATTACTGTTTTTACTGTATTTTTAATTAAATAAATGCAGCCTTGGTGAGCAGACGAAATGTCTTTTAAAAACATTAAAAATCTTAGCGATCCCAAACTTTTGAACAGTAGTGTGTATATGTGTGTGTATATATATATATATGTGTGTGTGTGTGTGTGTGTGTGTGTGTGTGTGTGTGTATTTTCAATGTATTGAAAAATATGCTGTAAGGTCTGTGTGTCAATGTTAATAGTTCACAAAATCATAAATTTGTTGTGTTTAATTTAAAGTGACAATTTACCTTTGAAGCATTTTTTTTTTTGCTCATAACGTTGTTTAAGGTGGATGGGGGCAACAAAGTTATTTTTTTAATTATAGTTTTAGCCCTTTATTTGCCCTTCATTAGTGTGACCAAAACTACACAGGAAGTTTGACTCAATCATGACACAATCACACTTTCATCCTCACACTATCTGCTTGGTTTTTTGGACTAAACGAGTGTGAGATTGTCAAAGGAAATGATTAAATTAGAATCATCCCCAAGCCCAAAATCACAGAGACAATTAAAACAGGGCTGTCAATTACAATTATGCCAGTCTGAGTCACTCTAATTAAGCTGTCTTCTAATTATTCATCACACTCTTAATCACCAGTTGCAATAAACACCCTCATTGCTATCAGCAGATATGTTACCTAAGACAATCTACACTTCTCGGGACTACAGGTGCCTGGTCCAGTTAATTTCATCCAAATATAGCTCCATTATTCCGACGTGACTTCAGAGTGTTGCTAATGCCGCTCAGGAGTCATCGGCAACATGTCTTGACATGTTTTGTGTGAATGGGTCTGACTGATGACTCTGTCAATACGACATGATACCGTGCAAGCAGGAGGGTGGCCGAGCTGCAGGAAGTAGCATTTCATCAGGGCTTGTTTTATGACAGCTGGTCAATCGTGAATGACTGAGCGCATGCAAACAGGAATCGCTCCTGCGTCTTGATATCGACGATGCATTAAGTATGTCTGCGGGAAGTGACTTTGTCATGGTTTAAAAGGACTTATGATATCATAAACTGAAAGTTGTTGCACCGAGAGATGATAGAGGGTTGGGTTTGTGCCTGTAGTAGGTGCAAAAAAGAAACAGGCTGAAATGTTTGTAAATCTGTAAAGCCCTGAGAGTGGAAGCAAACTTACTCTCTACTGAACCAGTTTCTGTAAAAAAAACAGTAAATTATATATATAATTACATATATATATATATATATATATATATATATATATATATATATATATATATATATACACACACCCACACACACACACATTATAAATATATATATAATTTTTTAATTGTTTTACCTTCTTATATACTGCATATATAAATATATTTTATTTATTATTTTATTTGTAATATCATTAATATAATAAATTAATAATAACTTATGATAACCATTTAACATTAATGGGGAAATAATAATAGTAATATTATTATTAATAATAGTAGTAAAATAATAATAAATAAAATTGAAACAAATAAAATGATACATTTTTAAGAATAAAATCAGTAAATATGAAAATATGATATATGTATATGTGTGTGTGTGTGTGTGTGTAAATTATATTAAAAAGGCAGATTAAATCCAACACATTATGCAGTAGTGCTCACTCAAACCCATGCTAAAGATAAAAATTTAAGGAATGATTAGGCCTTCATTATAATAGGACATTTGAGTAGCTTTTTAAAAACGTGTCTTGGAAAAAAAAACATTACTGGTGTGTATCTTAAGACAAAAAAAATGTGTCTTATTTTGTCGGGACACATATTTTAAAATATGTAAGTACAAGTTGTTTTTGGTTAAAACAGCTCAAACAAGCATTTTAGTCTGGGACTAGGTTTAAGGGAATATTTCATATCACTTAATATAACCAAAGTTACCACAATGGTTAAATGATGCATACTTTTCTTTGTGTTTTAAGTTAATTATAATAATTAAAAAAAAAAAAAAAACCTCTACATTTTATAATGTTCAATTGTCAGAGATTATAAATGAACATTGTATTACTTATTAACAATGCAAAGATAATGTTATATTTAAAGCAATATGCAGACAAAATATATTATATTATACTGTATTATCCACTTAATGTGCTACTGCCAACACTGCCCACGGCTCCAACAAAATGCAGGATGTGTTTCATTCCGTTACTAAGTTTCTTCCCTTCCTATTCACCAGCTTTTTTTTTTTTTTTTTTAATCCACTAACCTTCTTGGACTTATCAGAGCCTCCCTAGTGCAACTTTTTATCACGTCTAACAGATGTATTGAAGTTGCCTATAGACCGGGCTCATGTTCCCTCTGCCCTGCTCAATAAATGAACAGACATCCATCACGCTTTAATTGACACAGTTAATCAGCTTTTATAATTGGATGGATTCTGCCTGATTCCACACGGCAGTATTCTGCCACCACAGCACCTCGTCTCTGTCCCGCATTCAAGCGCTCCATGTCAAGGCGAGGGGAGAGAGGCAGCCGATCTGTGTTCGGCATCAGATTCCCACACCCTTGCTCCCTGTTTGCTGTAATCAACACAAAACAGAACGAGCGATGTTCCTGCTGTTCCTGAGGCTGATGTAAGGGGTGTCGAAACACAGGTTTCTGGAGGTGTAACAGAGTGGGCTCCGAACATCTTGTGCTGTCTAACAGCGGGGCGTCAGGCCTGGCCTGAGGGGAAAACTCCGCCTGTGGGTAAATCTCAGAGAGTGCCTCCCCTACTCTCACGGTGGGATACAACCTACAACCTGCAATTCTTCTATCATGGCTGACAGAAACAGGTTGACATTTAGGAGACACTAGTGATTGTGTCAGGAAGATTCGGAGTTGAAGTTTATGCTACAGTAGAGGTCTGTGTTGTGCTCATATTGATAAAAAACTAGCATGAGCCTTTATCGGGAAGCATTTATCACTGAAAGGTGGACATTTGTAACGGCAGAGTTATTTGTCATTATTTATTAAAAGAGGAACTCTTAAAGGGTTACTTCACCCAAAGTAAGAATTCTGTAATCATTTACATTTACCATAATATGTGAATAAAAGCCTTTAAATCTGGTCATCATTAAAAGCGATTCTCTTCAGAAATCTTGGATTAACCTTCTTGATTCATATGGATTTATTTTGCAATCTCTACAATTTGAGGCATCAGATGAATAGATGAATAGACTTTCAATGTAGGGACAGAAATCTCTCAGATTTCATTAAAATATCTTCAGTTGACCCTTCGCAAAGACCCGCCCCCTTCAGTTACTGTTGCTACGTCCGACAACCCTACGTGCGCTCTCACGCCACACATCATGTTCTCACGATGTGAAAAATACATCGCGGAACAAAGAGGACAATGAGTCGACAGACAAAACAGAGCAGCTTACATATGCAGCTTTGATATGAAACAGTTTCATATTTAAAATATTGTAATTTTTATAAAAGTTTAAACAATAAATACCGTATAGCGTCTCTTTAATGTGTCGTGACAGATCGCTGTAGATCCTTCAAGCGGCTCGTGAACCAACATCTCTTCATACTAGTTCATTTATAGCATCAAATAAACATGAATGGACATCAGAAGGAATGTTGTTTTGTGAGTACACACAATTTTTCAAGTTCAAGTTCACCAACGTTAATTTACTAACTCCCCTGACTGCTTTGTCAGACAAAATGGCGAATTCGGGGTTATGATTGGTCAGATCGCCTGTCAATCAAACTCCCGGCAAAGGGTCAATTGTGTTCCCAAGATGAATGAAATCTTTATGGATTTCTGTGATGACATTAGTGTGAGTAATTGATGACTGAATTTTCATTTTTTGGGGTGAACTATCCCTTTAAGCTAATCAAAAAAGTTAAAAAATTTAATCTTTTGTATCTTATCACATTGGTTAAAAAAATGGAAATAAATTACCATTCTTGCAATTGGTATTACTGAATTAGTCCCTCAGCATGAAAGACAAAGCAGATTTGGATTTAAAGGTTACAACGTTATTTCCATTATTGCTAAATTGCTAAAAACAAGGTGCTATTAAAAGTCTTAATTTAATCTATTCCACAAATTAGTCTGATTATCAGTGCAGGCTGCATTAATTCAGCACATGACTTTTCCCTCCCATCATCACTTTTTACCCAGCAACACCTGGGTGTAATTTCACCAGGTGGTGATGCGCCAAACTGTTAATTATCATGACTAGATGAATGAAGGTTATGAGGCATTTTGCATCATCCACACTATAGTTATCCACTGATTTGTGCAAATCAAACAATAGACACCTGCAATAAGATACTGTTTTTGCGAATGTGCCTTTGGTTCAACACCCTTGTCCATCCTGGAACAATATTCCTATCAACCAATCAGCTGTAAGCTCAATGCATGTCATCAAAATAGATGAATAATTATGCTTCCAACTTTGTTAACTGCAAATCCATTGGCATAAAACATACTAAATACATTACTTGTATTGGTAATGCATTGGTTTAAAAATTACTTGTAAAAAAATATATATATTTCAAATAAAAATTGTGAAATAAAATATAACAATATGTGACCCGTTCATGCAAAATGAGTCGAAATACACAAGGGCTAATTACAAGCTACAGGCAAAACAAGTGAAAAATGTTGTTAATTACATTTATGGAGACCATTGAGATTCATGATTAAAAACTGAGCTCCAACATATATAGCCAGTCTAAATATTTTCATTCTCACACAAACCTTTTGCCGAAAGCAACATTTCTTGTTTCACTGCTTAGTGAATCCTCATTATGGATTTAGACATTTTGGCACATTCCATCCAACTTAGTGCATGAAATCACAGATAATTATTACGTTAATGATTAAAACTCAAGCATTGTTTGGAGAGCTACTCCCATCCAACACTGCTTTGGATGTTAATGTCACTTTAGGTCCAAAAAAGGGAAGAAAAAAAAAAAAGAAAAAAAAAAAGTTGATTTAGGAATTTGTCCTACTTCATAAAATTCTGCTTGTTTCACATGCATGATGGAACCTTAACAGTGTGTCAACCATTCCTCCTCGACCATATCCACTGTACAGAGTAAACACTCATTCTGATGCTCTTCATTTCACACAGCTGCTTTGGATTTATGTGCTTTTCAACTTGCATTTAACCCATAGCAGGTGCGCTAGGGCTAATCTCCCCTTGAATTACGAGGACACTAAATGCTACTTTTATTTCAACGAGTTTCCTCTAACAACTAATTAAACCCTCCGAAGAAGAAGAAGAAGAAAAACAAATTTCCTGTGCAGCACAGTAGCCAAAGCAGGCAGGATTTTCTGCTCATTACAGTATAAAACAGGTCTATTGTCTGGCGAGAGACATCTGCTGAGAACAGATTGGCACAAGAATTTTTCTGTGGCCTGCATTCCAATTCTCAGGGATTTTTGCCTATTCAGTGTGCCTGTATATGTGGGCTTAAGAGTTTGAGCTAGTGCGACCGTGTGTAAATAACGTGTGGGAGGGCTCAGATTAAAATCTGAAATGCGCAAAACCCTAAAGAACGAGGGGAAGGCTGGTGCTATCCCTCCCCACTTTGACCCCAACGCAAGAGAGTCCTGGAAGGGGACTATGTTAACAGGACACTCACGGCATACCCCAAATTAAGATGCCAATCCCGACACTTTGATCTGAGAAGATGCAAATACAAGCCCATCTGCTTGGCCGGACCCCCAACTGAGCAAATTTCCCCATAGCTGCCATCGTACTAGCTTCTGTGCTTTTAATTTGAGCAATATGGGCCAATTAATAATATTCCGACTGCAGTGCAACCCCCAGAACAGAGAAACACAAACAACTAATGATAATCTCTAGGCCTTGGGCTCGGCTGGAAGGTTGCAATATTTAGTATTTTCGTTCTTTTGTTGTTGCCGATTGCAACATTGGCAATTTTTGCATGTAAATCTCAACGCTGCAATTGGTTATGCCTCCATGTGGCCCTTAGTTGAGCAGCTAAGGATTCCAGAACTGCATTGGACTCACAGCATGGGGAATACAAACTTTTCACTATTGACCTCTACTAATTGGAGTGTTTGCTCACATTCTGCCGCCATTTATCTCTGTTGATGATCCATATCAGCAATAGTCGTGGCCATAGCGAGATCAAATGGAATCGTGTGTGAAGACGAGTCCCTAGTTTCTGCAGGGAGTGAAACGAACCCAAATTAACTGTTACTAAAGAACAAGTGTTCGGCACAGAACATTTCATGATAACAAGTGGATAAATTACAGGCCGAGACGTTAAAAGCGAGGCTCCTTTCTGTTGTTCTGCTGTCTCTATGGGAGATCTTTAAAATGCGGTTCTTCACAGTCGATATCACCAAAGCACTTTGGATGACAGACAGGGTGACATGACCAAAACATAGAAAGTCAGTGCAAACACTTCAAGTTACTTAAGCTCATTTAATTTGAAAAATTAATAATGTTAAGGTAAGTAAGAATTGCATTCATAGCATTGAAACAAGCTATTTCGTTTAAAGAATTGATTCAAAAATTGATTTTATAATTGATAAGACTCTTTAAATATCTTAGAAAAGAGCAAGAAGAAGAAAGTATTACTTCAAACGGTTTAATCGCACTTCGAGCCGCACTAGAGAACTTTACCACACTACGTACGGTATGTCACCATTTATTCACATTAATTCACAATTTATTTAATATATACATATACATATACATTCAAAAGTTTATTGCCAGTAAGATTTTTTTTCTTTTTTTATTCAGATAGGACACATGAAATTGAAAGTGATAGTAAAGCAAAATATTTCAAATAAATGCTGCTTTTCTTAACATTACTGATAAAACAAATATCATGGTTTCCACAAAAATATTAAGTAGCACATCTATTTTTGACATTGTTAATAATAAGAAATCAGCAGCAAATCAGCATATTAGAATTATTCTGAAGTATAATGTGACACTCAACACTGGCTGAATGTTCAGTTTTATATTATATATAAAATTGAATATATATACAGTGGGTACGGAAAGTATTCAGACTTATTAAAATAAATAAGTCTATGTAAAGTAAATGTAAAAGTCTGAATACTTTTACATTTAAATACATTTAAATTTCACATTATTGTGCAGTCTTGGTGAGCTCAAGAAACTTCTTTACAAAAACAAAAAATCTTACCAACCTCAAACTTTTGAACAGCTAACAAATCATATTAATTCCAATTTTAGTATTTTAAATAACTCACAGGCCAAAACTAACAATTCATGATCTAAAAGTCATATTTCCAGCTGGATTTTTCTATTCGCAACACTTCACTTTCTAGTATTCATTTAGCACAAAGACTTGGAGCTGTGAATGCGCATAAAACCCTTTGCTCAAGAAGCTCTTCTAGCCACAATAAGTCACACAGAACCATCCTGAAATGACTCAAAGCTTTGATTTCTCCACTGTCTACCCTCTGGCATTATCAATCATTTCTCTCGGAAACAGCTGATAACGGCCAACAGAAGCTCTGATATCAAAAACAATCATAAGAAAAACAGCAATACCATTGCTGCTTCCGAGGACGCCGATGCTGCTGAGGTGCTATGACAATGGTAGCTGCAGGACTGAGAGGTTTATCATCATTAAAAGAATAGAACAACAACAGGAACGGGAAAAGTTGTTTGAGGGAAAAAGAGCTGGAAAACAAAGAGCGGATGGAACCCAGGGGACATCAAGACCTGAGACAACTCCAGATTCTCTGATCTGGAAAAGTGACCTTCCTGCAAAAAAACACAACCCAACGATACTCAAACCCAGCCTGCACTAAACAAATGTGTTAATGCAGACCTCCAAGGTGCCCTTTCTTCATTTTTCTGACATTGTCTAGAGGTTAATGGGACTCTCACTGGTACATCCCAGGCTTCACATCACATTTAGCGTGATCAATAAAGGAAGTCTGCGACAGAGTTGGTGGTACTCACTCTGAGGGCACTGCTCGCTGGTACAGTTGAGGGACTGAAGGTCCAGGCCTTGGCAGTCCTTCCCACCGGTGCCAGGCGTAGGTTGTGTACATTCTCTACTCCTCCACATGGTGCAGTCGGCTCCGCAGGGCGACCATTTACTCCATTCGCTCCAACCGCCATCCACTGAACATGCACACAAAGGACATAGAATTAGCAATCCATCAAACATTTTGGCAGAAACATACACTTAGTTAAAGCATAGCAAGCACAAAGTCCTGTTGCACATACATAATGTGCAGTAACTAACTCACTACTCAATGGGTAGATAGAGTCAACTTGTTATTCAGATAAACTAAAGATACATATTTTGACATTAGCTGACTCACTTAACTCAGCAACACCAATGTGGTCTAACATGCATACACAAACTCCACATACCTGCCTTTTTCTCATGTCAATCACACATATACAGAGGTTTTGACATTGCGGAGTAATAAATAATGCGGCTTAAGCAATATGAATGCTGTCATGCTGATGGATGCAAAGCCTGTCTCTATGATACACTCAACTAAATTCAGCTGCACAATTTCACATACTTTATGCACGCACATCAACCTAGACATATGAAAACACTATTCTTACTTTTTTTTAGCTGTATATGTGAGACGGATATTAATTAAACACTTCTGTAGCATTTTATTTTTTTCTCCTGAAGTCCAATCAGTAAGATTTTTTTTTTACTGTTAGTAAAGTTTTTTTTTTTTAATCAAAAACAGTCATTCTCCACCCTCTCTCTAAAGATAGAAGTCTTAAGGTTTAATTATGGTATTAAACAGATTATTCTACTGCTGTGCCCTTAAGAATATACACTATCCATTTCACAAATTAGGGGTCAGTGAGCTTTTTTAATGTTGTTTCTTAACAAAGGATGCATTTATTTGTTTAAAATACAGCAAAAACAGAAATACTGCAAAACATTATTACAATTTAAAATAACTGTTTTCTATTTTACTATATTTTAATATGTAATTTAACCCTGTGATGGCAAAGCTAAATTTTCAGCATCATTACTCCAGTCTGTCCCATGATCCATCATTCTAATCATTCTAATATGCTGATTTTCTGCTCAAGAAACATTTCTTAATATTAATAAAACAATTGTGCAGCCCAATATTATACTATATTAATATTATACATATCATTCATTATACATGAGCTTATTGAAAAGGTTTACATAAATACTCACTATGGTGGCCATTTTGACATATTCTGTGGCTGCTAAGCTTGTCTGTGTCAGAAGAAAGCTTCCTGTCAGATTCAGTTCTCTTTTGCAGCATATGGAGCTTTTAATATTTCTTTTTAATATCAAACACATTCTGCTCTTTACCATGTTTTGTTACCGATAACTTCAAGCAGTGTCGCCCACTGAATTATCATAAATACAACATTTATAGGACATAACAGGTCTGCGGCAAAAGAGAAAGTAACCGGTGAAATGTTTCACAATGTCTCTTGGCACAGCAGAGCATCAGTTTCAATAAAATGATATATTTCACTGCTGTTCTAAAAATAGTTTTCGGCATTATCACAAACAAGCTATGTAGCTAGTTGAATCCGAATGCAGGAGCTCTAGGATTGCTATCGTAACATTCGTGAACAGCACTGAAAACTTGAAATATATTACGGTACAACTTATATATAATAAATGTATTATTCTAAACTTTTCTTTTTTTGATCAACTGGTAGGTACAACAAAGGAATTGCAATTGGCTGCTTTTTCTGCGGAAAGCTGAACTCTATTGATGCGTCTAATTTTTTATCAATCATTTATTGGTAAAAGGTGCGAGACCTGGCGAGCCATATGATTTTTGTCAAAGAGCCAGTTGTGACTCGCAAGCCATAGGATCTATGCCAATTTAGCTTGCTTCTACAAGCCTTTGATGTCTTTTATCATGGCTTGTTTTTCCACTGGACTCACACCCGATTGCTCCACATTGCAAGTACAAGGATGTAAAACGTGAGCTACTGAGAGAATTTACAAAAGTCTTATAACAGAATATCTATTTTATCTTATCTTTAATATTTTATCGTTTGATTTTGTTCCAGTGAACTTTATCACATTGAATTGTATTAAAGGGTTATTTCTTATTACCAATGTTGCTTAATATTATAATGTATTAACATTATAAATGTATTTACTGTCACTTTAGATCAATTTAAGGCACCCATGCTGAATCAAAAAATGTATTAAATTCTTTTAAAAAAAAATCTTACTTAATCTGGGTTGTCCAAGTTCCTGAATACTGAACAGTTGCATATAAATGTGGGCAGTCATATGCTAATTTTCAAAACTATGCATAACACGTTTGTGCAACTTAGCTTTCATAAATGGCCTGGTGGAATGAAAAAGAAGCTTAGCATTCGCAATGTTATGAGTATGTCTACAATAACCCGATTACAATTTCAAGTGTGAAAAGCCCATACAAGGATAAAAGGCAGGTGGAAAATTCTGTACGTGTTTGTGCCTAGTGTAACAACACTCAAATGTCCCATTTCCTCCCAAGCCACAGAAGACGTATTTTATTTCCATTTCTCGTTCTCAAAGGGCCACGTTATTCGTCAGCTGGACCGGAGGCCATTTTGGAAGTCTTATTCGGGCTGACGTTGTGCCAGGTTGGAGAAGGTTACTACAGGGCTAATGTGAGTAGCTCTGGTAATGAGCTCTCTAGGGGCGCTGAGCTGCGCCCTCACAGGACCAAGAGCAGGGGGTGAATTATGGTACTTGGATACAGTTACTGATGACTCCATTCGACAGACCCAAGATCAGACACGCTGGGCTGTTCATTAACCCCTGGCTTTATAGCATATTCACTGTGCGGTTTTGCTCCGCTAACCCGACCCTGACAGTACGGTGAGGTCACAGCTTGGCCAAACATCCAGCTAATAAAGTACTTACGTGCCTTAGAGATAAGAAAGATGAAAATTCGGCCATCATAAATGGCTGTGAATAAAAATGACAGTTAGTCATAGCCTGCCTGATGAGATTTAAATATGCAGAGAGATTATTAAGCAATGCCGAATGATATTCATACTAACAAAGAACATGTGGAGTGCATCTAAAAGAGATGCTGACACAGATTTTGATCAAATATTTGGCAGGGAGAGTGGCGAAGAAATAAAATAATTGTCCTTGTTTGCCATTGAGTGGACTCATTTGTGAACGAGACAGGCTTATATCATCACACTAGCCTGACTGAACAGGGAATTGATGCTTAATGAATACATTACAATAAGAATCGTGTTCCTGTCTCTGATTCTCTGCATGAATTTTAAAAGACAGGTGATGAGAGATCAACAGCTAAGAGATGAAGAAAAGACTCTTTCTTCTCTCTGAAAAACTGCACAAAGCGACTGAGAGGAGCTCTCTTGACTTATTTGCGACGAAATGAATTACAGATAAAACACTAGCAGCAAAATAGACATTAGAGTCAACATGAAACGGAATTCTCAACCCATTTGACTTTGATAACATTACATATTTCAAACAAAAAGGATTTTCTATTCGTAAAAGAATAGCGGGACTTTATTTAATCCCTTGGAAATTGATTGGATCATGAAATGTGGACATTCTGCATCAATCTGGACAAGTTTGCAGTCAACTGTGAAGGAATACTTCCACTTTTATCCTTGTGGCATCATTTCCTGTGGCGACATACACAATATTACTCTTGCATGTTTCAGGATAGTTTCAAAGAGAAACGTCCAGTGAGTGCAGCTAAAAGTGCGCTCGGTTTTATCCCCGCATCGTTTTATTAAGTTCTGTTGAGTGCCGCTAAAACGTTAATGCTCTTTTGTGTTTGAAAATAATGCAAAAATAACACCCTAAACCAATTCTGTAGCAAACGTGAGAAAAAACGCATTTGCTGAAGCATCTATGCCAATTTAGCTGGCTTCTACAAGTCTTTGATGTCTTTTATCATGGCTTGTTTTTCACTGGACTCATACCAGATTGCTCCGAATTGCGAGTACAAGGATGTAACACGTGAGCTACTGAGCCAATTTACTACATCGGAAAAGCCATACACAAGGAGCAGGTTATGTGATACAAAAGTACGGATGAGTTTTGTAAAAAGTAGTTTGAGGTCATAACATAGTATTGCTCAAGGAACCGAGCAGGAATAAAAGAATAAAAGTTGTTTGTAAAGGATGTTTTACTGTCTCTAGTGTTCATTTCAGCTGGAAACTGCAGTCAATTATATGTATATGTACTTTAAGTTTTGCTAAAATATAGCTAGAGGCACATTTGTCCAATGAGCCTGGGATGCTTTTGATCAAACATTCTTCTGATCAAACATTTGACAGGGAGAGTTGCGTTGAAGCTAAAGGTCAAAGTTTACCCTTGAATATCTGTCAAATATCTCACCATTCGGTATTGTTGTAGTGAAATTTATTTCATTGAATTGTATTAAAGGGATAGCTAATCCAAAAGTGAAAAACTTTTCATCAATTACTTACCCTCATGAGAATTTCATTCATCTGCTCGATTCATATTAGTTTAATGAACTTTTTGAAGAGACAAAGTAGTATTTGTGTAGACTGTCAGGGGAGCGATAGAAATCTCTCAGATTTCATTTAAAATATCTTCATTTGTGTTCTGAAGATGAACTAAAATCTTACTGGTTTTGGATGACATGAGGGTGAGTATTTGATGACAAGTTTCACATTTGGGTGAACAACCTGTTTAAAATGGCTGTGTAGACCTACAAAAGTAGTCTTAAACAATACTTAAGCAGCTATTTTGGTTAGTAGTTAACATTAATGAGTTGGTTAGCACTGACCAATAGCCTGCGATAAGTGACGTCAGCCTAAAATTAAATTAATTTTAGAGGCACTGCAAGTTATTGAAAAAAAAGAAAAAATTTTCTGTGTAATAACATGCACCGTTTTGGTCCATTTTGATTTCTTGTCGACTTTAAACAAGCAAATAAAAATAATGAAGAGAGAGAAGCAGAAAAAATAGACAGTGATGGCCAATTTCCCCTTCAAAAGAGGCAACAATCATATCTTAAACCTGCTAACATGAGAGAAAGATGCACTATTAAGGAAGGGAAGCCAGACAAATAATTGTCCATTCCAGACTCCCTGCCATTAAAATATTATCTTTGATTTCCAATCATCCTTCTGTAGGGGTTAAGAGATGTGTGTGTGTGTGTGTGTGTGTGTTGTGCCAGGGTGCCTGTAACACAATAACGCAGTGGCAGGTCTATTTGGACATCTTGTCAAGGGCACATCTAAAAGGCGTCCAACTGCTCTTTAAAAGGACTGCAGGAAGCCCCATTTCCACTCACTGTTGCTCAAAATCACAATGGCCAATGCTGGACACCTCCAGCTGCCTCGTCCTTGAGCAGGGAGGAGGAACCAAGCGGGAGAGGCACACAATTACCTTTCAGATCAGCAGGGACGAGACAGAGTCAACACTCACATCTGTAATCTCACCTATACCTAAACATTCCATGTTCAATAAATCTGAGACAACAAGATTACAGGTGATTCATGGGCTCTGAGCCAGAGTGGGCGGGGCCAGAACAGGATCGGAATGATGTCATAACAGTCTGCTGCCTGTCTTATATTTGAATTCATCATGCAACATAAACACAAAAAGAACAATTCTTTGAATACAGGGATCTAAAAGAGTTTTGTAATTCAGGAAAGCATGTTATTGAGAAACATACTTCATGGAAACTATTTCTTTGCTGAAGCTTGCCAAAAAGAGGCATAGGGTATTTTCACACCAAAAACATGTTAAGTATAACATCTTCTAAAAAATTCATCAGTCCTGCACCTTTGTAAGAGCCTGGCACAATACTTAAATGTCCAGCTTTACGACAATAAACTATGACCAGGAGGGGACATGTTCGGTTCACTTAGTTTTGTTGTGTCCACAACATATTAACTCATTGAAACGAGATAATATGTTGTGGCCACGAGATATTAACTCTTGGATTTCATTAAAAATATCTTAATTTGTGTTCCGAAGATGAACGATTTGCAGTGGCACGAGGATGAGTACTTAAATACAGAAATTTCATTTTTGGGTGAACTAACCCTTTAAGCCGGTTATTTATATCTATTGCGGCAGTGTGTCAGTAGGAAACAAAACATTCCTTTTGCCATTAATTATAATGATCCAGCTAGATTTTTGTATGCACAAGGAGTCTGACAACAGAGATCAGATCTCACCATCATCAAGCCCATCTGGGATTAGATGAAGAAACTGAGACAGAATAAATCCAGCAGCAACATCAAGACAATGGAAGAAACCTACCTGCAAAGCAACAGTACTGTAAAAAAATTTAGGCACTTGTGTAAAAATGCTATAAAGTGAGACTTTAGTTCTTTCATAAATAGAGTTTATTGATCAATTAACTTCTATTAACTAATCAACATTTGGTGTGACCACCCTTTGTGTTTAAAGCAGCTTTTGTCTTAGGTACACTTGCACATAGGGAATTTGCAGGTAGGTTTTTCAATATTCTTGAAGACATTTCCGCAGTTCTTCTCGATTTAGTCTGTCTCGGTTTTCTGTTTCTTCATGTAATCCCAGATGGACTCGATGATGGTGAGATTACATCTATGTGTGGAGCATATCGGCTATTGTCAGACTCCAAGTGCATACAAAAATCTCACTGGATTATTACAATTCAGGGCAAAAGGAATATTTGGAAATTTAAACTGATATTTACTATTGACACACATAAAAAAATATAAATAACTGGCTTAAAACCATTTTTTTTTTGGTGAAAATACTAAGGTGCCTAAGACTTTTGCACAGTATTGTATATTTAATATTAAATGTATTTCAAATATTCACTTCATTTTTGGCAACAATGGCTGTTGTTTAAGCAGATTCAAGGCTAACTGAAAAGTCATAAGAGTGAAAAAGAAACCAAAAGAAGCAGCAAGTGGGCCAACAGGAGCAAAAACTAGCACAGAATAACATGGGCAAAAAAGGAGATTTTCATTTCCTGGAACTAAGTCTTCCTGCCAAACCTAATTCATAGTTATAGGCCAACATTTTATCTGTTTAAAAAAAAAAAAATTCAAGAGGAGAGGAAAAGCTAAGAGATAAAGTTAAGCAGAATAGGCTAGCATCCCGGGAAGAGGAAAACATTTGTTCTGAGCACTGAAAACATACTGCAACGTAAGCTGGAAGACCTGTTTGTTCTCCATCAGTTAAGACACTGCCATGGTTCCATGCTGAATACATCAGACTAACGATAATGCATCAGTGAAAAATAGCAAAATGTGTTTTTTTGTGATGTTAACTTTTGTTTTGTTCCCCTTTTGTAATACTTTAATTTCATGTTAAAAGTGCTAAAGTTTAGAATGCAAATTAATCAGCACTTGCTCTGGGCTTTAAAAGTACTTGAAAGAGAAAAGAGTGAAGATTTCTGAGGGACTGCATTCAATATCAGATGATGCTCTCCTCAGAGACCATTACATTCACGGGGCTCTCCAGTCATAGGTGAGGGTTGTCTTTGTGAGTGTGTATGTGCTGGTTGATGTCGTATGACGTCTCTGACATGTCGGGTTTAGATGAAGCAGCCTCTTCACCATGCTAAAGGTCTAACCAGCCAGTGATTCAACAAGAGCCAGTACAAGAGGCTCATCAGGGTCAATTAGCCCTTTAAAACCCACTTATTACATTAGACTCTTCACAGCTGAACTCATCCAGTTGATTGGCCAATTGTGTTAAGTTACTGGTCTGTTCCTTTTGAAAAGATTTGAAGAAAAAACCCCGAGAGCTATTGATTCTTGAGACTATGGTAATAATTTTCCAAGACAGAAAAGAGGGAGAGAGGAAGAAATGGTAAATCATGCGGATGAGTCCTCAGAATTGGACTTGGGAAGGCTGCATAATTTGGTTTTAGTTTGGAAATGGGAGTACATGTACAAATAATGTGATTGTGATTTAAGACGCAATAAATATGATAAATGTGTATATGCGAAACAGTAAAACTTCCAATTAAGTCATGTTTTGCCCAGGCTCTGCTGCCATTAGAAAGACTTGCACATAAAGGGTTCTTTTTGCATTCAGGCTGTCCTTGGACTTACAAGTGTACTCCTTTTGATCTCTTTTTGATCTACATTAGTTAGTGTTTCAGTCCACTTATTTGAAAAGAGTAATTATATTGTACATTAACATTACATTGAAAAATAATAATGATAATAATTATTGAATTATTTAATTTGAACACATTGTAATATATGCATGATTTAATTCACAATCCTATTTAAATTCAATTATATTATAGTAATATGCTATTATATAATATAACAACACTAAAATAATAATAATAATAATAATAATAATAACTCAGCATTGTTAACAAATATTCAGTATATTACAAAATTATAATTAAATTTGGTTTAATCAATAAAAAATGGTTTCAAAAATTATGCATAAATTAAAATCACATGAATGAAAATCAAAAGTGTAATGTATAGTAAAATTATATAAATCAATATAATATTATTGTTATATTTAATTTTGGAAAAAAATAATTAATCTGAAATTGAAAACAATGTCTGTGTCATGAGTACTATGTGTGGTTAGCATATGTTTACTAGATCACTCATAATAGTATATATTTATAGTATATAATAATCACATTATTTTATTTCGATTGGTTCTTCAGTGTTGGTACTGAGGATAGCATTTTGAATGCCTTGGAAATATTGTTCCAACCTATTCGTATTACAAAAAGAATTCAGCTTCATCAGCATTCACATAGCATCGTATGCTCGCCGCACTACACAAAGAATCACGTCACGTCCTTTAAAGTCGCCCTGTCCTGAGGATCAGTAGAACAGCGGCGATGGACTATGTTCACATACAGAGTCGTTTATCAAAGCTCTGCTGTTTCTCTTTCTGTCTCCTGCTGTCTAACTGTGCTCTGGGAACACGGTGCCTCTACCTGCAGCTAGTCAGTAAATGATGATTTATCCCTCCTGCAGTCAGAAGTCACGTTTTGATAAATCGGGATGAAGTCTCAAATGTAATTTTTAGGGCCTGCAGTTGTCCGTGCATGTCTTTTTATGGTGATAAATGGAACGGGATGGTCACTCTCTCTCATTCTGCTTTTCTCTCGCTGACAGGATTTGGGGTCCTCTGGTGAGCACGCTAAAACAGGCAGGTGCCAGTTTTTGATTGGGAACACAACTAAGTCATCCTTGGCCAGGACACTGTGGCTCCCTTGGTGCAACCCATGTCAGGATTAATCAGTCGGAGTGCGAGAAACACAAGGGGAATAAAGCCACCACAGGAACACCGTCCAACTCGCTCCGCTCAGCATGACCCTTATCAAAAAGATCCTACAATGGCCACCACTGTGAACCTCCTTTCTTGCCATTTTATTTTTCCTCTGGATTTTTTCTTCCTTCCTTTAAGTTTCCAGGGACATGCAACTGAACACAAAGCAGTCTGTCTGCAGGCAACAAGAAACTCATGTGTGACGCAACACAATCAGAGCCAATCAGAACATATTTAATATATACTATAACGGCAAAGCAGGACTGAAAACCAGTCTTCAAAAATGGGTTACATTTAATGATGATGATTATTGTAATAAACAATTCTATCGCAAAGAAATATAGTTCTGTCATGATAATTCTTGGCAAGTACTTGACTTGCTACTGCCAATACATACACGACACGCTGCTGTGAGCAAGTAAGACATGCTTCTGCTGTAGCAGATATATACAGGTGGAGCTGGGGAGGTGGTAGGTTTCCGAAGGCGCGCTGTACTGCTAAGGCTAATGCTACTCATGTACTTGAAGATAGAGCATGTGAGATCATTGGCTACTGATACAGCAGGAACCAATCATCTGTGTTTTATAGATAATGATGTGATTACGAGCAGGATGAGTTAAAGGACCTATTAGCCTGCGCATCTAGAGTTTCACGACAGAACTTTGTATTTCATTACCACATGGTTTCCAAACTTGCTGCATTGAATCGTAATTTTGCAATGACTTTGAATGTGGCTCATCCAATCAGAATTTAGAGTCTGAAGTATCCGTACTATAAACCTCTATTTATATATTGGTTGAATAAAAAAATATGAAATATCTGCATAATAAAAAAAAAATTCTGGCAGATGAATCAATTTTCCTAATAGTTGTCATACTCTCTGCTTCTCATCACTGTTTTCCTATAAAACTACTCTCAGTGTTTCTCTTTAATAGTGTTCATGCCTTTATTTCCTTCCCTGTCTCTCTTCTCCCCCACAGAAATTCTATTTGGGTCGTAATCATGTGAAATTCATCCCCACAGAGCTCTGTCAGAAGCGTTCCCCCATGCTTTGTGTTTTTGCTCATCAAAAACGGCACATTTTGAGAGCACGTTACTTACAGAGCAGCGTAAAGGTGGCGTCTTATTAAATTTCACTGGATGCTTTGTAATGAAACAGGAGATTGGCTTAAGTAGATAAACCCTCTCACAGGACGAGTGGAGGAAGAGAGGGAGTGAGCGAGGGAGACAAGCTGCAACTGACAAAAGCTTCGATTTCCTCTCCTGTTTACTAAGCGTGGATATTTTCCGCTGGTCTGCAGCGCCTGCATAATGCCATTTTTGTCCCTGCTGAAATACACTCACCGGCCTATCGCAGTAATCAAGAGAATCCCTTCCCCCATCTACCTGAGTCTAATGTCAGCCTGTAAATGAAGCAGCCTGACTTTCATTTCAAACTGCACGCGATCGATACAAACTGAGGAAAAGCAGCCGTGCTGCTTCCCTGCTTCCTCTTCCTTTCAATTTGTTCACTCTCAACCCTTGAAAGTTCTACTAGCAAAAGTGAAGGAGATCAGGAAAACCTTATAAGCACTAAAGTAGACTGCTAACATCAAATAACTTACTAATATCTGTATTTACAAGATGCACACAAGAATAAATAACACTGATTCTGTGTAAAAGGTTTTCTGCCCTTTCGTACCAGTTTAGAACCAGGGTCCAAAATTAATACTCACAAATAAAAATTAACTTACAGGAAGTTGAATTGGAATTTGTTAAAATAAACAAACAAACAAAAAAAAATCCTCTGTATTGTTTTCTTTAAATGATTTTTAAATAACATTAAAAGTTTGTTTTGTTAAAGTTTTCAATTTAATTTTTACTAATTACACTACTGTCCAAAAGTTTGGGGTCAGAAAGATTTTTTTTTAATGCAATTAATACTTCTATTTAGCAAGAATGCATTAAATTAATCAAAAGTGGAAGTAAATACACTTACATTGTTACAAAAAAATTATAAATCTCAAAAAAATTTGGTAACACTTTACAATGACGTTCATTAGTTAACATTAGTTAACTACATTTGTTAACATGAATTAATAATGAACTGCACTTATACAGAATTTATTAATGTTTCAAAATGTATTCATTATTAAATTCTTCACTAATGTTAAGGCAGAAAAGAGGATGCAAAATTGCAATTTGAATGTGCACTGCTGTTTAAAAGATTGTTTAATGTTTTAGAAAGAAGCTTGTGCTCATGAAGGCTGCATTCATTTGATTAAAAACATAGTAAAAAATTTTATAATATGAAATATTATTTCAATTTAAAATAATATATATTTGAAAATGTATTTTATTCCACGCTTAATTTTCCACAGTCATAACAACACTAGTCCTTCAGAAAAAAAAAATGGTAACACTTTACAATAAGGTTCATTAGTTTAATTCAAATTTAGGAATTGAATTGGAGGCATTCTTGATTAAATTCTCAACAATCCTTACATTCAGCTCCCAAATGTTCATCAAAAAGCAAACACAAGAGGAAATAACAACTATGAACAAATATATATTTTAACCACCAGCAGGCAAAAGTTAATTTTGGACCCTGCTTACAACCGAACAAAAAAAAACCTCATGCAGCAAAAGCGAAAGCAGCACAGAGCATGAAAATATCTGAAAGAAACACGATGGCCAGAATGGAGACACAAGCACTGCTTTTGCTATGAATAATTCAATGGTTTTCAAAAGAAAGAAAGAAAAAAAAAACATGAGAAAGTTTTGCTTAAGCACAAAAAAGCTAATGCCAATCAAGCTAGTCGTCCTACAGAGAGGGAGCTATTGGTGCCATTAGAGCAAGGGGACCGTGCAAGGGTCTGTGTGCTAATGCTAAACTAGCTCTACTCTGCAGTGAGCGACGCCCGGTGGACGTTACCTGGACAGGTGGCAGTGCAGGCACTTTTCTGGACGCTCTGGCCCTCGCAGGACGTCCCGCCGTTCAGGGGAGTGGGGTTGGTGCAACTCCGGCTCCTCTTCTGCCACCCGCGACCACAGACAGCACTGCAGGCCGACCATGTGGCCCACGTGGACCAGCCACCGTTCACTGCTCGTGCGCCCAGTGCAAAGGAGAGGGGGAAACGAACACAGCGAGTCAGGATTACCCGACAAGCACGAGGATGATAAACAGCCACAAACATAGCTCTGTGCTTAAAGGCAGGCCACAGGGACAACGGCAACATACGAAAGCTATGTTAACGTCAGTAGTTGTCAATGCTACACTGTACTGTTGATTTAAGGCAGTTGTGTAGCGGGTGCCAATTTTTCTAAATTCGTGTTAATTTGATGTTTACACAGTGTCTGTGTTCAAAGAACAGCACTTATCAACAATCAACTCATACTATAACACTGTTGATATTGAAGGTACACCACAGAGGATTGCATTCAATTGAACTGAATAGAAGCAGCAGACAGGATGCAGAAATGGATTTATTGCTAATCTTCCTCTATTGTAATTTCAACCACAGATGGCGCTAGAGAGCCCAGAATTCCATAGAGTGTTAAAATTCCCAAGTTGGTGGGTAATTTATTCTATAAATAACATATCTGCTGAAGCTTGACTTGTTTAGGCTGATTTGCTGACCAATAGTGCTGCAGGCATGACATATTTTTGCACAAAATCCCAGAAACGAGTTAGCATTTTAGCACTTTTCATGCGTTTACTTGTCTTGAAATAGCGGCTGCTAACAATGGGACTACAGAAGTTGTCTGTGTTGTCAAACTCATCTACTCTACTTCACAGCCTCGTTGTGTTTATAACTGTACTCTTGCAAAGGATTCCAACTCAAACTTTCTGGGAAAACGTTTTTAAATAAAATATCGAGAGAGTTGTTGGAAGCTTAAAGGTGGTTCGGAACACCAACACCAACAACAAACGTGTAAGCCAATCAGCATTCGGGAGTGTATGACGGTTGAGGAGACAGAACAAGCAAGAGGGAGATTTGAAAAAAAAAAAAAAAAAAACTGACTTCAGAAAGAGAGATGAGACAATACAAAAGAGCTCAAAAGAATATCACTGGAGAGAAGGTTTATGACTGAGCAAGCTCTTTAGGACCCATGTCAATATTAGAAAAGCTTTCTAGTGCTGGAGAGCTAAGCGGGAAGGCCTGAAAACAGACGCGGTGGCAGCTTTGAGTAACACTGGGTTTGAGTGTCATTGATTGTCTGAAGCTGCTGTACTGTTGGCAACTAACAACAAACTCTTGTTTTTATTTACTCGTGTACTATACGTTCATTTTTTGTGCTTCCTTGTCTTTCATTCATCATCTGCACATGCACATTATCAGCTGTGATAAACAGACATCCACTCTCGTACTGCGTGTGCAACAGTGGCCGGCCACTGAGAGTTGTGGAGGTAAACCACTGCGCACTGACGGATGCTAGAGAATGTGGTGTTTAGCTCTCTGTGTTTACCTCGCCTGCCAGCAGTGATTGGGGTTCGAGACCGACTCGGAGCAGGGTGGGTAGGATTGGAGGGTGAGTTTTGGAGTCGGAGCAATGTAGAGCGGGGTGGGTTTGTTTGGGTTGATTTTAAATATCATCAATGTCCAACAGCGTTTTTGAAATATTACCCCATCTTTAATGCAGGTAAATTACTTCTGCAGATTTTTTGAGCTAGTTTTGAGCTTCAAAATTAAAATTCTGTTCATTTATGTACAAATCATAAACTTTTGTTGGTCACAGAGTTTATTTTCTCCAACAATCCCAAAAAAATATATTGGGTTTTTGTGAAAGGAAACCAGGCTGATGCAAACTTACAAAAATATGTCACCATTGCAGCACTCTATTGCTAGCATCGTAGGGTAGACAGGCATTATTGAATTAGCAGTGACATAATAATCAGCCAATTACTGTGGAGTGACATTTTTTGCCTGCATTTTCCCATTCCCTCGTTTACGTTGTCTGCATGCTTTTGAGTTTGGACCTTAATCAAAACAAAATATCTCAAAATATCCATCTGCCTTACTGAAACTTCACAGGGTTATGCCATCTTCTGTTTTGTAGTATTTTCTTTTAATTTTGTAATTATTTTCTCATCCAAATTCCTTGTTCCAAATGTGTGTGCAAGTCTAAAAAGATGGCCTCATCCACCAAACACCATTCTCTTCGGTTGCCCTTGTCAAGTCACAACACTATCACTCAATCTCGTTTACAAGTTATATTAACAACTGTCAATGTTAAAGCTACTGAGGAAATCGGGAGACACATGGTGGGAGGGAACGGACAAGATTTCATCTCATGTGGGGTGTATATTGGTTTTCTGCTTTGCACCGATACACAGTATGGTTTTTATGGCGCCAATATCCTGGCTGGTGAAATGCATAATCCTGCAAGGATTCCTGGATGATCCAGAGTCCAAAGTTCACGCAGGGTTTTTAATCAAGTTCCCAGCCTCCTCTCTCTTGGTGGGAGAATTCAGAGCAAATCTGATTTCTTCTTCCCCCGGTAACTCGACCGATTTGTTGTCCCGAAGCCTTGATCGCTGGTCAGTGTATATTGTGCCTGGAACTGCTCCTAATTCTCCACGAAATGTTGGTCTGGTCAGACCGAATCAATTCTTTAGCCTCTCTGATTGCTTACCACGAAGAAGGAAATTGCGCAGCAACTCGGGTCCTGATTACCTCTTAGAACACCGTTGTGTCAAGTCAAGTCCAGCCTTGTTAAAATTCATCTCGTCCTCTGTCCAACAGCACTAATAACAGCTCTCACACCACCTATGGTTCAGCCAATAAGCAAGCCTGCAAGACTTCAAATTAGTAAACTGACATTTTAATGTGAAGCCATGGGGAAAAAAAAGAATAGCATAAAGGACCTTGCCTAATAGTTCTTTTGATCAAAAAGTATTCACAGGGAATTTTTCTTTAATTAATTTCTACAATGGAAGCAAATTGCTTTGGGAACATTGCACAATTTGAAACCGCCAAATTGTAAGGCACCGCACCTAGCATTCATGTGCCATTTCTCTGTTTCCCTGTGTGAGGGCTTCATTGATTGACAGTATAAAAAGCAAACAAGAGCGGAAATATTCTCTGCTCACTCTGCCTTCCGCCAAAATGTCCCGAATCATGCAATTCAAACAAATACAACAACTTATCTAATCTCCATTCATCGGAGAAATAATTGTCAGTTTAGCTCCAATTTTCTCATATTAAATACAACACACTGATTGCTCTGATTGACTTGCAGTCCCTGTATTAAAAAGCACGTCCGGATTTATATTAATGCAAATCATCATGCAGCTGTCCCTTGACTCATTATCTTATGCTTCATAATAAAACGGATACATTACCTCTGAAAAAAGAGTTCAGATTTTCCGCTGTTAACATGTCTGTTTGTGGTTTAGTAGTATTCTCAGTAGATCTGTCCCTGTACTGTACTACGTGTCGTGTGTGATTGACTCGGCTGGGATCAGTAGAGAGCGTGTACAGGGTTGTAATGCATGCTACCTTTAGAACGGCGCTTGTCCTGGGACCCCTCCGGGGTTAGCAATGCTCTGCCGCTGTGCATTTTAATAAAGGTCAGCTAGCTTATAAACCCTATTCATTAGCCACTTTCTTACATTAATACGACAAGCTCAACTACAGTGAGTGTTTGTCAGCTCTGCTGAGATTTGAGACACTGCCTGACTGCTTTACTCCCAAATTGATATGTTGTAATGTTGCTGCAATCATTTACAGCTTGATCAGTTTTTAGAGGATTTAGAGTATATACGGATACGAAGTAACAACAGAATGTTCTCCATGTATTAATGCTTAGTTTTAAGGTGGCTACAAGAAATGCAGTGTCCTCAAGAAGTATTTGGATGCTTAGGCCAAACTTACAAAATGTGTGTATATCTATGTTACATAATGCAAATATATGTATGTAAATAACATATAGTTAAGCAAGTAGCATTTATTCTAAATAAAATTATTCAAATGACAGGGTTCTCACAATTTCTGAGAACTTTCTTTTCTAGTTAATTGTGATAACTGTGACTAAAGTATTTAAAAATAAATAAATAAAAGACTTAAAGCCCCCCCTGTGGTGAAAATCAAGCTTTTAATGTTTATACGTCTATGTGGAGTTTTTAATATGCTTTTAGACAAACCATGTGCAAATTCATAAGTCAACACCATTGCTGAGTATTTTCTCCTAAAACTGCAATGAACCAAAGACAGTCTGGGCTAATTTGCACTAATTTGATTCATAGAATCACATATACTAATTGCGGCAAGGGTGTAGAGTTTCCCTCAAGCATTAAGGCATGACGAATTTTATTTTATTTATTTATTTTTTAAGGATAAAAAGTTTTAATGTGTGATTTTGGTCTTTTTGATAAAGTACTGTAATAATGTCATTCCTATCTTTCTGGACCTTAGATTGGTAGTTGCATTGGATCTCTATATGGAGGGACAGAAACCTCTCAAACTTCATCAAAAAGATCTTAATTTGTGTTCTGAAGATGAACAGAGGTCTTAGGCATGTGGAACGACACGAGGGTGAGTAATAAATGACAGAATTTTCATTTTCAACTAACCCTTAAAAGGGATAAAATTATTGACTACAATACATACACACACACACCCACACACACACACATACATATATATATATATATATATATATACAGTACTGTGCAAAAGTTTTAGGCAGGTGTGAAAAAATGCTGTAAAGTAAGAATGCTTTCAAAAATAGACATGTTAATAGTTTATATTTATCAATTAACAAAATGCAAAGTGAGTGAACAGAAGAAAAATCTACATCAAATCAATATTTGGTGTGACCACCCTTTGCCTTCAAAACAGCATCAATTCTTCTAGGTACACTTGCACACAGTTTTTGAAGGAACTCGGCAGGTAGGTTGGCCCAAACATCTTGGAGAACTAACCACAGTTCCTCTGTGGATTTAGGCAGCCTCAGTTGCTTCTCTCTCTTCATGTAATCCCAGACAGACTCGATGATGTTGAGATCAGGGCTCTGTGGGGGCCATACCATCACTTCCAGGACTCCTTGTTCTTCTTTACACTGAAGATAGTTCTTAATGACTTTCGCTGTATGTTTGGGGTCGTTGTCATGCTGCAGAATAAATTTGGGGCCAATCAGATGCCTCCCTGATGGTATTGCATGATGGATAAGTATCTGCCTGTACTTCTCAGCATTGAGGATACCATTAATTCTGACCAAATCCCCAACTCCATTTGCAGAAATGCAGCCCCAAACTTGCAAGGAACCTCCACCATGCTTCACTGTTGCGTGCAGACACTCATTCGTGTACCGCTCTCCAGCCCTTCGGCGAACAAACTGCCTTCTGCTACAGCCAAATATTTCAAATTTTGACTCATCAGTCCAGAGCACCTGCTGCCATTTTTCTGCACCCCAGTTCCTGTGTTTTCGTGCATAGTTGAGTCACTTGGCCTTGTTTCCACGTCGGAGGTATGGCTTTTTGGCCGCAAGTCTTCCATGAAGGCCACTTCTGACCAGACTTCTCCGGACAGTAGATGGGTGTACCAGGGTCCCACTGTTTTCTGCCAATTCTGAGCTAATGGCACTGCTCGACATCTTCCGATTGCGAAGGGAAGTAAGCATGATGTGTCTTTCATCTGCTGCAGTAAGTTTCCTTGGCCGACCACTGCGTCTACGGTCCTCAACGTTGCCTGTTTCTTTGTGCTTCTTCAAAAGAGCTTGGACAGCACATCTGGAAACCCCTGTCTGCCTTGAAATTTCTGCCTGGGAGAGACCTTGCTGATGCAGTATAACTACCTTGTGTCTTGTTGCTGTGCTCAGTCTTGCCATGGTGTATGACTTTTGACAGTAAACTGTCTTCAGCAACCTCACCTTGTTAGCTGAGTTTGGCTGTTCCTCACCCAGTTTTATTCCTCCTACACAGCTGTTTCTGTTTCAGTTAATGATTGTGTTTCAACCTACATATTGAATTGATGATCATTAGCACCTGTTTGGTATAATTGTTTAATCATACACCTAACTATATGCCTACAAAATCCCTGACTTTGTGCAAGTTTACCTTGAAGAATTGATGCTGTTTTGAAGGTAAAGGGTGGTCACACCAAATATGGATTTGATTTAGATTTTTCTTCTGTTCACTCACTTTGCATTTTGTTAATTGATAAATATAATCTATTACCAAGTTTATTTTTGAAAGCATTCTTACTTTACAGCATTTTTTCACACCTGCCTAAAACTTTTGCACAGTACTGTATATATATATATATATATATATATATATATACACATGTGTGTGTGTGTGTATGTATGTATGTAGTCAGTACATTTTGTTCTCAAAGTCTGATCAAAATAGAGTTGTCCATCAAAGATAGCCTGACTCTCTCAGTAAATTACCCTTGACTCCAGGTCAAAACCATCCCAAACTTTTGTCAGAATCTTGAAAGGTAAAGTCCATTTATCTGTGATCTAAAAAAAGGAACAAAGTATGAGAAGAAACACACCATAGACAATCACAGTAGCCGAGGAGCTCTTGCGCCGAGCCACAATGTTCTTGGCCACGCAGGTGTAGTTGCCTGTGTCGGCCAGGCGGGCTTGTTTGATGATGAGATTATGGTCCACGGTGATGAAGAAATTGGGGTCAGTCTTGGGGTCGATCAGCTCCTCGTTTCTCTGCCACTCCACCTATAGATATACACAAGAGAAAACATTTCACAGCTTCAATCTGGCTCAAATAGATGGAAAACGCTCTGTATGCTCTCGGATCCAGCTGCCGTTCTGGGCAGCTCCCAAGGCCAAAGCCTGGGCTGAGGATGTTAAAGTTTGGCAGGCACTGCATGGTAGCATGGGGCAGTAGAAAATGGATTAGCATTTTCTTTCAATTGGTTTTCTATTGTACACTGAAAATTAGAACACTTATTCCTCACTTTAAAATTATAAATAGAATTTAAAGTGAAATTGCGATTGTGATAATACTTGGGTAACAAAAGACTCAAATTTTATGTTGTGGTAATGTTAATTATCACAAAAGAAAAATATGTGTTTTTCAACTTTCACTGAAAGAGTGTTACTGTAACAATGATTATTAATAATAATAATAATAATAATAATAATAATAAACTGAATGAATTAGAATGAACTGATGAATTAGTCAAAATAATTTACCATAATATTATTATGAGACAAAGGCTTAACATTTATATTTATTATTAACACATACTTTCAAAATGGCAAGAATAATGAAAAAAACAAAATTTAAAAAATCTTTTTTTCTGTTATATTTGGAAGTCTGGATGGACACTTTAAGCTGCAACAGCTGGTCTCAGGCTGGTCTAGTCCTGCACCAGTGCAAAAGTACATGTATTATTGATGGGACTCCCAGAGCTGCCAAATCACTCTGCATGGTTCCTCATCCAAGTCCAGCTCATGGAGCAGACGGAATATGGTGAAAGACTTCAGATCTCTGGCTCGATGGTATATTTGTGCGAATGCATTAATGAGAGGGATAATTAGCAGAGCCATTGGTTGTTAACATGTTTACTTGTTGCTCTCACCTCTGCAGGAGGCACACCTTCAGGAGGATGACAACGCAGAAGGATTTCCTGATCAAGTGCCACTTCCTTACCCAGCGGTTCCTCCTCAAAGTTCTTCCTCAAATCTGTAGCGCAAAATCATTTTATTTATTAGTGGTTTTATATATATACTTATAATTACAACAAAGGATGAGATAATGGTAGTCTGTGCTGTGCAATGTGCAAAAATAAACAGACCTTGTAGTGCAAAATTTATTAGAATTAATTTAATATAAATAATTTAGTTATATATTCTCAGAGGAAAAGATGTGGCCTGGTGAGTGCACTTGTGCTTATGTGCGTATGATATGATGCATTATGCACTACTGAAAATTATGTTACAATTATTTATCTTTTGGCAACACAAACATTTTTTTTTTATTTTGTTATATTTATTTATTTTTTTATTTACATGTATAGACTTTATATAAATCCAGATTTTCAAATTACAACCTGATAAAATCACTGTCAGTTTGAACAGGAGATGAGTGAGGTGGAGTGAGATTTTACGGGATGTTAACACAACTAAAAATGGATGTGTGTTTTGGACAACGGTATTTTGGGGGCCTGAAAACACAAACTTTTAAAAATGGTTTTCAAAATGTACACATTTGAAAAAAAATTCTGTTATTGCCTCTATGTAATCTGCAAAAATGCAAATTTGTGAAAATGTTGATGTCATGTCCATGCGTATTAAGTGTTCAGTCTATAGGTGCACAGCGTTTCTTTACAATGTGACATCGCCCTCTACTGGCCTGGCATGAATAATACAGTATTTTTAGTTGTTTTCGCAGATCCGTGTGAACTCTTGAGATGTCTAAACGAAAAACGCAACTTATATTGTATATGTATATATGTACTCTTAAATGTATTGCATGTTGTTTTGTTTGTTTTTTTTCCTGTGGGCTCTCAAACCAGGATATTGACTAAAATCCTCCTGTAGTCATAAAGTGGATCAGAACTTGTACATGTATCACCAGGAAGGCAAACTGCCAAGCCATTTAATCTAACATTATCTGTGTCATATTTAGCCATGTGTTTTTGGGGTTCAGTGCTCCTCCACACATAACTCAGGGCTTTGTTTGTACCGTGCACGTTCAACAAGAGCCTTGAGCGGCCTTTCTCTCTTAGAAGGATCCATATCACAGACCCGAGTGCTTATTAGACCCTGCTTGGTTGCTTCAGAGAAAGGCTGTCTGCAGCCCCCAGGCAACGCATCAACAAAAAGGAATTGCATTATCTTCCTCCTATACTCGGTACTGCACCGAGGCTGTGGTATCCGCACGACCACCCACTCCACCTAAAACCCCTGGGACAAGTGTTGATGCAAGTCGAATTGTATTTGCTTGTCAAAATTGCATTAGTGTTGATGGAGGGCTTTCGTGCTCTCCTGACTATGGATGGCAAAATTTCAAAACAACATTTGCATAAACGTTTATAGCTGTTATGACACGAAAAAGCTTTTGGAAGGAGGTGTCCATTGAGACAACGGACTTGTCTTCAGCTCCGATGCTGGGGAATAAAATCTCTCTCTTAATAACAGCGACACTGCCAGTCATTTCATTTCTTCAAAACAGATGTCATGCCTGTCTTCAACAATCAGGCCTTGGCAAACATTAAGAGGTGAAGAGGGGTCTTTGACATTCAATTTAATTAAATAGGATTTAATGGGAATAGGAGAGGCACAAAGGATTAGATGGCCATCCAGTCCTGAGATGACATTGTTGTGACTTTGAGGGGAAACTTTTTTTGGAGGTTTGTTAAAGGACTAGTTCACCCGAGCAAAATTACAATTAATCGGAGTACAGGTTTACATACGAATCATGCGTTATATTTAAAGAGGTCAGAATTCATATGCTCCTTTGTGTGCAGGAACAGACTGAAACCTGGTTATTGTATGCATTTTTGGGTGAGTAAATTCCTTTAAAAGTCCTTTCATTATGCAAAAGTACAATCTGAGGTGAATCTATGTTTGGCAAGAGAAATATCCATTCAGAATATTTATAAGAAGCACTCTGAGACAAATCCCAAATCCAGTTTAATCACACAATGCTTTAATCCTTGTTTTAGACTCTATCATCTTCCTTTAAAGTAAGGACGTCTTCTCCTCTGTTTTGTGCTGATGTTTGTTCTGAGTGAGGCGGTGCGGTGGTACAGTTTCCTGGTGTTTAATCACACAGAAATATCAAAACCACCAGGCCTCTTGAGGCAATTACAAAGTGTTAAATTGCAGATTAGCAGATTTCCTTGCCATGGGCTCTTCCTGATCAAACTTCCCAATCAAACATTAAATAAGTCATATAAAACCAACAAAATCAATCAGCCTTGGGGAGAAAAACAGAACATAAGTGGTTAGATTGATTGTCTAAATGGAATTTCAAAATAACTTTTAATAGAAAGTATATGACTATCAAAACAGTTAATGGAGGAGTGATAAAAAAGAGCAAATGCTACAGTGTTGTAGAGCACTTTAAATACATTAGAGATAAATAAATTTTGTTTAACATGTATTCATCTATGGTAGAAAACATATATTCATAATATATGTGCTTTTAAAAAGAAAAGAAGCAAAGAAAAGATAAATAATGTTGAATGGCAACTAACTAATAAACTGACTAAACACAGTCTTCGAGACCCGTGGTTCTCAATCGGTTTTGCTTTGGGATCTAAATTTTACACTGGGATAAAATGATGATACAACCTGGTAAGAACATTTTTGCTATAACATAACATTTTGCAAATCCACAAAAACAATTATAAAGATTGAAATTCATTAGTGGTATTTATTAGTAGCATTTTTATATTAGGACAATGGATTACAAAAAACACATTCTGGTCATTTAAAACCTTGTTTAACCAGGTGAACTGATTTTAAATGATGTTCCTTGTATAGTGAAGTTTAATTGGATGCATGACCTTTGATGTCAGCAATATCAACAAAAAATACAGAAAGTGTTTTCTTTTCTAGTTGATAAGTGCTTGGGACAGGTTTTTTTTTTTAAGACAAAGAAATTAATACTTTTATTCAGCAATGATGCATTAAATTGATTGATCAAAAGTAAAGACATTTAATGTTATAAAAGATTTCAATTTCAAATAAATGTTGTTCTTTCGAACTTTCTATTCACATCACATCACCATTTCAAAAAACACTTTTAACATTGATAATGATAAGAATTATTCTTGAGCACCAAATCAATTAGAATGATTTCTGAAGGGTTGTGTGCCACTAAAAACGCAGCCCTGATCAACACAGACTTGTAACCCATTTTGGTTAGCGAGTTGAGAACCACCGAACTAGATATTTATCACATAATCAGATTATAAGGTGGCATTTGGTCAAAATGTTTGCCTTATAAAATAGCAGAGATGAACTCACAGGCGATGCGCACATATGCCTTTTGGCTCTTCTGGGTTCCTGTAGTGCTCCAGGCCACACACTGACACCAGTAATCCTCCAGGCCAAAGATCTTCTCCACCTGCTGTCTGGAGATGTCAATCTTCACCTGCATCACTGGCAACCCTGGGACCAAACCAGACATAGCAAACACGTTCAGCTCACCGCTCCAAACATAAAGCCATTGACAGAGACAGGAATTTGGAGACAGTCCTACACCAGACTCCTGTAAAAACTTTATTTGTGTCAAACTCATGGCTAATATGTTGCCAATTGGCTGGCAGAAATTAGCAGCACTTCACTGGCAGTGGCGAATCAAAACTTTGGCAACAATGTGAAAATCTATCACAGCTGTCAAACTTTTCGGACATGGCAAACTGTCCATTGAAGAGCCGCCAAGCACTTGCAATAAGGGGAAACAAATTAAGTTTTTTGAAAACAAACATTTTTCATTGCTTGTTTAATTCATGGAATATTGACAGATGATTGAGCAAAGTCACAATCATTGTTTACTAAATGCAGGAAGTGTATGACATGCGAAACCACCCCAAAATAGAAAATCCCAAACTCTGCTATGCTTCCTTGGGGTGAATTAATAAATAATCAGATATTAATATTAATGTGAGCTTCTAGTGGGAGATATTTTTCCTGGTTACTCAATATGTGCGTTTCCATTCAGAGATGGGTGTCTGGGATTATCCCATCAAACCTCAGAGGTCTTTTCTGAAAATAAAATGTAAAAGAGGACAAGAAAAAAAAAATGGAATGAAGTGATAATTTGTCAACCACAACCGGGTGAATAATGTCTATACAACTGATGTGAAGTCATCCAACAAAATGATTCATTTTCAGCTGACAATTACAAATGAACATGATCAGAGTTAACCAACACCAACAACAGAAAATCTGTAATGCATAATAAAGCTCTCTTTGAGGATGGAGGGATGAGGCTAGACAAAGATCATTTTTCTTTTCATTATCTGTGCACCATCTCCTCAACCCCTAAGCCTCTGATTTTTTCCTCCATGGCTATCGCTCATCTCAACACGAAAGCATGACCTTGAAGATGTCCACATCCCCTCGACATCCACCTTCCCCCTAATTTCCCCCATAATCTCTCCATCCAACCTATTAATCCTTCCCTCTTCCCCTCTCCCTTTTTCTTGTTTGGCTTTAGCAGAACCAATGCTTAAATGTGCAAATCTATATTAAACATCCCAAACATTTTTGGAATCATTCAAAGGTTTGAATTTAGTTTTGTGCCCCATAGGTAAACAAAAAACAACAACAACAACAACAATATTTCAGCACAAATGAATATATTAATTGATTCTTGGGCATCTTTCAGCTGATGATTTGGCATCATTTGAATGTTTGAATATATTTGTGTGCAACATAGCTGCCTTCAAAGGTTCAAATTGATTTCTGGACATCATTTCAATGTTTAAATTGATTTTGTTGGCATCAATGGAATATTTAAACACATCTTTGCACATCATAGGAGTGTGCAAAGACTTAAATTGAACATTCCAAGTCCTCTATGATGTCCAAATATGGACTTCTGAAACTCATAGTTCACTGCATGGCCAGTCAAGCATTTAATGTCAATGCACCGTAATAAAACCATAAAACAACTCCAATCACCGCATTCTGCAATTAGCCACGGTGTGGTCTGGTTCTCCGGCAATGTGACAAAAATGCATCATCTCCAAATCCTACTGGTCATTTGAGTTCTTGCTCTAACCTTTCTGTCACAAATCAATGTACATCACATCCATCACCACTTGGCAGAGAGACTCTAGGAGGAGAGAAATAGGGCAGCACAGAGAGCTTGTGTCTCACTATCTTGGCAGACATTAGGAGCACATGCAATTACTGTTAGATTTAAACCACCCTCCAGTGTTACTCAGGGCGTCAACATCAAAATGGACCTCTCAGACAATCTTGCTCTTCTCTGACACAACGTCTGGACTTTAATCATCGCTCATGGCTCAAAACACTTTTGTAACAGGTCAAAAAATATGAGATTCAATGCACAAATCTCTGTAATCCAGACTAAAATAAGTGCATTGAAAATCAAACTCAATTAACCGTTCTACTCTACCGCATTGAATATAATTCAAATTGCGTAACCAATTCAGCATGAGCGGAAATAGTTATGATATTAGACCACTAATATCATGGTGATTTTTTTATGTTTTTTTTTTTTTTGAGAGAGAGAGAATGTAATTATCATTTGCATTAAAATGTAAAATACAATTAAGAGAAACATGCATAGTCCTTAAATAGTCAGAGGAAAAGGTATCTTAAACACTGATTGTTTTATTAATTGCTTTTTGTTTCTTTTAGCAGCAATTACCCGAATTTCTGACCTCACACTCCCTCTGCGCTTCATGATGAACCGCTGAGACCGCCACATTCGGTTTCATTCACTTTTGTGAATATGCCAAATGGCCTGCACTGTTGCTCAGGCATGAAAATTCACTTTTCCTGCATGACAGATTTAGCTGCATGATAGGCCAGGATAATACTGTAACGCAGATTTGTATAATTAGTAATTAACCGAGTATGAAGTCTTTGACTAGGAACACCATTAAAATGTTCACCCCTGAGCCCTTGAGCGAGGTCGCTGTGGCAACCCTCCCTTTGGGGTCTAAGAGGTCACACAGTTAAAGAATAATTGACTCTTAGACCGAGCGTCACATGCGAGCACCCGCTTCCAATACCGTTAAACCCCCACAGACGGAGGAAATTATTCCAAAAATGAAGACACATTTATTAGACCCTGAAAGAAAAAAGGCCCTGTGGAGATTGAATCATAATTCTGAGTTATTGCTCAGGTGCTTTTGTCGTGTTTTGCGTCTGCATACTCAATACATGCGGCACACCTTCAAAATTAATTGTTAAAAATTCATAACCCGGTCCATTTTTCTATGATGACATCTAACAAATTATTAAATACAGACGTAAAATTCAGACAAAGAATAATAATGACGCTGCTTTCCATTCTGGGGTGAGCTGAACCGAGTGCATTTTTCATAACAGACCACAAGGTCAACCAGTTCCCGGGCATTTCCCAGAATTCAATGCATGCATCATAAAGAATAATGTGAATGAACACAGACATTTTTTCCCCCCTCATTGGTAAACCATTTTAAATTTGATAGTGTTTTAAAAATGCAAAACTCTGAGAGAAGCTGAAAAAAAAAAATGAGATGATATGCAAATATTAGTCTTTAACTTTAAATTTAACTCGTGAAGTTTCATTTTTGGATGAACTGACCCTTTCAGTCAGTGGTTCTCAACAAGGGGGCGAGGGTCCACTAGGGCACCTGAGCAAAGTTCAATGACTAACAAGTAATTATATATTTATTATTAATATTTTGAAACAATCTAACACTACATTAAAATGCTAAAAACAACAACAACAACAACAACAACAACACACTAAATAACACTAGGAAGTCTTCTGATATTGTGTTGCAGGGTCAAAAACATTGACAGCCAATGCTTTGAAGTAACTTTAAGGACCCTATAATACACCGCAATGCGACACCAGACGCAACAAGTGATTTTTGCTAGTTTCAGCCTTATTTTTATGTCCAGCGCCACATTGTTTAAATATGCACTTGCACGCATCTGTTCGACCATGGTTAAAATTATTTTATTTTATCTTAACCTGATGTACTAACTAAAGCAAAAATTTAAAAATATAAAAACTATATAGACATTTAAAAATATAAACATAAAACAATTTAGCAGAAATAGTAAAATGAAAGCAGAAATACTAAAAATCAAATCTAATCAAAGAATTTGTATTTTAATTTCGAGGTACTATTGTAGGTTTCGTTAATGTATTTTTTTTTATGTATATTTTCCATTGCTCCCCAAGATCTACTAAATGCGCTTCAAAATGTTTCACCTTGGAAAAAAGTATACATCAAGCCTTGACAAGTACTGAATTGACCTATCGGGTTAATAGATGTTTCTGGAATATATAACGGGTTTGGAAATTTTAGAGAAATGCTTATTAATGCATTATAATTTAACTAAACTCGTTAGATTTTATTCGAATAAAACTAAAATAATTTAGATGACTAAAATATGACAAACTAAATGGCAGTTTAATCAAAAGACAATGACTAAAACTAAATCAAAATTTGCTTTCAAAATCAAGACTAGCGGACACTCTGCTTGTTATACACAAGAAAGTGCAGCAGCACACAAACATTTTTAAATATTAAAAATAAAATGACTCAATTAAATCATTAATATAAATCATTTACTCACCCCTCATGTTTTTTCAAACCTGAACAACTTTCCTTCTTTTGTGGAAAATAAAAGAAGAAATGGTGGGTAACCAACCAGTTTTGCCTACCACTGACTTCCTTTGAATAGACAAAAATAACACTGAGAAATTTCTCAAAATATCTTCTTTGATGTTTCACATGAGAAAGTAAGTTATACAAGTTTAGAATGACATGATGACAGGATTTCCATCATTTCAGTTACACTTTCCCCCTTCAACTGTTCTAGTCTCACAGGAAAAACCGTGGACGAGATGTTTCCTCCAGGGAACGAAGAGAGTACTGGTTGGATTCGACAGTGCATTCACAGTAGAATCCAGGGATATAATAACATCTCGTTCCGACACACTACACCATAACTTTATCTGAGTCCCAGCGTGACTTTGCAGTGACTGCTCTACATATTATTGCAGCAGTGAACATCTGTTCATTGTGTCTGCATCAACAGCTCCCCAAAGGAGCATCAAACGTTGCAAGAGGAGCAACTAGGTGGCAAAGAGATGCATTATTCAAGGATGTTATCCATCCAAATGTGTGAATAACATTTCTCATTACTGCTATAAAGGACTTTTATTGTGAAGAGCATGGAGGCTGCTAAATCAAATAGCATGCGTGAGTCTGTGTGAGTAGAAGTACAGACTAGACTCACAGACCCGCAGTGACTTCGCTGCTATTATTCTCTTGTGAGTGGATACAGGGGCTTGTCTGGTGAAGAGACTTGATTTTTTTTCTTCGCTCACTCTTGTTTTTGCTGCCGGTGACCTCAATTCCACGGGGGTCATTTGCTTATCAAAGGCGCAGCCCGAAACTGGCAGGTTGAAGTAAGTTTTCATTGTGACCGAGGAAATTCAATTAGGCCGCATCTAGAGCACGGAGAGCTAAGATTCATCAATGGGAGCTGGGATTAAGGGGGAACTGACTTACACTAGGACGATCAGTGAGAAGGTCAGCATGTGCCCATCACAAGGGACTTTTTTATTTTTTCATTGACTTCCCATTGAATACAGTTGGAATCAAGAGTCATTCTCTGATGCACTGAATCTTACAGATAATTGCTTCCATCACCTGTATAGACATCACCTAGTGGCAATGATGATGTTTATCATTAGTGGTGAATTAGAGAGGTAAATTCGCATTTAAAACACATTAGTGTTTTTAACTGTGTTGAATAATGCAATGTTTACCATGTTGTTTGACAAACATATCACTCTCTTTCATTGCATTATGCTCTTTTCATTACCCGCTATCGCTTCTGGACGTCTGAGCCCTGAAACAGCGGCCAAAGCTAGAGAGGTAAACAAACACATGAATAATCAGAGCAATTCGAAAATGTCATTAAAACTGACAAAATTCTGAGCTGTGTGCCGACACATTGAGACGATGCCTTATGAGGTCAACAAGAGTTCAATTCTGCCTTATGACATTTCCCCATCATTCTTTTTCCCTGGGCATCAATAAAATTACTCATATAAACAAAAAGATCAAAAGTAAATAGATGTAAAGGAAAATATTGCAAATAATGAAACAACAAAAAATAGTTAAACAAACAAACATTATGCCAAACAATGCTTGAGTTAAAATCTGACCAAAAATAAATAAATTAATAAAAAAGAAAAAGAAAAAATTGTAAATGTTACATACATTTTTAAAATTAATAAAATAAAAATAGTGAAACAATAAAATATAATAAAAAACATTTAAAATACTAAAAATAGTTAATAAAATAAATGTATACAAAAATAAAATAAATATACTAAAAATAAATGTGTTCAAAAATAATACAACATAAAAAATTATTAAATGACAAAACAAAAATTTATAAAACAAAAACAAAAATAATAAAATAAAATAAAAAAAATAATACAATAAAGTACAGTACTCTTTGCTATCAGGCTAAGGTGTTGTTTATCACACAGCTATGTGGTTTTCTAGCTGTCCCTAACAGTCCATAAAAGCCCACTTTAAGTCTCTAGATATGGTTTTGGGCCTTCCTTCCGTAAGTCTATGGGATTTTTTCCACCCATTTTATCATCCAGCATGTAAAAAATAAATAAATAAATAAACACTTAAACTATAAATGCACCTCTCCTCAACAAGCCACATGATTTAAGGTATCCTTCACAGAATACATGGTATGTATGATTAGGAATTCTTGGGTAGCATCACTAATAATAAACAGTCCCAAATAATGCTGCACACAGACGAAGGATCAAAACTCTCCATCTCATCCCCCCAAAAGCTCTCAAACTCCAAAAAAAAAAAAAAAAAAAACCGCCAGTGTCCTCAGGCACTCTGAAGCTGGATGTGTGGTCCATGTGGACCAACAGGCAGGATGACTCAGTGAACGGCTGTCTCTTTTCCTGCACTAATAAGATACTGTAATCCTCGGCTCACTCCAGTGAGCAGCAGCCTATGAAGAAGAGAAGAGACAGACAGACTGTTCCAGGGGCCACATTAAATCTATCAGCCACAGAGGTGCCATGTGTGCACAATCCAGGGACCCCAAACTAGTCTGTCCAGCACACTTTTTGGGTCAAGGCTTGGCTCAAGGATTCTAGTTATTTCAGGAATATTTTTTGCTAGTTCTAATTTGATTGAACTGTCCATTTGCGACTGTGAATGCGACGTTCAAGGCCTCCCGCTTGCGTCCGCCGTTCAATTATGGATTATTTAAGGCTAGTGACCCAGCATGTGGCTGCGGCACCAATCAATCCAGTCTAGTTCAAGCCAATGCCAGCTCAAGGTGAAATGACTTGCAGGTAGGTTAGAAAAACCACTGACACGCAAGCTAACGTGTCGATCTGCAGCTTGAATAAGGGAAAATACACCAATATTAAAGCCCACAGAGCCCTGAAATGGGCTGTGACACGGAAAGTGTGATCACAAGCGCCATGAAAGAGAACACTATGATTTTATGTCGACTTTTATGTGACTGATATTAAATGCTAAGCGTCTATAACCTGAGAAAGCCTTGGCAATGGTAAACACAAGTTTATGTAGTAGATTGTTCCGTAACAGAGCATGTAAACACACACACACATCATGCCTTAAAATACTCTCTTTAAAATACTGAGTTTCCTTCATATAAGATTTCTTTTTGCAAGATAAATTCAACAGACAGCTAGTGAAGGTTACTCAAGGTGTTATTTGTCATTCGTCTGCTGATTGATTTTCTTATCTTATGGCATCAACACCCTGATCTGTGCGTAGCACCATATTGGCATGTCAGTGTTGATTGCGGTTTATTGGACGTTTGATGCTAAACTGCCTCTAGAGAGAGTCTGTTTGATGTGATGTAAGATCAGCATGCGATGAGCATGTACTGTGGCAGAAGGGAGCCCTGTTCTAACATGCATTGCATCTTCATAGAAGAGAGGACAGGAATTCACAGATCTACAGAGGCTGATGAAACGCTAATTTGCTCGACTATTTTTAGAAAGTTGAGTACTGAAAACATTGTCAACACATACTAACAACACATACTAACAACATCATTTGCAGGTAACAATTGTATCAAATTGGAATGTATAATTTAAACTGGTTTAAAAAGTAATCCAGTGTGAAACATTGTTTTCTAACCCATAATAGTAATCAATGAGCCAAGACAAATCTCTGAATACTGATTATTGCAGAATCATAAAATCATCTTGCATGCATAAAAATGAAAGAAGAAAAGAAAAAAATATAGCAGGCTACTGTTGCATAATATTATGTGTTATATATTATTATGCTGGGACTACAGATCCGCTGCCCACTGTTCAGTCAACAAAAATAACTGATGTAGGCCTAGTTCTAACACAAATAGATTAGGTAAACATTTTTACTTTATGCATACAAACAGGGTTCCTACACATTTTCCATTTCAAAATGGAATTTCACATTTCATACTTTTCCAGACTCAAATTTCCAAACCTCTCTGTAGATTTTCAAACCATATTTAACAGAAATGGTTGAAACAGCATTATTTTCTGCATTATATTTGGTATTGGTAATATATTTGTGAGTCATCTGTAAATACTTTTATCTTCAGGCATTTGGGTAAATATTATTTTAGTGAAGTTCAAAAGAGAGTGATTATGTAAAGACAGTTTAGCGTAATGAAAATGAACACCTTGAATTCATTCAGTCATGTTTGAAAATCAATAATGGACCACAAAACTTATGCTATGAAAACACTCTGCTTCTATAAATAAATATACTCTTAAACTCATAAATATTTCCAAACTGCATAGACCTCCTGTATATATATATATATATATATATATATATATATATATATATATATATATAAAAGTTTTAAATACATAAGGTGGACTGACCTGAACACAATGAAATTAAGTTGTGATAAAATGTTAAAGAAATAGTGTTGCTTTAGCTCATTTTAATAAACTGAACAAGAGGCAAATATAATTTAAGTGTGTATTAAGCTTCCACAGTGAAAGCAATTAAATCATTAATCACAATTACATGATTCACAAGCCAAAATTTCATGGAGCAATCTCTCCAATGCTCATGTTTCCTAAGGGTCACAGACAGGTGGGCTGCGCTAAAACTTCACAGCAGCTTCTGTAAATGTGTGTGTGTGTGTGTGTTTACGTGTGCACATAAGAGAGTTGTTAGTTCATTCTTCTTCCAGCAACATTTACTGGCCACATGAGCCATGGTTGGTTGTAGCAGGCCAACAACCAAGAATAAATCCAGCTTTGACAGAAGGTATTCCTCTGTTGACAATTTACACCTCAGGTAATAAATTATCAAAGCTAAAGATAGACACTGAGACCGTCCATCTGCTAGTTGATAGCAATGGAACTAACAAAAATCACATCAGCCTCATTAAACTTCCATTTATCAGACTTTTTTAACCAGAAGGCATTTCTGTCAGCAAGTAGCTGTTAAGGTAAACCAATTAAAGACAGTACATGGCCAAAATATTCTGAATAGCTCCCAGCCAAAGACCTACCAACCCATGAAAACAAGCTGGCATCACACTATCGTTTGGGTTTATATATTTTAAATATGTTGCCTAGCTGACAGGCGTTTGACAGGCATAAGAAAATATACATATATACAGGGCTTGACATTAACTTTTTTTCATTTTGACATTTTGTTGCTGGGAAATTATATACGATTAGGGGTGCGCCAATACACTTAGCTCACAAGACGAGACAACGCACAATATTGGGTTCACCGGAACGATACTTTAATATTATTTTTAAGAAATCTTCAATGACTGGAAAAAAAGTCTTTTATTTGACTGATAGTCACAAAATGTAAAACAATGCAGGTGCATTTTGAAACGTTTAAACTAATCTATTGCCTTTAAAATGCAGATATAATAAAAATGTGGACATAATAATTGGCTCAAATAAAGTATAAGAAACTAAGAAAGTAATCATTTGGTTTTATTGAACTACATGTACATAATATAAACATAATCAACTTTTAAATGCCTGCAGAGGGCACCAGCGGCATGGTGATTGCTGTTGTTACACTTTACAGCAAATCTAATTTCAAATACTTTTTTATTATTGGCCAAACAACATAATTCAATTGTCCACTAAATATTTATTATTACATGGCTCTGTGGAATACTTGATTCCGATTGGTCAATCGCGCCATCCAGCGGTATGTTATTCCGCGATAACAACCGCTGAAACACAGGTTCATCAGGGTAACTGAAGTCTGCAGCGCTGCACGCTTGCTAGGAATGTTTTTTCTTCAAAGTTTTGCATTTGGTGAGCTAATAAAATATTAAAACTTCGTCAAATCAATATTTTGTGTACAGTTCTTTAATTATGTCATCCAGTAACGTGGACTTGCCTCTCTCTTGTTTCATACAAACGCAGCTGCTGGCATTTTGTGACTATTGTTTTGTACACTGTTTGATAATAAGATGACAAACAGGTCCGATTTTAAAATAGTTTCATTTCAGATCAATATCTCTTATCCATATAATTATTTATGTGGCAAAATGCCGTTTAATGAGTGGTGTCACTGTACTCATCCCTTAAATGTCCGTCTAGTCCGTCTAAATGGGGAAGTGTTGCACGCCACTGCTGAAATCCACCCGTGATTTGATGCTAAATTATTATCATTTATTATTGGTGCTCAATTATTAATAATGGTTCCCATTATTATCAATACTTAATACTTTGTGGAAAACATATTTTTTTGGGATTATTTGATAAATAGAAAGTTTAGTAGAGCAACATTTATTTGAAATAGGAATGTTTTGCAATTGTCTGTCACATTTGATCATAATAATACATCCATGCTGAATAAAATATTTTTTTCTTGTTTTCCTCTTCTTTTTTTAATCTTACCCCATATTCTTGCATTATGGTTTCCACAAAAAAATTAAGCAGCAAAACGTTTTCAACATTGAAAGGATAGTTCACCCGAAAATGAAAATTCTGTCATTGTCAACCTCAAGTTGTTCCAAACCTGTACGAATTTCTGTTGAACTCAAAATAAGACATTTTGAAGAAAATGGGTAACCAAACAGTTGATAGGCCCCATTGACTTCCATATTATGGGAAAAAAAAAGATACTATATGAACGTCAATGGGGCCCATCAACTGCTTGGTTACCGACATTCTTCAAAAGGTATTCTTTTGTATTCAGTAGAAGAAATACAGTGGGGAGAACAAGTATTTTATACACTGCCGATTTTGCAGGTTTGCCCACTTACAAAGCATGTAGAAGTCTGTAATTTTTGATACTCTTCAACTGTGAGTGACGGAATTTAAAACAAAAATGCACATTGTATGATTTTTAAGTAATTAATTTGCATTTTATTGCATGACATAAGTATGTGATACATCAGAAAAGCAGAACTTAATATTTGGTACAGAAACCTTTGTTTACAATTACAGATATCATATGTTTCCTGTAGTTCTTGACCAGGTTTGCACACTCTGCTGCAGGGATTTTGGCCCACTACTCCATACAGACCTTCTCCAGATCCTTCAGGTTTCGGAACTGTCGCTGAGCAATACAGACTTTCAGCTTCCTCCAAAGATTTTCTATTGGGTTCAGGTCTGGAGACTGGCTAGGCCATTCAGGACCTTGAGATGCTTCTTACGGAGCCACTCTTTAGTTGCCCTGGCAGGGTCGTTGTCATGCTGTATGACCCAGCCACGACCTATCTTCAATGCTCTTACTAAGGGAAGGAGGTTGTTGGCCAAGAAACATGGCCCCTCCATCCTCCCCTCAATACGGTGCACTTGTCCTGTCCCCTTTGCAGAAATGCATTCCCAAAGAATTATATTTCCACCTCCATGCTTCACAGTTGTGATGGTGTTCTTGGGGTTGTACTCATCCTTCTGCTTCCTCCAAACACGGCGAGCGGAGTTTAGACAAAAAAGCTCTATTTTTGTCTCATCAGACCACATGACCTTCTCCCATTCCTCATCTGGATCATCCAGATGGTCATTGGCAAACTTCAGACGGGCATGGACTTGTGCTGGCTTGAGCAGGGGGACCTTGTGTGCGCTGCAGGATTTTAATCCATGACGGCGTAGTATGTTACTAATGATTTTATTTAAGACTGTGGTCCCAGCTCTCTTCAGGTCATTGACCAGGTCCTGCCGTGTAGTTCTGGGTTGATCCCTCACCTTACTCATGATCATTGATGCCCCATGAGATGAGATCTTGCATGGTGCCCCAGACCCAGGGAGATTGACCGTCATCTTGAACTTCTTCCATTTTCTAATAATTGCGCCAACAGTTGTTGCCTTTTCACCAAGCTGCGTGCTTATTGTCCTGTAGCCCATCCCAGCCATGTGCAGGTCTACAGTTTTATCCCTGATGTCCTTACACAGCTCTCTGGTCTTGGCCATTGTGGAGAGGTTGGAGTCTGTTTGATTGTTTGGACAGGTGTCTTTTATACAGGTAACGAGTTCAAACGGGTGCAGTTAATACAGGTAATGAGTGGAACAGGAGGGCTTCTTAAAGAAAAACTAACAGGTCTGTGAGAGCCGGAATTCTTATTAGTTGGTAGGTGATCAAATACTTATGTCATGCAATAAAATGCAAATTAATTTTTAATTGTTTATTAATTTTAAATTAATTTAATTTAATTGTTTTAGATTCCATCACTCACAGTTGAAGAGTACCTATGATAAAAATTACAGACTTCAACATGCTTTGTAAGTGGGCAAATCTGCAAAATCAGCAGTGTATCAAATACTTAATGCATACAGCTTTGATATAACTTGAGGGTGAACAGACAGAACTTTCACTTTTTGGTGTACTATCCCTATTATAAAAAGAATTTAAGGAACCTAATTAGCATATTACAATGATTTCTGAAGGATCATGTGACACTGAACACTGGAGTAATATTGCCGAAAATTCCGCTAAATTACATTTCAAAAATATTTCACAATATTACTGTTTTACTGTATTTTTGATCAAATAAATGCAGCCTTAGTGATGTAATGTCCGAGACAAATCAGACAATTATTTGTTACAATTATACATTTAACAAACAATGCTTAAAAAGCACTCTGGGTTCTGTAGCCCCATCCCTCAAGAAGGCCAACTTGGGCAAGGGCCTTGGTTACCATGGAAACCATCTGATAAGACTTATTTTATCCAAAACTATGCAGACTTCTGCATCAAAAGTCATTGTGAGTCAAGGGAAGACACAGAGCCTGTAAAAACAGTCTTCTACTTCAATTTATAGACAAAGTGATTTATAAATGAACATGCATCCCGGACATTTTGTGCATGATTATTACTGTCTTTTGTATGGTATTTTGTATTATGCATATTTTATGATAAGAACCAATGGTTAACGTATTCTCACGTAAGTTTGCAGTCTATGAGGCTGGTTTAGTTCTGACACACTGTCTGCAAACAACTGTCACTTAAATGATCTTGATTTTGCTACACGCTCTAACGCTTTAAATGCTAAGAAAGAATTATTTTTCTGTGGCGATGAAAAACACCCTTTTCTTGTAATTAATTAATAATCAATACTGAGTGTTCATAGGATGAACTGATTGATTGATTGTACTGTTAATGTAGCCACATCAAGTTAATCTGATTAACTTAGTCAAATATGCATAATTAATCATAATGAGTTATTAATAACTGTAAATATTTCCCCTTTGAGCTAACTCGCTACAGTGATCATAAGAGACTCATAAGAGACTTCATTCAAAAACATTGAAAAGTCACACACAAATATTGAAGGCCCAAGAGGCATGCCAATATCAGATGTAAACGTGCTGAAAAGTTTGAGATAACATGATTTATGAACAAAGGATATTTCTGAAAACATCAGCCTTTAGAGAACAAAAAAAAAATCAACAACTGACTGCCACAGGTTTTCACAGCTGCTGTACCGAGCATTATGTGGCAATCCAGACCTACTATAAATCCGTTCAGAAACCAATTCCTGTCCCAAATTACCTTCTCTGTCATAATCCTACATGTGATTGGAGCTGAAGTTGACAAAAAGAGGAGCCGTATGTTTTGATATTTGTTTGAGTGCTAAGTGAGTTTATACTGATTTGTTCCTAAGGGCTAGTGCACACAAAACACAAACTGTCATCCACCCGGTTTCTCTGCCTATCAAAAATCTTCACGGACTATTAAGCTGTCACATCCCCTCCCTCCTTTCCCAGCGGCTGATCTATTTATAAAGCAACGTGAGCCGAACAGGTGTTGATCTGCATCAAAAATCATCTTAGTTGATTGGTGACAGTTAAAAACTGCGAACGTCTTGGTGGATTGTTTATGTTTGGTAAGGCTTGAGTGACAAGCAGAACTAGTCACAAAAGCATTTTTTTTTTTTTTGCATATCTGAATAAATGTCTTAACACCCATCTTCACACACAAAATGCTGTCTTACAGTATATGTACACAGTGAATGTGACAAAAAAATATTGCATCTCTGATACACACCATCTTTGTAATGATAGGTATTAGCGGTAGATTGTATTCAACAGTAGAAATTTCTCATTGAGTTTTCAGTTTTTAACAATTGTATCTATCCTGATTTTGCAAACTGCCAGCACATGCTAAGGAAATAAGCATTTCAATCAGAGATGGAGGAAGAATGTGGAGTAGCAACAGATGTCAATCAAATTAGTTGCTTTTGTCAGGCTTTCCAAGTAGTGCTCATTCTGCTTGAAAAAATATGAAGAAAAAAGCGATTGGTTCAATTAGCGGTTAGTTGCATAAACATAGCCACTATGTTAAGACTGTGTCTTAAGGACTAGTCTGAACAGCTGTTACCCAAAGAAAAAATACAGGTTTTAAACAACTTTCACTGATAAAATGATTCTGAGGGGAAGTAAACGCTACAGAATTACATCAGACAATAATTGAAAAAAAAAAAAAAAACCAAAGCAAATTCTATATTAGTACTCAATTCAAGGATGTAGAAATGAAAAAAAAATAAATTAAAATCCACTTTTCTGATACTGGTGTTCCCATCATCTTCTGGGGCATGAATAATTAACAAGGTTGATTTTTTCTGTTTTCCAGCTGTTTTTACTTGTCTTTTGCTTTTTGTTGTTAGGTTTACTAACTTGTGATTTTGTGACATCTGGAGTTCATTTTCTACTCAGAATGACACATTCACACCCAAAAACGATCTATTCATTCATTCATTCATTCTAGAGTCAAATCACTGAGGGTGCTGAAATTGCTGAGGGTGCTCTAGTAAAGTGCAGATGTAGGCTAAGCAAAGGCTCCACCACAGCATTGTACAGTGAAACATTTAAGATTATTTACAAGTCATCACATTTCATTTTTTCACCAATAATTGGAATAAAATAAAAAGCACTGATGTCTGCACACTGTCCTCTAGGCTATCAGCAAGTGAAATCACAACCAGTTTGATAAATATTAGAACCTCATTTTGTACAAAACATGGGGGGGGGGTCCGACTGCAAAATTACAGCTGTCGAAATCCGTTCCCCACACCCTACCCCATGTGATGAGAGTTGTTGATGCAGTGACTTAAAAGATACTGATTCTATCCTGTGTGTGTATGGAGTTTAACCAGCATTAGTCATATTAGCATTAAAGTCATATTTCTGCCGGTGGAGAGTGAATCCAACATTTATATGTAAATGTCACTTTTTGTCACTTTGGTTGTCGGTCCTCTTAGCAGCAGGAGAAACAACAGATTTATTAAATGGATTATATAGCCTGTAGCCTTGAAAGTGAGCCTTCCTTCACAATCACTTAAACTCTGTCGTTTTGTCAGTTCATCACAATCTCACAAAGTTCCTTTATATTCAGTGAAGCTGCCAACAACACACAATAAATCTCTTACTTACACTGTCTATACACTTTGTTAGTGAGAGCTTTCGCAAGCCTGCATAACTCAGCACTGAATAAAACTCTAGCGTTTTGAGCGGTGAGTGGATTTTGACTAACTTAAATACCTCTGATTGGCCATTGCATTCAAACGATCAACAACTATGCCTGTGATTGGCTACACTGCTCACCGTGCAAAAACACATAGTAAATAGATAAATTGGACCTTCTCCAGAACGCAAACACAGACATGCACAGAGCGTTTGCCAAATGTGTTTCGCCAGTATATTATTTCAGCATCAACTGAGGGTGCTCTTGCTTGTGTTTGAGGGTGCTTAGTATAACCACGTATAACCGGGCATGTTGTCATTGTGTATTGTGTACCAAATATTGAAGTTTCTGTGTTGGGTGAGTGCCGTATTACTTTTATTACGTTGATATGGTGTCTGCCCGATACCTATAGTATTATTTATTTAGATTATTATAAGAAAAGCATACACTTTAAAAGTATGGTTTCATTCAAAAAAGTTAATTTTGTTCAATTTACTTAACTTTAGTAGATTTTATTTTATATGTGAAATTGTAATTAAGTAATTTTTTACTTTATAACAGGTAAGTTGTACAGTAGCAGTAAAATTTACTTAAAATGTGTTAGTGCAAATTGTTATGAGGATTTTATCAAGTAAATCCTACAAGTAATTATTATTTATTTAATTATTTATTTTCAGTGTTGAGAATGATTAAGTGATGACAAAATTTTCATTTTTGGGTGAACTATTCCTATAACTTAAAACTGAAAATTAACACTTAATTATAAAATAATGTATTACTACAATTTTAGCACAATTTTAATACACATACACATTTTTAATACACATTTTTGGTTTTGGTGCTGATCAAAAAATGATTCTGTGTGATTCTTCGGACTTGGTGTTTTAATTTTTCATAAAAAGTATATATCTACTAACTGAAATTTTAAAAAATTATGTGATATTTATATTTGAGGATACTTATTCATGATTAGTACATCACATGGGCAAATTGTTGAATTAAAGACATAAGTCTGGATTCAATTTAAAGCATAATATGTGAAGGCAAAAATGTCTTCCATCAATTATTGTGCTTGTGTGTACATTACAGTGCAATGTCAAGCATCAATCAGTGCCATTGGAAACCTCCCAATGTAAGAATATTTCTAGCACCAGCCCAGATTACACCCCATCCCATTTTTTATGCCATTCCATGAACATTTTCAATCCTGAAATGCATTTCCTCTTTTCGCTCCCATCACTGCCATTTTAATTGTGAAGTAGCTCTCCGGGGCACTTCGCAGCCACTCTATGGTGCCAATCTTCATTTCCTTCCACAAAAAGCAACACATCTTAATGGTACAGTATTGATAATCCATTGGTCTCCTAGTGCACAGTGAGAAAAATAAATGCTAGAATCACTACCACAGGCATGTTGTTAGTCTAGATTGCATTCTGTGCAACAACAAGGGCACAGCTCTTGATCAAAAAGTAATTACTTACTAGCTGTAAGCTATGGGCTGAGCTGAAATGGATTGTGGAAGAGCAGGCTGTGTGTGTACTGAGAGGAGCCGTTTTCATCGTCCAGCAGTATTTCTGTTGTGCCACAAATTTCCTCGAAATGCGCAAGATTTGGGGGCACATCAGGTCAGTGAATTAAGACAGCCGTAAACACACCTGAATAACAACTCTAACATCAGAGCAGCCATATTGAAACCACTTCAACAATACAAGGTTCTAATATGCTGATTTGGTGCTCAAGTAACATTTCTTTTTATTATTAAAGATGCACTATGTAGTTTTTTTGTCCGCTAGGGGTCGCTAAACTCTTCAAAACAACAACAACAACAATCATGGATCTTGTCGTCATGCCAAAGGATCTAATAATATTTATGGGGAAATAATGTTTATGGATGAGTAAATGACTCTTTTTTTAACATGACAGTGGTATGAAGCTGGGCGTGGCTGAGAATGGCGGACGCGATTACTAATGAGAGTCAGATATCAGTGGCACACGCGAGTCCCGGGGATATAAAGAAACGAGGACATTTCATTCTACCGAACTACTCATAAGTGCTGAAATATTACCCATACAGGTTAGTTTATTTGATGAATTAAAACTGTGAGGTAACGTAGCTCTGTTTCACTTGGTCTAACGTTACACAATCATACTAAACTGTATTTGAGTGTGTTGAAAGTTGTGATGTTTAGTATTAGTTTGTTGGCTGTATGAAACTTAACAGTAAGCTAGATCAACATTGGATTATCATACTGATGATATTCTAACACTTCGTCGTGTTGAGCTATATAACATTGATTAGTCTTATGTTACCTACATTTGCTTACCTCATCTAATAACGTGCAAGAGCGCCGTCTCTGTCAAGTCGAAGTTTGTCGCAAAGCTCTTGCCATCTTGGAAACGCCATGCCGATATTGATCCTCGTTTTATTTCTCCTTTTGTCCCAAAGTTTGCTTGCCATGGTCCATAATGTTTGAACGAAACAACAGCAGCGTGCCGCTAGACATTACGCAGAAAGTTGTAAGGAACTACATTTATTTGAGATCGAATCTTTCTCGTCTTTACTGTCGTTGTAATGAATGGCGGGTCAACAGAATGGGATCCAAGTGCAGCTTTATTAACAAACAGGGTCATACAGGCAGGGTCAAACACCAGTGAACAGAAATGTAAGAGGGAAGGCAGAGTCGTAATCGTTAGACAGGCAGCAAGAGGGCAATAGTCCAATAACACAATGCAGTAATCCAAATGGGCAGGCAGAGAACAATCAAAAACGGGAAACAGGCAGGACTAGAAACAAGGAAAACAAGACACGGGATATGAACGCTCGGAAATGACTACTGAAAGTAAATCAAGACTTTGCGGTGTATGGTTGTGTGAGCAGTGCTTATATGTGGTATGTGATATGGTTCAGGTGTGAGTGCAATCTGTCCAGGTATGAAGGTTTCTGGGAAACGTAGTGCGAGACCGAAATGGGTGAGTGGGTGTGCAGTGCATTGTGGGGAGTGAAGTCTGGGAGTGAGTGTGTGTGTGTGTGTGAAAGTTCAAGGTGAAGTGCCCTCTAGTGGTTTTCTCGGGCACTTCAGCCGACAATCGTAACAGTCGTATTGTATTTTGATCAATATAATGCGTCCTTGTTGAACAAAAGTATTAAATTAACTTACTGACCTCAATCCTTTGAATGGCAGTGTGTATATATTTGGCTGTATAAGTCTCAGGCAAAACTTTTAACACAAGTCAAACTATGGTAAAACCAAAAGGTATTCTTTAAAGGCACTCATTGAGCCTGGCAACTTGAAAACAGGGAGCATGGCAGGATAATAAAGTCCTGCACACCTTGATTTCCTATAATTATGAAGAAGCCAATCAGATTTCACATTTTAGGATTTTGTAAAAAGCTCTTGGCATTTTAGTCTGCAATCTACAGACCTGGGCAAAAAAAAAAAGCCTATAATGGTTAAACACTAAGATTTTAATTGTTTTAACCACAACTAATTGGTCAGGAAATTAGCAACATTTAAGCAAATGCACTGCTTAAAAACCCAATGCTGTCTCAGAAAAACATGTGATGTTTGAATGAAGTTTTTGGTAGAATATGGGAAGTTGTGTGTGGAGTGATGAATCACTGTCAAAACACAGGTTACATGGTGATGCTCCAGATGTTTTTTTTTTTTTTCTCTCTAGTCTGGTGAGAAACAAAAATAAATGCATCTCTACCACAGTGAATCATGGAGGAAGAGGTGCCATTGTGCCGGAAGCCTTTTTAGCTGTTGGTATTTGTGAGCTACTTCACTGTAAAAAGTCATTTAATGCTTTGGAGTACAGGAAAATAGTGCAGAATGGCTTGCATCCCACAAATGAAAAGTTGTTATCTAAAGAGGGATGATCAAATGTTATTTTTAAACAAGACAATGCCTCAGCCCAAATTGCAAAAAACAACCAAGAAGTGGCTTAAGAACAAGTTTATCAGGCTCATGTTTTGGACTGGTCAGTTGTTTACCTCATTACAAATGTGAAGCACTTTCCAGTTTCGATTTTCAATCCGATCAAGTGTTTGAAATTTTAATCTGATTTGGCAAATTCATTCCATTTGAATTTTTTATTCTGACTGTGCTAGTAGTCTGGATAACAATCGGATTATTAGGGTCCATATAAACGCAGTTAATGACTCTTCTTCCCGTAAAAAGCTGCCTGCAAGTTGGGAAAGGCTATTCTGTGCTAAATTACTTTTTCTTCTACAGTATTTGAGTATTTGTGCAATTTTTGATAATTTCTTGACCAGTGATTTGTGATTAAAATAGTTAAGACCGTTAAAAGACCACTAAATATTTTGGTATTTTTTGCTTGGCCCTTTTTTTTTGCCCAGGATTGTATGGATACTTTGTGAATGGGTGGTTTGTAGGGGTGTGACGAGACCCCTATCCCACGAGACGAGACGAGACACGAGATTGGGTTCACGAGACGAGATTTTTATAGTATTTTTAAGAAATCCTCAATAATGAAACGTATGAAGGGAAAAGTCTTTTTTTCAACTGAAAATCATAAAATGCAAAAATGTTGGTGCATTTTGAAATCAACTTGATGTCATTTTACTTCTATTTTAATGAATTATTTGCAGTAAAACAACATGCAAACGCTGCTAAATGTTTTGCCACAAAATCAACCAATTGTTTTCTGCTCTGTATAATTTCACATGAGAAATCTCACTGAACTTCTTTCTACAGATTGAATATAAATTAAACATATAAATAAAAAATTCAAATAACACTTTAAGTGTCACTTTAACTGCAGTACAAAGTTGACTATTTCCCAGTCACTATTGATTGTGTGGCTGTAGCTGTTATATAGCTCTGCGTACACCGAGAAGTCCAACCGTTAGCAGTAACAGCGATGCTTTCTGCCTCTTTAGGGGCCGTTCACATAAAGCGCGGCCGCGTCGCTTCCTTCTTTTGCAAGCGCTCGGGAGCTCACGCTTCTGTAGCGTCTGTCGTTGCTAAGCAACCATGAACTGTGCTCTCCATGACCATGAGAAAGTTTCAGCAAGGGATAAATTGATTTTTAGCCCATGCTTTAGCTTTACTACTAGATATATTTATGGAGCTGAGATATAACAACCCCCCTGTACAGCTATGATCAGCTGTTCGGCTGAGATTTCCATGTTTTGTTACGGAAAGGTCGAAGATGATCGGTTGGTTCTTGTCACATGACCTGCGGTGCGCTTGCGGCATTCTGAAAAGTTGAGATGTTTTCATCTCGCCGCGGCACAGGCGCGCCAGGAAAAAATGAGCGCGCCGCTTCCATTTTGCACGAATGAAAATGCGCGCGATATGTGAACGGCCCCTAAGAGTCGCAACCTTGGCCGAGGTGTACGGCATAGTTTTCTTACAATGTTTACATATTGTTTGTGTATTGTGTGTTATTCTTTCGCTGTTTATTGTTTCTACTGGAAAATCAAAATGTTTCCACACAAACGATTTGAAAGTGGCGGGGGCATCTTCAATAATAATTTCACCCTCACACTGATAGCATGACGAGACAATTTTTCACCTCGACGAGAAATCTCGTCACGTTTTAGTCTCGCGAGATCTCGTGGTACGAGATCTCGTCACACCCCTAGTGGTTTGTGGTCCATGGCATGCCATCTGAACCCAAGATTAATTTATGCCTGAATTCAATGTTAACAAAAGCTGGTTCTGACCTTAAAGAAGCCCGATTTATAGACAGCAATATTACCTTACGTTTAGACTGTTTGCCTGTGCTCCATTTCTAAATTCTTATGAAGCATTTGCAGTAATGCAGATCCCCTTGTTGTTGCTGACCTGGCCAGGCCAGTTAATGGGTCTGTCTGCTTCTGGATTACTGGAGCCGTTGACCTTGCCATCTGCTCCTGATGCCTCCACGCCAAACACTCTCCCAGTCTACCGTTCAGACAGGATGAAATACAATTCCCATTAAAGGGAAAGTTGCTAATAATGCCTTATCAATTAGCCCCATTGCTATTGATTGATGTCTAGCAGGTGGCACGAGACGATTATGTTCATTTAGAGGTACACTGACTGTCCTCGCCTCCTACTCGTTCGTTTGATGCTCATTACATCCCTGGCCTTAGATACATGAGCTACTGAGTAAATCAGGCCTCTAACAGCCCATTAAAAGGTGGTTTTATCACTGTTGAATCTAATATTTGCATTTCTACAGTGTTAGCAAGATGTTCTCAGATGTGTGATAATCTTCAGTTATAGTCTCAATGATATCTTCTGTAAAAGTTTGCATAATAATCATACTCATACTACCGTTCAAAGATTGCCGTTGCTAAGATTGTATTTGACTGATAATACTGTGAAATATTGTTACATTTTTATTACATTTAGATGGAACTGGATTAAATATTTTGACTGTTGCGATCCCAAATCGGACTTATGACCTGTAACTCTGACTGAATCAATCAAGCAAGTGTTCACTGTTGGCCAGGGGAAAACTGGTCCTCCGACTAAGCCTGGTTTCTCCCAAGGTTTTTTGGCTTGCTTAGTTGGGGACACTTGCTTGATACTCAGCAGTGTTTTTGGTATGCCTGCATTGGCGCTGTTGTATGCAAACTGAGCTGAGCTGGACGATTACATCACTGTTTTCTCCAGTGCTGATATACATAAATTAGCTAGACTAATAACTATTGACCTTTCAATAGTGTGGAATCAATCAATACAAATATATAGAATAAGCTGGACAATGACTCCGTTTTCTTAGGGAAAAAATTATTTGCCAGTTATTACTGTAAAGCTGCTTTGCCACAATTTGCATTGTAAAAAGCGCTCTATAAGTAAAGGTGACTTGACATTTTAAAATAACAGTTTTCTATTTTAATATATTTTAAAAAGTAATTTATTCCTGTGAAGGTAAAGCTGAATTTTCAGCATCATTACTCTAGTCCTCAATGTCACATGACCCTTCAGAAATCATTCCAATATGCTGATTGGCTGCTCAAGAAACACCTCTTAATGTCGAAAAGAGTTGTGCTGCTTAATATGATAGTGGAAACACTTTTGTTCCATTTAACTCATCCTTGTTGAATAGAAGTATTAATTTGTTTTTAAAAAAAAATCTTACTGACACCCAAACTTTTGAAAGGTAAATATATAAACAGTTGTAGTGATATTTTACAATATTACTGTTTTACTGTATTTTTGATCCAATAAATGCAGCCTTTGTGACCAAGAGAGATTTCTTAAAAAAAAAAAAAAAAAGTTATACCAATCCCAAACTTTTGAATGATGGATTATAAAATAAAACATTTCTTCAAATCATCACTCAGCCAGATTCATAGTCATGTTTGACAGCTCTGATATAGATCATTATGTTTTATGAATAAATCCAATTTTTCTTATTGTCTTCACATCAACTCTATAAGCACCTTTTTCCGGGTAGTTTAAAAAATAACAACGAATAATAATGGGATTTCTCTGAATGGAACCCTGTGATTGCTTTTCTTTCTGTTATTCAGTAAAAGTATGACCAGGAGGCCTGAGGTTTTGAGAAAAATCTTAACATGGCAAAGAATGGGTTCATTTAATCAAAGAAATTAGAATTTGCATCAACTTAATTACACTGTTCTGAAAGTATGTGCACAGGGTGGCAATAATTCTGACAGGTTTCTGAAAATTGCCCATAATTCATTTCACCTTAGGACATGAACTCGTTCTCTTCTCCCACAAGTTAAATTATGGATCTATTGTTTTATATATTCTCCATATAATTCAGAAGGTAAAAAGACCACTGAAATTCTCCTTTTCTACCTGAGATCATCAATTAAATAATAATTTAGGTAATCATCTTAGTTTGTCTGTAGGAACCCAGGTGCTTTGCCAGAGAAGAGTGAAAACAAGCTTGGCATGGAGAAAAATTGCTCATTTAACAAAATAAATGCTGGGAATCTGTTCCAAAGGAACTTAATTTACTTAAACAAATTCACTTTCATTTGATTAAGAATTATGAACAAAAATGCATGCAGTCAAACTTGATCGAATATATTCAATTCTATGAAAAAGTCTCGCATAATTAAAACCAGGATCTCTAAGTAGACAAAAAAAAAAAAAAAAAGCTCATGGGAAATGTTTAATTTAATACATTTCTGCTAGACAGTGAGGTTTTCAAAAGAACTACCTATAAAGAGACAAAAAAAATGCATTTTTTTTTTTGACAATTACTCTCAAAGTATTGCCACAAATGACCATATATGTGGGAAATGAAATGTTGTCAGGTATGACAGATTATGTTAGATAAAAGCGATCAAGTTTAAACCAACATTGATCCTTTCCAATGTAAGCCACTCAGAGGCAACAAATCAAACATAATCGGACAATCCAAAGAATTTGCAATCTTTCCCCATGTCTGAGACTACAGTGAATATTGCCATGGATCAGCCGGCATCCAGGTCTAGTCCATGCAAATCCACTGTCATCATTGATTTCCCTTTGAATGGATATATCTTCATCTCTCCCCTGTCTTAGCTTTGTTTCCTCAGAAGAGAGGATGAGAAACCTGTGTGTGTGTAAAAGCAAGAGGGGAGAAGCTTTGAACTGGCCATAGAAATACAATTGAGATAAGTTACTGGAGACAGGTAATGAGAACCAATAGACTCCCAGGAAAGAATCGATATTGGACACTGATACACTGGAGAGGAAGGACAGATCACTGCATTATTCTTCATTCGAGTAAGCGCTGCAGATATAAGGGAGACGTGCACCAAGCAGACAGATACCAAATAGTTGTCGATAACTTGATATTTGCAAACTCCTTCGATGAGATCAAACTGCCTCAAGGTACCAATGACTGAAACCCTGATAAGAATGAAGAACTCAGTAGGCTGAGTCTTAATGATGAGGGCATAACACGATGAAGGCTGTGACATTTTAAAAAATTGACAGCATATATAACGTATTGATATTGCATGGAGAATCTCATTAAGAAAAGTCAAGGTAATTTTTTCACAACAAAAAAGATTTTTTTTTTTGTTTGTATTGTGACATTATTTTCATGGAATATTGCACATTTCCACCCATATTCATATTACTCTAATGTGAAACAATCTCATACTCATTACTTTAACGCAGCTATAGAAAAATTATTTTCAATACATTAAACTGAAAAAAAAAAAACATTAAATACATACGAAATTCTATAACTTTAAAACTGTTTATTTCATTTCAACAATAATCTGCCAGGTGTCAAACTAAAGTCTGTGCTCCAAAGCATTCAAGAATTATGAGAGCTTAAGTCTGGAAATGTCATTTTCAGGTCTATGCTCAAAAAGTGAATACGTGAATTATAAATACTGCATCAATATAATTTAGTACAGTAAAATCCCCAGAAAAAAATAAATTAAAAAAATATATATATAAATTTATTAAATAAAAAAAACATTATCAAACTAATATATAGTACATTCATTTAATTTAAATAATAAAATCTGTCATTTTTGACTGCCATGCAAAGAGCGTCAGAGGGTTAATCAAATTCCACTCAATATAACACCCTGTACCACATCGTTCCTTGATTTTTGTCCTGTAGAATATTTAAGCACCCATGAAACAAAATACAACTGCAATTAATTATAGAGAATAAATCTTTTATTTGATTAGTTTGATGTGTTTTTACTTAATAGGATATTTAAAGTAAATGAAGAAAGCACTAAAAATAAAAATCAGTGATGGAGGAGGAAGAGAATGTAAAACTGTGAAAAAATAAAGATATCCAGTTCAGCATCAAATATGAATCTCTGTTGTTTCCTCAATTGGATTACAGCACTGGCTACATATAAAATGTAAATACCATGATGCCTAAAGCCAAAAACAAATTCAGCACAATGACACTACATAAGACACATCATCATATAACACTGATTTCCTTTGCACCTGAGCTGGCAAGACAAGTGGAACTACTTTGTGCTCTCCGCTTCAATGAGCTGACATATGTTTGAGTTGTTTTTCTATTGAAAAGAAAAAGTCAGAAGTCTAGTTTACTTCCCAGCTCTAACTTTGAGCCAGACTTTGTGAAACTACACAGGAGACGATGCCTCCCTCTGCTCGCCTTTCAAAACACTGCTGACAGCACAATGTGGAAGTTGGAAGAGATCAATGTGGGTACCTTCGGAAACCTATACGATTGGACATCTGTTTGTCCTTCATCTCTGGCCAAACGCTGTCCATTCATCAGCAACACAGTGGCAAGGGGAATGGGGTGTCATGTTGAGTCCTTGTACTGTCTCACTGTTGACAACGGATTGTATTCAAATAGAATGACAGTAACTGAAATCATGCAATGTTTCAGCTAACACACACTGAAAAATATTCTTCTTCAATATTTTCCAGTAAAAATGCATTCTATTGTTAAAAAAGTTTCCAAACATCCAACTATATGGAAGCTTGTTTCCACTACTGAAAAGAAAATAAAAGAGGTAATTGTGACTTTTTTATCTTACAATTCTGACTTTTTTCCTAGTCATTTCAAGTTTACATCTCACAATTCTGATCCCCCCCCTCAAATGTGTGTGATATAATAAACTCACAACTGTGAGTTATAAAGTCAGAACTGCGATATAAACTCACATATGCGAATTATAAAGTCAGAATTTAAAATCACAATTGGAAGTTAAAAAGTCAGAATTGTGAGATATAAACTATCGATTCTAAGAAAAAAAGTCTTTTTTCCCCTCAGAATTGGACTTTATAACTCACAATTGTCAGAATTGAGAGATAAAAAGCCACACTTATCTTTTACATTGTTTTATCCATGTTTTATCCATACAACAACATGAATTTTTCTGAGTAAAAAAAAATAAAATGATACTTTTTTTTTCAGAGAATACACTTTGAATTAAAATAGTCTTATCCCATTAGTGAAGTGTTTAAATCTCACTTTCTTAGATTTGTGCTTAAATTAAAGATAAATTCAATTTTAAAATTAATTAATTAATATTAATTAATCTGGTTTTATTTACATTTTTTGTTGCAATTAAATACACTGTTTTTCATGCACGGGTCAGTTTTGAGATTTTGGGTTGTGTTGGGTTGTTTTCATAATGTGGTGTTGATAGTGGAAAGAAATCATGCACAATTTTCCATATTTACTAACAGCTTGCACCAGCGCAAACCGTCTTTTGCAGTTACAAAACTAAAATTTTACTACACGCAGTGACAAAATAGTGCTGAAAAGGTGTGGACAATTATTTTCGCACCTGACCTTATTACATTTGCGTTTGTAGGAGTTTCCCTTTCAGACACAACTAAGGTTGCACTAGTCAATTTACTGGTATTTTCACCATTATTTACCGCTCAAAAATGCATGTCTTAAACCAGATGTTCATTTGCCCAGTTCTTGGTTCAGAACTTTCCACTCCCATCTGCACTTTTTTGGAATTGCGCTCTCATATCTGTTTAGTAAATCTGTTCCTAAGTGTTTATGTTATTGCTCTTTATTTGGGTCTGTGCATTCTAAAAAATCTAAAATTACTTGTGTAAAAACCCTAATGTCAACGAAATGAAATGAGTTGTGAACCTGGCTTTACCCAACATTCAGATTTGTGGTTTCGGAAATGTATGCAAATTAGTGCGTATTTAATGAGATAATACTTTATTTGCATATTTAAACATAGCGTTTAATATTAATTACCTTTTAAACCCTATTCACCAGATGTGTCCTGCTTTACATTAAAATATTATATTTTTACAGAAAAAAAAATTATATTTTCGGCAGTACAGGGAAAAGCAACATTGCAATGGCCATTAAAATCTGATGAAACCATGGTTTCCGTGTTGAATCTGTTGTTTTTAATATGTTGTGATCTTGTAAACATGGTCTGAAGTGTCATAATCTTTCCAGTTGGCAAAACATACACTAAATAAGTGATATGGGTGACAGTCAAACAGACTAACCGGCTTCACATCAGTGACTGAAGAATGTGCGTGTGCATTCACAACGCGACTCACCGCTAAATAAATAAACACAATGTACTGTCTGACAAAAGAAACTGAATGCTAATAGTCTAGCGTGTGCATGTATTATAGACAGATGACAGGAGTTTATGCCTGTCTGCTCTAATACCTAGCAGCACATCCTCCATCTTAAGAAATGCGACATTCCCCTGAAAATTGTTGCAGCTCCTCCGCAGCATGTCATCCACACGTCAGCTCTCCCAATCAGCTGTCACGCTGTGAATTGGAGGTTTTAAGTTACAGATCACTTCTGAATCCTAGCACACGCGTGACGTGCATCCCTATGCCCCTACGCTGCCTCTGCCAAGGAGCGTCAAACAAACACACAAACATCCGCTCCTTGAATGCTGACGAGCCGTCCCCGCCTCCTCCTCCTGAGAGAACCAGGGGAAGACGGTGAACGGGAGAGACAGAAAGCCCTTTAGGAAATTCTTTTATTCTATTGACGCTAGGAACAATACTGTAGGAAGCAGAACTGAGTACTTGTCAGCAGATCCCAATCAATCATGAGACAAGTGAAAACACAGTGTGTCCACATAAGAACAGGTGAACCTGAACAAAACAAATCGGCCACATCGCTGGCTAGATCACTTAAACTGCTCTCTGAGGGGAAAGAGTGATTAAACCTCTGAGGAATAACAACATAAAGCTGTCCTTAAAAGTAAGACACAAATTGCAAACTGTGGAGAAACCGTACTGGACTTGTTTGGGGGAGTCGATACTTCAATTGTTTTAAAACAATTTTGGCTAAACAGATTATGAACAGCCTTAAAATTTGATGGAGTCACATTTGAAGACGTAAAACGGTGTTCACAGACATGCGGCAACAAGTGGCTTATTGCTTTCATAAATAGTCGCAGTTAAAAAAAAGACACCAATGTTCAATAAATAGCTACATTTATTAATAATAATAACAAACAGCACTTCTGCCAAGTATCATAAGTCATTAGAACGACCAGAGGGACCACTTATACTGCAGTTGCCAAGAAACACAATATCTTAGCACATTAATATAGGCTGCCTCAATCCATCTCTAGTACAATAGTATTTGTTGCGCAGGGAGTCTGTCATATTTAGTTCTATTGTTAAAATAGTTCAAAGCACCGAAACATCTCCTTGAAATTTCCAGGATGCATTGTAAAATAACAGTGAGCATCAACTATTCACTATATTTACAACCAATATCGTGCAAAATCCATTGCCTCACCGAATCATATCTTCCTAAATGGCAGATCAAACGCTGTTAGCACTATGCTAAGCTATTAGCAATACACAAATGCTTTTGAAAACACACACAAAGGAAACGTTTCAGTAATATGTTATATTTATATTAAAATACATGAACATGTTTTCTTGAATAAGAAGAACAATTACACAGTAGCTGTTTATAATTCATTTAAAATTGTCTCGGCCACTAAAATTTGTTTTGCTTTGATGAGGAATGGTCATATACTTCTGCAGGGGAAAGAATCTTGCTTGACAACAAAACTGGTGGCAAGTTAGACACTCCAGCTGTTTGAAATCTAATTACAACATTAACAGCATCAAAGATTCAAATTAATGCCGCTATTACAGTTAAATTAACAGCCAAACTATATTGAGCAGATAAAATAAAATATCTAGCTTTCAATGTGTACATTTATTAGGGGCGCAACCCTTTTATTAGGTGACAATCCATTATTTAAGGCTGAATTTATTTATTCATGAGTTATCATTGTGTCCCTTGGCTAGTCTAATACGTATATATTACTCTGCCAAGTTTATAGAATGAGCTTTGACCTTTATGTTGCTTACAAACCACGAACAGCCTACGGCTAATCTAAATGATTATTATAAATAAATATAACACTAGTCTTGTATAATGCTGCTATTTCCGCCATTTTATAAAATTCACTTTCACTTTGTGCATAGCAACATCTCGTAATTATTCTCTTTATTATTAAATAATATTATTTAACTAGATTATAAAACTGACATTTGTTGAAGATAATCTATTAAGCTTTTATTTTTTTTTACATTTTCAACCTTCTTTAGTGTGTAATACAGCTGTTAAAGCATTGAAAAACATCTGCAAAGCTACAAAGCACAAAGGGATATTTTCTATATCACTGTTTTTGAACCCCCTGAAATGCCTCAATTGTAGTCTTGAGTTTTTGTTAATGAAAGTATGTCACAATATTCCTAATTTATATAAATAAATAAATAAATCAATAAATAAGGGGGGAAAAGCCTGGTTCAGTTGCGTTGACAGAGTTGAAACTCACGGTTATGGTAAAGGATCATGGCATTTCCAAAACACGCTCCAAGCGGCTGACCAATCACAGCACAATAGGCCAGCTGACCAATCAGAGCACATTGCGCTTTTCGGAAGGAGGGGCTTCATAGACCTCATAACTAAACACAGCGTTACTGAACAAATGTCAAATATGTGAAAAATAAAGTGTTTTTTGAACACTGAAGTATAAAAACCTTTTCTAGTAGACCCCAAAAGCAAAATCAAGACTTTCCAAACTAAGCCAGCCATTCATGATACACAATACACTAATGCAACAGACCAATCCTGGAACAGAAAACTAGCTCTGTTCATGATATGGGCAGGAGACATTTAGAAAATTGCCTTGAAGGAAGTCCTTGCATTTTGGTACTATAAGAAGAAAGAGCATCATATCTAGAAAGCATCCTTTATAGGCACTCCAGCACTCCAGTGTCATTATAAAAAATGCTGCAGGTCAGCCGGCTTTATTGTCAACCTCGAAAAGATGTTGAGAGGGTCTACCTGTGGAAGGGTCCACATCATGCTCGATCAAGTGCTGATCCTGGTGAACCCATTCGCCGTTGCACTTGAAGTAGATCTGAGTGGCAGGGGTCGAGCGGCAAGTGAGGGTCACAGGCTTGTTCTTAACGATATAAACATCATCAGGCTCCACCAGGAAGTGTGGCAGCAGGTCAGAGAAGGCCGCAGGAAGTGGATGTGTTACAGTGGCCGCATGCTCTCCACCTATGAAAGCAAGTGAGACGAAAAAACTTTAGAAACAGGTTGAGGTTTGTTCAGATGCCTAAAACCTTTTAGTAGTGCAAAGAGATAATGAGTGTATCGGATTTAATTTCACACTCCGAACCCCGTGAGCGGACAGATTGCTTTTGACACGCACCTGAGTACAATGCTAATCCTGTGCATCCGTATTTAGTAGAATACAAATAATCTGCCAACCACAGCTGACAAAACGTCTCCTCTACAGCAGGTCTGAGAAATAATGCTAATGATGTGGTGTTAAAAGGGCTTGCTTTGTGGCATAGGTTTGTATTTCTAAGGTTTGCTTCCTGAGTGGCATAGGGTTGTATTCCAAGACAAAGAGGCTTTGAATGGACTGCTCATGTGGGAGGGCTGTGATGTCATGATATGGTGAAGGGTCAACTCATGAATATTAATTAGGTTGCACGGACTGGCTAGGTTTGATAAATAATGTAAACAACTTACATCACCAAGAAGCACTGATCTGAAATGTAATTTCAATAATTTAACATCAAATTATGTTAAATGCAAAAAATTACCATTGTTGAGATCACATTCACTATAAGAAATGTGCAAGCCCAATACAGTCAATATTTTCAGTGATTTTCTTTCTTATGTGTGTACTTCATCCTTAAACCTGCCAGAATTCTCTCACATGCAAATTCTCAATTAAATATGACAAACTATTACACTTCGGATACAAGGCAACATGAAAACATGTATGTTTATTTGGGTCTCAGATACCCCAATAAGTAAAATTTGAAAATAAACCTTATTTGACCTAATAAAAAGCTTCTTTTTATTTTAAATCACAAAGTAAACAGTTTTTCATGAGTGAGATTTCATTTTAATGGCTTTAACAATGTTTCAATTTGACTTGAGCAAAAATACACATAGTATCAATAGTCTCTCAGACCTGGGGTCTAGTTATGTAACTTTTTTGTTTGTTTGTTTGTTTTTTTTAATGAAGGACACACGATTAAATAGTTTAAATTCAATTCTCACAAGATAATTAGAGTCATAAATTAATTTAGATTTTTTTTATATATATTAAAAATGCCTTGGATTATCAGGATTACCTCAAATTTAAATATATATTTGGATTCATAATAGATTTAAATAATCAGAGTTAAATATCAGTCAGTTAAGAAACAGTTCAGTTGTTTGGACTTTACAAAAAATTACATTCATTTCATTACATTTAATTATATTTCTTCACCTAGAGTCTGAGACCCCATATAGTTATGTATTTTTTTATGAAGGACGTAGGGTGAAATATTTTACAATCAATTCTTACAATATGAAAAACTGTCAATTATCAACCTTTTTTGAGATAAAAAAAGGTCTTGCAGTCTATTTATAACGGAGTTAAATAATCAGAGTTAGATATCAGTCAATTTCAAGTTCAACTATTAGTTGTTATGGGTTAAAAAAAGAGGTTAAAGAGTCCCTATATAGTGTCTTGTTTTCTCTTGAAAGAAACATATGCTACCACACAGAAAAACAATGTGTGTGGGTTAGAGAGTGAGTCCCCTTGTTAACAGGCCGAGTAAAAAGCTTCTGAGTAGTATGGCCTTGTCAGTGTTTGCCTACAGCGGTGCTGAATCCCATCTCTACTCTCTCTGCTGTTAATCACAGCCTTTTAAGATCAGAACTGATGGACTGCAGGCCATAAATCCCTCTTGCTGAATGACCACGGCACTTCAAAACATGCTCGGCGGGCCCTGTATCCAGGGCTTTAACTCAACTCTTTATTACGCTCAGGCTGAATGCTGTGACGTGACTGCCAGCCATTCACTGACTGACGGCCGCCGTCGCAAATAGGCCGCATTAAACGTGAGACGAACTGGCTTTTTATTCCGACGGCCCCCGGTAGCGCGGCGGGATCAGGTGAGGCGCGCGCCGTGCTGTTTACGGATCAAAGATCTGCCTGACTTTGTGGGCGGAAATGTTTCTCCCCCGTGTGGATTTATGGAAGCAGCGCAGAGGCGGTTGGATTCGTAAATGTGTGGAGATATTCAATGAGAAATCATCATTAATCAGAGTTTGGCCCTGCGACGGGCGGGGGAATGACTCTTTTGCGTGGCACGGAAATGGAGCGCTACCCTATCAGTAATTTTGTTGCTTCATTTGTTAGCTGCAATGTTTTTCTGGTCTTCGTAATTAAGAATGAATTGCTAATTTATCCTTTTCCGCCCACAATCCAGAGCAATCAAGCAGCCTCGGCTCGCTGTTTACTCCCTCTTTGTACTGGTGGTCCCACACCATTGTTCATTATACACAAACACACACACTACATGTCTGATAGCCTTCAGGACTGAACTCAGTTTTTAAAGTGATCACTTTTGATAATTAGTTATTCTCTCGGCATGCTTCTCTTGAGTTTTCTTTTTGACTGTTTTTAGGCCCTATGGAAATGCTTGTTGAGTGCAAATCGCTGTGAACCATAACTTGCTTGAATATAGATTAGATTCAAAGCAAATCAACAAATTTTGATTTCATGAGGGAAAGGAGGGGGAGTGGGGTTAGGGGGTTGGGGGGGAGAAAACCAACAACCTTGGAATGCTTGCTGCTTACCTAGGGGCACATTATCAGGAAAACACCATCTTGTTTGGAAAAGGGCCAGATCAGGGTGCGAATGACATTAAATTGTATTAGATTGCAAGTTAAGAGTGTGTATTTTCACCTCCTGGCACAAACAGAGGTCACATCCTGCTGAGGAGGTAACCATAGCAATGACAGACTGCTTGAATGCTTTCGGTGAGGATTAGTATGGAACGGTACATCAAGAAAACATAGGTAGCACAATGTTATAGATTTACATTTCACAGACTGGTTTTGTTTAATCTCCCCCTGTAGTCAATAATTGTATCCCTTAAAACTCATCTTTGATCACCAAAATTTAAACATTTTTTCCTGTGGAAAAAAAAAAAAATATTCATGCCTTAAATTAGCTTGAATGTAACTCTGCAACCTTGGCTCATTTAATATACACGGATCAATGAATATGCAAATTACCCCCGCCTCCACTCGCTTGCGCCAGCTCAGAGATCCACTTGGTAAACGCTGCACAATGGTGTCGCTCTTTACAACATCGGACACATAACGGAAATTAATATGATTGGCCCTCCAATTGACTATCAAACAGCTAAAAATATGTTGCAAATGTTACACAAACCATGTTCCTGTTCGCCATGTCAGAGTATATAGAGAACTATATGGAGAAAGGCATGTAGTTCCTCATAACATTGAAATATACATCAAACGCCCACCATATTTCTAAATCTACACGATTTCTCATAGCAACAGAAAAATATACTGGGATAACCTGGCTTCTCTCGAATCTCCCCTGCTAGTTCGCTGTTAATGATATGCTAAAGCCCGCTGGCACGTTGATGTGATTGGTTACAAGGTAGTTTGACGACCAGCGATTTTTGTCTTTTTTTCACTGCAGTTTTAAGGAGAAAATGCTCAGCAATACTCTGTTGACATATGAATTTGCACATGGTTTGTCTTAAGGCATATTAAAAACACCACTTATACACATAAACAACATTAAAAACTTGATTTTCACCACAGGGGGTCTTTAAGTCTTTAAGAGAGCTAACGTTTGACTAACTGTGGGATGCCAAAATTGTGTTGAGTGAGATGGCATTGTGTTTCGGACATGACCTCAAACTCCCCTTAGCAAACTTAATTTTGGGACTTTTGTACAAAACCCCGTGTACGGCCCTGAACACACACACAAACATACACACATCAAAAACAAAAATCACTTACAGCATTTTTAAGCAATTATAAACCTCGTAGAAAGGAGGTCACAAGGTCACATTCAGATAATTAAGCTAATTTTTGTGGATTGTGATATTCACAAAATAATTATCAATAGCTTGAAGACTTCTGTTTATGACATTTTCTAGATCACAACAGGCATGTGGCACCGAGCGCAAAAAGCACATCTCTACTAATGAAACACCAAAGCTAACGCTGACCTTTCCGGCAACTTCCTCATCTCCCCTGCAGAAAACCACAACCCGGGTAACGCAGGTAGCATTAGCCCAAGTAATAAACGTCAGCCTCCACACAAAGACATTACCCAGCCACGCCAGCCCTGGTGCAACACGTCATAATAATGCTGCTCTGCTCATTTCCTTTTGTCATTTTATGTGGTGTGCTGACTTGCTAATTCATCAGGGTGAAATACAGTGAAGAGCGAAGCTACGGCTATTGAACCTCCGCTAATGTATCGTGTACGTGTTAAACTCTTAATAAAAACTAAATGTTGTGTGTCCAATGAAGGACATACATCACTTTCCAGTTTCGCCCCCCTCTGTTACATTACATTTTGTGCTACGACAGACAAGTAATTTATCTTACAGGGACATTCATTTATTAAAAACATGCACAGATGATTTGGGAATTCAAGCCGTTCTGTTACATGCAGAGGACGGTGCAATCAAGGCAATTATTGCAGGTCAAAATGGCTTTTTTTTCTGCTGATGTAAGACCGGGTGCCCACGGGATGTGGTCCGTCTAATGAGCCTTAATTTGGCACTGTGATGATGGCCATTAGCTCCTCATGGTGACCTTTTCTACAACATGAGAGCTTGGTAAACCAGCAGGCAGACCTGGCTGAATCTGTCCAGTTGGGCTCTATATGCAAGGCTGAGTTGAGATGTATGGCTCTCATAAATTAGGTTTCCAACTATTCATGACTGTCCACATTTGTTTTTCAGACCAGTCTCAAGGGTTTCAGGTTGTATTGGACAAAATAGAGATGATGTTTTTTTTTCTTCTTTTTCCCAGCATTTTAAAAAGTATTGCAATATTTTATCCTCACAATACCAATATTATATTCTCACAACACGAATCCATCTTTTCCCCTCGTAAAATATTTATTTATTTATTTAGACATCAACAAGCCATGGTAGCCAAGAGTCACTAGTCCCATAGTACATTTCTTTAAGTTATATTTTTGGCTGCACTGCCTTTATTATGGAGGACAGTTCAGAGAGAACTGGAAACAACCGGACAGGAGAGAGGAGAATGGCATCGAGAAATGACCAGTAGTTGGGACTCAAACTCAGGTTGCCCGAAGCACTATTGCGCCATATGTCAGAATCATATTATTTTTATTCGAATGTGCCAATGCTCTACACTATTTCGAAGGCCCAACATTAGTGGCACAATCAGAACTGTAAGTAAAATATGGCAATATGATTTTTGAATTGCAATTCAATTAACTTTCAATACAAAAAACTGAATTTTATCATGCATTAAGATATCAATAGAGTAAGAAATTCACTCTTTACAAGTAATATGAGTTACTTTGAATTAAATAAATATAAAATATATATATATGATAAATAAATATATGAATGGAATTTCTTGAGATATCTAAAACATATTATATGCTACTAATATATGTATATAAAATTCTGCCATGCTAGAAAAGAGAGCCTCAGGCAGCTGGTGGTGAGGAAAAAAAATCTTAAAATGAAACAGTGCATTACTTTAGGTACAATTCAAATGTAATTAATTATTATGACAGCTTCCAAAAATTACATGCTGCATCCACATAAGAAAAAGTTAATTTTTTTGTATGTGTATTAATGCAACAGGATCTGTTTTAGGTGGATGTGTCAAAATGCAAAACTGAATAAAGGAACATCGTTTTAATTCAACGTAAACAAAATGAATTAATATTAGGAAGTAAAACCACCATCCCTGACAAGCGTGAAAATGGGCCTGTACCAATACCAACACTTGCGGTCTTTTACCAGGTCTGAAAAATGCCAAAGCTCAGTGCCCTTAAAGCACACTATATCCACACTATTTATAATGCTTCGGAGCAGTATTTGAGGCTAAGCGTATCCCATCATTCATCATGTTCAGGGACTCATGCGCCCTGAAATTGCGAGATTTAGAGGAAAGCTTTCCTCTAAATCTGGTGGTAAACATAAAATGTTGCATGTTTTCCTGATTCAGAGATGACTATGTGAATTTTGTAAAATGTAAACTAATTTTTATTAGTTAACTTGATGCAAAACAATCCAAATTGTCTATAAACAGACGCTTAAAAGTTTATTTTAAAATGCAAAGTATTGAAAATCAAAATGAGTACATACATTTCTAAAAACAATAACAAAAAAAAAAAAAATGGATGCAGGGAAATGCATCTTGTAGAATGCAAAGACTGCAAGTGTGTGTTTTGGGACAGGCCCAATGTTTTCCCTTCCTGTTGGGGTCCTGATGACCAAGAATCTCCAAGAGTTCAGCTGATTAAAAATGTATCCCTGCCCTGCCGGCTGGTCACTCCACAAGACTAATAATTGACATACATATATACACATATATATAGTACAATAGAATAACTAATGCCAGTATTGTTAAAATTAAATTCACATTTGAAAACAAACAAACAAAAAAACTGTCAAGAACAGTCACACCTCTGTGAATTTTTACATGTAGTTTAATTAAAAAAAAAAAAAAAAAATTATATATACATATATAGTCTTTTTCTTTGAAGAGAGTAAAATTACAGGTCATGTCAACTGCCTATGTGTGACTTATAAGTTGTATTTTTAAACAGCTGGATTCAGAGGAGGGCGCCTTTACATCCTAAGTGGACAAAACTGCGTGGGAAGTTTCCACATTCTGTTAACACACATTCCAGCTCATGACAAAGTTAAATCCTTTATTCATGAGAGCGTATTCTAGCCATGCAAAGCTTCAAATTAAAGTCATTCTGTAAGGCTGATTGATGAGCTTCCCACGCTTATGTTGTTATAGAGTTTAATATATTCATCACTCTCTTTGCACGCACACACACACACACACACACACACACACACAAAGAAGAAAAACAACTGCCCGTCCATGCTTAACAGTCTCCTCATGGATCAATGCACAAATGAAGTAAACACTACATAATGGTTAACATTTGAATTTGAAATTTGATATTACACACAACTAATATCTAATGGATATGAACTTGTGCGGAATCTGATAATGCACTTTCTCATCTGCGAACATTATATCAGCAAAGAAACATATTTATGAGAGCGAAATATTTCTGTCACAGCCATAGAAATGTGACAGCTCAATAAAAAAAAAAATAAAACTCTAAAATTACATTCTCATGCAAACTCCAACAGCGGTAGATGCAATTCATAATGTTCTCAAGCCGTGAATAATGAATCCAACTGAACAAATTCATTTAAAGATACTGCATGAAAGGCACGCTTGTCTGTTATCTCTCCAAGTACTGCCATTCTGAATATATCTTTGCAACAGCTGAACACTGACCAATCAAAACCACACTGCAAAGAACCAACGAGAGAGACCAAGCAGAACCATGAACAGACCGAAGCTGCAAGACCCAGAGTGCACCAAGAACAGAGTTCTAACATCAGCCTATAAACGCCACCCCTTCTCCGTTTCCTTTCTCTGCGACACGCTGGCATTTGACTTCACAGGTAAAATCTTCTGATAACTGGAACCAAACATGACGACTCTATCAGCTAAATTGGAATAAATCGCCGTCGGACAGTAAATACGGTCTGGTTGTAGTAGAGCACTGCACACAATGGCAGAAAAGGTCACGTAAGTTCTCTCTCCATCGGCCACTCTTGCGTCTCCTGCCCTTTCCAAGCCAATTAAAGTCCTTTATCAGTTCTTTGTCCCTCAAGCAACGCATCATAGAGCAATCACTCGGCATAATTTAAAATCACAATGATGAACGGCAGCTGTAATGCATTTTATGATGTCATCGCCTCTTTACAATGTCATCAGAAATTAATTTTATTAAAACGACTATACAGATTATTAAGCCATTTCATGTGCCAGTAACTTAACAACATAACCATGGCGACGGTGGCGGATACAAAGTGTTGATACGGGTCTACATTCTGAAGGAAATTAATTTTCTCAATTCAATTTACCATTACAGCAGGGTCACAAAACAGGCATCTGCACTTCCAGGTTCTTCAACCAAGAAGCTTTCAGCAGCGCTGCGTTTCTAATGATCTCTTAAGCATGATATAATGCAATAAAGTACATTGATTTAATTAAAGCTGTTTTAAAGTGATTCCCATGGTTTAAAGTGAAGCACTACATAGGCTATTCAACTTTTTTCAGTATTTCAATTGATTTTGTCTGAAAATAAATATGCTAAATAAAAAACTAAAAAACTAGCAAAATGTCTTTATTGCTCAAATGTAGCAGTATTTTCTTTGCACTTGGTGTAAATATTTGTTAGATACAAAGTGGTAGATACTTTTCAAATATTGTCTTAATTATTGTTTAAAATAAATGCCTCTCCTAGTTGAGATGCAATGGGAAAAGGGAGAAAAATGAGTTTGAACTCAGGTTGGTTGCGTCAGAGCTACCCATGTTACTCTTCACCACTAAATGTGTTATCATTAAGATTTCTTTTGCAATTTTGTCTGGCTCAATCACACAATGGTGAGCGGAGCTACTGTAAATAGCCTTTGCCAACAAGGTGGGCTATTGACACTTGGTGTAAATAGACACTCCATTATTTCATTAAATATTTTAATAATATGTCAAATTATTAGTCTTGACCCACTTATCTAGATCAAGCCCAAATCTTGTAAACAGTAAATTAATCAATTACTCTGCAATTAATTCATGCATCTCCTTGTAAATGCAAAAATATTTTGAAATCTTGTGGGTGAGGACTTTGCTGTTTTTTTTTTTTAATGGTCCTAATGATTGATAACAGATATTGGTACATGGGCAGCATAGTCTAGACAGGAAATGGTGTTGTCTGAGGCCCTGACAGATGCCTGTTTACCACCAGACAACAAATATTTGCTCTGCCATGAGTCCAGGTTTAGTGGAAATATTTCCAGCCACAGCATTTTTTCCCCCTACAAAGAAAACACTGCGGTTCACGTCGCAGGCGACATACACCTCGGCTGTGTGCCACATTTAGACAATATCCTATTTTTTGCATCATGCGCAAGATACAGTTTGTGGCAAATGAGTGTCACTCAATAAAACTGAAAATGTTAAATCTCAAGGGGAGCATTCCTGAGGAAAAACGTCACCAGTTGGGAATTGTAGTTCTACTTGGATGCTTCAAATTATAAACCACAGATATATGAGCTTGTGTATAGGCAATGCAGAGTGAATTCTTGTAGAGTGACTGGCCTTACAGGATCTTAGCAAGGCTCAATAATAACGGACCCAGACCATTTTCTGAGAGTTTAAGGTCACTTTATAGAAATTGTACTTGGGCCAGTGTTACAGTGTAACAGTATCTTACATTTCGCTCATGTATGCGCTTTTATGCTGCAGAAACGAACACAAACAATCTCCATTAGAAAGGGTGATGTCAGTAAATCAGTAATGTCTAACACTGTATACCAACAAATTTCCTGCTATACTATGGTTACACACACACACACACACACACACACACACACACACACACATTATATATGGGGTAAGTAAAAAAAAAAGAAGGGGTAATTATGTTATGATGGATTAATTACATTGCAAGCTTTCGGGAAGGATTCTGGGGTAACGTGAATACAAAAGACAAACACCCACAAATGACCAGCTGGGTGCATGCGGGGCTGATTTAAAATAGCCAACATATGCAAATTAAGAGAGAACAAATGAAATATAGTAATGGGTTTGCTTTTTGTACTCTCTCTTTCTCTCTAGAACCATAATGTGGTGGTTTGGTTTTGATTTACCCATCAAAACCAATTTGCTCATTAAGCTCATTTGAGTTTGTTAAAAGGTACAATATGTAATTACCGACACAGCATTGTGGTAATTGGTCTGCTCAATATATAAATCGGCTATTAACTGATATTTGTAAACAATGGAAGAGGTCAGTATAATATGGTATCACTTGTATGCATAAATGTAAATTGATTGAAGGCATCTATTGTACTATTTTGAATGGAATACCATAAATAGTATGTCATACATAATAAGTAGACCTAAAATTACATAAAATTATTGCATTCGAGGGTCAGTATTTTAGTAAAAGCCTCTTTACAAATCCTGCTTTACATACTGATAATCCATGCTGAAATGTGACACATACTCTTACAGTCAGACTAAAACCATTACAGATCTCATTAAAAAATAAACTTCATCTTTTGAAAGATGTCCTCTTTCCGAACACTATAAGCATTTCAGATGTGTAAATGTGGAAAGTCATGTCTGAAAGTTTCAAAAAATGGTCAAGATTGAGTTACAGTGTGTTTTCATAGCTCAACAAACTCTTTAAAAGATCAAGGCAAAGTAGATTTTTTTTATTATATGACCCATTTAAAAAAAAAAAAAACCTTGAAAACTAATGATATTCATTAGTGATGCACAAGAGTCTATAAAAAGCCAAAAAAAAAAAAAAAAAACATTTTAAGTGTCCACTGAAAAGGAGACTTCACAACTTCCAACTGCCACTTTAAGGACACATTCACACCACATTTAATTCACTCTGTGAAGAATCCAAAAATAACATCACACTCTTCATATAAACTAATCTAATACCGTTAAAGAACCATGGTCGGTCAACTTACCTCCAACATTCTACTCAAAAGAACTGTGAATCCATAATAACACATGTAAAACAGTCATGCCAGCAGTGATCTCGGGCTTAAATGTATACGGTAGTTCATTTGTCAGCGGAGTGAGCGCGGCTGTAAACGTGTGAAGCCTTTAATGAGAACTCCTGTGCTGTGAAATAGATGTCTCAGAATTTCAGATTTCATTTGCTTTTTATCGTTTATCACATTTACAGTCTCTTACCTCAGTGAAAAGGCCTGCAAGAGGTCTCAACGTGTCAAACAAATCCAGTCAAACAAACCTCTACCACGAACCTGTAATTGACACCGCAGTGCTTTTTTCAGTAACATTCAAAGACAGTAATAGTTTGAGGTTAATGCAAAGTTTTCTTTTTCTTTCATTCTCTCTTTAGCTCAAAGTTTCTCACACATACATGATAAAAGAAGAAAAATGCACAAGAAAAGGTGACATTTTAAAGAAAAGCAACTATAAAAAGACAGGACTATCTGCTCTTCTTACACACGCAGACTGGAACCAATACGGTTTATCTAGTTTCTTGTCCAGATATGTCTAATCAATATCCAAGGTCTCTTGAATGTTCCTTGAAAGGAATAAGGGCTTATTTCCCATCGATTCAACGCCCCATGTTAACCCTAAAATGGTCTAAAACTTATCTTTGAATATATATATATATGGTAATGGACGCTTCAAACAAGGGCTTGTTGCGAAAATGGAAATCATCGTGATTGTTAGCTACCACTCTGGTAATTGCCACTTCCACAATATGCACTTTGCAAAGAAAAGTGCATGCTGTGAATGTAGATGTAGACGTAAATGATTCCTTTTCTTATAGTTGTCATTAGCAGCCCAACTTTCCTTTTGAATAACTTTAAAAACAAGACAGGGTAACAATACAGGGTCATTTGCCTAACAGAGAAGATCACAGGCTGCCCTCTAAAGGCACTAAAAATGAAAGACCAGCTTTGTGGTACTGCGGGACTTAAAAGCTACTGAAAAGTGTGTGATACACAGGGCTAATAAAGCATGACATTTCATTTAGCTTGGGTCTTTAGGTTCATACGAAACAACCCCTGAATGGAAATGTTTAATGTAGGAAGCGTAGGATCTTAAGCTAGTCAATTACCTGACCTACAGAAAGCAAACAAGCAAACAACAAAAATAAATTACTTAATAATAATAACAACAAATGAAAAAAATGACAACAATAATAACAATGACAAAAAGTAATAATAAACATTTTGCAGTGTCCCACTTTTTTAATGCAAATACTAGAGTGGGCTTTAGAAAAACAAGTAACAATCTTGAAAACTGTTACATCCAGTACAACAGCAAGAGAAAAAGACAAATGAACACAGTCATCCACAAACACAGTACAGAGTACCCTACCCATTTGAACTGATAAAACTAACAATAAATACAAAATAAGTAGTTTGTAATATTAAATTTATTTATTCTTTGCCACTGTTGCCTTTTGGCTTGCTTAGATGGGGACACTTAATATTCAGCAAAATGATTGATTTGACAGCACTGAGACAACTAGAACGACAACTAACTGAGCTGGACGATGACATCACTGCTTTCTAACTTCACTTATTTCATTTTTGATGATCTTTACATAATTATTGAATGAAATAAATCAAGACTTAACTGACCTCAGCTGAACAATGACACCACTTTCATTTTAGAGCTGCTGTACAGCAGAATTGCCTCATTTGTTCATTGTTTTTCTGCTCATCCCCGTAAAGCTGCTTTGAAACAATCTCTTTTGTATGAAGAGACTATTTTATATTTAAAAATCTGTAAATTTATATAAAAAGTCACAGAGTGACTAAAAAGTTAGTAATAAAATGAATAACAAAGTAACAAATTACACATTACATAGAAAAAGTGTCAGGTCTAATTTGCATTTAAACTCCAAGACTTAATCCACGGATCATTTGACATATAGGACCAGATTTTTTTGTTCCACCCATTGCTATGGTTATCACTCTCAATCGATTCAATCGCATATTTAAGTGCAGTTGACAATACAGAAACTCTTGCGTATAACTCCAGTTATAATCAATGAAGCTGTCTACACTGTGAAATGAATCTCTTGTTGGTTATAATGAAACGATTTGTGAATGTTCAGAACTCGTTCTAAACCAAAACTTCACAGTTTTGAGCCGTGTTAAGCGGATTGTGACTAACTTTAACAACACTGAGTTCACACGCTCAAAAAAAGCTCAATGCGGTAGAAACACGCCGTGAATAGAAACCTTTATCTCTCTTCACAGAGTCTTTTAAACAGCCAGCTATCAGCTGTTTAACAGCTTTGATCATTTAATGTGACAATACCTGCAGAATAGCAGGTATTGTCACATAAAATAATCAATTAAATCTTTGGTGGAGCAAATATTCATTTTGGTGACCACCAAAATATTTTTAATGCAGGAAATATCCTGAACTACAAAACCAACATTTGGATCAAAATAGTTCCCATTGAGTGCCACCATAATATAATATTTTGACTATTTCAGTTCAAATCAAGTTATCATAGCACATAATGTAACTTAACATAATTATGTCAACAGAATTCAGAACTCTACAAAATAATGTTATAATGTTTGCAATTTAAAAGGTTTAATTAAAACAACAAATTAGGATTTTTTTATTATTAAAAAAAATCTATTTAATTTTAATTATTGATGTTTATTGTTTGATATTGTTTTTAAACACAAAACCACACAAATCTGGGTTTTAAACCGTTTAGAAATTTTAACAAAACTGCAAATCTCATTATATATATATATATATATATATATATATATATATATATATTAGATATATATTATATATGATAGAGAGAGAGAGAGAGAAAGAGAGAGAGAGAGAGAGAGAGAGAGAGAGAGAGAGAGAGAGAGAGAGAGAGAGAGAGAGAGAGAGAGAGAGAGAGGCCCTGTGGAAAACGAGGAAAGTCATGAAACAATTTAGATTAACATTTTAATCCCTTATCTAATTACCCAGCTTCCCCAGAGATAAAAAAGGAATTTAGCCGAACTCACACATCCAGTTTTTTTTCCAATGCATTTCTTAAATTTCACCATTAAAATTCCATTAAAATATATATATTGTGCTTGAGTTAATGTGAGAAACTATCACAATAATTAGCTAATTACATCTGGAGAAGTTCCTTCATATTATGGTTTCTTTGCGACTACACCAAACGAAAACCAGAGGGATCCTCTTGCGACTTGTCAACTTGTTCACCTGAAATCTGCATCCTCCTCCACACACAGGCCTGGCTGAGCTTTGAGTCTGACTTCAGCAGTTTAATTAGCGTGACAAAGAAGCAAGGCAAGTACACCAGAGATTCCTTTTAAAAAGGCACATAATATAATACTTAACAAGAACAAGACAAAGGAGCACCTGAGCACCTGCTCGGGCCTAATTATAGCCAAACTATGCTAATACAAAACAATAGAGTGCCACAGTACTCTTTTCCCTGTGCTTGCACAGTGAATTAAAAATGTAATTCAACTTTTTTATTTAGATGTGTTTTTTTTAGCCACTAAAATATTAACCATTCCACAATGTTGAACCTGACAATGCACATGAAGTTCTCTTCAACACAAGTTAATGAACCTTCAACCTTCTAGTCATTGTAGTGGCACTGCAGTGATTTTAGACAAGATCTATTGAGGATGAATTTCATGCAAGTAAAAGCTATCCAATAGCATTCCTATTTATCTCAAAGACTCTTTCTCAGCAGTAATAATATCAACATATATCAACTAAAGTTTTTCTTTTTGAAGAAAAGTCTTTATTTCAGTATATGAGAGATGGAGATGAAAAACTTGGCACTCTAAAACTGCTCATTAGGAAAACCATGCAAGGCGTTGGACTTAAATTTTAAGATTCACAGAAGATTTCATGAACACATTTTGTAGCATGCTGCCACATTATCATCCTGGAATATGGGAGGAGCACTTGGGAAGAGTGTTTGAACCCTAGGGTGCACTTCATGCTGTCAAATGACCTCATATTATTGGTCGTTAAAGGGCCATACAGTGCAATGATTGGACCTAATGACTCCCACGAGATGGCTGCCCATATCATTAGACAACTAGGCAACCTGCAATGCTTGGTTGGCAATATTGTGCGTTTAAAGGGATAGTTCACCCAAAAATGAAAATCCAGTCGTTATTTACTCGTCGTTCAAAATTTTTTAAAATGCATTTTACTTCCACAGAACAAAGAAAGTCATACATGTTCAGAACAGAATTATTTGGGGGAACTATTCTCTTAAGCCATGCACACATACAACCACTAAAACTGAACACAAAGTGTTTAAAAGGTAGAGAAAAATTGGGGTATTGAAAAAAAAAAAAACTGAATTTGAATTTCGTAGTAAAACTGACAGACAAGCTAAAATAAGAAGCTGTTTCTTGTCTGTCGGCCTGTGTCACTGTCCACTGTGCTCTCTGATGTATTTTTCACTGCGTGAGAAAATGGACATGTAGCGTGACAAGTGTTAATTGCACGAGTCTGAAAGTGCGAGAGTTGGCAGCCCTGCATATGACAGCGTCTTTTTTTTTTATGGTAAACTTTCCACAAATTCACGATTCATTATTTTGGTTCCTCAAGGGCCACTGTCCTGTAGAGTTCAGTCCAGACCCTGATCAAACTCACCCATCTGCAATTTTCTAGTAACTCTAGGTGTGTTCACGTAATTACTGTAACTACGGGACTCTGGCTTGTAAAAAGCGTTCATGTCCTCAAAGAGCTTGTAATTACAGTTCGTAAGCTGAGGGTTTTCTGAGAGCTCCCACGTCTACCACATGGCCTTTGTCCCACCTGACCGCTGTAGATTAATTTAGGCATTGACACTGGTGCCATAGAAACGCATAATTTCCAACCAGCGGACGCGAACAGCTCCGAATATAACATCACGTGTTGTCAAGATTATGGTGATTACGGTAATTATGTGGTGGCATGAATGCAGCATTTGAAGAACTTGAATAGCTTGTTCAGGTGTATTTGATAAGGGTTGGAATTCTGCAGGACAGGGGTACCCTTTTGGGCCAGATTTGAGGTACCCTACACTACTGGTTCGGCTTCTTTGGAAGTTTGCACTCTTCTTCTTCTTCTTTTTTTGGCATCCAGCTTTTGGTGCATTACCGCCACCTTCTACTCTGGAGTGTGGCCGGTTTGCACTCCGAACCACCATATCTTCTTCTATTGGAATGCTTCCTGGAGGGCTGCATTGCAGTATGGCGCTACAGCGCCCCATCGGTCAAACCATGCTATTGCAGTCAAAATATCAAAAGATTATTCGAAAACAAAAATATGTTGACAAATTTTTACTGTCAATGTTGTGATAATGTCGAATAAACACTTCAGCCCTATTCACAATTTGAACATTTTTTGTTTCCTTTAATTTATTTTCAACATCTGGGGTGAATTATTCATTGTTGTTTTCAGTATGGCTATAAAAGGTCACGCAAAATGAAATTAAAACTCACATTAAATTGTTTTAAAAATAAAGCACAAAATCAGTACCTGAGATTATCAATGTCATACTTTGTATGTTGTTGTTCCAGCAGCGAAGTTGCAGAAATAGTAATTGCGTCTGAAATAGAACTGCTGTGCATCGTTGTTCCAGCTGGTTAGGACAAAAATTCTCATTGAATTTTTTTCTTTTTGTGTGTCACATCACATTTAGTTAGGACAGAGTGTTAGACCATGCATGTGAAAGCACCCATTGATTGAGCCTATTCCCCTTTACAAGCAAATAATAATAAGAACATAGATTAAACATCAATTTTTGCTATCAATTAAGGCACCAACCACTCTGCTTGAGAAAACACACTTATTTAAGTGTTAATTGTCAGACTTCTGCTATAACTGACACATTTTTAATTGGCAGCACATCTAATGTGACTAACTTCAGAGATGCATTTGATATTAATATATAATTGTAATTTAGCTGAGGGCAGTTAGTTGATTTAGTTTCCAAAAGAATCAATATTCAATCTCATCTGTCCTAGACTGTCAAATATGCCTATTAGAGCGGTAATGTTTTCAGATGATTTGACATTAAAGCTCACACCCCTAAACATTTTAATCTGGTGACTGAGCCCTGGTGGAAGACGGAGAGAGAGAGACTGGATACTCACATGAAAGTGAAAGGCAAAACGGGACTTCATGTGATAAGAGTAAAGCCCGTCAAGAAATGAAAGACAAAGCAGGAAATCTGATCCGAGTTTTCCTCTGAGTCAAGCAGAAAGGATCAGACTTGCACGCGTGTTTAGGATATCAGCCCTCAGCAGCTGAGGAAACTCAAGCTCCCTTCAAATGCTGTTCTGATCAATTCTATTCATTTCCCCTTGCAAACTTCCAGACGGATTGCTCTGATTTCACAAGCGACAGACATATCGTGTCCTCTGACTCCGACCACGTATGAATACAAATGATGTAGAAAGCACATCTTTTATGAGTGAAGACCACCTCTGGAGCATCCTGTCCAAAGCCAGAGATCAAAGATAAACCGGAGTGTGTAGTGCCCCGTGAAGCTGCTTTGTTACGACGTGAATAATCACATAAAGGAAATCCACGCACATAAAAAGCTCTGCTGTACGTGAACATCACGTCTCTGATGGATGGGCTCTGGGTTTAATATGATCGTATTATCTAAGTATTTTCTTTGCCATTTATTACGCACTTCCATTTTTCGTTCTCCGTTTGCCAGCACATGTGACCTCTGGCGGTACGGCGTGATTTATTTTTCACAATTATTAATATGAAGTTATTGAAGGACAAGAGTTCCTTGTAATGAATTGCTAGCTCCAAAGTCGATAAATTCCGGAGATTATAGCTGACATTTCATTGGCGCATCTCTCTTGCGAACTCAAGGGAGCCAAAAAGTGACTTCACAAGTCGTCCTATTCAAATGCTGTACTTAAAACTAATCAAGTGGTTCAGCAGCCTTTCTCTCAACCTGTGCTTGTGCATGGTAACCACATAAACGGTAACTATGTCAAGCATAATGTCTACTTTTATTCATAAGGATGCCATTTAACGGGAACATTCATTATTAGACTCCTGAATAGACGTTCTGGGAAGAAGCAATCTATACCTGCTAGAAACGTGGACAGATTTTCAAACTACTTCAAAACAAAAGATTTTAACAGCAAATGTGGTTGCTACAGCGAACGGCAAGATAATGGCAAAATATATGTGTATGTGTGAGCTTGAAGACGTGTAGGTATAATTAGCTATACTTTGGGGACAAAACGGTCCCAGAAGTGAGCTAAATCTGTCAAAAGTTTCCAATGGTGACATCCTCTAAATATAAAAATGATTCATAAGTAGATATGGGAATCGCAAGGCTTTTAACAAGCCTGCTTAGAGAGATTCTGATTTTTTAATGATTCATTATGACTCTTTTAGTACATTTGAGGAAATCATGTTCTTTTAACAAAATGTTTATCAACTTTATTAACAATGTTTAACACATAGTTACATGAACTATATATTACCATTGTAACATTTCAAATTAGATGGTTCGTTCTGATTGATTCAGTAATTGAAGTTAAATTCAGTGCATCAATGAGAAATTCAAGATTCAGATAGCTTTACTGGCATGGTGAAAGACATCTTTACATTGTCAAAGCATTAATAACACTATACAATAAAATAATAAAATATTAATAATGAATAAAATACAATTGAATACAGAAAAAAATATCAATGAAAATGTTTAATCTCATAATTTAATTTAATTTAATCTTATAATTCTCTGTCTCAATATCATACATCTAAAATTGAATCAGTAATGCTTTTGGTTTGGGTATTTAAAAAAAAAAAAAGTAGCAACATTTATTTTGATGGTCCAGTTCTAGGTCCAGACATTCTATTCTACTAACTATAAGTAACTTTGCAACTACATGTCAAACTCATGCCAGTCATTAGAGTATTAGCAGGCTGTCTGATTAATATCTGCTAACATTTTATTTTGATGATCCCCATCAGACATTCTATTGACTACAAATATCTTTGCAACTGCATTTTCAACTTAACACCTAACATCTAACCATAACCTAACAGTCTACTACAATCTACTAATACTCAGACTGTTAGTTGGCTTATAGTTAGTAGAATCGAAAAAAATATTATCTAACCTAAAAGAAAAAGTGTTATAAAAAAACAAAAAACAAAAAAACACACTAACTGGCCACTTTATTAGCTCCACCTAGTAGGGCTGCCACTTGAGGGGAGAAATGTGGTGGCGATTCTGGGGGCCAACGCGATTTCAACTAAGGGGTACCTTCAGTACAACAACAGAAATACTGTCATAAAGGGATGGCATGATCAGCAACAATGCTCAGGTAGGCTTTAAACATACTCAATTGGTACTAATTGGCCCAAAGTGTGCCACGAAAATATCCTCCACAGCATTACACCACCAGCACCAGTCTGAACTGTTGATAGGCAGGATGGATCCATGCTTTCATGTTTCATGTTAAGCCAAATTCCTACTGCCCCACCGTCTGAATATTGCAGTAGAAATTGAGACTCATCAGGCCAGGCAATGTTTTTCCAATCTTCTATTGTCCAATTTTGATGAGCCTGTGGAATAGTAGCCACACTTTTTAGTGGCACCCAGTGTGGTCTTCAGCTGGTCTTCCCATCTCCTTCAAGGTTTGAAATGTTGTTCATTCAGAGATGCTCCTCTGCAGACCTCGGCTGTAACGAGTAGTTATTTGAGTTGCCTTTCTATCATGTCAAACCAGTCTGACCATTCTCCTCTGACCTCTACCATCAACAAGCCATTTTCACCTACAGAACTGCCGTTTACTGGATATTTCGTCTTTTTCGGACCATTCTATGCAAAGCGTAAAGATGGCTGTACGTGAAAATATTAAGACCAACCCATCTGGCACCACCAACCATGCCACGTACGGTCACTTAAATCATCTTTCTTCCCCATTCTGATGCTCAGTTTGAACTTCAGCAGATCATCTTGACGATGTCTACATGCCTAAATGCATAGAGTTGCTGTCATGTGATTGGCTGATTAGATATTTGTACCTGTAACAGGTGTACCTAAACAAGTGGCTGGTGAGTATATGTTTATAACTTGATTTGTATTGAACATTTATATTTTATAAAACAGGCCTTGCAATTATTTATATATATATATATATATATATATATATATATATATATATATATATATATATATATATATATATATATATATATATATATAAATATATATATATAAAAGTCCCTTCAGAATTTCTAAAATCATACAGAAAACACCTTAATGAAATGCATGCAGTACGAGAATTTGCCAAGAAGGAAATGATGTTTAGGATTAAGTGTGTTGTGAGAATCTGTTAATTGTGAATATGTATTCATTTATATCTGTTGGAAGTAATGACAAACAATGAATTATAGAAATATAATAAAAGACATGATTTCATGGCAGAGAGGCCCCCCAAACTCTACTTCAGATCAGAGAGACAGGCACATGCTGAGAGAAAATGTTGCATGGGAAATTGTACAAATGAGACAGGAATTATGAAGGAAAAGAAAGAGAAACCGCACATATCGCGATAAGCAGCATGTGTGTGTGTGTGTGTGAGAGAGAAAGAGAGATCTCATTTGCTTTCTGGGGCTGATGATTCTTTGACAGGCATCAGGATGGGGTGGGACAGCACAGGCCGTTAATGACACCTTACCACAAATTGGAGAGAGAGGACAAGCTCTGGCCGATAACAAGGGAACAGGTCTGAATGTCTCTAGAATTTTCTTTATCTCCAATATTACCCCTCTCACTCTGTCGGTCTGTCTCATGCTTTCTTCCTCTCTCTCCATCCCTCTCTCACACATCCACTCCCTCTGGGACAAGCTTATCTCTCTGCTCAGCACAGAAAGAGACATTTCTTAGTGCTGAAACACAATTTATTTATTTTTTTTCACTGCACAGCTGTCATGTCAATGATGGGTAATTTATGGCAACTGTGCAGGCTAACTCACCCAATAAGATGATTTCTCACCAAAATAAAATAATATTAATAACAGCTTCACCCTTTGGGGATATGGGCAGCAAAGTGCGGCTGAAATGAGTGGTGGTTATGCTTTGGATTAAATGAAATTAAGCCCATGCCTGAAGTGCAGAAAGTCTCCAGTCACAGTCATGTTTACTATGGTGTTTGAGGTCAGAGCTGCTCTCTATAAAAGAGTTCACTCTAAATGTTTCGGATTAGGAATCAATATCACGGCGTCTGTAATATTAATGAGCCGATAACAGTGAGAGAATGTGAATTTATTAGTCAATTTTAGAGGTGGACAGTATGAGCAAAATCTAACAGCAATGTAGGAATAATTTTAAAAGCATGGTAAAGGTATATCTCATAATCTAACCGTTTATTTATATAATTCTATAGCCATATAGTAATTCATCATTTTGACAATCCAGTGAATAACGCAAAGGTACTGTGCATATGCATTTCTTTATACTTTCAAATGTATGCAATTACTTAAAAATACAATATAATAATTTAATATATAAAAAAGATCCATTTCTTCAATTATAAATCTACAAACCTGCAAACAGCAACTCACTAAATAAGTACCATGCTTTGGCAAGTGTGGTTGACAAACTGTTCAAAAAATGTTTCTTCAACTTACTATTAAAAACTTCTCCAACTTTCCACCCTATGTTTTCCACATTTCATTTGAGTCTTGTGAAGTCTACACTGCCAGTGTGACAAAAACCAGACCTCCTGTGGCTGTGCAGGCGAACCCCCAGTGTCACCGCCTGCAGCACAGTCTTCTTACTGCCATCCCGGACAGTAGGGGGCCTCGCACGTACCACTTACACGCTGTCCTCTTTTCTTCCTCATCTGAATTTTTGCACTACACTGAGACGACTGCTGCTTAGCACAATTTGTTCCCTCGCATAATACAGTGCTTAAAATAACACATGGAAGACTACCCTCAATATGTAGCGGAAAGTAACACAGAACTGACAGTTTTCTCACAAGACAGCACAGACACAGATTGGGAATTCAGATTCTGGCTGGCTTGTGACCAATTCAGCCATTGCAAAAAGGAATCAGCAGTAAGAGAGGGGAAAGACATTGACTTTCACTCGGTCTCGATCAATGGATGTCACTTAAAGTCTGAAAGGCAAAAGTGGATGTGTTCACAGGTAAACTTTTGTCTAGACTCAAACATTGCAAATTGCACATTCTACATTAGTCAGAAACTATAATAATAATGATAATGATGACAATAACAACAAGAACAACGAATTAAGTATTGACAACTTTACTGGAAGTAGTAAAATAAGTGTTAATCTCTCAAAAAATTAAAAATGTTTCTATTACAGCTCTCAAGGTTAACTAATCATGAAAAGTGATAATTATAGCATTACGTTTAGATCTATGGCATTATATTTAGATCGTGGCATGAAAGGTTGCAGTGATGAAGATTGTAGCCGATCACAGACATGTTGTTGAGCACATGAAAGCAGTGATCTCATCATTGCAACTCAATTTCTGCACACTAACGAATGCTTTCATCATAACTAACATGCTTTCATCATAACTAACATGCAAACATGATGCAACTAATAGATTTGTTGAATAAAACGTGAGTTTTGCCGTCCAGAACTCAACCACTGACAAACTCGTGCTTTTGACAGACAGCTCCAGCCATTGTAAAAGGAGCGTTCTTTGATCACTTTTTATATATAATTTAATTAGTTTATATAACAGATTAAGAGAAACAATGTGAAGTGGACCGTTTAGTCACTGGTTTGATTTACAATAGACAAATAACATCTGACTTTACATGAATCATTAATATCAGATCAGGCATTAGAAATGCGATCGATTTACCAAGGAATCCACAGTAAAATAATAATGCTCAACTGAGACATTCCCTTTTTTGAAAATAAATAACCAGCACTAGGACCCTTATAGGCTATTTTTCAGTCCTGTATCGCTCTTCTCTTTTCGCCATCTCACTAACACGCCAGTGAGCGGTGCTAACTTTGCTATGAAGTAGGCATTGCTTTCTTCTATGGAGGCGGCGTCTCACCTATCTATGACAGGCTCATTCCAGGACGAGTCATTTGCAAAGCTTTTATTGGACTTATGAGGATGTTTTCAGCTCTGAAACTTACAGGACATTCTTACAGTACAATGACCTCTTATTCAAGACCCCCTTAAACAATCTCTGAGAGGAGAGTCTGCTAGCAAAAATAGAATCTTAATAAAGCTCTTAATAAAACGAGAATCAACATTGCCTTGGTTTTTCGGAGATGGAAGCAACCAAGAGATAGCATTTTTATTACTCAACAGGTGAGTAAGGTATTTTATTGAACAAAGCATTATCTATTATGAATGGTCATTGCATTATAGTAGTTGTGCTGGAATTTGCTTTCAAGATACCGTGTCTATTAATGTGTATAGCTATTGTAACATCTTCAGCTAGTCAGCTTGAGATCCTTTAAATCTGAACTGGTTATATCTCTTAAGCCTAGTCATAAATGTTTCTTTTTAAAATTCAGGGTTTTTTAAACAGTTAGAGGGCCAAAAGTTACATAATGTACCTTTAATTATAAAGTTCTCATTAATATGATTGAGTATATTTTCTTCAATCAAAATTTTCCAAAACCTTTAACAAAAACAAACAAACCAAAAAACACTTCAGTCTTGTGTACTTCATGTATCCAGCAGCCATTCCAATCCTGCAAGTACACATCAAATTTGGCATACAAACAGTGACTGTGTGCACATTTATCTTTACTCTACAGCAGGGGTGTCCAAACTCAGTCCTGGAGGGCCACTGTCCTGTAGAAGGTGACAGAGTGGGCCAAACAGGCTAGGCAAACAAAAGAATTATAGTACACCGCAGAAGGACTGGTCAACAAAGTGTCTTAACAGCAACATAACACTAGGGTACTCCATTTAAATATTTGAAAAGCACTTAAAAAAAAGAGAGAAAAACCTCTGATTGTGGGTTGCCAGGGTTTGAGGCCTACGAGCACAAAAACGCAACTACCGCCTTGGCATAATCCCTAAACAGATTTGGTGGAGGGGAGCAGAGGACATGGGAAGAATACAAATAGTTTGTGTTGGCACACTGAACAAGGCTCGCCCACTGACTGAGGGAAAGCTTATTTTTAAAGCACATCTGTCAAAAAGTAAATGCTCTGCCTTTCCCATCGTTCAGCGTGTGTCTGCCATTTGTTAGCTTCTGAGCTAATGGCAGCCCGGTAAAAGCAAAAGCAGCGGTCGTTTTCCTTTCAAACATAGATGGGTAGATCCATCACGGAGAGAGTGAAGGTCTGAGCTCTCAGAAAGAATGGTTGGTGCTGAAATGTGCCACGGTGACAAATTTGGGTCCTTGAGGAGCCCGTGAACATATGAAGCTCCTAATGCTAGCATTGACAGCTATTTACAGTGCGCTAGTGTGACAGCGACTCCCTGGGAGTTTACCACAGATCTAATCTTCTCGTCAATATATTTCGCAATCTCTCCGAGCATGTTTAATGCCCAAATAAAGATTATCCTCACAATGGAGCCCCTTACCAAAAAAACATGCCTTCATACTCTGTGTGAAAAGGTCATATTTGTAATAAAAAATATAGTATTAAAGCATTATTTGCAAAATGTAACGATTGGTTTATTAGTTTGCCATTATCTAAGTAGCTTTACAGGGGGGGAAGAAAATACTGGCAGTGCAGTACGCAAGCCACAAAACAAACTGTTCATGGAAGGACGAAGCAAGGAAAGGGAGATACATATTATTATAACCAAATAATAATAACTAAATTCAGATTTTTTTATTTTTGAATGTTAAAAAAACTATGACTGTCAATAGAATTAAATAATGATGATTAATCTCATGATTTCTGACAAGACCTTAGAGCAGAATGTTATAATAATAATAATAATGCATGATACTGTACTGTAAAAAAATAACGAAATGACCAAATGAATGAAAACAAAAAACAGAAAAAATGTGTCAGATGTGTTACAGTGAATTGTGTAGGTTTGGATCTTTGTTCAAAATATGTTGCAATGCAAAAAGGTTTAAAGTGAAACAGACATATCATTTGTTTAGTGGAATTAAATCACAAAAGGGTAAACGTCCCCTTACATAAATTTATTATGCATATAAATGTACACATGCCCAGAATGCTAATTCATTAGAATGATAAACTATGTGCAAAATATCTCAGTACGTGAACCATAATATACCTCCTGTCGGGAGGTTTACGATTCTCCATGAACAACAGATTTAGACTATAGGTTCCCATTTCATAACTGTAATTAAATTCACATCTGTCCTGAATGCCACAATTATCCTTTCTAGAGATAATCACAAAATTGCACAATTTGGATTTTCAGGGCAACATTACAATGATTAATTTCCTTGTGCATTTTTTGTTGCCGTTTTACCAGTATAATTCAGTCCATTCTGCGCACGACGGGATAGAAAACTAGCAGGGAATTGAACGCCCTTTAAGTGTTTGTTTCCTCATTATTATTTCTTTTAATCAATTCATTAAGGCAACAATGCAGAACTTTACACAGGCATGGTTTGTGAATCTTCCACATTGTGACAGGCTTTGTTTTTATTTATTTCATCAGCTATTTATGAGCCCGATTATTGATTTATTCATCAAGTGATTTGCGTTTCTTGAGCCAGCCAGGCAGATTCAGCATAATCGCATGCCTGCAATATGAAGATTTATACACTAACGCGTGCTACACGAGTTTTTGTCGCAGATGCACAAACAGACTCGGAGCACAACTGCCGAGTCTGTTTATATATCAAAATCCACAAACTAAGCGGTCCGCCGAGAACGACTGGAGTCTTACGGCTGTATGGGAAAGCTTTTGGAATGCCTATCATTTGGCAACGGGAAAAAAGCGCTTGAGAATAAGGGACTTCTTTATGGCTTTCTCTTGCTCTCTCTTTCTCTTGCTCTCTCTCCCTCCATCATTCTTTGGCAAGATGGGCGATTTGTTTTACAGATGCCTTTGTCCGACACCTGGGTGAATAGTGCAGTGCAGAGTGCTCTCCTTGGCTGACGTATGGCTCTGCTGATGCGGTCTGACTGAACCTCGCTGATAGCATCCAGCAGGCATTAGCTTCAACCGCATGGCCTAATCAGTCTCCATACATCCCCAATATCCACTGACAGCCCGGGCATCAAGCCTTCCCATGCCCTTTAAATGCATCTAGTATCACAAACTCACTGCAAGCCTAATTTGCTTCCTTATCTAAATTAAAGTAAAAGCAGTCTGTTAATTGAGTTGCACGACCTATCAGGAAAAGGTTGAGCCATTATACACCAATTACGATCCTTAGTAGATAACTAAATAGGTTCCTCCTGGCAAATAACATGCATGCAATTTTTACAGTACACAGGCCATGGACCGTTTACCAGAGGCAAATAAACGAAGCATGGACAAATGTGAAATTTTATAACCGTCGGGGGCATCGAGGTTAGTAGAAGATCATGATGGTATTGCGTATTCCTCTCGGTGTGTAGGCAGTCAATGGAGGGGCGATGCTTTTCAAAAGTTCCTGCCTCTGCCCTGGGAAAAGGTCAAGGCATGGTCTTGCCTGAAGCAATGAATTCTGCTTTCATTCTTCATCTGTAATGTGCTGCAAATGATGTATGGAGTCATATTTATTATACACCACCTGGCTGCTCTGTGGCAGCAGTGAAATTAAAGGAGCTGGTGTGGAGCCATAGCCAGCGTTTCTGCAGAGACGAGGACTATGAGGTTCAGCGGGATGGTGTTTCAGAACGGCAATGCATAATTGGCACAGATTGGAAAGGTGCCGCATCTACAGCCTTATGGTTTTCTAGGTAAGGAAAATGTGGAATCAAGTCATAAAAATGGAATTTGCCATATGATGCGTAATCTCACAGAATTTTGGATGAATAAATTAAAAGTAGCACTGTACAATCAATCAAGTTGCGACATAAACTAGCGTCTGTGAATACTAAACCACCAAAAGACTCCATGTACTGCATGTCTCAGTTTCGTCTTTTATACATACACATGCTTGTGGTGTTTTCAGCATCTGCTGTCTCAGTTCAAGAGTATTTCACTTGATAAAACTGAGATTAAGTAAGCGGTTAAAGATTTATGCCTTTATTTGACTATCATATTTTTTTGTTATAAATTTGTATTAATTCAGATAGAATCCAGAAAAATTAAAACAGACATCAGAATTTCTCATAGGGCTCTATTATCATTAACTTTTTAATAAATTAAATTGTCAATTTTATGAATAGAATTGATGCTATTTTATAATTAAAATTTAATCATAGCATTAAAATAGAATCCAGAAGGATTAAAACTGAAAACAAAATTTGGGAGAGAATAATACATAATTTGGGATGGAAAAAATGAATGCCCTATGCATCTCTGGCACAGTCTAAGTCTGTTTCCTGTAAGCCTGTTAGTCTGACAGACTTATAGCCTGCCGTTGTTTACTGATGTATGCATTAATATGTGTTGCTGACGTCTGTTAAGATATTACTCACCAAGATCTTCAAAGCCTGTTTATGTCATGAAATGATGCACTCCTAATCCATACACTGATAAAATCAAGCAAAGCATCATTGAATTATGGTTTGTTTTTATTGACAGATCACTAAAATTTCTTTCATAAAAAAACATTAAACTGTTTGTAATTCAATTGCGAGATGACAAAAACATTGCTAAAATGATGAGCGTGTCAGCCACTGCAGTAGTGATTCCTGTATTTCTTACACAGAATTATAACTCAGGGGATTCGCTTCTGCATTAAAAACTACCCGACTGTCATAGTCTGTGTGTAGCTGGTGTGTCAGTCATTTTAGATTATTTTTCTTGATTACATCCATGTAACTTGAGCTAAATCCCCCAGCTATGAACTGGGAGGTTGGATTAAAGTGCCATAACATGAAAGCCTTTATCTGGAAGGAAAACAGCCTCGGTCAATACTAAGTGGCATTTATACGTTCACGTCAGATAGCAATTCCAAAATGACATCATAACTGACATTCATTCTCAATAACATGCCATTAGTAATCAATAAGAACCTAAATACATCCTGAATATCTGCATTCTGCAATCAAGAAATATGTTAATGAGAATGCTAAACAAAATGAAATGATTACTAAAGATACTGAAAAAGTGCAAGATTTGGGAGATAAAACACAGGGAAGTTAAAATCCTGTTCATCCAAATCAGTGTTCAATCCATCATTCAAGGTTCCTACAAATCTGTGAGTGCTCGAATTAAAGTCCTAGACTTTGTAGTATTGAAGAAAAAAATGACAGCCAATTTGCTGTAAGCAATCACGAGAAAAAAAAAATGTAAAAGCCCCTAACCAATTCAGCACAGAGAATTGTTGAAATTATGACAGTATTGTTGAAAGCAGTGCACAACGGTTTTCTAAGATTGTGATTGGTTTTATAAGTAACTTATTTAGGGATGGTGCATATATATCATCAATTTGAGTCAATTCAAGCCCATCAACTTTGATATTCCTGTGTATTAGTCAGTCTTAAAAGGGTCATTAATTGCATTGTTGTATTGTTTTATAATGTTTCATGGGGTGCATTTATAATTTTAGAATGACTTTCAGCACATTTTTACTATAACAGCTCTCAAAGTGTTGATTACAGCGTTATATTTAGATCTATAGCATTATATTTAGATTGTGGCATGGAAGGTTGCAGTGATGAACATTGTAGCCGATTACAGACATGTTGATCATGTTGCTTTCTGCACACTAACAAATGCCATCTTCATAACTACCAGTGGAAACACAGTGTAAATGTAAAGAGATTTGTTGATTTGGACAGGAGTTTTGGCGAGCGAGATTGACAGCTCCAGCGATTGTAAAGGGAGCGTTCTTTGATCGCTTTCTATGTATAATTTAAGCACAGTTTAAATAAATTATTTTCATCCCACTAAGAGAAACAATGTGAAATTGACCATTTAGTCACTGGTTTGATGTACTGACACATAGACAAAGAACATCTGACTGTACATGTATCATTAATCTCAGAAATCCGGCATTAGAATTAACACGTTGTCACATTACTGTCAAGTCATAATTCATTCTATCCATCGCAAAAGTCTGTTTGCAAATTGGCCAAACAATCTACAGTGAAATGTACTGAATACAAATAAATTATGTTCAACTTAGACATTCACATCTTTCCATCCCCGAAGCCATCTTTATCGCTTGCTAGCTCTAGCCCAGTGTTAGCATCTCTGTAACCTACTACATGGCATACGCGAGTCGGTGGGCGATTCTAAACAAGCAGTGATGTCTTCTTGGTGTTTAGCCACACTATTACATAATAAAGTGGCACATTCCACGACCTGACAGATTGGTTTCAATATAAACTGTTTTTAGACAGACAAAATTGAGTTCTGAAACTTGCAGAATGTTTTTATAGTACAATGACCTCTTATATGTCAAAATATCAAGGGAATTTTGATTTCTCAGTTCATTACCCCTTTAATGATGTTCAAAACACAGACGAAAAGGCAGCAGTCACATAACCTCCATTGAGTCATCACTGCCTGAATGGTGTTTTTTTGACAACTTCAAACAAAACCAAAAATTTCTGGCTCTTACGAGTACAACAAATCTGTTGTGGCAAGTTAATGTCTAAGTAGTTGCCAAATAACACCATAAGGAAGTCTGTTTGTTTGACTAAGCTATTACCTCTGTGGGACAAACAAGCCCAGAATCATTTTTGCAAGAGGTGGTTACAAAGATCCATTTGGACCCGAAAGAATTGAATCATTTCTGAGCAACCCACCTATGCTTATTTCTAATAGCTGCAATTTGCACAAAAAAAAAACAAAAAAAAAACAACGAATCTGCACTGGCCGGTGTACCGCTTTTTCAAAGGCAAGAGAATTGTCTGTTTTTTCACAGGAAATGTTTAAGATTAAATGAAAGATGCTATGCGGAGAGTGCTTCGGTGCATTCAGCACAGTCTCAAAGGGCAGAAATAGCTAAACGGTCACTATTTAGGGTCACTACTCGACAAGCAACGAGTGCAAGCGTTTGACTTAGAAGCAATGCACCAAAACAAAATCTATGAACAGAATTGGAAATTGCTATGGTGAAGTGCAAAAAAAACTTCTAAAAACCAAATCAGCATATTTATACAACTCGCACAGTGATAACATTCATCTGAAGCAGTATGTAGGCGTCGAGACACTGGTATCGCAACACTTTTAGCCTTTAAAAGCTTCTAAAAAGTAAAGTTAAATGCTGATAAGTCATCAACCCACCTATATAAATTCAATGCGTGTACAAAGTCGAAATGAAAATGAAGATGTGGAACATAACAGTTGTTTGGTTTTGCAGACCCCGTTTAAATACTCCCACAGACGCTGTAGTTCAAGCTGTCTTTGTTGAGTATTCTTGTGTACCTGCTTGCATGTTTGTGTTTGTATGCAGACTCCAGTAAAGACGTCTTTAATGAACGCCTCATAAATATTTTAACAATTGAAATGCATCTGTAAATGTGCTGAGAGATCGGCCGCCTTGGGAATTAAGCATTCAAATATGTCTTTTACAGTGAGCGGGGCCCCAGACTCCATCTATACACAAACTCCTTTGTGAGGTGATGATAGCCTTGTTATGGAAATTCTGTCCTTTGTTTAAAAAAAAATGTCTCTCATGGTTTAAATGGCCGTTTGCGATAAACATGCCGATTACGATTACGATAAACATGCCTTTGTCTCAATGTACGGGTGAGCACAGGTGAATCGCAGATATATTCTAATTACAGAAGAAATAAATACAATTCTGCCACTATTTTGGCACTTGTGACTAGTATGTGATGGGCACCTCTGACACACGGTAAACGGTGACTGTAGAATACTGTCATAGTCATGCAAAAACACAGTCGCACTTTCTCGCTGCCATGCTGTGCGCGTGAGAGACAGCGAGAGCTCTTTGATCTCTGTTCCACTTTTACTTCATTCCCTCAAGTATTCGTTGTTATCTTTTTTTTATTATTATTTTCCAGAAGAAAATAAGGAAAGTGCAAAGGGGGTGGAAAGCGTAGTACGAGCAACCGACAGCTTCTTTCCAACCGAATGTTCTCGTTTCAGTAACAATACAGAGTTTGTCATCAAAGTCACTGTAAGTGGGATGGAAGCAAAAGCGACGAGTCTGTCTGTTTAAAGTCTAAGTCAGCCTATCCATCGTTAAGAACTCAGTGTCAAACTATGGCAAAGGAAGTGCATTTATTAAGTTGAGCGCTATAGGAACAGAACAGAAAGTGTAAGTACCACCATGCAAGGCGTTTGGGTGTGAGATGGTCTTTATGCCAGACATCAAAATCCAGCTTGACCGTACAGCTAATCCTTGTGTTGAAAAGACAACAGCCAAAAAGACATCTATAGTCTGCCAACACAAGTGTCCAGTGACCATAAGCAGACAGAAAAACTAAAATGAGTATGAATCTCTCTCTCACACACACACACACAAAAACAATATTAACTAGAAGTGACCCCAATGAGCTCAAATAAAGTATGCAGCTCTACTATTAAAACATAAGCTCAGACTAATACAATTTTAATCAAGTTAATTAAAAGCTTTCCCACAGCATAACAGTTTAATGAAATAAAACTCCACAAACAGAATAGCTGTCAAGTGAAAACCATGCGTACGTTCCTTTGGGCTGGGCCTCTCTGATATTTCACACCTTGTTGAGCTAGCTGGCCCAAGGTAACTTGTTAGCGCGCTTGCAAGGAGCCGAGCCAAGTTCTGTTCGAGGATTTCGAAAACATCTGGCGTTTATCACCACACATAAAGCTCTCACACAGCACTGGATCAATGCGATATGCAAATCTGAGCTTATTATGCATGACACCACCTCTCCGCTACAGAAGACAAAGGACTGAGTAAACATTGTTGCCCATGATTTGTGCAATGGTACAGAATCCCGTCTCAGTATCCCGTGGTTTCTCGCAGCGTGTGTGGGAAGCCGCCTTCTTCAAAGCTTCTTAAGTGACAGTGATGAGCAGGAGGAGAAGAGACTCATCTCTTCATCAACTGCTTCAACTTGATCGGGACGGGATTCATTGCTCCTTTTAACTGTCAAGAAGGTGGAGAACAGGAAAGGGTACTTAAACCCCTTCATGCTATTTGTTACATGTCCAAAACTAGACAACATGCAGCTGGGTGTAATTGCGGCCATACATCTCTGACCCCCAGACAACCAATCAAGATGGATTCCTTTCTCGGCACAGGGCCGAGCAGTGGAGAATTTGGGTGAATTAGAGATGGGACATTATTTAACGCCCACCCCGAGTCACATTAAGGTGCATTAGGTTCCATGGCGGTTAAAGTGTTTGTCACATACTAAGCGCATCCATCTGTGCAATGCTGGGCTTCAATCAATAAGTAAGTAATCTACCGCAATGAGAACAAGTGTGGTGCATTACTCACCCGTTGCCGAAAAGAGGCAGCCACCCGGGGACATGGCAGCCGATGAGCAGCCTGGTTTGTCGCAGTGGACGCTTATCTATTACCTGCCCATGACAATATCGACAATGCAGGACTCCAGGCATGTTCTGTATTGAAACTGCAATCACTGCTCTCAAAAACGACAGACTTTCATTGGATTCCATTGCTCCTGGCAGCCATTTTCTTTCATTGCTGTTTGGTGCTAGACACCCAGTCGAATCTGAACTTTAGCAATTTGCTCACTTTGAGGACAAACATCCCAATGGCAAACATAAGAGAACTAGCACATGCTCTCTGAACAATGGAAAAGAACATTAAAGTTAATATATATATATATATATATATATATATATATATATATATACACACACACACATCACTTGATAACTTGCTGTTTACTAAGTCAGATGTTGATTGAATACATTTCATTCAGTGAGTTAATAAAGATTCAGACTGATTCAAACCAGTAACTCCTGATCTTGTCAATTTGTTATTCTTTGTTGAATGATTCATTAAAAGTATCAGCACAAAGTATCTTTGTGTTTTGCATTTGAGGACAACTTAATAGAAAGATATGTTTTCTTGCCATTCCTCTCATCTGATCAGATTCAATTTAGACTGCAAACATGCACAACACAGGGAAAATATGATTTATACTAAACTGACAATTACAACCTCCCTCTGTGTAAAACTATTGTAAGATATTTAACTTCTGATGTCTTAAACACCAAAGCTCATGCAATAGCCTCTCAATTATTCATGACAATGGTTTATATAAGTCGCTGAGAAGAAAGACATTTCCTCCCCACACCTTTAAAACTAAACATTTCTAAAACCCTACTGAATTGACAGAAATGCTTTGAGTGGTGTTATATCAGTGTGACATTGAGCAAACCATGAACCAGTGTTTGTTTACACAGCTCTTGTCTTTTACCACTTTTCATCATGCTCTCAAATATCTCCACATTCTGAAGTCACGGCCCTGGTAATCTACAGTCCACAGCTGACATTTTGAGTGAGGGCCAAATAACTCTAGGAAATACCAGTGAACATTCGGCCATGTCCCAACTCCATCTGCCACAATGAATGATAGTCCTCCATTTCCTGTTAGTGTTCTTTTTGATAGTGTCCAATACGACCATTTCTCTAGTAGATGTGTGCACAAACTGGTCCTTAATACAAGACATTACAGATGTCTACATAATTCTGTGGCTCTCGTATATTTTGTGACCGACTGCATCATTACGTCAGCTTTGATTTTGAAATGGCATTGGCTCTTGTGTGTCTCGTGACCAACTGAGTCATGCTAAAGAGTTGGGTGTATCTTTTGAATGAGATAAGACTGCGTGAGATCACGGAGCAGGATCATTAAAGAAGACTTGGAATGCAACATGAGTTATTTGTAATCATTTTATACCGTTTTAGGTAGGGTGGTAAACCGGTTCGTAGCTGAAACAGCTGCTGTATCTATTCAATGGCCATGAGGAGAGATATGTAGAGTGGACTTCTATTAACTGCATAACCTTTTTATATTAATGGTAACAACTTTATAACACAACAATAAAAAACTGTGAAAACTATCTTTAATAACACAAATATCATGTAGAGCCATATGAATTATGGGATGGAGAAAACACAGATGAAATCACGAAATCCAGTCACAGAATGTCACAGAATTTGGCAATGTTTGGATGAATAAATCAAAAGTAGGGCTGTACGAATCAGATACTGACATGGACCAGTGTCTGTGATTATTAAATGTCAAAAAGACTGCTATTGAAATCTGAACTCTGTATGTTCAGTGTCTGCTGTCTTCCTATACATGGACACATGAACTTCATCTGCGGAGCTGCTCTTAGACACTCCATGAACATTTCACCGTCTAATTTGATAGAACTATCACCATTGTCGTATCATATATACACAGAAAGTCAAAGGTCTTTACGTTTGTTAAGTTAGGCATAACTTGAAATAACAGATATATTACAAATGTACAATAAGAGTGTCCGTCGATTAATAGTGATAATAATAATAACAATAATATCACCATTTATTAAAACAAATTTAAAGGTCTTCATTGAAATGACAGAAATTGCACAGTGAAAAGTAACTTATTTATTATTAATTTAATTAAACAATTAAATTAATTTGATTACATTTTGAATATATATATATACATATATTATTGTCACATGTATGTCATCTAGTTCCGTCTTGTCATGTTTAGTTCTAGTCTTTCACCATGTCTAATTAGTTTAATGTCATCACCTGTTTCCATTTAGCCCTCGTCATCTGTGTGTGTATATTAGTTCCTCCTTTTGTCTCCTTCATTGTCTGTAATTGTTTGTGCTTGTAGCACGCTGAACATACATGCAGCGTATGAAAGATATATATATATATATATATATATATATATATATATATATTTCATATTTCATATTCCCTAGACTTCTAACAGTATAATAAGCCATAATAAAATTCCAGTGAGAGAAAACAAACAAACAAACTGTGATATACCTTGAAACAGCCAGAATGAAAAATAAATAAAAAATGTGACGTATGTCAAAACGTCCAGAGCAACTGTGATTGTATTTTTATTGGCCTATTACGTGATTTATATTGTTGAGAAGTGGGTAGGTTTTAGGTAGGAGTGGTGTTAGTTGCTCCAACATGTAAAAGTATGAATATTTATAAAATCATTTCTACTTTTACAAATGAAAAGAATTAAATGTGTTTTGATCTGATGCACAAGGGAAACAACTGAAAGCAATTGAAAGCAATGGTCAGAAATCTTTCTATTATGCTGATTTGCTACTTAAGTAACACAGCTTAATATTAATGGCAATGTCATTTTTTATTTGTATAGAACCATTAAACACAACCAGCGCTGACCAATGTGCTATACAAGATAATTATATAATTAATAAGATAGCTATATTTTGTGTGTAGTTGCACACAAACAGGTTGTTTGTGATGCCTGAATGCCCCTAACCATAAACCTGAAACAGCTAAAAACAGCTGAATACATCAACAATAGTTAAAAAAAAAAAAAACAATACATTCCTCTTACTGAAAAAGTAGATGCCGCTAGTAATGCCAAAGTCATAGGTTTGATTCCTATTGGAATGAATAAACTGATAAAATGTGAATTGCTTTGCATAAAAAGCCTCTGCCAAATTCATAAATGTAAATGTAAAACCGAACCGCAAAATACACAATAACACCATAATCCAATTGTTTTATTCTCTGTCATCATGGATTATTTTTCATTCAAGTCTGGATAAACTGACTAAACACTTGCGTAAATGGCCTGTCAGCTGGACAATGTCTTTAGCATCCTAAAAAACAAATAGACTGCCCTAAGTAAAGCCACAACTGACAGTTTCAAATTGCTGGCTAGATTTGTTTTCTTTGTCCTCCTCAATAGCCAGGAATCATTCACCTGCTGACTGTGCATATTGATTTGTACTCACAAAACGCACTTAATATCAGTGAGGTGCATTCACTTTTGTGTAGTTGGCTGGTAAGAATTACCTCAATGAACATATTAAACATTTATTCAGGTTTATAGTTCTCTGGCTAATATTTAGTGACATTTAGTGACAGTGATGTATATATATATATATATATTATATATATATATATATATATATATAAAAGAAATGTTGACTAATTGAAATAACATAAGTCAGTTGATGTAATAAAATGACTGAAAATGATGTATATTAAAACTAAATATAAATATATAAATAAACAAAATGACAAGAGCACATCAAAATACTAATACTAAAATTAAAACATGAACTGAAAATATAAAAATAAAGGCAAATTTAAAAATGTATAAATACTATAATAATATATAAATAACGAAACTTATATGGTTACTAAATGCATTTTTTTTTTCTGGAGTAGAAAGTATACATGCGAGCCTTTTACTGATTTGAGTTTTGTCCTATAAAAATGTAAATGCAATAAAAATGTACATGCAATTATATACGGTTAATGTTGGTTTACTCATTGTAAAGCACCCAAATCCCTCTAAAGCCAGCTGATTCATGGCAGTTTTGCTAAACTTTGTTAACAATAGACCTGACACAAGGACATGCTGAGTTATGATTTCTTCTTCTTCTAAAACAATGACACAAGCTATGAATTAAACGGTAGCGTGGCTTACGGTTTCATACATTGGAGAAATTCAATTACGCTCTCCTTTCCACTCCATTAATGGGAGACCACGCAGCTCTCGGAACTAATGTGCCCAGAATGATGTGTGTGACAGAGCACAGGCCTCACCGACAGCTCGATTATACTTGATTCGGTCAAAATGACTGGCTTTCAGAACACCTGCACAGACGCAAGCACAGAAAAATAGCGGCTGATTCCATTCTGCAGATAAACAGAAATTTCTAAAAGCAAGATGATGTGCTAAACTAGTTCTGCCTAACACTGATTGGATAAACCGAAGCGGAGATTCGCTCACGTTCATATTCATCATCATGGCTCTTGATGTAGCATCTGCCGCAAACAAAGGTCTTTAAATAAGCTCGCACCCAGCTGATGGCTTTTCACGTCGAATCTATGAGCATTCATCATCTACAGATGGCGGTCATCCGTATTAGCAATAGGATAACATTCGTGTCCAATATTGTGAAATTGATGTTGTTTGTATTCTAAACCACCGGACTTTTAATCGTTCTTATCAATGGGAGTTTTAAAGAGACACAACTGCTATCAATAACCTCGCACCGGTTTCCAGCACTCTGAAATGATGCAGTTCTTGTCCGTGCCTTTTAGTCAGGCATTTATGAGCTAAAGCTAGAGGAAATAAACAGGATTATTACTGGCAAGAAAAGGAAAGACTCAATAATTCATACAGAATTAGCCGAATCCTCTCAGAAGATAATCTGGTGCACTGACAATTTAGTCAATTATAATTGAGGAAATTGCACATGCTAAGAAAGAGGTTCTTCAAATCGTGTAACAAGGTACAACTCTTTGCTTTCCCCAACTGTATGTTGCTAAATCGAATTTGTGTCAAAATGAACACAGTGGATCTTCGCAATACTCATTTGCAAATTTAATTCCACAGATGGACCCTAAAGCTGTTTACTCAAACGGGAGCAGTCTGGCTGTCGAGAGCCCAGAGGAAGCGTCTCATTCTGTGTGAGAAGGTTACGTGGTGTAGACTGTAACTTTTAAAACGGTGCAACGTGCTTACAAATCGACTTGCTCCGCATCGCGGCCTTCCAAGGCATGCTTTCTCACCCACGTATCATATGGCACACGGGACTCTATAGCACATCAAGACAAAAGAAAGCTTGTGGCCTCTCCGATAGTTATAATCACAGCTGAACATGAAAATAGGTCAGTACGATGGGCGTGAAGCCAGGCTGTCCTTTCTGTGCCAGCTTTCACGGTCCCTTTTTTTCAACCCAATCGTAAACACTCAGTGATAATTGATGTGTGGTGGCTGCTAGGGTGGGAATCAAAATTTGCACACCCAAGCGTGGCCCCATTGGATAAATTGTAAACACCGGGTCTCATTGGTGGTTTAGAGTTCGCTGAATTGTGAAGTGAGTAACAAGCCAAACTGCACATTTATAAGTGCGTACCTGATGAGTGATAATAGTTATTAGAAACCTACAGAAATAATTGTAGCTTATGTTTCAGCTAATAATTACAGACAAATTTTACAGATTATTGTGATCTCAATGGGGTATAAACACAGGAACACAGTGCTTAAAATCACACCCTTTGTCTAATAAGATCTAGTTGTGAGCTCCGCAAACCGAAAATACGGTTAAAAAAACAGTATAAAACCAGTAAAAACCAGAGAGAGTATAGGGGGAGGAAACTGTTTTAAAAGGAAAATTAATAGGTGCTTCCTCTACGTTCCGTGATACACCAAGCCAGTGGTTGGCCGACAGAAGACTTCATCTTAACTGAGCATTTCAACATGCAAATATATTCATAACAACATAAAGAATATGGTTAACATGTTTGATATTGAAAATGGTTAGCAAGCGCTGCTTTGCTTACAGTTTGCATATATGCAGTCTTAGTTTTGGTTTTCCATTTTTAAATAACGAATTGCTACCTGCTGATATTTTCTTACATGCCGGTGCAGAACAAACAGTCGCCTTTAGTCTTTCTAGTGTGTTCAAGCGCACAGTCAATGAAGGGCAACAACACAGTCAGCTTTTTGTCGCTGGCTTGGTGTGTCACAGCCTTACAAGAGCCGAACAGCTTCTTGATAGAGGTATTGCTTTATTTATTAGGTGGATGTTTTTCACATATTTTGGAATATTGCATTAAAAGGAATCTTAATTCTTAACTAAAAAACACCAAAATACAATATAATATTTTGAAAAGCACATCAAAAAAGTAATATAATAAAACATTAAAATAATATAGTAATTAATAATAATAATAATAATAATAATACATAAAGACAGATTTAATGAATAAAATTAATTAATTTCATAAAAAATGTTGATAAAATTTGATTTAGCTATTTAAATTTGCAACTGGGTTGGAAACATAGCTATTTACAATAGCACTGTGATTTATTGTTATTATTTTATTTCTAAATGTAAGATTGCAATTCTTTTTCCATTTCAGTAGACTTTACTTTTACGCCAATAGCCTAGAAAAGAGCTGCCTGGAGATCTTGCCAAGATAGTGGCCAAGTGAACTGACTTGCCTCAAAGAGGTTTTGGCTAGGCTCAACCTTTTCAAAAGGCTTAAAAATGAAACAATCAAGTGCTTTGACAATATTTCTCAGAGTCTAATGAAAAGAGTGTGGAGAACAGCCAATAGATCTTCTCCTACCCTCCAAAAGAGAGGACAAGAATCTGAACCTGGGTCATGCTGTAGGACTCTTCAGATTCACCCAGTCTGCCATCATCCAGACCAGATGGATTTGGCAAGAACGCAGAGTTCCTTCGTGAGTGAGTGAGTGAGTGAGTGAGTAGAGCGCAATTAAATGATGAGAGAGGTGGAGGTGGTGTTGCTAAGAGATCAGGCAAGTAGAGAAAAAGTGACGATGGTGTTACGAACCCCATGCTGGGCTCTGCGGCAGTCAGAGGCTGATAGGCCATAAAGTGGCCCCAGCAATAGCCACGTTCGGTCACCTTCTCAAGCTGCGAGCCCTTAAGGTGTGGATGAGGTTGTAAAAGCAGTCACTGTTCTTTATTCATATATGATATGACTTTCACCATCAAGGTTTTAAATTGCAACCCATGAAATCATTAACTTCTTAGTAGTCAGCAGTATGATACAATCTGAACCGTCCATTTGTTGGCTTCTCATTTGATGCTTTTTACACAAAGCAACATCTAGCAAAATAATACAAAAATACTGGAATCAAATTATTTTCAGCACATTTGGTCACGTTAAAATACTCTGACAGTGTTTTCTGTGCCTCTACAGTAGAACAAAAACAAAGCTTGGGGTCTGAATTGAATGCAGCGAGAAAGACTAAGGACCGTGAAATAAAAAGTCAACAAAAAGATAATGCATTTTTACAGTTGCATGCAAAAATATTATCTGCAAATGAAAAAAGAAAATCTGTCTCAAACCTGTGAGTTTTAGTCTGAATTGGTCTTCACTGGATTTGTTAACCTAAAAATCTGCTTGAAATGGTAATATCAAGTCAAAAACCTTATTTAACATCAAAATGCACTTGGTTTAAGGTAAGTTTAAGTTCAAAGTGGCAATTGCCGGGTATCTTTTTAGTATTTGTAATTAGTTTATCATCAGTAGATAATTGTAAAATCCTAAAATGAAATCACATAACCAGTAATGTTAAGTGAAACTCCAATCGAACAAGAATCATTAAATTCTTTATGATTCCCACTCCTACTTACAGCACATTTATTGCAAGCACAGTTCTCTCGATGCAAGCAGCGGACAGTGGTTTGCCATAGGCACAGTGGTGTCATCAGCTCTCCTCTTTACCCACTCAACTTGGTCATAAAGAGAGAGGAACTTAAAACTCAAAATGCATGCAGGGTTAAGCACCTCAGTCCACTGTGGTTCTCTAGGCTACACTGATTGATGGAAGAGAAGCTCAGTCATTCAGTCACTTGGCATATAGAAGACGCATTTCATCCAGAGTAACCCAGGGCAAGGGCCTGACTGAAGGGCACAATGGTTATTGAGCAGGACTGCAATCTCAGTAGCTCTCCAGTTCCAGGGTCACCTCGACTTTAGCATGAACCTTCAGTCTCAATTCATAAACATAAGGTTAGCACGACCCCAAGCTTAAATGGTACACTATCTAGAATCCATTCTGCTTATTTAAATAACCTCCTTGACCAAGTCTGCAATATTGATTATTTAGCAATTACAAAGTAAATTCATGTGGTCCATCTCTGAAAACATATATTATGATTTTCATTAAAATGCAGTAATTGCCGTTTTCTCCAAGTTTGTGGCCTGCTGCTCTTTTTACCTGCAATTACAATCTATTTTATGGTCTTTCAAAACATTTTCAGACGTGTCGACAGGGGACTAATGCGATCCCGCAACCATTTTCGTTTTGATGCATGGGTGATTTTAACATGACGCGCGTTACTCTGGGACCGTCATCTTTCAGGTTCGAAATTATCCAATCGATGACGCTAAAAGCTCTAATCTGATTGTTAAAACAGCTGATTTGACAAAGCTGTTATCAAACTGATTTAAGCATCAATCAATATCACATTACGGGCCTCTTTTATCTCGCTGAGCTGACGCAATTTTTCCAAGGACTCGCTGGTCCTTACAGCTGACCTAATGCAGAAACACACACACACAAACGTACACACGTACGTGTAAGCATGTTTGTGTGGGCAAAAGCAAATTAATTGGTCTGTTCATGTACAAAGCATGCATTAGAGAAATAAGACCGAAGTAATTTAATGGAAACGCATGAAGGCCGACGAAACCACAAGAAACCCTGCATTTATTTATGCATAGTTTACAGAATTGGATGGACTGTAGAAGCCTCATAATTGCAAATTATTTTATTTTATTTACCCACTCCTGAAGTGAGAATTGGTTTTCTGGTCAAAAAAACAAAAACAAAAACAAAAAACACATATATCCAAACACAAATCCAGATCATTAATATCTACAGGTAAATTAACTTTAAAACAGTCTTCATTTCTTTGGCAAACGCTTTAAAGAATGGGTGCCAAATCCTATTCCTGGAGATCTGCAGATCCCTGATCCAACCACCAGTCTGTAATTATCAGTGCTCCTAAAGATCTTAAATCACAAAGCATAATTCACTTTTTATGAGTACGCGAGGGTCACCATACAGTGTGGAAATTTTGTCATCAGAAGAGTAAATGCGTACTGTCTGCACACCGCCAGATTTTTGTAACCACACATACTTGTCGCACATGCGCATTTATTTATTTATTTATTTTTTATTTATTTTTTTGCAGTAATTAGTTAATCCACAAGGTGGCAACCATGCCGTGGAGCTAAAGCGACAATGGAGGCCATAGATGAGAGATTGTGCGAAGAGGTTAGAAAGTACCCTCATTTATACAACTCTAGCATGAAAGAATACAAAGGTGCTTACATGGGTTGTAACTCATGGCGAGAGATTGTTCAAAACTGCGCAAGCGTTGAATAGTGTATACATAGTGCATATTGTTTACACAGCAAAAATAGCTGTGTAAAAAAAAGTGAGAAGTAGAAGATTTCCGAAAGCATGGCCATTTCTCAATATGCGTCGTTGTCTGTACTTGTGTTCTTGTGGACTTGTGAAACGTCATCAGTCACTGCCCAAGTACTGTTCCAATTCAAAGTTCACATCTAGACGAGTACAGTTCAAATCCCTGGATGTGTTCTTGATCCGCCCCTTTTATCAAGGATGCATCGAGATGTGACTTGTGCGGACTTGAGACAGCCAGGTATCCCAGAATGTATGCCAGGAATCACCATCGAGCATCAATAGCGGATAGCAGAGAAAACACGTGTAAATGTAAAAATAGTTATGTTATTATGTAATGAAATGTAGTTTTAGGAGTGACAATGCACTGGTTTAAAGCTCAAATCTGTGGTTTATTGATGAAGATAGCACTTATTTGAAAATTTGATCTGACGTTTTTGGAGTAGTGAGATCCCGGGCGCTCAGCACTCATGTACCCAGCCGAGAACAGCCTAACCTCAGCTTTTCCTTCTGACAGTTTGCTGCTAGCTCTGATGTCTCTGCAGCGGTTAAACATATAATTATAATATAATTAGATATATAGTTTGTCTCGTCTATAATTTGTTTCCTGTCAAATCGTTTTGGCAGAGGGCAAAGTGAAGTTTCATAACTTTATATATTGAGGCTATTTAACTTTACTGTTGTAGCACACTAGAGCGCTGACTTTGTACATTTGACTGAATTGTTTGCTTTATTTCTCATTGTTTAGTTTCTTATACCTTTTACTTGTGCTTTTACGATGGCTATTATTGATCATTAAAACTGGCATTTAACAAAAATAGATAGGGTTGTGTTTTATGTTATATTTAATTTTATTACAGTGTCGATAATCAGAGCATGCACATATTACCTGAACCACATATTAATATGTTTAATATTTTTAAAGCGAAAAGAGGCAAGGTTGCTTTTTATTTCGTTTTGGTATAAATATACTTGCAGTGAAGATAATCAATGAACGTGTTGCCTGAACCACATTTGTGTGGCTATAAATGTGTATTTTATTTTTTTTTTTTTAAATGAAAACGAACAGAGACAGAGAGGTGTTTTATAACATATTTTGTTTTATTGTTGCCTAAAATATGAATACAGAGATAACTGGAGTAGCTAGAGCGTGCTGAGTGACACACGTGACTTTTTCCCCCCCAAACGGTTCAGCGGAAATCTGCAAAAAAAAAAAAATTAATTGGCTGAGGCTACAGTGACGGCTAGGTTTCGGGATCAGGGTTGGGTGTAGGCCATCATTACTGTGATTGACACTACCAATGTAATGTTTAGAATCGGCTCCAGGGCGGGATTTAAACTGAATTTGTTTGGGAAAAAAAAAAAAAAAAAAGAAATTACGCTATGCGCATGCGTCCTCTCGTCCACGGAGTTTGTTTTCCTGAGTCGTACTTGTCAATTCCGAACTTTGTGTACTTGGTATTGAGAAACGCCTCATGTGAAGGCAGCATTAATAAGCTTTTTCATGCGTGTTTGATTAGGGTTGGAGCTGAACATTGCAGGATATCCAGGAACAGCATTGGGTATACATACATTGGGTATATATATATATATATATATATATATATATACACATATATACATGCATATATATATATAAATATATTTCTTTATGCATAGAATACACATATGACCTACCACATTTGACAAAATATGCAGAATATAACAGTATTGCAGTATGCATATTGCATATACTATATTCTATAATCCAATGTCCTCGATTTGACCTTCTATTTTCCATTGTAACAAATTAACCTGAAATACTTCTACTGCTGTGAATTTTAAATAATTTTCTGGACTCATTATCTGACTGAACAACAAATCTTTCACAAATCACACATAGTTGCAAAATAACTAGTGAATGGTTGAATTGCACAAATAAGGCTTGAAGCTGAATAGTGCATACACTTTCACACACTATTTTTCAATACTGCATAGCGTGCAGTATTCATACAGTATGTTATAGTAATGCATTCCAAACATAGCGTATGTGTGCGCATCAAATCCTTGACCTTGAGGTTGCTAGCGCCACAGAATCTATACAGTTAACTAAGAATGCACACGGGACAACATACACACACATAAACGCATCAGGGAATCAAAAATTATGAAGTTCATCATACGCTGTAGCATAAATGAATGTATGACTTTAAATATTCTCTTTTCCTGTCTGGAAGAAGGTCGGCTGGTGTTCTCACCTAGTCCTGTGCCTGCATGGGCAGTGATGGCCAATTAGGCTCTCTCTGATGAGCAGTCCAGGGGCTGGGCGGCAATTAGGAGAGCTGGGAGAGGCATCTCATTACCGGTAGCAGCCGGCTCTATTATACTGCTCCTGAAGTCTACACCACAGCCTTCAGATTCCAATAACGCTCATTAGAATGGCCCTTATTGTACCTGCATCTGAATCAAACTTCTATCAATCGCTCTTTAAGTCGTTAAAGGCTGAATAAGGAACATTCCTCTTCGCTTGGTTGTGGTGGTGGGAGAGTAATGTATTAAGCTGTCAGGGGAAAGTCTATAAACTAAGACTAATAATTGAATCGGAGGTAAATTCTTTCATTAATCCTATCTGAATGCAAACAGTTCCAGAGCAGGAGACATCAAAATGTAGTTTTGGAGCTCTGTGCATTTCTAATTCATCAAATAAGGGCCAGTATTCTCTGCTTCAATCTTTTACACAGACAGGTTCCTCCAGTACAGATAACCACACTCACTTTACTGCAGCAGTGCTTCTGCCATTTTGCTGACGCTGCCATTTTTCATCCACAGCAATACTAATTACAGGCACAGTCCCCCTGCAGCATTGTGGAACTGAATAAGTTGCTCATGGGCACAGTGGTGAAAGAGCGGGACTGTGGCTTCAGTACATGTCCAGTACTTGGAATTGAACCTACAACTATTGATATAGCAGCATTATGCCAGCACCAAAAAGTTCAATTTAAATCCAACGTGAGTGATATAAAAGTCTCACCCCTTAGAAAATGTGTATACACTGCCATTTAAAAGTTTGGGACAGTATTTTATAATACCTTTGAAAGTTTTTTTTATTATTATTATTTGAAAGTCTTTTTCATTTATCAATGTTGAAAACAGCTGTACTCCTTAATATTTTTGGAAACCGTGATATATTATTTTTTAAGTTTATTTGATAAATATAAAGTTCAAGCCGCAAATATTTAAAATAGAAATCGTCTCAATATTATACATGCCTTTTCTTATCTGACCCCTTTTTAAACTCAAACTTTTAGTACTGTATATATTTTTAAAAATAATATCTTCTCAACAAAGCTACACGATTTGAGGCATCATTTATATCTTAACACAAATGGGTATGATGATTGTTTCAAAATGTAATACTTTTAGCTTGAATTTTCCAAATGGTTTAGAACTAAATAAAAGTAATTTAAAAAGCTTTAAAATGTGCAATTTACAGCAACATCATTAAAAATTAAAATTCATTAAATCCAAGCATTTACTTCTTAATGTGTTTAATTTGATAAAAATAAGTGGATTTTCCATTTATAACACTTTCAAAAGAAAGACTCATTATTTTTAAAGTAAAACACCCTTTGTGGGTAGTGCAAATGCATAGAGAGGTTTTGTAGATGATTAAATCTGCATTGAAGGGCGCACTTATAAATGTACCTTGAAAACGCCACCTTCAGATATCATGCCCATTTCACATATATGAAATCTCAAAAAAGCATACTTCACTTGCACAAGCAAAAATATCACTGCATCTCGGCAAAGCTGCAGTTAATAAACCGTGTGGCGAGGTTGACAGACAGCACGTTACCCACGCAATGAATAGATTTAGTTAGAACAGTCAACAGTCCTTTAGGTACCTTGAATACATAACACATTGTTTTTCTCTGACATAAAGTAACTAACTCCATCTGTTCTCCTCACTGAATTCATGGCAATCAGTGTTACAAAGAGAGAAAATATGCACACTGCTGTTCTGAAGAAGAGTAAAAACTGCTGCCAAGCAGAAAAAAAATAGTGAACAAAAAAATAAGGGTGCACGCATGTATCGCTCACCCTGGTTTGAATAAACATACATATGCACTGAATACTTTTGGCTTCCAGAGATGTTTGTCAGTTCTACAGGCACAGAAACTGGGGTGCTGCACTGAACCGCAGTGTAACCGAGGCATATCTTGTAGTATCAAGGGTTGCATTTTTTTTATTATTTTATTATTTTGTTATATAAACAAAAGCCTGTGGGAACCCTCACAAAAACAGAGAGCATGAGAGCCAGAATAAACGCCCGTGAACATCTCGGCTCTGGCAGCAGCAACGTTTGCATTAATTTCTGACTATATACATTACAATTGCAAACACAAAGAAAATGCACCGCAGCTGTCAACTAACTTCTAAGCTTACCAGAACACCACAATGATGACGTGTCGAACCGCGTTGCTTTAAAAATTTCGAATCTCGGTTCATCACCCGACGTGAAAACAAACAAACAAATATTTGACAAGTCTTTACAGAGGCTGTCTAAGGTCAAGTGCCCAGAAAATTATTATACAGATTGCTTTATAAAACTAAATGCCATTCCGAGACATTTCTTCTTGAATTCTCATCTAAAAAGGCAGAAAATTGTGTTTCAATTGCAGTGGAGAATGCCAGTGCAAAAATGCCTTTCAGTTCCTGAAATAGTTTTGGCATTTTTTTCTTTTTACTCCCAATACTCATCTAAATATTTAAGATTGCTCATTGTACATTTATATTAGAACACATTTCCGATCAGTTCTTATGAATTCACGCTCATCTGTGTAGCAATTCACACAGATATTTCAAGTAGATGCATTGCAATCCACCAATTTCGCATCTGGCATTAGATTATGCAAACATCTCAAAAGACACCAGATGAGTTGGCCTTTTTTCAAATGTCTCCCTCAATGAGTTGTTTCCTTAATATTCCCAAGTAAATTACATTAAAAATACTTTTAATAAACTAGGCATGCAAACAGCTCCCTGGGATATTAGAAAGTCTTAGATTTCCCCCTAGTGTGTCTATCACATTAAAAGAGTGTAAATGACATAGCTTTTTTCATAAATCTAATCTGTTTTTCACTAATTTTACGCAGCTCACACCTGCTCCACCCTCTGAGGAGGGTGCTTGAAGGAAGCAAGCGTCGATCAGATGTAAACTGAACTTCATTCTGCTCATTAGTTGATTCAAGGTGATGTTGTTCAATCTTTGCCAAAAAAAAAAAAAAAAAAAAAAAAAAAATCAGCCTGCCACTCTACCTAACCTCCAAATCCAACAACAACACCCGCCCAAAGGCAGGTGGCATGAAACCCTCACCATATGGCATCTGCCGAAAAAACAACTGTGAGGAATTAGCCTGAAATGGCTCAGAGCGCTCTGTAGATGGAGATCAATGATGGCTACTTATCACACAGGACACAGAGTCGTGTGTTATTTATCAAACAAAAAGTGACTTCCGTGTGCCCTCTCTTGTCTCCGCCTTCAAACTAAGGTTGGGATGGTCAACCAGTCATGATGTCAGTTAGTTTGTCTAGATTTTTTTTTCAGCTGTGATGTTTTAAATGACAAATTAAGAGACAACTTTTCAGAGTGTTTTAGTTTAGTTTTAGAACCCTGAGAAGTTGCATCTTTAACACTAGAACAGCCAAAGGGTAAAATTTACCAATGGCTGTTTTTCAAAAGTACTTAACAGATTTTCAATAAAATATTCAAAACTTCTGGTCAATGACTTTTAATAAAACTGTTTTATTTACAGTCCCCTGTTGTTAAAAATTGTTTAGATTAGGCATTTACACCTAAATTTACACCTATTTAACTGCTTTTTTTTCCACACTGTGTTTGAGCAACGTGTAGGTTTACTGTAAACAGTCACACAACGCACGCTCAAATGAAGATTGTTTTGTTTTGCAATTTTTATTGTGTATTGTTTGCTACCATGTTGCTATTTATTCAAGTCTGCCCACCCCTAATATAATAATAATAATAATAAATTGGCTGTGCAAACCCGAGCACCTTTTGTATCAAGGAGCTTTGCATCTCTCTGGCCACACTGCAGAGGGAACAAGCAAGTGAAGCACTTTAAAGAAGAACCAGTTAGGTACATCTCCCTTCCTGCTGAGAGAGGGGCAGTGTTGCCCCAACACTCCATCACTGCGCTGACACGCCAACAGCGATTCATAATGAGCAGAGGCTGTGAGGGACCGGGACCCGCGGGGGGGGTGGTTTAGTGCGAAGTGAGAGAAAGGCAGAGGCAGAGAGGCCCCATGGAGGAGTGTGGTTTCTTCTACAGGAAATCAAATCAGGCCAGTTTATTAGGAGCATGGCTCCAGAGAACAGAGTTTACAAATAGAAGCCGGTGGGAGTGCTGGAGTAAGGAGGAGAGCGTGGAAGCCGACATGAATGCCTCTGAAACGCGCCCCCACGGTACTTACCCAACAACAGGGCAAAGCCACATGCATGGGTATAAATGTTTTTATGAATAATAATTGACGATATTCAGTTATTTGCATTTATGACTTTCAACGCATCTATAAAGGCAGAATGCAGCACTCTTTCTTACAGCCAAAAGTAATATTGACTATTTTTCCAGTACAAGCATTGTCAGGCTGATTAAGATATTTAGACTAATTTAAACTTGTAATGTTTTATATATACATGTATAGATATACATACACACATACAGTCTTTCTTTTAAAAGAGGTTTAAATAAATGAAAGTCTGAACCACTAGTTGGTATTATTATTAGTTTTATTATTATTCACTGTTGAGGGTAACGCATTACAAATAATGACAATTAAGTAATCAGAATACTTTTTTCAATTAAAGATTAAAGTAACATCACTTTCAAATTTTCAACAAAATATCTGAGTTACTTTTTCAGAGAAGCAATGCAAGCTACTTTGTGTTCCCATTTATTGACTGATAGCTCTTCTGTCCTGATGTTGAAAGAAATTGGGAATGAGGTGCAGAAACGTTGTGCGCCATGTAAACATGATGGTTATTGCAGTTCTAAACTAAACCTGCGCATGCATTTACACATCTCACGAGATGCGCAAAAACAGATTCAGTATTCCTCAAAATGAATAAAAGCAGTGAAACACAAACCTGCAATAATTAAATGTTAAATAATACATATATACTTTATGCATTTAATTTCATTTTTTAACCAATTTCTTTGCTGTTGACCTTCGATGCTCCAATTCAACCATACTAAAAGTCAAAAAAGACTTTAGATGAACATCACATTTTTTTTGTTTTTATTGCTGAAGTAAATCTCCTGCGTCCTATTCTTCTGGAATTCAGAATGACAGCACAGCTGAAAGGGTTTGAACTATGCTCTCTACTGTAAGTGTCAATTTGAATTTCCTTCAGCCTGACGCTTATTCACTTCACTTCTGGTGTGAAAGAGCCACAAATCTAAATGACCTTTTGTTGTTGTTGTAGTTACAAACAAACAAGCAAGCCCAGCACAGGTGGGAAAAAGTAACAGTTACTTTTTTATGAAAAGTAACGCAAGTAACATAATTAGTTACTTTTTTAGGGAGTAACAAAAAATTGTAACGCATTACTTTTAAAAGTAACTTTCCCCAACACTATTATTATTATTATTATTATTATTATTATTTATAACCACAATAAAAAAACAGTTTGCAAATGAATGAGAACAAACATTTAATATCAGTATTCGTAACCTAAATATTTTTGAAATCAAGTAAATTGATCTCGTTTTAAAGGGATGTCTTGATTATTTTATTTATTTATTCTTAACTGGAAAACAAGACAAAAATACTTTTTAAGAAAACATATATTCTGTGAATAAACACTGGGAGCATTTTGTTTTGTGCTGCCACTTGGCAGTATTTATCTTTTGTTCAATGTTTATTTTTGTTTTCATTTTGGAAAAAGAGGATTATACAGAGACGAGAAAAAAAAACAAAACAAAAAAAAAAACTAAAATGTCCAAATGTCGCCTGGATTGATCTGTTATTGAGGTGGGATGTGCTGTGTTTGTGAAAGTGACAGAGATAGGGGTGTTTAGAGTGAATGGGGTTCTTTTTGTTCATCTCAAAATGAAATGTAAATTCATCTGTCAGTCAAAGCAATTGTACATATTAACGCTGCAAACATTCTAACACCCAGGATGGTAAACAATGCAACTGTCAAGCACTGGTAATTTCTCAGTCAAATATTCAAGGAAACATGAGATAATAAAAACTGTTTGTGTCACACAGATCCTTGGAAATTCTTTTTTTTATGACCAAGTCGCATGTCTTAATAGGGAATTAGTGGCCTTTCCGTCACTTAAAAGCATTCAGAGACAGCTACTCAATAGAAAGTGTCGATTATAATGAAAACATCCATCCTTGAAATGTCCTCAAGAAATCGCACAATTTAAAACCGTGCGAGTAAGAGCAACCTGCTTTAGCACCATTTGTTGATTTGAATACCTTGTATATGTTAATGAATAAAGTATGTGTTTGTGCATGTGTAGAGGCCAGGTGAAACTATCAAGCTCGAAGATAAGGTGAATCTTCAGGGTTGATGTAGGTGCATCTCACACCGCTGTGCTGGCAAAGCTCCAAGAGCAATCCACTCAAACCGCATGCCGATGGAAAAGGTAATTACACAACACCTTGAAGCTCCAGTGTAAGTTTCAGCCCTTTCATCTCCATGTTTGGAAGTAGCAAAAAAAACACAGGAGATTGTCTAAACCTCACAGAGCAGAAGGCTGTAAACTATCACTCCTTTCCTACCGTCTCCCTGGCTTCGCCCAATTCAATTGTTCAGTTCCACATACAGATGTCGCAACCCGTTGCCCCGGCACAAGGGTGCCATTTGATGAGCACCTGCACACTACACGCTCCACCAATGCTTTACAAAGCAGGAAATGTTGCCCTGCCCTGCACTGTCTCCGCCATTTACATTTGATTTAGCAGCTTGATTGGGTCCACCTGGCCTATGCACTCATCCTTACTTCCACGGCAGCCATCTGTGGAACAACAGATTGAGAGCCACTGACTGAAACTGGGAATGATGAACACGTCTTGTGCCGCTGTCTCTGCGACAGCCACTCATACTTATACCAGCTTAGTGTGATGCTATTCAATGGGAGAATGTTCAGAATGGCATACTAGCCTACTCTATACTGCACAGTATATACTGCCTAGTGTTTCTAAAGCAGTATGTGAAATGTAAACATTATGCGACAATAAATATTTCAAACAGTATATGCAACACTGTTGACACATGACCGCATATAGCATTATATCTTCAGTTCATTAAGAGATGTCTTGTACATCAATGTGAACTTTTGGATCAAAATTAGGGATGTATCCGTATCACAATTGTGGCCTTTAATGATAATCTAGAGAATATTTTCATTTATTATTACTTATTTTCATGTTATGACTGATAAATAATAAATTGCCCATATTTTGTCTAAAAAATTAAATTAAATAAATTAAATAAAAAATAAATTGTGAAATTTGAAAAAATAAAAAAGTGATTTTTGGCATCATAACATTATAATTGTACATTAGCAAATCTAAAACTTAATATTCATTTTTTTTTATAAAGATGGCATTTGACAATGCAATTAAATAACTAGTGTTTCTTATAGATTAGCTTTAATTGAGTTTAAGAAGATAGCAAAGGCAATCTAAAAGTAGAAAATAGGAAAAATAAGCTTGCACAATTTATTATTCAATACTGACCAATAACAATAAAATGTTAAAATCTGATATAGATATATATATATATATATATATATATATATATATATATATATATATATATATATAGAGAGAGAGAGAGAGAGAGAGAGAGAGAGAGAGAGAGAGACATACACACACACATACTGATTTATGGATCTCTACTCAAAACTTTCAACAGCACCAGCATGGGATGCAGGTTGTTCTGTAAAATGCGAAAAGCTTAAAAGGCTGTGAAAAAAAAAAAAAAAAAAACTTTCAACAGTCCAATTGAATACAGAGTGGAACAAAAAAAAAGTTGAAAACCAGCTAAACTTCTGGCTCATTCTTTGCAAGGAAAAAGGAACTGTGAGCATTGCAGGGCCGGCGCTACCAATAGGCAGAGCAAGCAATTGCCTTCTTTACTGTAACATAGGGGAGCAGAAAAAAAAAAAAACACACGATAGCTAATATGGACATGTAAAAATAAAATATACACATTTTAATAACAGATGTTACATACAAAGGTACGAAATAATATTTGTTTTCAGTGCTTTTTATTAGGAGGGGGCCTCCAACATAAATTTTGCCTAGGGCCTCAAAATGTCTAGAACCGGCCCTGGAGCATTGCATTGTGGGACACAACACTCAGAGTGCTCTGCTGCATTCTGCACACTGCAAAAAGTCATAATTCCACGCATACAGAAAATGTTCAAACCATGCACAGTATACAAACTGTAGAAATAGTATGAGTAGTATGCTGTTAGTCAGCCAATGAAGCTGTTTGCCAACAATAAGACCTCATCTTTCAACTACAATGACTGCACATTTTGGCATATGCATATATATACAAATACAACAAAACTCCAAAACCAATTAAAAGTTATACAAATAAATACTGAGAAGACTGGGTCAAAATGTTTCAATGTATTTAACTGCAAAACATGGCAAAGAAAGAAGAAAAAAAAAGATTTCTTGTGGGAAATCTCCAGCAGATAACATCAAACAAAATCGCATGTGTTTCCTACCTCTCTATTCTCATAGCAAACAACCACTGAATCAAAGAAAAGTGTGCGAGACGGCAAATGCTTCATATATAATTATGTTATTTCATCACACACTTTGAGACGTTACATTATGCTTATGTTTAGATATTTTCTGAATGGCCACCAGTTTTCACTGCTGAACAACAAAGTGCGTGCCAATTAGAGGATTATACTATCCATCTGTCAAAGAGTGCTTTAAACATACATGTGTCAGTCTGTTTGGCGGCAATTCCATCCGCCACACTTATTTCACTAATGCTTTTCTGCTATTGCTTTATGCTACTCCAAACTCCTAACCTACTAGACTACATCTCAGAACTTTCTAAACCGTAGAAATCTGTTAAATGGGCTGAATCAGTGAGCCACACCAGTTAATCAGAAGATTTAGCATTTAATTAGAAACATACCTCATTTTTACGCCCGAATGGGGTTAATATACCATGTCAAAAAGTTTCGAAGGTTAGCGCTCCAAATCCTTCATTCATTCAGGCATCATTCATTCAGCATTCACATTCATTACTGCCTCAGCTCATCACCGAATTATATTCTATTTGGAAAACAGCAGACACCCAACAGATTGTCTTCCCACAGTCCTTTATCCAAGAACATTATCATTGGGAAAACAGACGGTTACTTCAAAAATGGACAACTGTTCTCATTTTGGCTCAATTTAAAGGCACGAGTTAGCATAAGAGGACAGTTTCATATTGAGAAATCTCTCAACCAATTTATCAACAACAAATTAGCGCCATATTGCTGTTTGTGAGAGCGAGTACTGGCTGCAAACAGTCCGTGTGTATACAGCTTTACACTATGAAACAACAGTATTATAGCAAAGAAATGATGAAACTATTGTTAAATTCCTCTCTGAAGGTTTTTCTTGGTAGGTCGTCCCTATTGCATTGCTGTAAATGTTGTTCCACTACTGCTGCTAGCAGATGGTAATGAAGAATGCTGCAGTGAAACAGAACTTCAACTAATGGTGCACAGTATCCAATGCTGAAACAAAAAGTTGCTGTCCAGCCTAGCTTATGCCCTGAGATGTTAAAACAGACCTGCGCACTCAGAAGAGGTGAAAAAGGTGACATGTTTAGAAAATATATTGTTGGGATCTGGGGGCATCCTTCCCCAGTAGAAATTGTTATATATATATATATATATATATATTATAATTATATATATATATATATATATATATATATATATATATATATATTATAATTATATATATATATATATATATATATATATATATATATATATATATATATATATTTATTATAATTATAAATGTATATATATTTATATATATTTGACAGTAGGGCTGGGCATTGACACAAATTTCAAATGTATTGAAATTCAATTCGCAAGCTTGCGATTAACTTCGATTTCAATATTGATTAATTTGGGGGGTATGAGGTGCTGTAAACTATACTGGAAACCCCAGTTGGTAGATCATTATAATATTAAAGGTTAAAATTAATTGATTTGTTGGCTACTTCCATTTAAATTACACATAAGATAGTTTTTATAATAAAGTTATAATACATTTTTAATGACAATTATATTTCTGTGATATGGTGCTTGACATTTTGTACAAGGCTACTAGGACTCGTTTTCCCAAAGATCCTGTTATTTTATTGTTCATTGACAATTCTCAATTCCCTTCAAGTGAGAAGGTACAGAAATTTTGGCTAGCTGCCATGACTGCTGCAAAGAAGCTGCTAGTTCAACATTGGATACCTAGCCATGACCTTTCTACCAAGCATTGGCTACATTCTTTATTGGAGATATATCTGGAAATGCCATATGCAAGGACTAATCACACTAAACATGTAACTTTGTCTATGTGGAAGAGTTTGACACAAATTTTGGATATCATCTACTTCTGTTGTTATTATTATTACTTTATTTTACTTCATTCCATTTTATTTTGTGTCCTTCTTAAGTCCTGTAGACCAATGGGTTTGGTGAGGGAAGCGGGGAGGTTAAAGGGGTAATAGCAGTCAAATAAGTTCTCTTTCTTTTATTGCAAAATGTTCTGTATGATTTTTCAAAATCAAAGACAATTCTATTTCCTCTCATTGTTTTAATATAAACATTTAAATGATGGCTGCCATAAAATGGATTTATTGAAGCATACATTAATTGAGAAAAATTAATACAATAAATATGCATTCAGTGTGCATTTGGCAAAATGCTCCATTTTATGTTCATTTTTCTTGCTGATTAACAAGTTTTTGAACATTGAATGTCTTTTCTGAGGTAAATGTGATGTTATACGACATTGTTTACAAGCTGTTTTATCTAAGTCTTTCCCCAGTTGAGTTGTACTGCATCGGTAAGTTGTACTGCATCTTTCAACATACCTTCTGATGTTCATTCACATTTATTTTGTGCAGTAACTAGTTAAGTGGAAGAAATGATCAGTTCATGTGCGCTCCGTGCTGCTGCTTCACTTGAACTGAAGCGCTACAATGATCTGTCATGCCACAAAAGATGGTGGCAAGAGAGACGCCTATAGCCTCACTGCAGTCTTTGGGAAATTAGCCCATTTTCGATTCTTGTAAGGTTTATTGTATTTGCAATTTCACCATATTATGCTGTGTTCACGCTATGTCATAATTACCATAACTAAAGCACTGTATGCTTTCGAATCGCTCTCCCGGTACTTCGATGTCATACACTGATCGGTCTCTACAGCTGTGCTTCAAAGTCATGCACACTTTAAATCTGCAGTGGTCACATGGTACACAGGCCATGTGGTAACGCTTTTGAAGTGTTGATCATTGTAGCCAGTCGCAGAAATATCTGATAAGCGCATGAACACAAAGGCCAATTAGAGGCGTTTATGAATCCGCTCAACAACGCTCAAAGCGTCACATTTTAAAAATCTCAGTACCGACTTGGTATTGCGGTCGGTACATTTGAGAACACTCAACAGCCGGTTCACCACTAAGGCTAACCTAGTGCCTCAAGGCCACCACTCTTTCTTAACTTCCCGAAGGTACCATCTAGGGGTGAGCACGAATAGCAAATCAGATGGCAAAATTATCTTGAGACATGCTTCTTTTTCCTACTAAGTGTATATCTTTGGTTTTTCTTATTTTAACCATTTATATTCAGTGTAAAATCCCTTTTCTGCCATCACTACTTAATTATAAATGGTCCTGCTGTGTGACAAATACATTTTTTAATATACATATATTCCTTGTAGTCTTTTAATAAATAAGCAGTCATAAAAGCTGCATGCATAATCATTGGTGAATTAAAAAATGGTCTTTAATGTCATTTTAGATTGAGTAGCATGTCTCACCGCATGACAAGTCAGCTTCCCGTTCCCTCCTCGCCACATGTAGGACTGCACGTTGCGTGACCCCAATTCCCATGTTGAATCGCCCATATTAGAGTGTTTGCAGTTACCAATTACCCCTGCCAATGTTCAATATGATTAAATACAACAGCCATCACTGACTATTATTCATCAGAGGAAAATGACGAGTACAAGTTGGTAGATTAATTAAAGTGTCACATGCAGCTCTCCGGTGGATAGTTTGAGCCGTAATTAAGTATCTTACATCATTAGTTAGCGGTTCGTTTCTCTCTGCCTGCTTAGAAAAGGTTAATCTCGCTTCACTTCTTTGATTGAAAGCTGTAACGCTCATTCTTTGTTGGGTCAGTATATGAATATCACTTCATAAATTAAGAGCGAGCTGTCAGAGCTGAAAGATGGGCGTGAAATATTGTTCAACAAGGTTTGTTTTTTTTAACAAGATTGCTTTACACCATGATGATAATGCATATTGTTCTCCATACCAAAGCAAATGTGCTGCTAAATCTTAGACGAGTCACATGCTTGTAGCAAGCAGCCAGAACACGTCTATGCAGGGTACAAAATTAACACTAAAATCAAAATTAACACTTAAAATTTGCTTTAACGAATCTTAAGCAGGAAACTGCATTACGAATATTAACATAACACATGGTTTGAGTTGAATTGTATGAATACATAAAAATACTAGGTAATATTAGCAAATGAAAACTGAAGACACACACATCTACAAAAGAAAACATCTTCTACAACAGCATGTCAAGAAATTAATCTGGATATTACAGCATTTAGACACACGTGTCCAAATCACAAGGCAAAAATAAAAAGGAACAAAGCCAAATTGTGAATCACGAGAGTAACACAATGGCCTGCACTGTTTGTCCCAGATGTGAAAAACCAATTTGATGTGACGTGAATTTTAATGTCCCAAATGTGAAAAAAAAATCAGAATGTGATAAAAACAAAAATATTTAAATTAAATTAAAAATATATTACATTTCTTTTAATATTACAAAAAAAAAAAGAAAAAGAAAAAAGTTGCATGGCTGGTAAGAAATGTTTATGGCCTAGGCCTACAAATTCACTTATGCCATGGTGTGGCAAAAATATTATTTTGCTTCCCTCTGTTCCCTCTTTGGTTCCTTAATTGTCCTTAAGTACACTGAAATAAGCTGCTTTAAAAACAACCCAAGTTGGGGTTAAAATAAAAATAAAAAAACAGCAATTGGGTTGTTTTAACTGTTTGCCCAACAAGCTGGGCAGTTTTATTAAACCCAACTATTGTTTCTAAATACTGCTGGCTTAAAATGAACCCAAAATATGTTAGAAACTAAAAATCAGACATAGTTACTAGAGGCAACAATAATTATCAAAAGGTGAACATTTATTAATAAGCAATTTAATAAATGTTTATTGCTTAATTATTTTCAATTAAACTTAATAAATGTTCATTTATTAAACATTAACAAATGTTAATTTCCAACATACTTTCATTTTAAGCAAGCAATACAGTCATTTTAAATGATAGTTGACTTAAATAGAACTACACAGCAGGTTGGACAAAAATGTAACCCAACCGCTGGATTAAAATAACCTATTTGCTGGGTTTGTCCATTTTCAACCCAACTTGGGTTGTTTTTAACCCAGGATTTTTTTAGTGTACTTTATGTTGTTATTCCAAATTAAAACCTACTGCTTAATTAGAAGTGTTAGGTTTGCTGTTGTTCTAACTAAATTTCAAAGTCAGGTAGAAGTTTGTCGCTGAAATTTGTTTATTTTTTAATTAATTAAAATATGTTTCACACAACATTACACTTATATTTCAAAAAGTACTGACTGATCTTCCATTGGTCGATCTTGGATAATGCACACAAAGGTTATCATAGGAGAACTTAACTGGTCTATTTCCCTCAGGAAGAGCAGAGAAAAGGCACATCCAGATAAGGTAAATGTGTCGAGAGCTCTCCAATTCAACACATTTGCTTTCACTTGGAGTTGTGGTTATTCGATTCCCAGGCCACTCAGTGCTGGCATGGAGCCATGCAGAAAACCACTATATGACAACATCTGATCCCACTGGTCTACTGTAACTAAAAGAAGCATCCTGAGAAAAATATTAATCAAGAATTCTCAGGAGCAATTATAACATTAAGCTCCGAATCCTTGAACTCATTCCAGCAGCCTGTGGGGCAGTACCAGCAAGGGTCTGCGATCTGAGAGCCCCAGCTGTCCGACAGGTGAGCGGTTGGATTGGAGAACCTGGGTAAATGTTTGTCTCCGCTAGATCAGAGAGGCCGAGCTCCATCCTGACCCGCCTGCATTAGGAAAGCACTGATTTACGACGATGCATTTGCTACCTATTGAGTGCAATTACACAGAGCAAGAGCGTGTACAAACAAAGCCTCAAAAAGAGGCCATACCACGTTCATGAGGTGCAGGGGTGTGAGAAAAAGAGGGCGTCCCTGAACAGAAAGCTTGAGAGAGAGATTTATCACTCCCACTGGCTCTAAATCTAATCTATCTGCGATTTGGTTCTTGCTCCACGGGAAATATACACCATCTAAAAAGGAGCTTGAGTAATCATATGGAAGGCAAAATGTTCAACGCGACTGCTCATCTCTCTTTCTCTCTATTGTTCACACAACTTCTTTTAATATCTGAAGGATCTCCAATTAAAACAGCAGACTTGACTACAGTTTTCTTGGTAATAATGTCTGACAAGGCCATGCATTATTTTCCTCTATTTGCATTAGGCAAGAAACAGTGAGAGAAATATCTGACATGCACAGGCTGACAGATTACCTTAGTCATTTTGTTAGTCTGAATAAATGTTGAGTTTTACTTTAGGGCTGAGTCTTTATCCACTGGCTGGATTTGCATACAGTCGACACTGAAGAGTAACAACAGGGAAAAGCACTAAAACAGCTTAGCCAGAACAGATGCTAGACACAAACACATTTTGTCCTCACTGCTGTAACTCTATTGACTCATGCAGACATGCCCGCTGTAGAAAGTGTCCCCCTTTGGACACATGGACTCTCCCAGTCACTCCGTCATTCAGCGTGAAATGGACAATTCCCAAACTTTCCACGGGAGTTCAAGTAATGGGAGAAGACAGCATGCAGATGATAATGCGAAAAGGAGATCAGCTGAATATTGTACATAGTTTGTAGAGTAAAGTACGCTGTATTAAACCAAATGGGAGGAGTTTTTATCAATTGTTTGTCTGCATGCATCACATTTTAAGTATCGTTATAGATCTTGAATGTTTCAGTGTATGCTAAGATAAACGTGGTTCTGCCTGCATAAGAGTTCACATTTACTGATGTTTACTTGATTATACTCTGCTGCTATGATATTACTGCCATACCATCTGCTGTTAGTATTGGGTATAGTTATTCCTTAGAAACACCTATGTATGGTTGCATCTCCGGAAGCGCGCATGCGCTCTGAAGTCGTTTGACTGTACGCGCAGCAGCAGTCATGCTTACGTGAACAATTCATGCACAGTGTAACGATCGTCAGTTGAAGTGCCCGCTATAAACACTAGAGGACACTCCACCATGGACTCACTCTCTCACTCACTCACTCACTCATCCACTAAGGCAGACTACATTTCCCAGAAGCCCCGTACCCATCACTGATCACTTCACCAGCTGCAGCGCATTACCCAATCATTGATTACATCAACCAGCTAATACACATTATCCGGACTATTTAAGCACCACAGACACACACACACTCTGTGAGGTCTTGATATTCTGTTATGTTGTCATTTCTGAGCGTCTTGTTTTCCTGGTTTTGATTCTGCCTGTTTTCCTGGTTTCTGATCGTTCCCTGCCTGCCTATTGGTTTTATTGCCTTGGATTATTGGACTGTTGATTGCTTGCTGCCTACCTCGATCTACTTTGCCTGTTTAACATTTACGACTCTGCCTACCCTCTGAAATTCCTGTTTGCTGTTGATTTGACCATTGCCTGTTTGACCACGTTCCTTAATAAAGCCAGCATTTGGATCTCATCTGCTGACTCCTCATTACACACAGTTTGAGCACACACATAGTTTGTATACATTTTATTGAACACCCATTCCCATTTATTCAATAGAGATCATAATATTGTGTTATATTTTACCTTTATTGATCAGTGTTTTAAGAAATAAGTTTAATTAATATTGTGTTGTGTTTTACATATCCATATTTATATAAGTATTTTATTATTAGTATTTTATTTATTTGTATGTTGTATTTACAGAAATAAACATCTATGCACATTTAATAAAGACAATGATTTGGATTTTATCCTGAGCGAGACATTGTTCTGACCAGCCAAACAGTAGCCTTCAGCCAAACCCGGACTAGCAATTAGATTAAAGACTCACAAGATTTTTCACCTGCATTTCAACAAGATTTTTTGTGAAAATAAACATGGTAAGTTAAAATGTATAAAGCTTTTATTATTAAAGGTAGAGTGTGTGCTTTTTTTGGGCCAGTAGCTGCACCAGATGGAATCACAAAAATAACGGGTCAATGAAGCCAAACCATACCTAGACTTCATTGTTAGCCTATCATTTTTCTTCCACCTCCAATTATTTTTCTCCCATCAAAATAAGCAAAAGTCTAAAAGAATCTCCAAATTCTCCAAAGTCTGAAAGAATTTCAAGATTTGTTAGAGGGAAGAATAGACTAACCACTGGAAGTTTCATTTAACTGGTGCATAAGTTAATTAAATTTAAAAAATACCCATCAATCCAATAAACTTCTTAAACTTTTAATAATGTTTTCTTGGCAAGAGTTTTTCCTAACAAATTTTGCTTTTATAGTTAGAATGAGAGATGTGAATTTCAAAACATTTAATTCTACTTCCTACATTCTGCAATTCTGCATTGTGTTTGTTAACTCACACTGAACTCTTACAAGCACAAATTTTCTGGACATTTTTTAGAAGCACTACAGATCCTTTATTACCAAAAGTCAATCCCTGAATGTCTTTATGTTCTTAGCACATTACGAAAGAGCACAAAAAAAACAAAACAAAAAAAATTACACACTTCGCCTTTAAGCATGACTAAGATATGGGCTGAAGCGTTTAGCAGAAAAAAAAATTTGAATATAATTTGTAGGAGGAGGCCTGGTTCTCAATCATCAATGACTATAATATTCACTCATTAGTGACTATTCAAAATGTGTGAATCAATTTGCATTGTAAGGAGAAATAACCGTTATAGCTTTATTCATTTCTGGGGGGAAAAAAATCTGAAGCGGGCATCATTATCAAGCTAAGATGGAGTGTGAGAGCCATTCACACAGGAAACAGCACCAAGGTATGAGAATGGGTTGGTAGGAGGTGGTAGAGAGGGGGAAAAAAGGAGTTGAATATGCTAAACGTGTACAGACTAACAAAGAAATGGTGCTCTGTGCTCAGAGTGGAAGATCAGCACAAGTCTCCCTCATAAATTTGATATTATTGCCAGAGGAACTTAAAGCCTTAGAGCCCACTAAAGGCAATTAATATCTCCCACATAGATTTGACACAATCCTAAAATCCAACACATCATTATCTGCGTAAAAATGCCACACGTTAAATATTTCCAGCAAGCTCTTAACCTGCGTTTGTGAATAATTAGAAGGCCCTTTTCATTGCATGCTTCATTAGAGAGAGGGGATAGGGTTACGGCCCTGTGGTAAGAAGCAAGTTTGACGTCTTAGTAGATGATAAGACGAGTTTTTGTCTGCGATGGCAGATTTAAGATCTCTTCAACATGTCTCGCTCTCCATTTCACTTTAAACTGGCACAGCCTTGATTTTGTAAGAGCAGTAAGAGAAGCTTTTTATTTCCATAAAAAATGTGAACTGCCTGTCAAATCGTTCTTTGTATTCATAGAGACACAGAGAACAAGAGTACCAAAAAAGTTGGCATGACTTGTTAAAAACAGTAGTTGCATTTGACAGTTACACATCACCGTTTTCTTCCCCTGACAGTTTTTCACACTAGCATCTTATACCTTCCTGATTACAGCTTTTCATAGGGTTAATTTCTGCCAAAACGAAGTCTGCATTTACAAAGTCGATGACAACCATATTTACTAACAAATGTGCAACTCACGAGCGAATAACTAAAGCCTTTTCTGTTTTCATTATAGCAATAATCAGACGTTTTACCCATTTTGGCCAATTGAGAGCTCGTGCTCGCTACAGGAAGTAAGTGTGCAAGACTGTCCCATGTCTTAAAAATGCCAAAGTGCAGTGCCCTTAAAGCACAGTAAACCCACACTATCTATAGGCTAAGCGTATCTCATCAAGCATAATGTTTGGAAGCTCACATGCACCGAAATCGCGAGATGTTAAGGTAAGCATATAAAGTTCTATACACACTTGCGGTCTTCATGCCTACTTGAACACTTCAAGTCAGGTCAAATACAGGAAATACGTCATGTAAGTAGACGAGTGGTCAAGTGCAAAGACTGCAAGTGTGGGAATTTGGACAGGGCAAATTTTATTTAAAAAAAGCACGTTAAAATCTTATTAAAGGGATAGCTCACCTCATTAGAAAAACATAATTGTGTCAACATTTTTGAAAAACGTCTTTCACAGGTTTCGTACCAGAGCTCTTCCAATCGCAAGTACAATTCTGTACCAGCTGAGATACCGAGCAAGCTTATTATGTCAGTTATTCCTGAACATCTGGTTAAGTGATGCAAACTCCTAAATATATTGGTTTATAAATCTTGCACTATGGTAAAAAGTATTTTGAGGAGCCACACGTCTTTATTAAAACAATTAAAAGTGCTTGCTGTTCTGCTGAACACAAAGTAAAAGAAAATTTTTGAAGATTTGGAAGAATTTCAGTAAACAAGCAACCCCCCCCCCCACTGACAACCATAGTATTTGTTTTTCCTGTGGTAGTAAATGGGGGGTGAGATCTGTTTGGTAACTGACATTCTTCCAAATATCTTCCTTTGGGTTCAGCAGAGCAAAGAAATTCATTCAGGTTTGGAACCACTTGAGGGTGAGTAAATGATGACAGAATTTCAATTTTTGGCTGAACTATCACTTTAGCCGACAGTAGCTTTGAAAGAATATGCATTCACGCAGCACATGCTGACCAAGCTCACTCTCGGTTTGGTTGTGAGACCTAAAACGAGTCACTTCTGTTACAGAATGTGGTTGTTGTCTTATTCATAACCAAACAGTGTGTGAACAAAACAGAAACATGGAAGAGTACACATTACTCCAATTAATGCATGAGTTAACAAATGCAGTGCTCCATCACAGCATGGGCATTGTCCTGTAATCCAAGTTTAAAATACATAAGAAAAGCAGCGAGAGGCCAAAACCGCAGACTGCACTCCTCTCTAACTGTCGAGATTTGTTTACCATTATCTTGTGGTCATTTTATACTCTGTTCTTTGATTAATTGGCCATTTAAAGTGAGTGGTAAAATGGGAAAATCCTTCACTCTCCTCTGTCTTCCTCTCTCGCTCTCTCTCTCTCTCTCGTTCTCTTTTAATTTGTTTAATGCAGTCACTTAAAGATATCTCAGTCAAGTCATCCAATCAGTCTTGATGGAGGGCTGCCGTATAATCAGTCTGATAGTGGTCTGTAAGTGTGAGCTTTAGAGCGGGGGCATTTCAAGGTTAAATGTGAGCATTTAACTGACTTTCGTACAAAATGGTGGCTGGTATACTTCATGCGCTGATTACAATATGGTAAACATGGATGGATATGCAAGCTTTAGTTTGATCTCTATTTGAGCTCTTGTCTTCAGACGTTTGTCAAGGGAGGCAGAAGCAGATGTTTAGAATTTAATAACCATGCAAAATATCCACGAAAGGCTTAGGAAACAGACAGCAAGTATCTCTAACATAGCTGTTTGCAGTTATTACAGATGCATTTCAGGCAAAGATTCATGCAAATGTTCATACCCATGGAAATGTGTACATGTGAAAACACACTGGGGCTTGGCGATCTCCCCAATATTTACAATATTTTCATGAAGACTTTGTCAAATGATTTCCAATTATAGTACCGTTTAGAGTGCTTTTTTTTTCATGTATCATTTCAAATTGTCTGTTTCAATGAACCGATTCAAACACTCCAATTCATTTATTATAAAGCATTATTAAGATGTTTTAATAAACATACTTGTAGGTTAAATGGGGTCGTATTATGCCACTTTTCAAAGTCTTGATTTTGTTTTGGGGGAATACTGGAATAGGTTCTCATTGTTGATTGTTCAAAAAATGGATTATTGTTTAAAAAAATAACAATAATAACAAACACATATAATATATAATAACAAATAACTACACAAACAGTTTATTGGTTAACAGAAAGTTTCCGTACTATATGCGGTCAATGACTGTAATAGATCTAACCGTACATTTAATGAAATTTTACAGTAAAATACTGTAAAATTTAAAGTTTTTGGAAGTGAAAATAACAAGTCATTGTGTCATTTACAGTGAAAAACCATACATTGAAATTTCCACAATTCTCTGCGTAACACTTCACATTTGATGTATTTTCGTTGAAATGGCCGTTTTTTCTTAGTTCTTGTCTAATCAGTTATGTATTTTAGGGTTTTATGTTACATCGAATGCATTGAATGTTTTTTTTTAAATTTCATGTGTGTTACCATGCTGGTGTTTAGTGTTTGTGTGAATGACACGGTGTGCACCTTCTGTATATTACCATTGTCCTTCTCAGCTTTTGGAAAAGCTGCTTGTGATAAGCTTTGATCTTAGAGCTTTTGATGTATCAGTCAAATTAATTTTTACTTGTTTATTTAGTTTTTATTTTTTACCCAACGAACATAAGGATACTGATAAACATTTTCACTTCTTGCATTCTCAATCTCAATCGACCTGAGACTCTGGCTTTCTCTGTCTTCTTTGAAGATTCTTATGAAATAAGAGACAAAATACTGTCAAGTTCAACAGTATGATGAATAAATTAACATCAAAACTGATACTTTAACCCGTTAACTTGCGTACCCGTATTTTAAGCTCTTTAACCTATCGTTGCGCCGTCACCAATGAAGTCCCGCAGTAAGTGCGCTAATCCAGTTTTAATGTGTGCCTAAAATGGCCGCAGATGAGATATTAAGTGCATGATGGCACTGTGACCAACAGCACTAGCAATGTAGTCACTCAGTTTGAATTAATTAATAGATTTGAATAAAAAATGCTACGTACAGGCCGTATTGGCCATGACTTGATTGCAAATACATTACAAATACAAAAATAATATAAGAAAAAAAAAAGTGGTACTTATTAAAAGAATCACCCTTCATTTAAATGTATGAACACTGAAAACCGCTGTTAACAGGTTAATATAACATTTTCCATTCCATGAGTGGTAAAATAATTGCAACTTACTCTCTGTAAAATGGCGTAATCCACAGGGTGATGGATATGGAGGTGGGTAAAAACCTCACTGACCGCAGACGGGTGCATTCTACAGATTGGGCTGTTTTCTTGGAAGCCCAAAAACTCTCATACTGGTGAGCTTACTTTTTCAGGTGTGGGCAGAGCCTCTCATTCTCCTGCTCGGACGACATTGTACTTCTCAGAGTAGCTGCGCGTGCTGCGTCGTCTTCTTGTTTGACAGGTGTCAGCATTAATGTACAATACTGCCACTTGAGGGGTCAACCAGGTACTGCGCTGGAGTATTTACGTGTCATGATATCATAAGAGTTCTATTCATTTTAAATAATGTGGTTATTGCCAATACCGGTATATTGTCACACCCTAAATTAACACGATGTCGATATTTCATGCTTTGAATATCACGATTATCATCAATACCGGTATATTGTGACACCCCTATTATGAACTGTAATTATTACAATATAAACCTTTAAATTATATGGTTTTGAACTGTAAAATAGATAGTAAACTAAGTGCAGTCCAACAAAACCTAAAATGTTACTACTGTATTTTTTTTACAGTAAAGTTCTGGTAACCACAGCTGCCAGTTTTTTACCGTAAATTTTACAGTTTTTTTTCTTTTTTTTTTTTTTTTTTTTCAGTGATTGCCCTTTGTTTACATCATAGCAACAAAATAAACCTATTGGAACTGTTAACAGAACACACAATAACAAATAATAAAACATACTTGCAGGTCTTGATCCATAAACAACTGACTGTACCGAGAAAATGGGAATAGCTTTGAGAAGCTTTTGTGTGTATCTGGCATTGAACTGTCTTAGGTTCTGGATGCTGCCCTTTGTAAAATGTGCAGCATACAGATAAAATAATAAATTTTGAACCACTGTTTTCTAAGTTTGTCTGCCTTAGGTAGGCCAAACAAACGGGTTTTGGAATTGAGGCGGAAAAAACAGGGTCTCTTTGACATGGAAACAAGATGCTACTAAAGCAGGTCTTCTCTAATGCAGCTCAACCAGGCCTCGTCCCCTTGTGTGTGGATTCTGTGGGTGAGGATTATTTAAATGAGTGACATTGTGACTTCACAAGATCCAGAAGAAGCACGTTGTAGTCCCAATGAGCCGCTTGTCGTATTTCTTTAAAAGTGCTTTCTGTTAATATATCTCCCTTTTGGAGTGGACTTTGAGCTTTGTAACCTCTTGCAGATATTTTTATGCTCAAACTGCAACATTACACACCAACTATAAGGAAGAAAAAATTAAAAAGCGTAATAGGACCCCTTTATTGTTGAAGTTCATTGCCATGTATTGTTGTATCAGTAAATGTAAATAATGTTTTTCTCTCTCTATATCCATCTCCATCTCTTTCGTGTTCATTTGGTATAAAATGGTGTGGAAGAAATGCCTTGGTTATTTTTAACTACATGTTTACTGTGTTTTATCTCTTACATTCAACAATTTGAATCTAATTGGCTCCAACGGCTGTTTGGTTAAAATAATTCGTAAAGAGATACAGAACAACATGAAAAGTAAGAAAAATACAGAAATTCTTCAAGCCCTAATGCACACAGTACACACAATAAAGAAAGGCCTAGACATGAACCGAGAAACACACACACAACCAGACAATTAAAGAAATGTTTTCCAGACATAAGGCTGATTGTTTATCTGTGTTGTAGCATAGAGAATTGAAATCTTCAGCGTCAGATAAGACATCAATCTCCCTCTGTGGGCTGCGTACATAAATCTGATTAGGAGCAGAATCATTTCCCCTTCAGGACTGTTTTATCTTTCCGTTCCATGCCTCGGCTGCAGATAACTCTAACGGAACTCGCAGCCAGAGGTTGATGTTCTTCACTCACCACTGAGATGGCACACCAATCCAAATGATGTTATTTTTGCCAAACAGGAACATGTCCATCAACTGTGGGCGACTGCTGGTAAGCCGACACTCGGTTAGCAGGAAAGGATACTTTTGAAATGAGATTTTCCAAATTATGCTCATTTAAATTTGGACAAAGGCACAGTTCTGCATGGCTCATTTCTTGGTTTGATTGCACTATTTTTCTTAATCCCTGTTTTTCTCTTTTTTTTTTCTTTTCTTTTCCCCAATAAAAATAGTTATACTTAAGACAAATTGACTTAAGGCATGATTGCATGAGATAAACACTTCCAGGGAATATATTTTGAATTAATTGGGAACACAATATTGACAATATTTTCAAGATGATTTTGTGGATGATTTGCAAATATTGAACTGTTTAGACAGTGTTAATAACTATATAAATAAATATGAATCGATTTTCTCCCCCATAAATAAATTCAAATAGCTTATTTTAGTTCTGATTCAAAAATTCTGATTCAATTATTTATTTGAGGTGCAGTCAGAAATTATCCCTGAATGACTTTTTTTTTTAAATAAAACATCAGTTATTTAACATAATATATTTTGAATGAATTTCCTTTTTCTTAAATAATGCATCTTGTTTTAATAGTCATTTTCCTGCAAAAAAAAAAAAAAAGACTAATTAAGAAAATTATTTTTGCAGTGTGAATATCACATTTCAAAGCACATAATCAACATGGCATTATGCTGAATATTCTGCAATGGAAAGAAATAAGAATGGAATAAAATTATTGCCAGGTTGCAACAAAATGTCAAAGAAAAACAGTAGTTCTGCCCTGGAGATGCAAGAGAAGATTAAAATCAAATAAGGCTTGCATGGGAAAAAAATTGAAAAAAGTGGGAAATACCTGAAAAAAAATGAAAAAAAATCGATAATACTCTATAGCAGAAAAAAAAAAGAAAAAAAGAAATCAAAGATAATGAAAATATGAGTAATGCCTCTGATCTGTGCAGATGGGGGTTCACCACCATTGCCATTTACCTCCTCTACAGAGGAAATAAATCATCTTGGTGAAGGACCACAAATAACTGCTGAAAGCAATACAACAGGAAGTACAAGTTGGGCTTATCAGCACCAAATATTCTTAGAAGGAACTGCAAGCAGTTATCCTCTTCAACAACAACAACAGCAACAACTGCGTCCCTTGTTACTTGTACAGTATTATATAGAATGTCATGTACTGTAGCATAATCGTTAATATTATAAATCCTACTAAGTCTAAAAAAACAACAACAAAAAACAAACTCATCAAGTTCTCATCAAGCCTAAAACTAACTTTTTGCCACACCTGCCAATGGCCTGGCACTTAAAAACAGTTTTGGCCAGTAAATTTTCTTACCAACCAAGAAACAAAAACAGGCAGTTATAAAATGTAATATAGAAGTCTAATCAAATAAATAACACTGCATAGTGTTCATATCCTTTTTAAAGTTCAAGAGCAGTGAGTGATTTCTTCCCCTTTGTTGTTTGGTTAAAATCAAAAACACAGACAGCAGCACGATTATTAGGATGCTGTCAGTTTAAGAGTGAATGCACACATTTCTTTCTCAACTTAAGACTTAACTTATGTTTACAAGGATACTTGCTGATACGGGCATTTTTTTGACCTTTTTTGTTTGAATTTGGCCGTTCAAGCACAGGAAGGCATGAAAGAGAGCTCAATTTAGTTTTTGCGTGCTGTCTGAGATGCGGCTTTCAGGGTGTGCGCTTTGGATGTTTCGGATGTTTAACTTCCCCATAGCGCACCATTTCACGTGTTCTAGCACTTGAACATTTATATTGGAAAGACTTCATTTTTTGTGATGATGCAGCACTGACACATCAACTGCACAGAGCAGTTGATGTGTCACCTTTGTTCATAAAAATGTTACCGGCCACTCGCCAATACTGATTTTTACTCTCATTTGGCGCTTGGCAAGTGTTAATTTTAGGCACTGTTCCTCTCTCTTTAATAAGATATGTGAGCTTGTGAATATTTCACAAGTTTTTAGCATTTTGGATGAAATCATTTAAAAATAACAACACTTTCTCTGAGATGCACCCACTGTAACAGAAAATGTATTCATGAATGAAATCCATATAGGACATTAACACAAGAAAAGTCATTTAGACTCTTTGCATAAAAGGAATTCAAATACCATAGATACTCAATGGAATGAAATATCACCCACTAGTGAATACATGGTATTTGTACTCATTTTAATGAGAAGAAAAGATTTACAGGTTTAAAACCAGGAAATTGCTTAAATACACTCTGGTGTGCTTGCCATCCTTTGCTGGGAATCACCACTCCTACAGTAGCTACTTTTGTGACAATAAATAAAGCATCATAAGTCAGTACAGGCATACCTGAACAAGCCCTGCCACATCTTTGCACATAACAGAAAGGGCCTTCAAAAATTACCCATCACGTTTCTCCTTTAAAAGAGCATGCAAATTTCTGAAATAGGAATGGTTTTCTCGGTCAGACCAGATGCATCAGGTTATTTCCAGAGGACAATGAGGTTTTGGCAGGAAGCGCAATGGATGAGCTAAAATAAGATGATTATGATGCATTGCTAACAGAGCCGCTGCCGCCAATTATATCGGCCAGTTAAAATGACAGACCACATTATGTGCATTTCTCTCCCATCACGTTGGGGGGATACGGTTAGTTTACTATAATTCCCTGCATGGGAGCACATCAAAAGCACACTACATCAAGACATGCACCTTTATCTCCTGGGTTTAATTGTCATGATGTGATGAAGAAAGACAGATTTAGTATTGTGATGCCAATGCAAGTACAATGCCATGAGTGCAAGACACTTCAATTGATTAAAAATATATATTCTTTTTGAATTTTGTATTCCTTTCAAGGTCTAAAAACAAAGAGTGACTCAAGTGATTTGGAGAGTATGAATGCTTGTTTCTTTATATGCACATTTTGTTGATGAATGTTTCTATGGTTTCATTGATATCTGATTGTGGTGAATAACAAATACTTTGAGATGAACATAAAACATAATGGATTGCTCTGAGAAACAAGAAGCATAAAACCAGGTCGTGGATGGATCATGATGCGATTACTGTGGTTGGCTCGTTTTAGATTTTCTATTTAAGTTTTTACGTTTTGTTGTTGTTGTTGTTGTTGTGCGTGCTTCAGCAGCAGCTTAATTATTAAAGGAACACTCCAGCGTCAGAATAAGATAAGTTTAATTGAAAACATTTGTGGTATAATGTCATAATGTGACAGAAATTATTTCCACTTTTTATTTTTTTCCACCTACATTATTTTATTATTACGCTCAATATATATATTTCAGTATGGTCACAATATGTAAATGAGTTTTTACAAGATTTGTATTAAAAAATTTCTTATTATATTTTACATTATCAATGCCACAAAAACATGACACCATTAACCCTAAAATGTCTGTAGAAAAATAGTGAATTAAACAACTTTACCGCTCAAATAATACATTTAGTTTTTTTATAAAATTATAAGCTTCACATTTCTGCAATTAAATCCCATAACCACCATTTTTGCTTTTTAACCGTTCGTTCATCCATCCATATTATACCACAAATACTACCAATTGAGCTTAACTTATTGAACCAGAAATATTCATTTTAGGGGCTTCTTTAGAACAGTATAGCTGTCTTGATTTTGAAAACAGATGTTGATCAATTAAATTTCTCCCAAATTTAAAACCCCTGTACTCACTAAGAAATACATACTCTTTATAAACATAAAAATATCCCTCTGATACTGTAGCTTTACTGGATAATATATAAATATAAATGTGAGCAGCAATTTCTAGATCACTAGCTATAACACACATGAAAGCCCAACAAAAGACAAAAGAATCCTTTAAAATGTTCTTTAACAAACTGGACAGCAGTCGACATGGGGAAAAGCGGTAAAGTGGATTATTTCCCAGTGCTGAAACTCATCTTGTCGTTAGAGCACAAAGTGAAAGGATGGATAAGAGAAGAGGGGGGATAGAAAGAGAGGAGTGCAATGGAACTGATAGTGCATCATTTATCCTCACGGCAGCCTGGGCCTCTTGTGAAGTATGAAAACATAACGCTGATGAAAATCCTATTGATTCCAGTCGATTCTGCTTACATAAATTGCACTCTGCCTCTGAGCTCCAGGCTGTTAGAGAGAAAAAATTTGTTGCATCGCCTAGAAATAGCTTTACTGACGATCAACAATGACAAGTGGCAATATTGAATGCAAACGGATGCGGTTTTACAGCTCAACAAAAGGTTTGACCTTCAGGGCGTGTTACCGAACAATTCTGCTGGTCACATTAGCTCTTCCTATTCAATGTCAGATCAACTTTTTATTTTTATTTGAGGACAGCCCAGTGCTGCTTTTATTCTAATATGTATTACTGTTTTAATTAATTCATGTTCTTGCACAAAGCCCTTTGTTAAAAATGTAGGGCAGAATATGTTTGTTTCTTGCTTATTTTTGTGATAATATATTCATGAACTAAAATATTATTTAAAATTCACTTCTTCCCTATAAACAAATTCATGTGAAAAAAGTTGCTAACTTGCATTAAATAAGCTTGACTTAACGGGAGCTCAATTAACAAAACAAAAGCAAAATTTAAAGTACATATTCCAGCTTAAATGGATAGTTCACCCAAAAATTTAAATCCTGTCATTATTTACTCGCCCTCATTTTCTGTATACATTTCTTTATTCTGCAGAACACACAAAAAAAGATGATCGGAAGAACATACAGTGAAAGTCAATGGGGTCCAAACAAAATTGAAAAGACAATGAGGGGCAAAACATCTTCAAAATATCTTCTTTAATGTTCCGCAGAAGAAAAAAATACGTAAGGATGAGTAAACTGGTACCAAAATATTAAATGCTGCATAGCCCCATAAATAAGCCCATTCAAACCCTAAAAACAAATTCTTGAAGCATCTTGTGCTGATCCAGTTATATTTTTTCATGGCATTTCGAGTGTGTAGAGGAGTCCTAAGGTTGTGCTCCAAACCTAAATGAGTCTGCAAACCCACAATTATGGCTCTCTCAGCTCTTCTCTTCATCTCCACGATGAGCAGAAGTCAATCAGATGGGAACAGCATAGAAGCTGGAGTCGATTTCAAGCAGAAGGGTTGGAAGTGAAAAGGCATTCGACAAGACTGAGCAACATGTATGTTGAGACAAGAAGGACGGTCGGTCCTGATATTTATCTCCCTCTCTTGCAGTCCTGCTGCATTTTTAAATTAAAGATGGTGAGATAGAAGCAGTGGGAGAGTGTTTGAAACCCTGTGATCGGACCGAGTAATGAGAGATGGAGAGGGGGTTAGTATATCAGCCCATCTGGCCTCTATCATGGGGTCAAGGGTTCCTGCAATGCTTTTCCATTATTACCAGCGCTCAGCCTCATTTTATCAGTCTGTGTTTCCAGCAGCAGAATTACCGCTGCCAAGCTCTACTATTAACAGCGATTGCATTTAGATTGTTACTTCTGTCTATGCGTAAAGATATGGGGTATTTAGGGGAATTCGTATTACCTAAAAGCATATTGGTGGTAAAAACTGAAAAAAAAACAACAACCTTGCATTAGATTACATACAGATTTGTAGCATCGTTTTCTAATAACTACAGCAAACATGAACAAGCAGAAGACCATTCTACAGTTGACTGTACTGCCTGTAATAATCAACTTAATCTCCCTTAAAATAAGACAAATGTACTATGCGGAAAATGTGTAAAATGTTAAGACTTATTTTTCATAGACTACACTGTATCTCACAAATTTATGTATTCATGGATAAATGCATGTCAATTCTGTTCCTCCCAATTCTCCACACTGTTTCTTCCCTTCCATCTGCAGTCAATAGAGTGATGCAGGGTTGGTGTCAAAACTCTGAAGTCTAATTTACCACTGGTTTACTCAAGATTTTCCTGTGATTTTTATAATGGGGGTTTTCACAAATGGTCGTCTCTAGAGGGGGTAGGGGGTTTATTATGGGGATTTTCAATTTATTAGTAAAATAAGATTTGTGGTAATCATAACTTGATGGTACTTGAACATTGTTTACAACGTAAATTATACACACTCATATTGAAAATGTAAATTTTGAAGTGGAAAAATTTAATTTCTACTAGAACAGAACGTTTGGGGTGTGGGTATGTGCAGTTTATGTTGTAGATCAAAATATCCAATTATCATCAAGTTATGTTTACCACAGACCTTATTTTACTCATAAATTGAAAACCCCTATAATAAACCCCTACCTCATCTGGAGACAACCATTTGCGAAGTATTATGCAAAATTCACTCTCACGTTTGAACATAAATGTGAGTTGGCAATGTGTGCTCCCGACATCTGAGCTGCTGAAGACGTGGTGGATTAGTTTTATTTTTTAAGGGAATGTGCCGCAGATCTTATGGTGCTTTCACACCTGAGCGTTTGTTCCGGAACCTGCGTTTTCTCCCTAGGTTCGGTTCATTTAGGCATAAGTGGACACGCCAATCGCTCCGAGACTGCATGAGCGAGGTGGTCTCAGCCCGATTCTGGGGTGGTTCGCTTGAGATGTGAAAGCAACGGACCAATGAACCAAACAATATCATTATTCATAAAGGGAAATGTGTTATATAAAATGCAGCAGTGTTTGATTCTGTGAGTGAGCACATTAAATACTGCCACTGAAAACCAAAGAGTGCCTTTTTATCATAAAATGATGTGTAATCGCACTTCTCCGTGCAAGAATGCTGTCCCAACGAAGCCTTGATTCTGGCTTAGGCTGCATTATAACATTCGGATAGTGTTTGCCTGTGTCTAAACACAGTTAGCTTACTAGACAGTGCTGGGAGATCCAGAGAGAGTGTGTCTAAATTTACTGCAGCATTAATACACTATAATTTAACAGCTGGAATAACAGCAACATTCATAGTGTTTGGATGTGTTTCGACATTAACAAATAAAGCCACAATAAGCTCATGGAGCGCACTTTTTAATTATCTTGATGGATGACACAGGGGAAACTGACCGTTTTACTCACATGTGATTTGTATAAACACATTTTGATACACTTTGAAATGTTGCCTTGTGAAAGTGGTGTTTCACAAACTCAAAAACCAATAAGCTGACAAAAGACCTACACATTAAAAATGTTATAAATGAGTCAGAAATCAAGAATGGTGGGAGAACATTGTACTTGGTACGTTTTTCGTCTTCAAACCAAACTTGGATCTTCACCCAACAAAGTTTAAATCCCATATGGCAAGCACATTTCCCAAAATGTTAACACATTAGTTCAGTGTGCAGTCTTTTGTGGCTGTTCGAACACATTGGATCTCATGAGAGTTTACACAACGAAAGCAATCTGGTCAAATGCGTTTTTGAGTACTTCAGGAAGTCGTCGAAAGTGGACAAGCTCAAAACATTTTAGACCCCGTTTACACACGTATTTAGCATCGTCCACATGTGATCTGATCGACCTAAATATATCTTAATACCAGGTGTAAACAGGGCCTTATTGCTTTTGCTCTGTTTGAAATTACATAATTTGAGGTCTTCAAATCTTAAAATACCATACAAAAGCACAAGGACATAGCCGGGAATGCATGACCAAAAGACAGCATAATTCCCCTCACAATATGTTGTTCACAAACAATGAAAATGTGAAAAATGAGATTCACATACAGAGACAGATGGACCACAAAGGCATAAGGAGGAGAAAGTGAACAACACTCTTCAGAAATATGCTAAAACACCACCGATCAAAGGCAGTCCAGACGCTGATACAGACACAGGACCACAGCAGGACCACACTGGGCTGAAATAACACGATATGTTCCAGCTATTGAGGGTATTACTCGGATATTAAACATAAACCAGTAGGATTGGGATGAGCTGGCACACATGTAGTCTCATGTAGCCAGACCTTTGACTAAACAAACAAAAAAAAAAAAAAAACATACACACACACACACACACACACACGGTCCAAATTGAGGTTATTTTTGCCAAGAATCCACCCCCTTAGATGAACATATTAAAGAGACCAACAACAGTTTTTGTTTTATGTTGTTTTAGGGGCAGGGTTATCTAAAACTAGCACAAAAACAGAACAGCATTACAAACAAATTAAAAAGCATAAATAACAAGAATAAAAAAAAGATAAATAATGGTACAGCAGTCTTACACCATGTCCACATGACTGTTGAAGGGTTGCATCGTGCTACCCTGCAACAGCTAGAAGCCGTCTACACTGGGCGTGACAAAAAATGTTCGAAATTTAATACTTCATACTCTACCAATAGTACTATACAACCAATAGTAATTTAATCGCTAGAAATGACATCAGAAATGGCAATCATGGGTCAAAAATGTACATTTACACACAAACAGACCACCAACCACTACATTCAGATGCCATCTTTATTTTTTAGCTAAACTGTCACAGAATGGAAAGCACAGGATAGGAAGTAGACCAGAAGCAGTAAAGGATACATACTGCCTTCAAAAATCCATCAGATGAAGGTATCTTAGGAGACAGGAAGTCGGAGTTGACATGCCTTGATACCTTCCTACCTTGGAATGCATCTTCTGAAGGTGGAAATTTCAAGCTTTCAGACGAAAGCAGTGTGTGACTGATGCCACATTTCTTATGGATTCTCGGATTCTCTTGCATTTGGATATTCGTTAACGGTAAGTTTTTTTTTTTCTTTTTTAAATATGAAAAGAGTGAAATATGTTTGGTGAAATACAATGTTAAGCAAGGCGAATTGTTACAGGCGCCCTTTCACTTAAATTCAGACTCACAATGTGTAAATTAGCATAGTCAGGGTGTAAGATAATCCAGAATTTGACCGCAACGGAACAAACTGGCTCTCCACTAACTGGCTGGTTAGCTGGCTTGATATCTAACTGTCATTAAATGAATAAGGCAGCTTGTGTTTGACTGCTCAATTCAACTTCCAAAGTTTGCAAGCCTAGGGAACAAATGTTAGTAATACACGTTTCCCAGCACCATTTACCAAATTATAACTAGTCCACCACTCGGATCATCAACCTCAGAATTGCACACTTTATCTTAGTAAGTTCTTTGGCATTCCTGAAATTGTATTACCTTGCAAACGCAACATACTAATTTTTGTTGTTTCTTACATAACATTTCTACATAATAACATGAACCAGATCAAAATGTTGTTCATGACTTTTTTTTTAAAACTGATCATCAACATCCACAGATTAATCTCTTAAAATGATAAGTATTCAAAATAAGTTGGACAGAACATCAAATATATTAAAAATAGGACACAGACAAGGCAAAATATGGATGTTTTCTTCCAAATAAACCAAATAAACATTTTAAATAGTATGATATCAGTTTAGTTACCTGCGAGAAATGTATAGTGTCAAATTATTTGAATATAGAGTTCGGGAAAATAGACCTATGTAAGCATAAGCATCTGCTTTCATTTGAGTACTCAAATGCACTTTAAATCTTCTCTTTCACAGTTTGATGAACACCAAGGTGGCATCATTGAACATCAATGTGACAACCTCCTAGTAATCGAATGTCATATTTGCTCAAATAATCTTATTTACTATTATGCCATTTGTTAAATATAGTATCTAATAATGTTTTTTTATTCTTTTTAGGATTGTGAATGTTGTAGAGTGTCGAAACACTCTCTCTACACACAAGAAGTACAATGTTTACGCCTTTCCTTTTTTTTTTTTTTTTTATTAAACTCAGATCCTTTTGCTTTAGATCTGCTCATTGCTGGACATCATAGGAACTGCACTATGCTGATTCAAATCTTCCCTCACAGGTAGGTGTTTTAAGGTTACCTGGGGAGAGGAGGAATCCAAAACACATCAACTAGTCACTTGGTACCTGAAGGATCAATACTTGAACCCCTCCTCTTGTCCATATATTCATATACATTACTGGGACCAATTAGGCACATGGATTCCATTGCCATGCTGATGACACACAGCTTTACTTTTCATTTCAGGCAGACAATTTGACGGTAGCTTCACAGATCTTGGATGGATGAAAGCTTGGATGAAAGAACCTCACCTGTGACTCAGTCCATCAAAGACAGAGCTTCTCGTCTTCACAGACATCTGCCGATTCAGCATAATTTCACCATCCAGCTAAGCTCGTCAACAATAATTCGATCCTGATCCTCCAAAAATCTTGGGGTAATCTTTAATGAACAGCTAACTTTTATTAGTTGCTTAGTCGCAGAAAAAAAACCCACAGTAGGTGGCAAAGTCATGCAGTCCGTCACAGATAGATAATTAACAGCTGGTCTATGTGGTAATTACATTACATCGGGCATGACATCCAAACGTTCTCCTATCATTCGTCGACCTCAAATACAGCTTATCTTCTGAAATATATGGTTAGACTTTGCTTTAATTTTATAGTTACTTACCGCAAAAAAGCCCAGTAAAATACCATATTTATTATTCACAGTTAACTACTGTAATATGCACAGCATTATGGGTATTTTATGAGGTTTACAGTAACTTACAGTATATGGGAATATACAGTACTTTACTGTTTATGCAAAAGCAGTAGTTTTACTGTAAATGAAGTTGGACAGATTTCTTGAAGTGCAATAAAATATTTTTTTATGTCATGGTAATAACAGCACAAGCGTGGTGATATAAATATTTTTAAATGAGAAAAATGTAAACTTTGCTTTTACCTGACTAAATTTAAATTATTTCTTGCATGCAAAGCTCACGCAAGGTTTGTGTGGAGTGCACGCATAATGGGCGTCCCTGCTGAGTGGATCGCTAGCAGTGAGTTTTCTGGAGGTAAGTACTTTTTACTTAACAAATTTTGAAAAAATGTTTTTTATAAGTTACTTTTAAAACATAAACCATTACCAATATCAACTAAATACAGCTAAATATATGACGAAAGTAAATAAGATGTAATTATAGGCTATTACTAAGAGGAGAGTGTGAGGAACTCTCCCTCTAAATCTCCCACTTTCATTCGAAACCAGTTAAATTGTCATACAATTGACTGACTTCCTTTTCCAGTAAATGTACCTAGTCTAGTATTTACACGAACAATGGTTTTTATGTCTTATATTACAGCCAGTTATGGTATATTTCGATTGTCAGTCAAATGAATACCGTTAAAAGTGTGACGTCATTTGAAGTAGTAGCACGTGTTCTTAAAGGCTCTTGCTCGCGCACACGCTATCTCTCATTCCCCCTCCTAACCTAATATATATAGGCCTATATTTTAATAATTCTATAAGTTTTATATATTTTATTCTGTGTTGTTTTTTTATCCGTTTGTGTAAATGATTAATCTAGCAGTATTCCTATATCTGTGATTTATCATGTTCATAATGTATAGTCAGGGTAAGGGTATTGTACTGTAAGGGTAGCATACTGTAAAATGAAGTTACGGTAAAGGTATCATACTGTACACAATTAAAACACAATTACAGTTAAGCTACTCTAAAGAGGCAGTTACAGTAACTTACTGGTAATAGTGCTGCCAGTAAGTTACCGCAAAAGTTACCACAAATAAAATGTCTAACAGTGTATGCAATTAGTAGCAACTTTACATGGCCTTTAAAGTTAACCTAGGAAAATGCAGGCTAGTCAAGTGTTTGTGTGGAGTGTGAAAGCTGAATAGTGGTGTGCTTACTGCATGACAGGTAACATGGAGGCGCCAGTGCGATCACTTGCACTTAAAAATTTCCGTAATTTTTGGTCATATACATAAGAGTAATACATCTTCTGAAACTGTGAATCTACTTTTATTTGTGTGCAATTACAATAACAACGAAACGTTGTGCTTTTGTAATACGCATATTTTGAAATACGCATTCATAAGCATTCATTTTGCCGTGCGCTGTGGCAAGCTTAAATGCATGTACTTGAACGCTGATTTGGCTATATAGACAGGCAATAAAGGCTCTTTATTATGATTTATATGGTTTATTAATATGATTAGTCGACTAATCGTTTAAAATAAACAACTAATAGTTGACCAAAAAATCTTTAGTCGAGGGCAGCCCTAGTAACTTGCTGCTTGAAACAATACAAAAAGGTTTAATGACACTAAACTGACAAAATTCAGTGATTATTTCATCCTCGTGTGTTTCTACCAGCCTGGTACCTTGTAAACTTACATATTGGGAAAGTTCCCAGATTGGGGAAGAACAAATAACGCATCAGATGGTCAGCAAATGGGCGGCTCCATGAAGAGTTGTGCAGAGATTCAGGTGCATAGATCTAGGATGATAATTCCATGCCTCGATCGTCCCGGCAGAACAGAGGTGACACACTTTGTCATTGTGACTTGGATGTGATGTGACACGAGTGGCAAAAGCTATAAGCGTATAACCCCAGAAAAGTGCTCACAATGCAAAGCTTATGTGCTTCCGTTCAAACACTTGACAATCTCACCACTCATCTAAATGGCAGATCTCATGTCGTTTCAGTAAAGCAGGTTTGAAGTTAAGGCCATTGCTAAACACACTTCCTTCCCATGCATACTCATTCATTCCATACAGAGTTCCTTACTTCTAAACCTGCTTTATGTGTCTGGAGTACTTGGGATTAAACAAGATATGGAGATGTACGGAAGTCTGGAATTGGAATTTCTTATCTAGAGCGCTCATGCCCGACTCACTCTGCACTTTAACTATGAAATGATGCAAAAGCTTTCGTATGAACTGTAAAAAGGGTACAAAAAAGTAGGCAGTTGCATTAATTCAGAATATGTGAATAATCTTAGCATCTGCTTACTGTACAAGTCGGTTATGAGAACTGAGAGCAGATTTCAAACACGAAACCAGCTGACTTCAGGCTTTTTTATGAGATTGATAACATCCGTGCATATCTTTGATGTTGATGGGTACAAATATTTTCTATCATCTTTATGTGTACTTTCATGACTAAAGAGTTGCCACCAGTCGTAGTCTTAAGTTGAGGATGAATAAATCCATACATTTTTTTTTAATCATACATTTACTGGGACTTCAATAACTGGAATGTTTGATTTAATTTAATTATGACATGAATAAAAAAAATTTTTTTTTTAAAAATCCATCCCACATTTCTCAGCATTATTAACTCCTCACCTACTTTTTTTCTGTAGGGACAAAGAAGAATTTTTTTTATGAATCGTAACGCAACCTCAGTTCACAGTGACCAGACTTGTGTGCGTTATTATTAACTCTTCTTAAATCTTGCTCTCCTTAAAAATCTTCAGTCATATATACTACTTAAATAATATTTCCATAGTGGTTTTCTACAAAAAAAGTTCTACGCCCTTCTACTTTTGTATTCCATGGGAAAATATAACACCATACAACTTTTATACTAACAGAATTAATTTAACAGAAATGTGGAAGTCCTCTTAGGCATCGACATCATCACATCAGCCACTCAGCCACATAAATGGAGATTACAGACATTTTCAGATACTGAAATCAATTGACGAGCAAATAATGCAAATGGGGTTCGTTTATAACTCATTTACAAACCTGCATTAATGTGACGATATTCAGAGCTCTCATTGTCATGCAGAGAAGAGACAAAGAAACAAATGAGACAAGTTGATTCATTACTTTGAGACTTCTTTTTTACGCATTCATTATACAGAAGCCAATTAGCAACAAACATTATGCCATTTCTCTGGATTCTCTCCAATCACTTTTAAAAACAGAGGCAGAAAAAGTTTTTTTTTCATAAAACGACAGCTTTTGTGGATCTATTTTCAGACAGGCAGATAGAGCAAGAAATAAATGATCATATATATTGAGCGAGGCACCAAACCCCCAATCGCTCCCCAGATGCGCTGCAAATATGGCTGCCCACTGCTTGGAAGTGTGTTCACGGTGTGTATGTGTTGAATACTTTATATTATATATATCATCTTGGAGTCCTTCAGGTGTTTTTCTAACAAACTCCATGGGGCTTTCATGTGTCTTGCACCGACTGGTGGAGGGCTGCAGTGATGGTTGACTTTCTACAACTTTCTCCCATCTCCAGACTGCATCTTGGGGGCTCAGCCACAGTGATCTTTGGGTTCTTCTTTACCTCTCTCACCAAGGCTCTTCTCCCCCGATAGCTCAGTTTGGCCGGACGGCCAGCTCTAGGAAGGATTCTGGTCGTCCCAAACGTCTTCCATTTAAGGATTATGGAGGCCACTGTTCTCTTAGGAACCTTAAGTGCAGTAGAAACTTTTTGTAACCTTGGCCAGATCTGTGCCTTGCCACAATTCTGTCTCTGAGCTCTTCAGGCAGTTCCTTTGACCTCATGATTCTCATTTGCTCTGACATGCACTGTGAGCTGTAAGGTCTTATATAGACAGGTGTGTGGCTTTCCTAATCAAGTCAAATCAGTATAATCAAACACAGCTGGACTCAAATGAAGGTGTAGAACCATCCCAAGGATGATCAGAAGAAATGGACAGCACCTGAGTTAAATATATGAGTGTCACAGCAAAGGGTCTGATTACTTTGGACCATGTGATATTTCAGTTTTTCTTTTTTAATAAATCTGCAAAAATGTCAAGAATTCTGTGTTTTTCTGTCAATATGGGGTGCTGTGTGTACATTAATGAGGAAAAAAATTAACTTAAATGATTTTAGCAAATGGCTGCAATATAACAAAGAGTGAAAAATTTAAGGGGGTCTGAATACTTTCTGTACCCACTGTGTGTATATATATATATATATATATATATATATATATATATATATATATATACACACACACACACAGCTGAATATTATAAAATAACGTCATATTTTTGACGGGGAAAAAAAGACATGAACAACTACATACTCTATAACAGCAAATATGAGTCAACAGCATCAGATCAGACCATGAGATACAAATCTGTGTTGGAATGTAATGAAACACATGCATTCACACTAGACCATTTACCCAGCCATTACGATTCATTATCCCAGTTGTAACAGACTAATACACTGATCCATTAATGTGCAAGAACAGTAACATGTTGAGCAAATGAGCTCATCTTTTTATCCAATTAGCACAGAGTGTGACATCTATTGTGGATCAACATAAAGAGAATCATTAAAAGAGTGGCGAGCAAGCATCACATGATTGTCCACTACAGTGGCATTAAATGGTGTGAGACCAATACAGATTTGAAATTCAATCATCAATTAATGTTGAATGTCTCATTACTTTACGAACACATGAGATATTAATGCAAAAATGACAATAAAACCAGACGTGTGTGTCCTAGTAAATGTTTTTTGGTCTCCATGAGGAAAACAGCCCATAAATCACACTAAATGAAAATGTAAAAATACAGAAAGTTCTCTGTGAGGCTTGTGTTTATGGGTAGCATTAGAGTTAGGGGATAGAATGTACAGTTTGTACAGTACAAAAATCATTATGCCTTCGATTAAAGTCCCTGTGTACTTGTTTTGACTATACTTGTGAGGACCATATGTCCCCACTTATATTGCGAAATACTTTGTCAACCCACTAGTGAGGACATTTTACTGGTCCTCACTAGTTTAAAGGCTTATAAATCAACCAAAAGATGTTTTTATTTAAAATCTAGTGTTTTCTTTGATGGGTTTCTGTGATGGGTAGGTTTAGGAGTAGGGGTTAGGTTAGGTGATAAAAAATCTATATAAATCAATGGAAGTCTATGTAAAGTCCTCACTAAGTTTGCAAAACAAACACACACACACACACACAGGTTTGTTTTGTGTGTGCGTGCATGTGTGTACATATGCATACATTAGATATACCATTTTTATAGTTGATCAGCGAGCAAGGTTGAGCAATGTAATATGATCATACACATACACAGCCTATAATTATTAGATTATATTATTTCATAATTACATTTAAAATGTGCACATACCGTCTATGAAAATCAATACTTTTATAATCAATTACTTTTATAACTACCATAATACAGTTCATTTCAATTGAAAATATATCACATGGCTATGAATTAAGCTGCATGAATTGCAAATATCATTTCATGATGTGATAAAAAGAGAAGACTGCAGTTTTAGCACCACTAGTGGCACCAAAATGCAATTGCAACCTAAAAGTTAAAGTGAGATGAGAAGGCCAAGTACAGTAATCCATACTCTCCATTTAACCCATCCAAGTTAGTGCACACACATTAGGAGCAGAGAATAGTGAACACACACACACTGCAAACTGTGGACACACACCCGGAGCAGTGGGTAGGCCACTATACGTGCAGAACTTGTGCTTTTAGAGACATTCAGTTTGTGAGTAAACTGCCACTGAAAATTAGAGGTTGAGCCGATGCTCCTTATTTTCTGTCCGCATCTCTCTCGTCCGCTCTCTTTGTTCTCGTCGTGTCTCCATGTCTGAGGCCACACCTTTGTGTGTAAGCACAAACAAAAGGCGGATGGTCTAATAGAGAGGATCTTTTTGATTTCTCCCCTGTAAATCCGCCCTTTGTTCCACCCAACACTATTAGGAAATGCCATTAGTGCTGTGCCAGACAGTGATGGGTACTGACAGCCAGCGACTTCTCTGGTCAAGAGAGCAGCCTGAAGCCATAAGTGTGTCACCAGCCTTCTCACATGTCACTGCCTCTGACTTTGGCTTGCAGGGATCACCTTTGTTCTAGCTCCTTCAAACAGGACAGCTAATTGTGTGACCAAGAGTCGAGGACAGAAGACGGGTGAAGGAGGGAGGGGTGGCGGTCCAGACGACCCATAGTTTGCTTAATGTTAGCTTCACTTGTTAAACACACTGAGGGAATTCGGGCAAAATTAGAGACATGCACCCTTTCTCTGTATTGAGAGGATTTTATTTATTTATTTCCGTACACAGCCTTTGTTGGGAAAATTAATGCCATGTGAAAGGAAGACATAGGCAATTTTGTTTAGTGGCTGGCTAATATGATAAGACGGCTTTTACAAGGCCTGGTAAGAGGTGATAGCAAAGATTCAGCATATATCACACACCTCCGAGTTGATTAATGTTTTGTCAAATAACACCTTTTCACGGAGTGATCTGCAAGAATGAAAAATTCTAGGGTGGGGGAAAAAAATGCCACATCTCAGCATTTGAGGAATATCGCACCATAGACATGTTTTAGCCGCTCTTTAGGGGGAAAGACTCACATTTACTCCTGCTTTCCTGAGATCTGGAGGGAAACGTGGGAGGAAATGGACTGGAATATGACTGGTTTTTGTTCAACCAGGCAGACAGGCATGACATGTGAATGGCAGAACAATGCTATACTATTCTTTTGCTGTCTTAAGAGGTTTTCTCAGTATCAAGCGATCACAAGTGTTGACTGATTGTGCCTCTGCCAAAAACGGTTGTCTGTATATCGTAGAGGATTTGCAGTTTCCAGGAACATTCTCTATGAAATCAAATGATCATATTACGTTGTTCAACATAAAAATAACTGATTAACATAATAAAAAAGGTATAATCAAATGATTTCTTATAAAGACACACAGTAAAGCAGAACATTGTTTTGATTAGATTGTATTTGAAGATCTTCAACTCTATGACAAGATAACTGCAGATCTCTTATAGTATGAGCAGGCCCAGATGCAATCTGCACATGTTTTCTGTGCAGTTTTTTATGGAAAAATCTGAATTCTGCAAAATGGATTTCAATATTGTAAAATGTGTTAAATGGAGTGAAGAGTACTGTTATCCGTATCTGAGATCAAAATAATTCAAGGGGCTATGTAAGAATTTTCATGCATCAATCACTTTTTTATTGCCAATGTGTGTGCAAAACTTAAAGTCTTTCAAATGTGTTGCAGAAACACATTACAAAGATATAGTTATATAGATATAAAATAGTCCTGAATTGTGAAGTTAGACCGTTAAACAGTTTTTCACCAATTCTGTGTTCAGGCTTTTTTGGGAGGGACTGGCCCCACCCCTAACACGATATTAACTACAGTGTATTAGCAACAGTGGCTCAATCGTGAGTTACCGTCATTATGGTTAGTTATTCAGCATATATTTTGCTAGCTAGCTATGCCTTCATCACACAAATGCATATTGCCTGGTTGCAATAATATATAAAACAGCTCCGTCTCCTTATTTAAATTTCCTAAAAACAATGATATGAAGAAGAGATGGATTTATGTTGTGAAGAGCCATCTTGATGGAGAGCTGACAATCACCACCAACACCCACCTCTGCGGTGATAATTATTTTACACGGAATAGTTTTACAAACTCTCATCAGAGACAACTGGGATTCATTGATAATCCGCTGTTATTGGTGAATGGGGCTGAACCGACTATCTCCCACCTCGGCCTTCATCCTCCCGACCCGCCAACAACTGATGATACGGGTCTGGACCGACTATCTCCCACCTCGGCCTTCATCCTCCCGTCTCGCGGCGCGACATCTGGCGCTACAGTTGGCAGTACATGCCCAATAATGAGCGCAAGTTGCCTTGTGTGCTTATGTTATAATTAGTAGGTAGACCACAGCAACTCTACGAAATTTAATATTGCTTTATACAGGGTTTATAAAAAAAAAAAAACAAGACCTTCCCGACTTCCTAGGTTTTCTATGAAAGCCTGTAGACAGATTTTTATGTGAAGGTCACTTTTGCCAGGAAAATCAAAAGGATGTGATGTCACGCCCCCGAGAACCTCTATTCTAACAAACAAATGCTTATACAATGTTCAGAATCATGCTGAAAGAGCCATTCTGTACTTTAATGACAATGTGTCAGGCAAAAAAAATGAATTAATTTAAACTATAGTCTCACACAATCATATCTATATAGTCTATATTCTCAAATATACTTTTTTAATCAAACCATCAATTTCACTGAAACTGTAATTTCAATTACCTCATCAGTCAACATGATGCCTGTGAATTGAAGAGCTTGTGCAAAAATATTCACAATGCTATAATTAGGCCACGTAGGAGTAACGTAGGAGTGATAACCGCATTTAAATACGGGAGTGAATGCACTAAATTATCGTTAATGATTGGAACACAACTCACTCTCAAAACTCTGATGACTGACAGCTTGGAAACCATAGCAAAGTTCTGGCACCTTGTGTGTTTTGGGTACGTTATTGTCACCAAAGTAATATTACAGTGACAAAATGTTAATTTTTTTCAGCTATTTTAACCAAAGCAGAGTGGACAGAGGTGTCGTGCTTTGTTTATGCTTGTAAAGCCTGCTTGACAGAGCATGCTCTCACGGTGTTGCCATGTTCTCTTATTTCAAGAGTTTTTGAGCTTGTTGTTTAAGCTCGACATATTCAGCAATTGAGTTTACAAAGTTATTCAAATATGCAGATGCAGGTCATATTTTCAGCATTTGGATTACTTTCAGTTTATCATGGGCTTGTTCTTGTTTGTTGTTTTTCTAGAAAGATCTGGCAACACTCATGCTGCTTTCCCTGTGATTAACCACACATCTCCAATGCAACTATAGTTGTTCAATTCGTTTCCGTACACACTGCATAGAATTTCTGTATGAAGTTCTCACTACTAGTATTTTTTTTTCGGGAGTTAATTCAGTTGTAGACTGCGGTTGTCCCCGAACTATGTGTGCACAGATTAAGCACTAAAAGGTGAACTGATAACCGTATTTAGCTGCAGTGTACACGTGGCCTTAGATGCTTTCTTAACTGCCGTTTTCACACCACTGTTATTTTTTGTGTTTATTTTGTTATTACCCATATTTACATTTCATCTAAACTTCGCTCTCAGCAGCGTGGACAACATTGGTATGTTCATTAAAAATATATCGCTGCAAGCGAGGTATAAATAAGGTATTTCCAACTTTTCTAAGCAAAGATCAATAAAGAACGTCACCGTGAGTATATCGGGCCCTTAAAATCACATTCAGTCTCTCACATGTTACTAGTGCACGACTAATAAGTTGCTGGCTGCAGTTCACTTAACAGCCACTGGTGTTGCTAATAACAATTATACTTATAGCCCCTTTAAAAATATATATTTACTATACATGTTTAGTTAGTTATGTTTAGAATAATGGGCATTCCAATTTTTCCTGGAACTTCCTGTGGAGTTCTGATACCGTTGTTGTTCCAATACAGGCCTGATAATGAGGTACAGAAATACTACAAAAAAAGTAGAATATCATGATAAATCAATATGGTACACACAGTACCAAAGTATACAATCAAAGTATAATGGTATTATCATGCCTGAACCATTTCAAGTACAACTGAGAAGCGACAAATATCTAAAATCAATTCCAATACCAATCAGAGGCATAGAAAACTAAACTTTTTAACTAGTTCCACAGTCCTCAGAAATTGAAATGTCTAGCTAAGTATTTTCATATCTAGGTAAAAATGGCCAGGCAGGAGATAATAGTATTGAAGACAACCAGAGGTTTATATCGATGCCATCTAACACATTTAAAGAGTTGGCTCTAATACAGTATTAAATCTAAAAAAAAAACTGTGTTGGCGAAATCTTATTTTGTAGCCAAAATCTTAATGACTACTGATCGGGGGTGGGGGGTTGGGAACTACATGCCATATTTTCCTCCAAGTGATGCTGTATACAGTACCTTTCATAAAATCACTGATATGATGTTTTATAAGCAACTGCTTTCATAACAAAATGGTCATTAATAACAGCAAAGAGTGATTCAAGAAAGATAAAGCAATCTATATCCTGCATCTCTCTCCCGCTCAGAGACACTGTCTCATCTAATGCGTAAGGACAGCTAATGTATGGCATTGATTAACTTAATAGAATCTGAAAGGTAAGATGTGCTTGTTAGACTTATACTGAAGCTTGTAGGTAAGAGAGAGGTCTATGGGGAATCGTAAATCATTTATAAAAATGACAGGGTTTGTTTCGTTCCTGCTTGTTTCAGAGTCCAATTTTTAATTCCTTATCCTTTAAATCCAGAACAAATCTCTCACGTTGGGTTGAGACAAATCCTTTCCTACTTTCTAGTAAATCCAAGTAGGAGAGTTGTTGAGGGTACAAAGTGGTTCATGTAAATGACAAAAAGAAAAAAAGGAAGAAAAACAAGCAGAATTAATCAAGAATATAATTTATCGTTGCTGGCAGTGTGTTGTTTAGCCAAACAACAACAAAACTCCTGAAGCAAATCTGAATCAGTCATACCACACCTCTCAAATGTAATTTAGATTCTCCTCATAAATAGAAACTGTGACTCTTTTTAATGAGGCGAAAACCCATAACGATGGTATTATAAGTCTATAAAATGTTATAAGAAGTGATAAGAGCCTACTGGGTAAAAATCCAATCTCAAAACCCATGAACAAAACTAAGAAATTATGCCTTGAACAACATTAAATAAGGTAAAAGGTTACGGTTACAAAAGTTAAAGATACTAGTGCAAAAATATACATTTTAACAAAATAAATCATTATGTAAATACATTTGGTGCTTAAGAAAAATTCACATTTTTAAATCAATTTTGAAAACAGTTGTGTCGCTTAATATTTTTGTGGACAGTGTGATACATTTCTTCAGTATTCCTTGATAAATAGAAAGTCAAAAGAACAGCATTTATTTAAAATAATAATAAATAACAAAGATATTTATAATATAACAAATGTTTTGTCACTTTTGATCCATTTAATCCATCATAGCTAAATAAAAGTATTAATTTCTTCAAAAAAATATCTTATTGACCGCAAACATTTGAATGGTAGTGTAAAGTAAATAAACATTTTAAAGTACAGTAAATTATAAATAAAAGCTGTAAAAATATAAAGACAAAATCTTATAACAATGGTATCATACAATTAGCTTCTTTGGCGGAAATGACAACGCAAAATAACAAATTCATCTATCTATTTCTCAAAAAAAAAAGTGACTGCCCACACTGAGAGCCAAGTTTTCTAGTATGAGTAAACCATCTCCTCATCAAATTGTCTCTAATGTTGTGTACATTGAAAAGGTAGCCATGTCTGCTTTAGAAACGGTTACACTTAAACCACATTAAAAACCTTAACACAATCTCTGAATAAGGCTGAATAAAGGCTTTTCACCAATGTGTCTGTGTCAGCCAAACTGCTATAATAGAGTACATTTGTGAAGCACCAGTGAATCTCAAAGCTCTTTGGGTTATAATTCATGAACGAGAGGCTGAGATTGTTATCACCTGAGCTATACATAACCTGATTTGGCATCAAAACACCTCCTATTCAGAATGTTTGACTCTTTGGAGAAACGCATGTGTCTACATTTAACAGTGAGATTTATTGTAATGATTCAGTGGGGTGAAGCCGCATGCTTTCGGCTGGGTAATTAGGTGGCCTGAGCATTGAGACGGAGACAGTGCCAAGACACCTTTACTCTTCCCAGCATGGTGAAGTCTTGAGTAACCACAGTGAGTCAGGGAAAGAAGAAAGGAAATGACTCATAGAGCTCTCAATGAAGACGCTTCTTCGCAGAAAGCAGGACAGAAATGTTTCTTACACCAGGAGCTGTGAACGTCTGGGCTGAAATTTGAATTGTTTTTAAAATAGCAGCAAACCACAATCCACAGGCAAGGAGGCTGCCTACTTAGGTCATGATGGACTGATATTTTTAGACAGAAAAAAGAGATATGTAAAGAATAACCTTACCCAGAAAATCAACATCCTGACATTCTTTATATTTATAGATCATTTCAATGTAATGCACTTACTGGAAGCCATGCATACAAGTTGACAGTGGCACAAATAAATGGTTAAAATAAACCATTTTAAGTTGTAAATAGGAATATTGTTCTAAACCTATATGCTATTTTTTCCCCATGGAACACAAAATGATAAATTTTAAAGAAACTCCAAAACTATTTTATTTTGGCCTCAGGGTTTTACTTACCAGTTCATAGTAATCACAACTGTCAAACATAGCCTTCCTTAGAGTACCAAAACTGTGGTCCATATGACGTTTGCACTATGTTCTGAAGCATCTGAAGCATGCAACAGATGTGTTAACTTCAGTTATTCATACTTCTCTTCGCCACATTTCTCCATTCAAGCTATTTTGAATTAGTTAATTTCAGTCTGTTCCTGACATAGGAACACACACACACACACACACACACACACACAGATAAAAAAAAAAAAACAGGAAAAAAAAGTCCCATAACTGCCATAATTTTACTGTTAACAATAAATCTGAAGCATGAAGCATAGTGCCAGGAACTGTGGTTACCATGGCAAACTCATGGTAGAATTTCCAGAAAAGTAATGCCAAGACTTTTAAAACTACATAACGTTAATACTAAAGTTTAGACAGAGTGAGGTCACAGAAGTCTGCGATTTTTTGCCAAGCCTTGGCAGAGTGTACGATTTTGAGTTGAATAACTTGAATTATTTTCTTGACACAAAAGTAAAGACAGGAATACTGTATTTCACATATGAATATGAACCACTTTCGAAGTGTTTTTATGGTGTGTTGTTTACTTCAAAATTCCTTTTTTGCCTTTCACAAAAGAAAAGTCATACAAGCACGTCTTAAAAAATAAAACAAAATAATTTGGTTCATTCAGAGGAGAATAAAGTATTTTAACGTTTCTTTTCTGCATTCCTTCTGTAACAGTATCATTACAAAAAAAATTGATTCGATAAAAAAATACTGGTTAATATTTTGTATTTTGGGGTTTTTTAGTCTATATACTTTATACCAGAGCTTGAAATGAACTTTATACTAAGAGCTTGTGACTAAACCTCGTAGCTCAAGTGTATCCTCAAAGGGCCTGTTTACACCTGGTCACTTCATGCGTTTATACTGATCAGATAGCCATCTGATTTATCAAAACGATTCCATTTACACTTGGCCACATGCGTCTCTGTAAAAAAATCAGATATTCAATTCCCGCACTATATGCAGATATAATGGAGTTCACGTCACTAAAAACAGCAAATATGAGCTGCAATTTATTCAGCTAATTTCAAAATCAAAGACCGCAATAGGAGAAAGCATGGAAAAGCACTGGTAAGATCATTTAGTCTCATTACTTTTAATGAAGATGGTTGTGTTTTGAGCGTCTGTGACTTACTTTCAGTTTCATTTGCAGCAGTTTGCTTGCTGAAGAGATATTCAGCTGCTCATCTGTAGCAGCACTGTCATATCTGGCAATAACATGTTATTTAGCCAATAACACGCTCTCATGTGCTTATTTTTTAGAATTTTTTGGGAGGAGTAAAATTTGCATTTGTGGTTTCAACAGCAAAATGCATTTAGACTTGTTTAGTTTTGAATGATTGCGTCTCAGACCACTCCCTGAAGTGGTTTGAGCGATCGGATTTAAATGTGTTTCGGAGGGCATTTACACCTCGTCTTTTCATGATCGGTTTGCTATCAAATCGGAGAAAACGCATGAAGTGAACAGGTGTAAATAGGCCCAAACTGTCAGCAAACCTCAAACAGCAGCTCTACCCGCCTCAATCATGAATGAAGTCCAGCACGCATTTTGGAGAACATCACTGCTTGTTTGCAGTGCAAGGGTAAATAAAACACTTCTTTGAAGTAGTACAGTGTTTTCTTTATTCAAAACAAAATGTGTGTAAAGGCTAGAGTTTTATGTTTTTGATGAGTGGAGAAGAGTGTCTTAGTCTGGTATTTGCTGTCAAGTCATAGCCAATACAGCCTGTGCGAATCAATTTGTCATTTATAACAAGCTTTTGGCCAAATACATTAAACAACAGTAAAAACTGAGCGCCTACATACAGCTACCTTGTTTAAAAAAAACAGCATATGCTGGTTAGGCATGTTTTGAAGCATGGCAGCTGGTCCTGAGCTGGTTATAAGCTGGGGTCTGTTCTTCATACATCGCTAACTCCGTTAGCTGGATTTGACTGATGGTGATTTGGCATGATCTTGGATCACTCTGTCCTTCGACCCTCGTCCTGGACTTGCAGTCACAGCGACAGGTCTGTAAGCTTAAACATGCTCAGGAGCAGGCTAATTTCATATAAACAGGATTAGATTGGATCTTTTTAAGTGGAAGTGATGCTTAAAGTCTGTCCCAGCCACTGCTACTTTCTGCCTGAGATGTGGCCATTCTATTGATGGACAAAACACAAATCTCTGACATTTGCAGGTGAAATTCTTTGTAAATCAGAACAATAAAATAATATTATTAACCGGTTAAGGACAATTTCAAATAAGTGTTTCCGTTTAAAACAATAAAACGTGATTTAGTTTTCATTTTTGTTCAGGTTCATGTTAAAATAGTTTGTTTCTGTTATTCTTTTCATTCCTTGAACTGGTTCAGAGCCCTGCATACAAGTTTAGAACGACAGTTTTAATAACTAAAGATTGACCCTGCTGAGTTTGTTTGTAAAGTTTCACAGACCTCTTCACAGAAAAAAAAAGACGTCTTTTGTAAACCGTCTGGCAACTTCTTAGCACATCTTGTGTACAGACCATGACAGAAGCTGAAAAGGATATTCGGGGTTAACTACAACTTGATGTCTAAGGACAGCATTTGCTGTACGCTGTCAATTACCGCAGCAATAATTTCAATGTAATGCACTTACTGGAAGCCCTGCGTGTAAGCTGACAGCGGCACAAATAAACGGTTAAAATAAACATTAAGTTGTAAATAACCAAGAATATTCCTTTAAGGCTTTGAAGTTATTAAAAACAGCAAAAATCCATTTACATTGGCAAACTCCCTCACTTTCTCCAGGATGCATAAATCATTATTAACACTCCATTTCTGCATAGCACTTAAATATTATAATTTAAAATGTGCTAAAGATGTATGACAATCACTTGAAGAGCAAGATGGCATGTTGTCCTCTAAGGACAGAATGTGACATAATGAAAAATGTTGCACTGTAGAGCCCTTTATTGCAGTGACATCATATCCAAGGGTTACAAACACCTCACATAAAGCTTAAAAGATGTTCACTTTCACAGTGAGAACAGAAATTAACAGAAGACCTTGTTAATTTATATGAACCAGCTCTCAAATCCCTTTGCCCCGAGAGACTCTTGCTGATCTCAGCAGGCCATTTCTGAAAATGAGTGTGATTTACACTGAAAATTTATTTGATATCTTTGGCTTTGTTTAGAAGAAGCCAAGAGAGGTAGTAGCACTCAAATTGCGTTTAACCAGTCTCAAGAGTTGAATTTGTAAGAATATCTCATCGTTTTTCTTAACAGGTTTTCAAATCAAACAGTGTTGCTTGTATCCTCTCAGTGCTAAAAGACACCGCAAACGTCCTTCACTACAGCTCATTCAACATGCATGAGTACAAAATGCTAAACTGAGTTCATCCTTTTTTTGTAAATGAACCAGAAAACATGTTTATGGCTGAAATAATACAATCAAAGTCCTTTTAGTCTGCCACACACACACACATTTACAGTAAACACACGGATTGGCTGTCTCCATATGCCATTTCACAGAGGCACGAACAGTCAGGTCTCTAAAGAACGACTGCGACTAATGAGCCCCCTGGGTTACTATAAACAAAGAGAAAGCGACGAGAGGACCACCTTTAAAGGTCTTTGAAACATACTGAAATCCTGTGCTTTCGATGATTAAAAAAAGCATAGGCTTATGAAAAAGCAAATGACACATTTACAGTATTCATTCAATTCCATAGGCTGTGCAAAGTCCCAGAATGAGCAATTCTGTCATGATTAATATACAGTCATGAAGTCTCAAATCTATTTCAACGGCTTCGCTGCTCCTAATGTCCTTGCCAAGAAATGCTGCTTCTGTGTCTCTCCAAATCCGAAATCTCATCCACTACGACCACATTTCACACACAAACCGAGCTTAAAGCAAGGGCTGGCATCATATTATTCTCTGTTAAAGTAAAGGGAAGAAAATTAAATGTTTTACCCACACACTTTTCACAAGCTAGAGGCTGCTAATAAAAATGGTTGCCAAAGGAAGTAGGAAGCGTGCTACTTTTGCCAACCCTGAGTTTTCCAAATGAATATACTGTCATTAAGAATGCTAGTGTGATGCTGACATCTACCCTCACAAAAAAATTTACCATAGTAGCTTCTGCCAAGATACCAGTTACTACTGTTATTGTTCTACTGATAAATCATAATAAATCAAAGCTGCTGCAATAGTTTTTTGGACTACTGCACCATGCATAAAATTTCCCAGATATCACTAAAATATGTGTCTTAAGAAGTCACATTTATTTCTGTCACAGCCTTAAGGCCTGTTCACACAAACAACGATAATTAGAAAGATAACTATAGCAATAACTATATTATATCCATATTAACTGTACATGTCCACACCAGCATATAATATTGTTATTAGTGCGTCCTTATTCTAAGTCCGTCCTTGTCTGCCGCTTTAAATGCTCAAGCTCATTATGGCAGGATTTATTCTGATTGGCTGTCAGTGTTTTTATTGTTCATCAGCTGGATAAAATCGTTCTGAAAGTGATTCCAACTATTGTTTCTTTGTGCTGTTATCATTATAGCTGTGGTGTTGACTCTGCTATACTTTAATATTGAGAATGATTTGTAGAACTATGTCTTTATCGCTATCTTTTTAGCCATTGTCCTTGGTGTGAACAGGCCTTTAGGCTTGGTAAACAGCATCTCAATTAAATATTAAACAATGCAATTAATGCCCGGTTTCACAGAAAAGGCTTAATGTTTGAGCTGTTTTAACTGTATGCAACTTGTACTGACATATCTTAAATATTTCACTGCTATAGTTTTGTCTCAAGATGCACAACAGTAAAGTTTTTTTATAAGGTATGTTTACAAAAAGCTACTTAAAGGGTTAGTTCACTCCAAAATGTAAATTCTGTCATGTGTTGGAGATTATTTTGGAAATAAAGTGGTCAATTACATTTGGTTTGTTTTTTGTGCAAACAAAGCACTCATGTCATTTTATAAAATTGAGGTTAAGCCACTGGAGTCACATTAATTTCATGATGTCTTTACTACCTTTCTGAGGCTTGAAAGTGGTTGTTGTGTAGACTGTCAATGGAGGGACAGAAAGTGCTGAGATTTCATTAAAAAGATCTTAATTTGTGTTCTGAAGATGAACGAAAGTCTCACGGGTTTGGAACAACAGGGTGAGCAATTACTGACCGAATTTTAATCTTTGGGTGAACTAACCCTTTAAATTTCCTTATTTAACTAAGGCCTAACCCTGGCTTAATCCAAGGCCTGTCTGTAAAAATAGGCAAATAAATACAGAAATATAAAACTATTGAAACAAAATTATAAATTAGTATTCAGTAAACACTTCAAATAATATTCTCAAATGTTACATTTTTGTTACTGAATTCTGCCTTCTGATATGATTTTTTTTTTCATATTAAAATAGTTTCATTAGTTACACCTAATATTTTTAAATTTCTCAGTAAAGTTATTTGTTTTTGTTTGTTTTACATTATGAAGATTATTGTTTCCCCTACTGCTAGACATTTTTGTCAAAACAAAGAGAGCTTTGAGACTATTAGTTTTGGCTATTGCCCGTTTATTCTGGCAAACAGCTGAGTGAGCTGACAGGAAACAATGCGGCACTGATTGTCATGACAACGACAAACTTTAATTTTATGCGACATTGCATTTTTACACAGTATCTGGAGCTAGCACAAAATACACTGTAAGAAGCTTTTACATTCAGTTTTTTGATGACAGTCAGTGGTGGGTAATACCAATTGCCATCATTTTACTGCAAAAAAAGGTAGTATAGTTAGATACAGTACTGTGGTTGCCATGGCAAAAATGGTCATTTAAGAATTTTATCATTTTAAAACCACAAAATGTCAATACTAAAACATAGAGTGAAGTTATTGAAGTCAGAAAAGAGTACAAATCAAATATTCAGACTTAAATATCCTTCTTGCCTCTGAACAGGATGAGCAGATGTTTTGAGTTCCCTTGATAAGTGAGGGCTGAGCTACGGACAGTGTTGACTCAGTTGAATTGCCAGCCTGAGGCACAACCGCATGGAATATGAACGTAATGAGCAAAGGTCAACAGGTCGTCTTCCCTGTCAACACCATCACTTCAAGAGGACACGTTTTGGCCGCCTCTGAGCCAACCCGCCCTCAAATATCCTTGCCATTAGAGAGTTTGTACCACCTCCACCCTGCCTGAGGTACTTTGTATTGACTTGAGACAGGCTTATACAATCGCACGCTAATGCTAAAATAGACATGCCAACATATTGTAGTTTATATTAAGTTACATATATGCCACATGGAACTCTTTCGTACACAAGGAAAATAACTACATTTTTTCATAAGAAAAAGTCAGAAAATTCCTAAGGTGTTTTTAAAGACTGCTGCTATGCGGTTGCTCAAATAGTTGATCACTTGTCTAAGACCTCAACCTCTTTATGATATTCTAAGGAGGAGGTGGTAACCATAACAACAGTTCAATCACAAATAATGTCATTATGCATCACTTTACTTTAGAATTGTCACAAATATACATTATATATATATATATATATATATATATATATATATATATATATATATATATATATATATATACACACACAGAAAGAGAGAGAGAGAGAGAGAGAGAGAAAGAGAGAGAAAGAGAGAGTTTTATAAAGTCTTAAAATAAAAAAAAAGTCTGAGAAAACAAAATAAGTCTGGCATTTAATAGTGTAACAGACATTTAAGATTCCTTTAAAAAAAAAAAAAAGATAATTTGTGCGGGCTATATTGCAAATCTAAGTTTAATACCATTCTGTTTTTGCAAATCTATTACTAGAGTTGCACGATTCAGGGTAAATTGAGAATCACAACTTCTGAAACGATTCTGAACTAAACAAAATAACATGTAATTTCCTCTGACAAATGTTAATTGATGCAAATGTTTAATGAATCTGAATGAATTGTGTAAAAAAAATGGTTTTGAATGAATTATATAATGACACTCAAATATTTCATTTGTTTCAATAATGGACAAAAACAGCATTTCTGAACTAATCTCTTGAATGAATGATTCAAAGAATACAATTTTTAACAGTAACTTGTCATCACCTAGTGGCGTAATAATGTAATCAATTGATATTTGAAGTGCCATGTTACTTTCAAAAGGTGATTTACTCTATTGTGACCGATTCCGTAGACATCAGTTTATTTTATCCCTGTTCTTCTGTGACAACATGAATATTTCTAACACAGAAATAATTATACTCTGCGGTTGAAAAGACTGTTTGTGAAGCAGATTCATACATGACAACTGCTTTCTCTGGGTCAGCAGAAGGGCCAAAGCAGATTTAAATGTTCCGGTGTGATTTGTCAAAAGTTTAATAGACACAGGCGAATCACTGCCATTTAGGAATGAGATTGCGTGGGTGTTTGAATCGAGATCGCGATCTTTCACCGATTAATCTTGCAGCTCTATATCCAGAACCCTGAGCAATAGCAATAGAGATTAAGAGTTTAAACATTCTTGTATGATCAACCTCCTCTCCTGCAAAATGCAATAATCAAAGTTCACAAAGAAACCTCAATCACCTCCAATATCAATATCTCATAGTGACCAAAAAGCTTTGCTTTAATACCCAGAGGTCTAATACGTTGAATCCCTGAAAAACATGTTTGCATTCATGATTATAAGCAAGCAGGTTTTGAATTGAGGTTAGCCAAGAACAGCAAAGACAATTTTGCACTTCAAACTCACAGAACAAGAGGGTCAACAGAGTACATTAAGCTCCACCAAACTCATCCAGATCAGCAATATGTGAAAAAGACAGGCTGAACTCGAGAGTTGCATTAACCTTGGAGTGGGCAAAATATCAATATGATATGCTGCCATTCCTTTTGATGCTGGACCAGTTATGCAGTTCAAAAGAAAGTTCCGCCCATACTTGTATTATGGGCTGGCTGAGTGTTCAATCTACATCACGGTAGTAGTCAAGACAACGCTCCCTTGTGGAAGCCCTCTGGAAGTCTCGTGTGCTGCTGCTGCTGCACGCCGCATACAAATAACAAAGCTCTGGAAGCAACTTGGACAAACTTAAAAGCTACAAAAGGACCCAGAGGACTTGCATAAAAGGCAGGGATTGAGCACCTCCGTGTTTAACTCTACTCTGTCGTTGACTGATGGCCAATTAAACAGTTAGAGAGTTATTGATCACAGGAGAATGAAGAGCATCCCCAAACAACCTTAAATATGCTGGGTGATGAACCACAGATGGGCTGAGAGCAAACGGAGCGCCACAGCAAATTTTTCATGTTTATGCTTGCCGTCGCCACAGAACAAACCCTATGGAGTAATAATAGTTGGGGGTAAAAATTATCTGCTTTTGTTGCATTACTATTGTGGGACGAGGCAAAGTGCTTGAGTCTATTGAGTATTCAAGCAGATGGTTTATCATTAAAGCGGACAGATCTTACTTAGATCTTGCAGGCTGCGAGTCCAATCAAAAGCACCTTGGGAAATGCACTCTTATCTCTTCGGGGAGGGGCATTCACCCAAGGCTTTCATAGACTCTAGTGCTCGCAATGTGCTGAGAAGCAATGTCTGCACATTAAATGCATCTGCTCTCAAGGTCAACAGTACTCCAGCTTTCTCTAGCCACTGACAGCACCTCAGGGAAGAACACGATTAGTCTCTCTGGTGACAGCGCTGATCTTTGGTTCCTCCTGCTGACCGCATCCTTTCTCAAGGGCGTCACCATGCTTGCAGGAAGGAGCAGGTGCTGAAGTCCAGGATGGGACCAAAGTGGTCTAGAATACCTGGAGAAAGCATCCGTTAGCATTCGCATTTATTTTCAAAGGACCCGTTTCATATTCTAGGTTTCTCAGAAGTGGAAGTCATCATAGTTGAGAAAACTTCTATAGTGGTAAAGGGAAACAACAAAATTTTTGCATTCCCATTTGCTCCAACAGCAAAAGAAAACTCCAAAATAGTGCTTCTATTTCTAAATAATAGAGACATTGATTACATTGTTTAGAAGGGAGAAAGATCAGCTGTCGTATTAGGGTGCTTTTACACTAGCACTTTTATTGCGCATCTGGGTTTCGTTTTCAAACCTCAGGTGTAAAAAAGGTGGTTTGGGGTATGTCTCACATGAACTCCAGTACGGTTCACTGCTAATATGAACGCCATCTTCATGAACACGAAGAGAACAGTTATTGATGACGTATGATTTGATAAAACTGTGTTTGTTTGCTTTCTCACTCACAAGCGTGACTGACGAACTGCAAGAAGAGAGAATGTATATTTAATTTCAGCTGGCCTTCAGCAGAAATGGACTCCTGCTTTTTTTAGACCATTTGCAGTAAATAGATGTAAGTGCAGTTATGTGCTAACACTTTGAAAATTAAGCCAAAGATTAAAAAAACTAAATTTACAAGTTTTGGTTACCAAGAAACAAGCTGATGCTTTAATGATGCAACTAATAGATTGTAAATACAATTCAGTGGGAGCAATTGAACTTGGGTTCAGACCAGGCAATCGAACTAAGTGTGAAAGCACCCTTAGATACACTCGTGCAGCAGCGTTATAGTTTTCTATAATTTAATGCAAAGGTAATATAACAAAGTATGTTGTTGAAAAATGTACATATTTTACAATTATAATATTAATAACTGTGGAAATGCGTCATCACAGTCTGTGAAAAGGGTTGTATTTGTTTTGAAATCTTGCCCTGTGATGAAAGAAATCCATTTCACACCTTTCAAAAATAAATACAGCACTAAACATTTACTATAGTATAATGAAATATTAGCAATACACTGTAGATAGAAAAATAATTTGTCATAATAGTTGGCTACTTTTAAAAGGTTGTCTATGGAAAAAGATGCATTTCGGAGCAGAGGCTAACCAAAGGCCATTTCAAAGGCCATTCAAAGGGTTAATAGTGCCCCAAAACACCCAACTCACCCCTTTAACAGCAGTCTACAAGTGTTTAAGTGAAGCGAAAGGGCATATTTCCGAGATCTGATGCAGTCTGATGGGAGATTTCCCCCACCCCAAAGGTTCGTGTCACACTTTCTCATGTTCTCTGCCTCGCCTTTCCTTCTCCATTTGCATTTGACACTTATGGAGAAGACATATATAGCACCGTGAGATAAGAAAAGACCACATTTGTCATCAAATGGAGCATGCTTTTGGATTATGGAAAGCCAGCTGCTGTTGACTTACACTGTTTGCCTTTTCCTCATCTCCGTTACACCATTTCATGCCTCTCCATTCATCAAATTCAAATATGGCTATATATATTATATACAGTATGCGTGTAGAAACTGTGTGAGTGGTAGAAATATACCTTCCAGTTAAAAAAAAAAAAGACAAAACAAAAAAAACATGTTAAGATTGTTGTGAAATTGCAATGTGGCCCGCATTGAGTGAAACAAAACAACAAAAACGGATTTAATTATGTTCTGCTTCGCAACGCTTGCCGCGTCTCCAAAATAACACTGCTCTCAGACATTAATCTGTTCAAATCTTCCATTTTTCACTGAAATTCTCTATTGTTTGATTCTTTTGATTCTTGTACATCATGAAAAGTCATTGGTTAGTATCAAGAGCCTGCCATAACAGCAGAGTCCTCTTTTTACATGCATCATTTGACTTTATAGCTTACAAGTAGAATGGAAAAATCTTTTCCCCTATTTTTCTTTCTTTTTTAGGCATGCACATCACCACAAAACACAGTCCAAATAACGTATATAGTTAAAATCTGATATGGTTCAAGGCCTAAATAACATTTAACTTTAAATATTAAAGATGAAATAACTTCATCCTAACTACAATAATCCAAATGACGAAAATAAAGCCATGTTTCTGGGGTCTGAAGGTCCTTTGAGAAGCTTCTTAAAACAAAGCTTTTGAGCAGGGCCAGACTGGGACAAAATTTCAGGCCGGGAAATCTTACACTCGTCCAGGCAATTCCATACACTAACAATAAATTTAGATTTTGCACAAAAAAGGGTCTAAATCCTTATGCTGGGACCATGCAAAAAATTAAGGGTTCTCTCTTGAACTGCACTTTCATTTTTATTTTCCCTTTCCCTATCTCTCTGTCTCTCCATTTTGTGGACTTTTTTTTTTTGCTGTCACTTCACCAGAAGGTCTACTGTTATGAACAGAACTGTCTCCACCTTGTTGCAAAGCCACCATCTCATTGTTATTTGTTTGTACATCATCTAAATTTATTTTCTCAAAATGATACCCAATATTTAACAAAGCTATATTTCATACAAATCCACTTAAAAAGAAATATAAATTGCCAAAATGTCCAAATTAGCACAAGAACTACATCATGACAATATCTTAATAGAAAAATCAAAATAATTAACATGGTATTGCGTTGTTATGACCCTTATAAAATGCTGTTGTCTGCTCTGGCTCCCTCCCTACCTATACTATAAATTAATGTGAATATCTGTCGGCTAAATTACTAATGCACCTTTACAATAGATAATAATGTTGTCCTTTAGTACACAGCATTTGACTGACATTTGCTAATGCTTAGCAAAGTAAACAAAGAATAAAAAGTAGCCTGGTTATGATGAAACTGACCTGCACTCGTAGCCCTGACCAGGTCAATTTTTTTTTGCTCCATTTCAACACTTCTTTTTGGAGAGAGTTCCCTCTTTGCTCCACCTGGCCTCTTCCCCTCCAGTCCCTCACATTGATTACTCGGTTCGAAGTCCGCAGGAGTGCACCTGAGCCTGAACCAATTTATTATCGATTTATTATTAAATGCCAGATTCAGAAATTATCACTTTAATATATTGGGTTAGGAAATAATATAAAACAATAATATTAAAATAAAAAACAACAGGGCAGCAGGCCAAATCAGTTGTTAGGCCACCAAGAATTCTCCCGGTGCTCCCAATGGACAGTCCGAGCCTGCTTTTGAGTTTCACTGCACCCCAGAACCCAACCCTTTCAGCGAACAACCAAGCACACTCACAGGACTGCCAAAAATCTCTAAAACAAGCCCACCACAAAATCCAACCACAAAAATCTTTCTCACACAAACAGAAAGAACAGCAAACCCATTATATCTCTCCTTTTCCAAAGAGCTGGGAACAAACAAGAAACCATACTTTACTGTGTTGATTGCATGACAGATTGCTGTACTTGCACTGATTTCTGTAGAATGCACTGAATTTGATGAAGCTGAAGTATGTTCTGTATGTAGCATAAATACAGACCTGGATATACTTTCAGCCAATGTTGTTAAGTTAAAAGGTTCAATGTCGTTGTTAACCACAAAGAACAGCTTTCTTGGATTACAGGTCTGTTCTGATAAGACCACTGACAGCAGGTGGAAAAAGCAACTAAACGCAAAATGCAATAAAACATATAATCGTGCTTAATTAGGATAGCAAAATTAATGGACTAAACAAAGCAAGCGTTTCTAAATTTTTGTTGTTGATGTCAAAGGCTGTCTCCAATAATTATTTTGTTTTTTACATTAATAATTTTGCACATTAATATGACAGTATTTCATTATAATTAAAAAAAATTAATTTATATTTTTGTTTACTTAAGAAATCATTTTGGTAAAGTATTGGGCCAGTAAAATTTTGAAACAAAACCAACAGAGCCACTAACACAGGCTAAAGTATAAAACATGCATGCACACGCACACACACACACACACACACACACAACAAACATAATGTGCTGATTCCTTTTGTCTACAGACTGATGAAAACCCTCCTGTCGGCTCAACGGTGGCCGATCTCCCTGAAGGCAGCATTGTTCAGGGAAGAGCTCTGTTCTGTCTCTTGTGTTCTCTCTGATGAAGACTGACAGGGCGACCTTTATTTTTGACCGGATTATGTTTCAGGGGAAAGACAAGTTGGCTTTTTTTTCTTTTTGTTTTTTTTTTTTTTAATAGGAAAATGCACCGTCAGCATGTTTCTCCCTGGCTAGAGCACCTTGTGTGATCTTCTGATGATCTTTGGACTAACAATGTCTGCGAGCACACATGCTTCCATTATTTCTCCGCCGTCCAATTTACATTTCCTCATCTTTACAAGTCTGGAGAATGATAAAGTTCTTGTCTGATGTGTTTTTCACTCAGAAGCAAAGCTGGATAAGTGTCCTTGACAAATTAAGCACAGCATGCAAAGATGGTGGGAATTTAGGGCATTTTTCATGACGCCCTGCAATCTGCTGGGGGAAAAAAAAATTGCTTCATTTGAAGGGCTGTTTGAAAATGCCACCGTATTTCTTGTCTTTCGTAATACGATTCCCTAAGGTACAATTGTTTACCTTGTCTTAATTTATGCAAAATCCTTCTCTAATTAATACCTTTTTAATTCAGCTTCCTATCGCTTCCAAAAGCAAGACTGATAATGACAACTTTTAACAAGTTAGCCCTCTGTCCACAGCGGAGAGGGGGCAAAACAGCGTTAGCCAAGTGTGAAATTTTGACGGTGCTCTGAGGATACTCATCAACGGTCCCCAGCTGGGCTCTGTGGTGATGATTACTCTAGACCTCCAGAAGCGCAACCCAACTTTCCCACAGTCATGTTTCCCACAGCCAAGACCTTCCTTACTTCTCTTACTCTCTTGACAATGCAATACAGACCTCGGCAAGCCCAAACCAGTCCATGCACACGCATAGCGGAGGACTAGGTCAGTGTTTCCCAACCTTATTTGTTTTATGATCCTTCACAGCCGTAAGGCTCAAGCACCCCTTCATCCATATCAAATGCAGCCCAAAATGAGTTATTTTTTAACTGATATTATACTGGATATAATTTATCGTTATTATTAAAATGGTTATTAACATTTTGTGTACAAGCATATCTATAAACACACTTGAATTTCTGTTTAGTAAAGAAAAAAAAAACAAGTCCCCCTGGGCTACACGCACCCCTGGTTGGGAAACACTGCACTAGATGACTGATTCTGTAACTGTAATTATGTCCAGGCATAGACAACAGGTTAACATGTTATTTCATGTTATTATAATATGCAACCGTCTTTGTTTCATTCCTTTTTAAGTATGAATGTGCACAAAAACAATGACAACACAGTAAACAGTGGTTTGCAATAAATTTCACCCATTAAAAAAGACCCAATGAATGAATCTGCATATCCACACTTATTTTTGTGTGTGTGTGTATAAAAACACATGCTGGCATTTTAGATATGTTCCAGTATTCATTTTTGTTGTGGGAGTAATAACAAAGAGTGATTATTTGACCAAACTGACAATGTGACATTTTGCTGGCTTTGCAAAAACATACAATTGTTTTTATGTGTTCATATGAAAACATCAGTTTAGAATGTTTAATAATTGTTAAAGCTTTAACCAAAGTAAATCTGGACTTCTTCCTTTGTATGGCTATAGCTGACCAAGACAAATGCAAGATGTGTGATGGGAGGAGAGCACGATTGTTTGTGCACGTCTTGAGCTGACCACGACTGCATGTTTTACCTCATTTTATATATCTGCACTCAACAAATATGCCCTGTACCGTTCAATGATTGTCGGTGCTCAATGTACTTCGTAAACCTGTCAGAAACACTGCCAATGCAGCAAGAACGGATGTCGGCGACTCGGCGCGTGGAAATGTGCGCGTGTCGAGTGCTTCATTCAAGCTGACGCTCACAGAAATGTAACGCCTAAAAGAGGTTGTAATATTCAACGATATTTATTTGTTTAAAGCCTATGGTTTACATTTCTGTTCCTTTTCAAAACAACAAACCCTTGATTTTGTATATTTATATTCGTTAGAACGGCACTGTCTCGCTCGCGCCGTGAGTCTCGTGCTCGCAGAAACATGTCAATCAAACTTACTGCACGTTCAAGTTCTTGAATAGGTTCTTCACGTCTGTTTCTGCGCACTCTGGTTACTAAAAGTAGCAATAATATAGCAATTTGTACCAAATTACATATTTCGCATACAAATGAACACCGTGGAATATTATAGGCTATTGTGTTATTACTCTGAAACCACATCACAAAGGGAGCCCGCTGCTGTGTGTAAAAGCAATTACGCCCTACTTCCATGGCTTTCTCAGTCGGAATTGAAAGATACGTTTAAAAATTAATTCAACTCACCAATGCAGGTAAATCCGGACGAAAACAACCAGATCCATGTGAGTACAAGCCCGGATCTCCAGCGGACAAAGGGACCCAGGTGTAACGGCATCTTTATCACCTTCTCGTTCAAGTTTAAGTCAGTAATATAAACTCAATGAGCAGCGAGGAGTGTCTGCTTTATGGCTGGGATTAGTTTTTTTTGTAATATTACACCGATCAGCGCATTTATAAGTCCTTTTTCAACACGTATCCTCTTCCTGTACCTTGGCCATCAGTGCGTCTTCGTTGCTCAGAGACAGCAGCGCATCACAGGTGTGGTAAATAAAGACGCCACTCTAATTTCTTCAGCTCACTCACCCACATACACACTCCAGACGTGTGAAGAGAGGGAAAGAGAGCAAACGTCCCCACTCGTATTCGTCTTCTCACTCTCCGCTGCAGAATACTTGCTCCGGTAAAGAGAACGGTGGATATTGGCTTCAGCGCGCGAACATCTGCTGCTACAGCAATGCAGGAGTGAGGAGACGCGATGTATAGAGCAGTGCGGGAGCAAAACCCGGAGCGGAGTCCGGCCCCTTCACTGGAACGGAGTGCGCAGAGCCTTGGATACGACGCGTCATGTAAGCGAACAAGTGAGTAAAAGCGCATGTATTGTTTTGTAAACAGACGAGACCAGGGCTAATTGTCACGCTTTTACGAAAGTGACTATTTATTTCAAGGTAGGTTTGTTTTATAGCGTTTAGTCTTGGCTATAAAAGCTAAAGATAAAGTTCATTAAACATGTTTTGTGTGAACAGGGACCTGAGACTATTCTTGCTCAACAGTACAAAAACTATCAAACACAAAATTCACAAAACAGCAAACATTTAAGAAGGATACATGATACACAAAATACTATAAAATAAATTAGATGCAGCCTGCTGAAAAGTGTACACTTGCACTGCAAGTAGCTACATCAAGTGCGTTATAGTTAGCAAATATGCTGTCTGTCTATTATTGCCAATGGCTGGTAGTTAGAGATATTAAGGGCATTGTCAGATTAAGAAGGTTACAGGTTTTAATGTCCCTAGCCCCCAATTCTATGTGTTTTGTATGATTACACATGAAATTTAAATCAAAAAGAGCTTAGTGCTTTCCAGCCAAACATTATCCTATTCCACATATCTGGATCATAGATATTTCTCCAGATTAAAGAGGCCATTGTAAATGCAAGCAATGACACTGAATGTAATAATTCTATACTACTGCACATCACAATTAGATTCCGTTCTAACCAACAGCAGGGCTTGTTAAAGGTTTCTTGGTTTGAGTTGTAATGATGACAATTCACTCAAGTTAGTTTAGAACTGCACCGTCTCAACTGCAACTGGATTACATTGTTTTTTAAAAATCATAAAATATGAATGGATGCATTTCTCGTATTGTTTTATGAACTAGAAATTCTGACTTACTATTATCTATCTATGCATCAGAATCAAGTTCAGTTTATATAAAATGAGAGACTTTGAAGCAAAATAGCTAATTAGCAATAAAGGCCTCTGAATTGTTTGCATATTGATCTCATGCCCATTGATTGAAATTAAAGCAGTACTTGGGTGTTAAGTTGGCAAACATATGCAGCAAATACTGTACTTCTACAACTGGCCTTTTGAGTTGAATATGATTAAAGATTTAGAACTTCAGAACTTCATAATGAATTGTAGAGGCCGCTGAAGCTGTAGCCATTGATCAATAACACCATTCCATGCTATGCCAGCAGCCTGTTCTTTAAGGTGTTTTGCATCTGTTCAGTCGATGTATGTCAAGGTAAAAGTTACTTCAGCCTTGATGTACTTTTCAATATTTTTTAAGATGGACCTCTCTGAATTGTCATTATTTATCTGCTCCCTAAAGCATTTAGCTGTAATGTACATAGCGGTCAGTATGTCTCTTTGTATTCACTGCTATATTTCCAATTTACTCTGATCTTCTGCTTAAGATTTTTCATGACGATAACTAGGGCATTCGATGAACTAAATTACATAATTGCTTAAAATGTACTACTCTATTTAATAGACATGCTCACCCAATTGAATGGAAGAAACATCTGTATGTATTTTATAGTTTTTTATTATATATAGCCTATTCTTTCATGCCAACACACAAAATGATCAAGTTATTCTGAGAGGGTGACAGAGAACGGGGAAAAACATGATAAATACAAATAATACAATACCATTAATGTAATAATGCATAGTTAGGATAGCAAAACAAATAGGATTGTCAACTTTTCAAAGGAAGAGAAGATATCTTTCTACTGATGCTAAAGGCATGCGTCTTATAAAACCATACAGTACAGCAAAATAGACATATTACTTGCTGTATCTTTATCTTCAACGAGTCATCATCGACCCAGACTACATTAAATAAATACCTTAAAAAAGACATTTTCTCAGTGCAATTTGAGTGTCATACCAACATAAAGAAGCTGTGTTTGTTTTCCACTCAGTACATTTGAAATATTGTTTCACAAGTTGTTACAAAAACTCTTTGATTATATTAAAAGACAATGGACCACAGGAAAACAAGCATAGCTTTGGGAGCTGGGTAACATTTCTTTGCTAAAACATATATATATATATATCCCCCACACAAAAAAAACACTTTTTATACTCTACAAGCTGTAAATTATATCCTCAACCCCTAAACCTACTTATCACAGAAAACTTTCAGCATTTTTACATTTTCACTAAAACGTCACTTATAAGCTGATTTGCCCATGAGGGCCAAAAAATGCACCCACAAGGACAAGGATTGCCTCCCCTTCCACCTCCATCACCACCACACGCACATGCACACACACACACACTGATCACCTTTAAGCAAATTAGCTGCATCATATCATCTTCCACTGCGCTCACAGCCTCTCAGTTTGAACTTGTGTTTTATCAAATTAGATCTCAGCACCACAACGCAGCGGCTGAGAGACTGCGATCATAATAGCTAGTCAGTGGATTGCATATTGTAGAGAAAGTCACTTAACCAGACTGCAGGAAAATTTGCATGCTTCCTTTTTACTCTCGTTGTGTGCCATCCTCAAATTAGCATGGGTAATGTGTAACTGCACATTAGCATAGCATGTGTAATGGCATATTAGTGTTAGATTAAATTCCAAAAGATAAAAAAGGGGGGGAAACTGTAACAGGGATGCGAATACAAGAGGGGCAAAAGTAATAAATAAACCACCAGAAAGTAGATCTTTATGCAACCTACATGTCATAGATTACTGCTGCATTGGCATTAGAATTATTTGCATAGAGTCAGGAATGTGCACAGATAGACCACAAATGATACTAAAGCACCTGCCCTACTGGCCTCTGACTAGATAAGTGCCCTTTTTGACTTTTAAAAAAATAATTATTTAAGTTTCTTTATAAATTTGACCCGCATCAATTCTCAATTGTCCATCAATTCTCAGTGTCTGACAACTTATTCTTAATAATTCTGTGAGACTGCTCGAGCCCCTCCCACTCTCCGACATCCCTTGTCACAGCCAGGCAAGCTGTATCCACGCCTCTCAGATCCGCCTTCATTGGTGACAACCAGGTAACGTTCGTGTTTGCCCTAAACTTTTGTCACCACTGTGAAATTAAACCACTATTAAAACTCAATCTCAATACAGCCAGCCTAACTTAGGCAATAACCTTGTATAAAGCACAACAGCAAACAAGCTGGCCTGGCATTGACATCAAATAGTGTTGTGCAAGGCCGGAAATGCCACTAAAATTAAAATCCCTCAAAATTCAAGATATGAAGTGCCCTTGTATGAGTTCTTGTAATATGTGTTGATATAATTATATAGTTAAGCAATATAGCATGAGCTATTTTCTCAAATATCAGCAGGATTGCAAAATGTGATGCACATTTTACAGTTCAATAAACAATAATTTGATTATGTGAATTGACCCTTTTAGACACAACAATGTCAATTTTGGCTGTTTTGCACTATTTTGCCAAAAAATTCCAAGCAAAGCAGAAAAATGGCGTTTCTGAGCAACACATAGCGGTCTTTCATTCTTGTATGATTCACCATTTTTTAACAAATCGGGTGAGTTAATGATTCAATGATCCATTCATAAAGTCAGCGGACACTTGCTTCTTTCTTGAAAGAATCAGCTGGTTTGATCAAATCTGTTGAGTGAATGATTCTGTGATTCACTGATTATGACTGCTGCCACGTGTTGGCAGTTTTTGTTTCATATATATAATAGTGTCATTTCTTTTTTTATCATATTTCAAAATACATTTAGAACATTAATCTCATAACATGACATATATCAATGTGCAACTTTACTTTTTATGAATAATTAAAATAGGGATGCTCTTTTTTCCCTTGAGCACCCGCTCCTCAAAATATCTGTGCACGGCCTTGCATAGAGTAATAACAAAGTGCTATTATGTACAGTTCTATAAATATTTCCTTCAATTTATACACTCTCGGAAGGGCTAAAGAGTACAAACTGATAGTTATATCCTCTTATTGCTGTCATTATGAAGAAGTTTCAACACCATTACATCTCAGAAGGCATGCAATTTCCCAGTATCCAATAACAAAAGACCTCTAAGGGATCTGTGGCACTTCAAGACACATTTCCTTAATCATGGCTGCTCTAGATACTTTTGAAGTCTGGAGATTGCTGATGAGACCATGTTCCAATGTCCCATCATTCTCTGATACAGCAATTTTTCACTTTCACAGATATGTACATGGAATGTAATTTGACAAAAAGGTGAGGTGCTCTCAAGGGTCCAAAATTGATGGGTAATTTGAGAACATTTACTGGTCATAAATATGTCCTACCGACCAACGAACCATATTTTGGAGTAATTACAAAGAACTTTAGCTTTATTTGTAACTGCAATATAATAAAATTTAAAGTGTAAGCCTTCCAAAAAAAAAAAAAAATTAAAAGATGCTGTTTTCCGAATTCGAATGCCACCCCTTGACACCCTCTGACAATCTGTGCTCTACCTGGGCTAAGGATCTTAGATAGAGGGTGAGACTTGGCAGTCTGTTTTGAGACGCCTTAGCATGTCATCTGCTTGCGCTCGCCATGGGGTTATACGATGTAAAATAGTCCACAGAGCCCTCTGGTTTAAAAGTAAATTAACCCATATTTACCCTGGCATTAAACATCATTAAGTAGAAAGAATTAAACACTCCCTTTGTGGTTCCAATATAAAATTTTCGAAAATGTGATTAGCCATTTTAGAGCATTTTTAATTCCTGCAGCTGGGTACTGTCTCCATTGACTGAATGAATCCCTGCACTTCATTATTATATCTTCATGTCTGTAGCACACAGTTTTTACTGCAAGCATGCCAATGTTTAGGTTTTATAAATAAATCATACATTAAAAAAAGAAAGATGTGTACTTCACAATCGTGCATGTCATTTACACCTTCAGCAGTCCACCAGTCTTATAACCTTGAATTAAATTGCAGTTCCTAATAAAGTTACTTGCCAAGTCATCAAAGCATTTACTCATGTTTGGCCCTAATCAAGTGTTAATTTTGGAACCCGTGCACATAATGATGAGTCATAAAACATCATGTTACATCTAAAAAAGCTTGTTATCCTTTGGAGTGATCTTCATAATGTTTTCAGAAGCAATTTAGCACCACCTCCCCCTAAGGTTTAAATTTCATATATAAGGTTTAATTAGATTCTATAGCTGCAAGGCCTAAAAAAATAAACATAAAAATCAGCAATTTAAAGTTTTCTTTCATGCTTTGAACTCAAGACACAGTGCATATTCTTCCTAAAATGCATTATGTGTTAAGTATCCTTTTCCCGCTTTTAAAAAGCAGAGTTAGCAAGAAAGAAACATATTTCATAAATACATTTTATAAATAAAAGAGGTTGTATTTTTGTTTATGAAATGGCCCCTAAACCAGTGAACTATGAAATTCAATTTACAGACCTTATTAAATTTGTTCCCCTTTATCTAATCTTCAAGCCATTGACCTTCGAAGAGTGTTTATCCTGCCTGCAGTTTTGAGGGCGCTATGACATCAGTTCCTGATTTGGGATTGACTGAATTTGTTTCAACGAGTCAAAACACAGTCTTTTGATTATGAACTATCCTCCTTTCCGACTCTCTCTTTCTTTTTAATAAACTCCATTCACATTATTTGAACAATGGGACAAACAATCCATTCAGTGAATGTTCATCTATCACAAAATGGATTTCTTTAATATTACACACCAGAGGGTCGTTTTAGAAGATATGCTGATTTAATTTTTTTTTTCCAGTCTCCAGTATTATAAATAAATTTGCATGCAAGAAGAATGAAGTACCAATACCTCTGAATTCATCAAGTTCGCTGTTGATGCCATAGTTCAGCAAGAGGTTACCTCATCAGGGGGCTCATGATGTTCCTAGCCCTACTTCGCAGCTCTAACATATACGATACTGCCTAAGTGATCAAGTAATGACATTAGAAACGAGTGCTGCAGTACAACAGAGACAGAACAAACAAACAGATTAATCCAATGTTTCCCAAGCTATTTTTGTCATTTTTGGGCTCCATCTGTACAGCTCAAGTACCTTTGATAAAGACTAGAGGGTCTTCATCGACACCAAACCAAAAATGTGTTCACTGATTATTTATATACTGTGCATAATCATTCAAATTAATTTTAATTAAAATGATTCCCTTTTAAAAAGAAAATTAATGTTATTGTTATGCAGACAAGCAAGTGTGCGATATACCATGGTGTATATAATATGTATTTATTTATGCTATAGTCTGTCTGAATACTCAATTCTGATTGGCTGGAAGGTGTGCATTAAAACCCTTTAATGCACAGGTAGTCCCAAGTCAGTTTAATCACTATTAATGCACTGCAAAAATATGCATATGCACTCTCACACAGAGATTGGATATAGCAGTGCGCACACACACGGAAAAATTGAAGTGAACTGAAGCACAGAAACGTGTCAATGCTAACCCGTATTATTAATTTATTATTTAAAAAAAATAACTTGGTTACTCGCTACATTATATTACTCAGAAAGGAGTTGTAACTTTGTTGTTTTTGAAGTAATTAAACTCACAGCTTCATTGCTTGACAGACACTGCACAGAAGCAGGTAATATCTCTCTCTCTAGATTTCGATATTCTAATTAACTCAAATAAATGTTATAATTCAAATCAAATAAATAGATGACAGAACTGCATAACAAAATTACTAAACTTTAAAATTAAAGTGACAACAAAGTATCAAAATAAAATTTAATTCATAGCTTCGTAGTTAATGTAATGTCTAGATTTAGTTTTGGTTTTGGGTTCATGTTCATGTTTCATGTCTTTTATTTTGTTGTCATTGTCATGTTTCATGTTTGTTCATGTTTGCTCCCTTCTGTCATGTCATGTCATGTGATTCCCCTGTATGTCATGTAATCCTGCCATGTGCTCCTTGTCATGTGACTCTCACTAAAACTTGCCTACAGTGGATAATCATATATCAGTGATACTGAAATAATACTGATATGATACACAGACAGACACACACACACACTTTTATTAGACCTCTTATAAAATAGGAGCTACATGCATTATAGCAATCATTGATTAATTTTTTACAGCCCTACTTTTTTCTGCTGGTCATAATTTCTTTTGCTAACACTTTATTTTGCAGAATCATTGTCACACGTTACATGTAGTTACTGGAGTAATAACTAGAAATGGTTGCATGCATTTAACCCTATAAACCAAACCTCACCCTAACCCTAAACCAATAGTAAGTGCATGCAGTTAATTATTATTACTCAGTACTTAAATGTATAATTACACTGTTGTACTGACACCTTAAAATAAAGTGTAACCTTTTGTGTTTCATAAGTTTATCAAAGCAAAACCAAAATATCTTCAAGTACCCCCTGGATCATGTGTAAATACCCCCTGGAATACACGTGCCGGATTGAGAATCACTTTTAATCAAATTTTCAATTATAGGGCAGAATATGGAAAAATATGCCTTTCTTTCTTTTCCTCTACATTTGCGTGATTTTTTTTTTTCTCCCTTCTGTTGGAGATGGAAGCATCACCATTCTTCCGGTGAATGGTGGGGAGGATGTGATCAGAAAAAAAGTGTCTTTCTCTGAAACACATATGCTCATTTGTGATGGTAACTTCTGAGAGAGACAGAATAAAAATGTCAAGTGCTCAAGACAAGTTTCCTGCAAGAACTTCATTGGGATCTTTCCCACTCCATTCGGTGACATCAAAACACGTAGCATGTCAACGCTTATGCAGAAACAGCTTTTGGTGTCAGTTCCTTGCCCAAATCCGTGAGTAAAGACACACACGCGTGTATTTGTGTGAGAGAGGGATGTAAGTGAATGTAAGCACTGACAGTCTAATGTTACTGCAGGTTAGCATAAACACCTTTATGCAGTGATACTGAATTTATGGTGTTTGTGTAAACCTCCCTGAGCTAGACCATCGACGCCAATCATACTTGAGACTGACACAGTGGAGAAACCAAGGAAGTTCACAGAACATTTTAGTATTCACCACATGTTTAGGTCGAGGTATTGGATTTATACTAGAAGGATATACTAGCAGAATAGTCAAATTCAAAAAATAGTCAAAGCAAGCATAGAACTAAAAAAATTATATATATATATGAGGGGGAGAGGAAGGGGTTCCTCAAACAACTGAATATGCTTTAATAAGCCCAAATCCACTGAAGACGGATGTTTTTCGGTTTGCTTGTGTTCCTGAAATTTTCTAAAGAAAAAAAGCATGCAAACTTGTAGTTTGTTTCTCTTTATTTCTGTATTCTATACTCTCTCTCCGGTTGAAAAAATACATATTTCCTGCACAATACTTCCTAAGACAGTTTTCCTTTGTTTTCTAAACAATCCTATTGTGTAAGTGCGGGCATAGACCTTGAGTGATGTTGAATGTTTTATGAGTTTGCAACATTCACATCCACTGACTGGGAAAGGAAGGGCTTTAGGAACCGGCATGATAAAGTGTGTTGAAAGACACAGAATAAAACAAAAGAAACTTATAATAGACAGTTACACATTTAGCTCAGCAGCAGGCCCTCATTTCTTTGTATAAAGTCATGTGCGAATGCTTTTAGCTTATGTAAAATCCCTGGCACACCGATGATTTTGTTTACCTCATTCTTGGCTGTAGTGTCATGGTTATGTGTGCTTGTTCCCAGCCAGCTTTGGGAAATAGGGACTTGTGTTTGGTTCCCGTTCTGGTTTACCAGCTAGCCATGATGGTCTAAAGGCATTGGAGGAAAGAAAATAGGGCTGGTGTCCTGAATAAGCAAATTCACAGCATTTTTGCTGTCAGATTGATTCCACGGTGGCTGTCGGGCTTCTAGGGATGTCTCAAAAGATGGAAGAAAAGAATGATGCTTCATCACTTTTTAATGCCTTCTCGGGTGCTAGTTCTCTTGCTTGAACTGTGAACTTAAAGGCATTGTTCACTCAAAAATGAAACATCTGTCATCCTTTACTTATGTCATTCCTAAGCCATATAATTTTCATTCTTCTGTGGAACAAAAAAGGGACAATTTTAAGAACATAATCTATTTTGTTCAATGTAATATAATAGATGAGAATTGCTTTCAAGCTTCAAAATGGACTCATATAACCATAAAAGAGATGAAAAGTGGCCCATACTACCATATATATATTTCAAGTCTTCTGAAGCCATACAATGGTTTTGAGGGAGGACTGTCGCAAAATGTATGTTGTTATTCACTTTTGATATTTTTCTTCTGCTGGAGATCAGGAAAATTCGGTCATTAATTATTCACCCTCATGTCGCTCTACACCCGTAAGACCTTCGTTCATCTTCGGAACACACATTAAAATATTTTGGATGAAATCCGATGGCTCAGCAACTGTAATTAACACTTTCAGATGCACACAAGGGTACTAAAACATATTTAAAACCGTTCATGTGACTACAGTGGTTCAACCTTAATATTACAAAGCGTCAAGTTTTTTGTGCGCCAAAAAAACAAAATAACTACTTTTCATTTCAATCATTTCTACCAGAAAGACTCGGGAGGCAATATAACATAGCAATGATATTTATTAACAAGCAAAATGTGGTAAGATAAAGTTATTTGGCGTAGGCCCCATCCGTAGCTTACATCCTGAGGGACTCTGCATTTCCTGCCTAAAGACGAAGGCAGGGGCATTGACGACCCCTGGGGAGGTATGGACAGGGACCATCCTGGTGGTGGTGGGGAGGATGGTAATGGTTCACGTCAGCATCTGCAAACTCTGACATGTGTAAGTACCAATCTTACTCCAAGTGTTAGATAATGATTGGTTAGATATAAACTAATAGTGACGTAACATTCTTCCCAGCAGAACTTGCACTAGAGCTTCCATATCTAATGATGTCCGATTTCAAAACATTGGTTTGAAGCTTTATGAATGGTTTGTTTCGAATCAGTGGTTCGGAGCGCCAAATTCATATGATTTAAGTAAATGAGCCTTCGTTACCATATAAGTGTTTTGCAATTTCTGTAGTTCAGGTGATTTTAGCAGTTTGATATGCGAATCAAATCACTGATTCAAAACAAAAGATTCACAAAAGCTTCAAAGCAGTGTTTTGAAATCGGCCATCACTAGATATTGTTGAAAAGTCGTTATTTTGTTTTTTTTGGTGCACAAAAAGTATTGTCTTCGCTTTATAATATTAAGGTTGAATCACTGTACACACATGAACTGTTTTAAATATGTTTTAGCACCTCTCTGGGCATCTGAAAGTGTTACTTGCCTTGCTGGTTATAGAGGCCATCGGATTTGATCAAATGATATGAGGGTGAGTAATTAATGACAGAATTTTTATTTTTGGGTGAACAAACCCTTTAAATATCACAAAAGTCAGATTTATGAATAAAACATTCAACCCTGTTCAAATGGCTCATTGAACAGATCCAGTTCAAAAGAATGATTCATTCAAGAATCCGGCATCGCTGCTTCTGTCAGTATTTTGATTCTCTTATAGTTCTATATATATTTTCATTGAATAATGACTTTACATCGAATACTTGAAATATTGCACACAAGTTGCATCGACTGTTTTACTCACATTAGATGTTCATCAAACATTCTTTTTTGTATTCCACAGAAAAAAAAGAAAGTCATGGGTTTTGAACAGCATGAGGGTGAGTAAATGATGACAGAATAGTCATTTATGGATGAACTATTCCTTTATCTCAAATAAGACAGATTTCAAAACTGTGCCAGTGTGCATGTGGAGCAAAAAGCTTGTCAAGGTAACCACTAATTAAAACCTCTCAGATTCTGTCATATCCACTCAAAGCCTGTCAAATCAACACTTCATAATGAAAACAGAGATGTCATAAAACCACAAAGAACATTTCTCAAGCAAAATCAAACTGTTGTAGTGTCAAAAGATCTCCAAATTTGTTTGAATACAGCAGGCCAATGATCTCCTAACTAAAGGGAATAATTAACCAGCATGTACAAATTACATTCTATGAGCAGCAAAGGAAAACTCAATATTCAATATGCCAGATCAGCGCTAGACCAAAAGGAAGGCGACCTTCTGTACATTGCTATCTTTCTCTATACTTTGGTTTGATCTCTTTTTTGCAGTTTTCATCTTTTTTTTTTTTTTTTTTTTGGACCCTGTCCATTTATCTGACCACATTTCCAGAGACATGTCAGATGGATATCGACAGACAGCCCAATCTAGTGGCAAGTGTAGATATTGTATGTTCCCCACATCCTGCTCATTCAATTCTGGGAAATTGGTCTCTTTGAAAAAAGCCTGTCATTATTTTGTCACGTCTTGTCCCAAGTGACATTTACAGCAAATAAGTCTACCAGCCAAACGACATACAAAAAAAAAAAAAAAAAGACTACTGCAGTCACTGCAGTTTTGTCGTTTCTCTTTTGTTTCAAAAAGAAAAAGATGTATTGACAGACATCTCTAATCTGTACAAAACAGAGAGGTCATAATTCCTTCTTGCTTCTTTGTTCTGTTATGGCGCCATTTAGGTTTGAATCATATCTCAGACACAGAGTTAGTTATTTTCAAACTTCCTTATCATTGTCATTGTCTTTAATCAAAACTCATGAGACAATGCAGTTGGACAGGAAGGTTATTGGCCTGTCTGGATGAACTCGTACGCTGACTATATCTACCCAGAATGATCGTACAGTTAGTATCCTCTGTGTGAATGGTTGGACGCTCTAAATCTGTTTGTCCTCTAAATCATTGTCTTTGCTTTGAATTTTTATTCGATTTCTGTTCAAATAATACTATTTGTTAGATTTCCACAGATCTCAAAGGCACTTTCACAAGCTGGTTAATCTTTCAATTAAATCAATTAAATTACTAATAAAAAAGTTCATTAACTTTTTTTTTGTTCGATTTCACCAAAGATGGTGAAACTAGATCGAAAAATGTGCATTATGATGAAAATTAAACTATTTTACTTTAAACATTTATGACATTATAAAATTGCAAGAAATTATTTTAAAAGTTTTACTCATTTGTAAGCATTAATTCAACATGAACTAACAATGAACGATATATTTTTACACCATTACAGTTTTAACCTTTGTTCATGTTCAGTTTAATTTGATTGTTTTCACAAATAACAGATTTATGCTGATTCTAAGAAATTTTAATGAATGTGTCATCACTAGTCTTGTTATCCCCCTGTGTTCAGTGTATACAAGTTCAGTTCAGTTGATTTGTCATTGTCTGGTATCGTTTCATGTTTGGTTGTGTTACTCTGTCTCTATTGGATTGTACCTGTCTGGATTATTAAAGCTTGCTTGTTTACATTATCTTCATCGTCGGGCGTGCTTACACAACCTGCGTTACATATATAATATTTCGGCCCAAATTTAAGATTTATATATGTAGAGTTGCAGTGGTGGACAGTAACGAAGTAAATGTAATTCGTTACTGTACTTAAGTAGCTTTTTCGTGTATCTGTACTTTACTGGAGTATTTCCATTTGGTAAGACTTTTTACTTTAACTTAACTACATTTCAAAGTCAATTATCTTACTTTTTACTGAACTACAATTTGCGAAATCAGTCGTTCCTTTTTATTTATTAGTGGATAAAAAAACTGAGCTGGTTAAGCATGTGGCAAAACACCAATCAGGGTACAGCGCGCTCTGTTTTGAACTTGGTTTGGTTGCTGTTTACTTAGCGCGAGCAGTTCAGCATCAGTGCAACGGCATAACATTGAGAGTACCAGTGCCTTCAACAGATAAGATTCGCGAACTCCTGACTCCGACGTCCCACAACACCTGTGGCCTTATTTGCGCAATTTTTATGAAATCGTTGAAAGAGTCTTTCATTTTCAACTGCCTCCTCTGCCTGCCTCGGAATTGTAGAATTTCTTCTTACAAGAATTCTCCTTCCAATCTTAGGAAACATGTTGAGGTATGCCATTTTTATTCTAGTGGTCATTTTTAAACAGTAGCTTGCAGAAAACGGTTTCATTGTTTATGTTAAGTTTCGTTGTTCTTGTTCCACGAAGTTTGAAATATTTGAAGCTCAGTGCTCCAATATTGATGTTAGCACTTTTTGTTGGAATATAAATTCTATTTTCACTAGTTTTGCATGCAGCGTATGATGCTAAAACAGTTGGCAGGCGGAGAGGGTGCCCCTTATTAATAGAGATCGCCAACGCTTCAAAAACATGTAGTAAATAGTCATCAATGATGCTCTTCACCGAGCGCTTACACAGATACACACGGGAGTGTTTGAAAGCAGGCATCTGTCTTGGACCAGTCCGATGATAGACCCCTTCTTTCAAATGCTCACTCTTTCAAAACGCTGACAAGAGCTTTCTAACACTCCCGTGCATTGATCATTGTAGCCAATCACAGACATATCCGATGAGTGCGTGAACACAATGGCCAATCAGAGGGGTTTACGAATCCACTCACGAGCTCTCAAAGCATTAGATTTTTAAAATTTCAGTACCGAAGACGGTACTTTTGACAACTGCATATAAAATGTTCATTCATTTGGATTACATATTTTTTTGTTTTGTTTGTTTTTAAACTTAATGCAATGCATATTTGTCAAATTAAATGGGTAAGAAGCCATTTAGATTTCTGCACTCAAAAAAAAAAAAATCATGGCATAATTTATTATTAACTATTTCATTCTATTTTATTTAATTTAAATAATCATATTGTCAAAATGCATTCTGTAATGCAGGTTGTGTAAGTACTTGATGAACAAGCAAGCTTTAATAATCCAGGCACGGCCAACGTGGGGCCTTGAGCAGAGGCAGATGTTGACTCATCCAGGCCACAGCCAAGACTGCGCCCCATGGCGGCGTCGCAGGTGGGAGGATCCATGGTGATGTCATTCGTGACGCCACCATGGGGACGACCGGAAGCGACGATGATGTGGAGGAAGTAGCCCACCGTGTAGCAGGAGAACCGATGTGGCGAAGGGACCCCGATGGCCTGGGCGATCTCGACGGAGCCGCAGCGACGACCCTCCGGGGTGGAAGCAGGGATCCGGAGGGCAGAGGTGGAGCCTGAGGGAGGGCAGAGCTAGCCATAGCAGAAAGGATGGAGGGCCAGAGAGCTGCGGATGGCCCGCAAGTCCACAGTGGAGGCGTAGTGATGTCCGACCCAGGCAAAGCCGACGTGCCAAGGGAGACCAGCGAGGCCGAATTCCAGATGGTTCCTGCTGACGATGAGGGTGGAAGGAGCATAGGCTAGGGCGTCAGATTGACGGGTCGAGGGGGAGTGGAGGGCTCAGAGACCGGAGGCAGAACCATGGGCTCCTCACAGCCAGGAGGAGGTGGCACCCAGCAGTCCCGAGATGAATTCACGCCACTGAGAGGAGGCTGAATGGAAACAGAGGGGCAGATGGGAGGCAGCGATGACTGGGTGACAGGCTTGGCTAGGGACTGGAGAGCACTGTTAAACTCCACAAAAATAGGAAAAGTCTTAAAAAAAATGATTGGGGAGAGGGAGGTTGGGCAGGGCCAGAGAATTAGGTATGCAACTGACAGATTCAGATGGTGACATAACTAGCAAAAGATTTTCCTTTCCTATATCCAAAAAAGTTTCCCCAGTGTTAGCCAAACACTCACTCTCAGTGGCGGAAGGGTAGGTTTGGCTCACTTCCATACCCTCGTCTACTACTAGTACTCCTTCGGCGATCAACGGTGCAGCCGGCTCACACACCTGGTCAGTCCTGCATTGCTCAGGCTCCGTGGTGATGTGCTGCTCGGTCGCTCTTGTTGGCACTGGCTCAGACATCACAGCGAAGTCCCTTTCACAGTCTGCGGTGGGCTCGCGCTGCCGATCCTCGCAGTCAGGGTGTGGCTGGCTGGGCACTGGGTAGTTAGTCGGACTGGTGTCGCGGTCCACTGTGAGCGCGGATTCACAGGACACCAGCACCCACTCGACGTAGTCCTTGAAGCTCCCTCGAGGTCCTTTCCCGGACAGCTGCTCCTTCGTGGCGGTGTTGAGGCCGGCATAGATGAAGCTGCAGAGACAGTTGTCTGGGAAAGATGTGGCTGGCACCAATTTGAGGAAATCCTCCAAACGTGCCTCGAGGGAGCGGTCCTTCTGCTCAAGGCACATCAGTCTCATACCGGCAAATGGGTCCATAGTGCAGAGGGAAAACAAAGAAACGTAATACGAAAACTACAAACAAAAACACTAATAAACACGCCGCTTAACTTTCTGTTTACGGTCTGGAATTCTGTAACACAGGTTGTGTAAGCACGCACAACGATGAAGATAATGTCAACAAGCAAGCTTTAATAATCCAGACAGGTACAATCCAACGGAGACAGAGTAACACAACCAAACATGAAACGATACCAGACAATGACAAATCAACTGAACTGAACTTGTATACACTGAACACAGGGGGATAACGAGACTAGTGATGACATACAGCTGTGGTGATTAGTGAGGTGTCCATGGTGACAGATTGTGGCGGGAAATACAAACAAAGGAAACATGTGACTGATGAAAACAAACACACTGAAAGTCCATGGGGTGATCAAGTAACATAACGTGTGACAATATAAGTGTAGCGGGTTCATTAACTCACCCAAATGCATCCTATGAGAATTAAACAAATGCTACAGTATATAGCATGTCACACTTCTGTCACTGCCTAAAATGTCACGCCAGCCACCCAAATGTGGTGGTGTCCATATTAATTTCCTAATGCTAGTGCCATTGCCCCCTTCTAAACCCTTCAAGACAGCCATTATAAAGTCTATTACTCTTTTTCATCGTTTGTAGTCATCCTAATCTAGATAAACAAGAGCATCTCATGCCACAGAGACTTACTATCCAGATGCCTGTCACATAAATCAAAAGCTGGTCTTTAATGAACATGCTGGTAAATCTTAAATACATTACATAAAAGGTGTCTGAGCTCCCTAAATCCTTAGAGCTTGCATTAAAATCCTCCATTGTTGTTACAGGAGTCACCGATGCTAAGCGGTAAAGAGTAAACAATAATGACTTCGATAATAAGTTTAAAAACACAAAGAGGCCCCAAGTGGTGCTGTTTCAGCAGTTATGTTATTACATTTCACTGATGCAATTTATTTCCTTTGGCTCTCTTTCACTTCTAAATAGATTTGGTACATTTCCTTAAAATTTGCGCTGGTTTATATGGTACAGTAAAAGCAGTATCACGCAGTAATCAGATTCAGACCTTGACAACAGACGGGGGAAACTGCATCCTCCAGCATTTTTTTTTTTTTAAAGAGCGTTCATCCTCAAGTTGCTCTTCTTTTGCTGCAATTGTTGAAAACAAGTCAGTAAAATAGTTCAAGGAGCCATTGCCGTGGTACTCAGAGGTTCCTTTCATCTTTCATCTTCTGAAGCTCTCCATCAGCAAAACATCCTCCCAATCTGTCCTCACTCAGAAATGAGGCCCTGAAATACATTAACCATTGGATGGAACAATTGCCCACAACTGTGAAATTATAATATAACACCAATCATTTTAATCCTAGCTGAAATCTCATGAGTATTCGTGTGTATTTTTATGTGAAGTGTGGTTTTACCACACTTACATTTACTTACATTTTGTACAAACTGAAAAGCATAATATTGACAAATTATTTATGTATGAACAATGTTTAGATGTGCAAATGTGTACAAAATCATATTTATGAATATTAAAACTGTGGCAATAATATTTTGATCTATTCTATTCAGTTGTCTGATCAATGATATTATGTTTTCAGTCACATTTATTAAAACGCAGTTTACTCATCTTCTTTAAATGAAATAACATTTTGCTCTGTTCTGTGACTTCTGTTGCAAAGTCATTTCAAAAGATTACTTAATGTTAAACAAGACTACACTTTAAACCTTATACAATTACAGTTATGGTATTAATTTTTAACTTTTTTTTTTTCAAATAACATTTCTTTTGTTTGCCATGGGACACAAAAGGTGTTTTCTAGTCCAATAGTGACTGACAACAGAATCATAAAATAAGCCAAAAAAAGTAATAAATTTTATTTGTGTGCTGTAATTGACATTTTTAGAATCCGCACTTTTTGCGAGAAAAAAATGCGACCCAAAGAAAGATATACTGCACATTTTACGGCAGTAATATCAAAACGTCCATTAGCTTTCACTCATAGATATGCATACGTAGATTGCACATTCGATCACTCCAGACATGTTGGCGCACCCGCCATCTTGGAACAGTAAGAATCAATGAAGTTTCTAGTTGTGAAATCACCAAGATTTAAATTCCTGAAGAAATGGGATTATCTTTCACAGGTAAGAATGTGTTGGTTTGTGTTAGGCCTAGAGGTGTTTACTATGGTTCATTCTAATGTTTTTACTTTTACTATGGTAACTTTTTAATGTTGTATTAACTGATGCCTTCATCAAAATTCAGCAAAATAATCTGCTGAAGTCTATTGCAGATAATAGATATTCATACATGCATCTAATTACGGTTGCAGATGCTCAGTCAACTTGCCCTTTAATGTTCACGGTCTGGCTTTGACTGTTCCAATATGGTGGACGGCAAACAGCCTCTAATGAGGAATCTATGTATATGTATCAATGCTCTCGTTTTCTTCATCACATCATTATATACCACCAGAGAGGACTGCAACTGCAAGACATTTTCATTTCAACTACTTTTGGTACTGCTTTTGACATTTTTGCAATACATTATTGTGATTCCACTTGTCTTTATTTATAACTGTAAATATTTTAAAGAAATGGTAATGGCTACGTTTAGAGGTAGGAGTGGAATCAGCGGTCCAAAATATCATTTTTATAATATATTGTTACTAAAAGTATTTTTCCTACACATTTCTGTCCATTATGTTTTATGGGTTCTTTTTATATTCTCTATGAAATGGGTATGTTTAGGTTTGGGGTAGGGATCTACAATTCATCCATAAAATGGTAAAAGAGCAATTATATGAATATTTTTATGATATAAAAGATTCATGAATATTTTATGTTTCTTTATCTGTAAAACCATAATACTGAATGTGGATGTATTGACAACATTTAGTCGTTTCAGCATTTATCCAAACGTAAAAAAAGATTTTTGCACCTGAAAATATTATGTATTGATACATACTGTACGTAATAATGAGAACAGGCTGGAACTCGCTAGTAGAGCAAATGAATGAGTGAATGAACCCTAATGCTTCTTCCACTTGAATACTTGGAGGACAGTGGAAAGATGAAATTATAAGGAAAAAATTACACAAACTAAATTCAACACTGACTTTCAACATAAGAGGCAAAAATAATGACATTTGCAATCCATTTTTTATTTCATACTATGACATATATCTTAGTGAAACAGGACAAATTAACAAGAAGAAATGTAGGGCAAGACATTAATTTCATCCATCACTGATTAGATCATGACTCCTGTGCTGTCATGTGAATTTTTTTTTTTATAGACTTTGAGCAGCAAAAACATTTGGGTTATTTCTATCAAACGTCAGAGTCAACATAACAATTTACAACAATGACAATTTATTTATGCACAATTCTATATTTTTTTACATGAAATAGTATACACTACAATTGAACAGTTTGGGGTCAGTAAGATTTTTTAAGAAATTAATAGTTGTTTTTTTTCAATGAGGTGCTTTACGTTGATCATAAGTGACAGTAAAGACTTTTACATTGTTACAAAATATTTCTATTTCAAATAAATGCTGTTTTTTCAAAGAATCCTGATATTTAAACACACATACTCACACATGCATATATACAGGTGCTAGTCATATAATAGCATCAAAAAGTTGAAAAAAAAAAGTGAAACTTGTATATTATATTCATTCATTACACACAGACTGATATATTTCAAATGTTTATTTCTTTTCATTTTGATTATTACTAAGGAAACTAAGGAAAATCCCAAATTCAGTACCTCAGAAAATTAGAATATTACTTAAGACCAATACAAAGAAAGGATTTTTAGAAATCTTGGCCAACTGAAAAGTATGAACATGAAAAGTATGAGCATGTACAGCACTCAATACTTAGTTGGGGCTCCTTTTGCCTGAATTACTGCAGCAATGCGGCGTGGCATGGAGTCGATCAGTCTGTGGCACTGCTCAGGTGTTATGAGAGCCCAGGTTGCTCTGATAGTGGCCTTCAGCTCTTCTGCATTGTTGGGTCTGGCATATCGCATCTTCCTCTTCACAATAGATTTTCTATGGGGTTAAGGTCAGGCGAGTTTGCTGGCCAATTAAGAACCTTAATCCTTAAACCAGGTACTGTGTGCAGGTGCCAAGTCCTGTTGGAAAATGAAATCTGCATCTCCATAAAGTTGGTCAGCAGCAGGAAGCATGAAGTGCTCTAAAACTTACTGGTATATGGCTGCGTTGACCTTGGACCTCAGAAAACACAGTGGACCAACACCAGCAGGGTTGAAAGTTGAAAAGGTTGAAAGTCTTTTTTTATTATTCCTTTATGCAGGTTTCTTATTTTGAAAGTTTGTGTTGTCTTCGGCTTCTTTGATTGTTCATTTGTGCTTTGTTGAAGGGTCAGGATTTAAAGGGACTTGCAACTGCCTTTGAGGTGAATGGGAATGTTAACGGTTAGCCGTCTCTAGATATTATTAACCACCTTCATCCTATTAGACCATTTTAAAAAAAAAAAATAACATTAACAGTAGTTACAACTGGTTTCTTTTTGTTCAGGCTCTTGGCATGAAAATAATCTGCAGATCATCTTGTAAATAAAGCTACTCTCAGATGCACAAGACCTGCATTACAATCATGGAGAAATGTAGCGAACTGCTGTATTTCGTAGCAGACCTGCACGACTGTGCTGAATGTCAAGAATCCATCAAGTTCACCGGTATTCAGATTCCACGTATACAGGAGTGAAGTTGATTAATGATGTATCTGGAAAAGATCTGCTCAGACATGACTGAGAGAAGGCATCCCAGATAGATTCTGGGGGAATCAAATATCAACAGGAAACAGAAATACACTTACAAGCGCGAAGGTTGAGTGTGTCAGAGAAATTGTATACAGCTTCCTGACGGAGTTCATTTTTCTCCCCTCCATGTCCTTTTATAGTATTTAGTGAAGATGCTGCAAAACAAATTAGACCCGTGGCCTCTCGTGACCTGCCACTGCATCACTTTAAAGATTGATATGTATCGATGGAGTATGGATATCAAGACAGCAGCTGTCTCGAGTTACCCTCAATTTGAGTGACTTGACTTGAACGCCTGCCCAAACAAAATCTATACTGAATATATTGAAACACGGTTTATGCCACCGCAAATATAAAACAAAAACTGAATAATATCGCACTCTCCAATGAAACCAAACCTTTACAATAGATATTGAATGACTCTCACCTTAAAAAAACAACCAGACAGTGGCATGTTTTCAGCTTATAGTACTCATTCTTTTTGAATGTATGAAGCCCTAGCAGGTGTGTAGAGCACTTTAGTCGATCCTTACATAAACTAGCTGAACGCTGACTTTTATGAACACTTTATGGAGTATTAAGTAAAAGTACGACAGACAGTGTGCGATTCACAGCTGTGATTGTAGAGGGATATAAAGACAGCACTCCTAAAGACATAGTGCAGCAGGAAGGTAATAAAAACTTGCTTCATTTCCACCATCCATGCCTGTCAGAAAAGCAACACCTGAGACTGCAGCTAAACAACAGGGCCTTTTAAATGAGAAATTCAACTCCAAAGGACAGTTCTCAGTCTATTAGCTAATACGATCCACTTAGCTCTTAATTTACAGTCCATCTGTGAAGCATTTGCTTTGTCACCATTTTAGGCCCTAATAAATCACAGTATTAGTTCTAAATGCCACTGATACACCTTTAAAATTCAAACCCTTTTAACGTTTACACAACCATGTCACTAACCACCAAGCAAATCCTGACAAAGACCTGAAGAGACGCTTTTGTTGGCAAATTAAACCAGCAAAGAAACAAATTTATGGGTCTTTTTAGTGTGAAGATAACTAGTGAGCAGTGATGAGTGGAGTACTTAGAATTTGTAGTTGGTTACTGATACCAAATTAGACGACAAAATTGTAGTAATGTAATCCATTAATATAATCAGAATTCTTTTTGATTACTTTTAGATTACTTTTGACCTAACTTGTTTATCTCATTGTTTTCAATAGGACACTCTTGTACCATATTGATATATTCCATATAACATATTCCATTCTTTGTTATATTTAGAGAAGTGCATTAAAGGGATCACCCTCAAGTTGTTCCAACACTACAGAAGATATTTTGATTGATATGGGTAAACAAACAGTTGTGGGGCCCCACTGACTTTCATAGTACAAAAAATCTATAGAATTCAATGGGGTCCATCAACTGTTTGGATACAAACATTCTTGAACATATCTTCTTTTGTGTTCAGCAGAAGAAAGAAATCCATAAAGGTTTGGAACTACTTGAGGGTGAGTAAATTATGACAGAATTTTCATTCTGGGTGAACTATCCCTTTAAATATTACATTCCGTCAAAGTTTCTGTGGTTCATGATGGAACTGCAGGGGGTCAGCTGACAAAAAAATTCTTTAGCCACTACCAAACAGCTAAAGACGCATCTTTTTCATCAACACTTGACTCCAGAGCAACTTACTTACTATTCTAATTCTGTTCTATCTGTTTTTTGTTTTTGTTTTTTATTAAAAAGAACACCTTGCTACATGTTCTGTGCTAACTGGGACTAGTCACAGCACGTGCACTTGTTGCCCTATTGTTGATTTGATTGCTTCTATTGTTCTCATTTGTAAGTCGCTTTGGATAAAAGCGTCAGCTAAATGATTAAATGTAAATGACATGAATTTGTACATTTTAATGTGTTTGAAAGGCAAAAGCCTTCCAAAGACAGCAATGTTAGTAAAACACTTCTTAAAAGTGAAATGATTTCTGTAAATCCAGTGATCAAATGCTGTGTGGGACTCAGTTTTCAATGACAGGCACATAGTGGCTGATCGGTGAGTGCAATTCATCAATTTCAAACTTTATTGATTTTTGTTAACATTAGTTAATAAAAGTACAACTGTTCATTGTTAGTTCATGTCAACATGGTCCATTAAATAAATATTAACGGATGCAACTTTTGATTTTAAAAATGTATTAATAGATGCAGGAATTAAAATCAACTTAGATTAATAAATGCTTTAGAAGTATTTTTCATTGTTCCTTCATGTTAACTAATGTTGTTAATTAGTATTAACAAATGGAACCTTATTGTAAAGTGTTACCATTATGCATGTGTCAAAACACACATAAAAATATCAGAAAACTAAATATAAAAATATCACTAAACTTCTTACTCAATTATTACGTATTTTACATATATTAGAGTATCACATTATTACCTTAGCAACGTGTGCTGACATCAAACATCAATCAATTACGCGCCACTGTGTGTTTTCTGTAGTTTCAGATTATGTAGAGCATCAAATCAAATCATTCATTTGTTATGTTGATTAGAATGCTGTCTTAGAAGGTTGCTGCCTATGTAGAGAGTAAACAACAAGGAAGCTCACTACTGTTTTTAAACCAAGATTATGTTCCTTATCTACATAATTCGCAATATTTATTTTTATGACAACACACATTTTATCATTTGAACTTAACAGATAAAACACAATATTCCCCTTTTATTCACAGAGCCACAGGCATTTCCAGTGTTATGAGGTGAAGTTACTCCTCTGTAAAACAAAGTACAATTAAATCTCTCAATAAAACATGCACTACAAACCTCTCCCCTGTTAATCACATCTTCAAACAGTCTAAGTTTCAGGGTTTTTAATAAATGCAGGTTAACCAAATGCCCTCTAGACCCACAGGAACCTCTTTCATGTAACTTAGACAATAAATAAATATATAAATAAAATGACACTGCCTTTTCCAGGTCTACAAATGCTGGGATGTGCAAATGAAGACAAGCCATTTACCCTGATGAAGAGGAATTAAAAATAAATATGAATGTTGGTGAAATCCCCTTAACTGCTTTAACTCTGTCCACAGTGTGTCCGCTTCAAAAGAAAAGCTTAATTGAACCATGGAGCTAACAAACAGCTTGAACTTGCTATCTTACCATATAGAATCTGGCCTGTACTTTACAACTTGCTTGATTTTATTTGTGCAAATTCGTTCAGAGAAAAATTACGATGCTAATCAGTATTGTAAAAGACAATTTTAAAGACATGCAAACTGAAAGTTTAAACTGACTGCAACTCAGAAAAATACTGAAGATAGGCCTACTTTATTCTTTTGTTAAGATTTACTTGTACAGTGAAAAACAAGAACCCACTATGTGGCTGTAAATGTGCTTTATTATGCGACTCTTATTTACCATCCATTCACCGTAAAAAAAATTCCACCTTAAGCTCAGTTGCTGCCTTAAATTTTTAAGTATAATCAACTAATTATATTGGACTGACTTTTATATTAAACGAGTTGAATCTTGTATAACTTATAAAAAAGTTGAAACTGCTTTTTATTTTGATGAGTTTAATGTATAAACATAAGTTGTCAGTACTAATCATTTTTTTACAGTGAGTTTCTCATACAGAATATTGCGAAGACGCAAAATATTTGGAGTAATATTTACTCATCTCTCTCAAAGAACTAAATAAATATACTTTGACTTTATGAGATCAGATATTTGCTATTCATTTGCTTTTTAGATGAAAACAGCACAGAGACTGAAAAGGGGATTTTTTTTTTTTACAAATACAGTCTACTTTAGGAGTTGAATAATTAAGAATCAGGATGTTTGGATTTGGATCCTCAGATTTTCCTTGAGACGCTAAAAGATTTAGTTTTATTTTTTTGCACAGTGAAGTGAGGTCACTTTTTAATGACTGAAGGAAAGTGGCATAGATTTAAAGTTATAAAGTTATAACTTCTAAAGTTATTTTGGAGACATCTGACAGTTGATCTGACTGACTTTACAATCCATGGGCTGAAAGTTCACTCATCCTCTATTTTTCTAGCAGTTTGTTTCTCTTTTTGACCATTTTAGGGCTTTCTGCTGTGAATAAGATACTGTTCAGACATGAAAATACTTCAAATCATGTGGCTTATTTAGTAGAGGTGTGCTGTTACTTTTCTAAGTTATCAAATGTGAGTTTTGCTATAGCTGCAGCTCAAACAGTAGTGATAGCAACAGGTCAAGGTCATAATTTAAATTCCCAGAGAATGCATGACTCGAATGCAATATAAGTCACTTTGGATAAAAGCCTCTGCCAAATGCATAAATGTAAATATAAATGTTTTGCCTGGTAGACAATTAAAAGGCTGGAAAAATCCCACAGGCCCATATTAAAGGAGCAACCAGAGTCAAATGTAGGAACCAGGGGCCTCATTTATAACTGTTGTGTACGCTCAAAACAGGCCCTGGAACGGGCACTTCCTACGCATAAGTTGTGATTTATAAAAACAAACTTGACTGGAAAATATGCGCATCTATACCGAAATTCTGACCTGTGTGTATGAACATTTTGGAGACGATAGTGAGCTGAAGGACTGACGGCAGATGAAGGAAAATCACTTTAAATCCTCATTATGAGTCCTAATCATAAACACAGTGCATGTTCACAATAACAGATTAAATAAATAAAATAATGATTTTTTTACATTTGATATACACATTTAGATTAAATATGCCATGCTCATTAATGGAGTTAAGACCTTAAATTACATGAAATCCAGAAGTTACAACATTTTTATAATCTAATAAATAGAAATATTTGTAGTGGATGCAATGCTTTTGAACACTTTTCCTGTGACACGCTATTTTAATGACAACGAGGAGTGATAGACGCTCAATAATTCCTCGTTAAACTAAACTGTAGATATCATGTCATGCCCAAATATTTTTAGTGAGAACGATGAGCAGTGATGGACACTTACATCGATATTATGGCAGACACTGCTGGATTTGGTGGTCGAACGGTCCATTGTCCAGTTTGAATATGTCCAATGATAATAGCTTACTGTACAAACAGTAAACTGCCTGGAAGTGTTGATGTCATCTTTAAACAATTATGAAAAATACCAATGTATTTGAAGTATATAACTTGAAGAAAATGGTAATGTTTCCTTACTTTGTCAGTGACGCTCCGAGTCAGACAAATGTATTTACACAGCAATAAATAAGAAGGCCTCTGTTTCCACTAAAACTAGCAAATAGGGTAAACATCCTAAAAGATATGTTCACCTTGTCAGCAAAACTGCATAAATTTGATTTGATTTGAAATTTTAGACCAATTAAAATACTATTTTGCCAGTGGAAATGAATGAATCAACTCTATTCTAAAAAGTTTATGTGAGAAGTATTTTATACAATTTTGTTTTCATGGATATTTTGATATATTTATAACATAACAAGGATATTGGATGATTTTTAGCAACACTGTAAAAAAAATCCACAAAAACTGATAATGTACTGGCAGAAAATTACCAGGACATTAATTTCCGTTAACACTCCTAAAACACAACGCAATGAAGTTCAAAATTCAAAATACAGGTATTAAACCTCTATAAAAAATACAGAAAATTGCATTAAATTAATACAGTACATTGTGCCACATTTTTACAGTTTGTTTTTATTATTATTATTTTTTTTAGATTGAATGTAATGTGTATGGAACACAAATGGCATTTAGCCTATCATCCCTATCTAATATTTTCCTATGTCCTGTACCTTTGTTGATGTTAACCATGGTGTCACATGGATGGGAATATACATGGAAATGATATGCAGATGAGGTTATGCATAGTAAAACGAGGTATTGTAAGCTCCATATTAGGTGATTTCGAGGAGGAGAAAGGGTGGAGATGCACGTACGCACAATCTTCCACTGACTGGGATTTATAAAGGGATTTTTACGCAGGTTCAGCCATATGCATGGTTTTATAAAACTTTTGTGCGTATGCAGAATCTAGCTTTTGTGCGTATATGTACACTTTTAGGATGAAATCTACAGAGAGTTTATAAATGAGGCCCCAGAATATCAAAGAGACTCGTGGTGGAGTGTTTTGTCTTTGCAACCACCTAGCAACCAGAGCCTCATAGAAACCACATATCAATTCCCAGAAAACCGCTCGCAACATCCTGGCATATAATAAGTATATAATAGTGTATAATAGAAGTATATAAAAGTTTATAATAGATTTGAAAAGTATTGAAGCGCAATATCTTTCATTCACAGCACCTATATTACAAAGAGTGCCGATACAAAAATCGCCTTACAAAAGGACCCTAATCTTCTGATATAAGTTGCTCCACCCAGTTCCACCAGCGAGAGCCACTTGCGAGGGCTGTGGCAATTCAAGCAAATGTATTTTTTATGAATTACACTGTTGGGAAGAGTCTTGTAAATTACATCACTGCAAGGCATAGTGTCTTTGTGATAAATATAAATATATATCTAGAAGAGAAAAAAATAAACAGTGTTCAGCAAAAACAAACATCCCCAGTAGCTACGGGTTGTGCTGTACTGAATTTGGCAGCAGTGAAAGCTTAGGAACAGCTTGTGAAGGATGCGCTCTGCACTTCCCATCGGCACCACAATCTGGCTGAGTGTGTCCCAGCGGACACCATCCACAGCACCACAACGAAATCGGTTCACACCTATACGCTTACGTGTGCAAACTTCCCTGCTGTGCTTGACCTTAAAAAACAAACACTCGCACACAAACAACCACAAGACGCCTGCAGAGAAATATGTCCTCATCAGGCTCTGTAATTTCATCTTAATGAACAGAAACATGCCATATTCAGAACTAGTGGATGTCAATCAAGAATCATGAACAAAAGCTTATGCTTAGCTTAGATGGATTAAAAGAATGAATCTGCACCCAATGCTGATTTGAATCGTGTTGCTAAAAAAATACATTAAAAAATTTATTTACATAAAAAATCTCAGGTTACACTTTATTTTGATAGTTCACTTTATACTTTAGCCATAACTACATGTCACTAACTCTCATTAATTTGCAACTACAAGTCAACTAACACTCATTAGACTATTTGTAGACTGTTAGGGTTAGTAGAATAAGTTGACTTGCAAAGTTACTTATAGTCAATGTCTGTCGGAGGACCATCAAATTAAAATGTTAGCAGATATTAAGCAGACAGTCTACTAATCCTCTACTCACTAGTTGATGTATTTGCAAAGTTACTCAGAGTTAGTAGAATTGTAAGAGTCGCAAAGTAACTTCTCTTCAAAGGCTGTTATAACCTCTGCTCCCCTGGACGACCCTAGTGGAGATGGTGTCTGTAGCTCTCTTCAAGCTTCAAAGACAGCACAGGAAGGAGGGGGGTGAGCCATGATCACCAGTCATGTAGTCTAGAAGCTACTACAAAAATTGCAATACACATTGGAAAGGACAATGGCTCCATTTTACCCACAATCAAACTGTCCCAACTGTATATTTTCCATGTGTTATGCATGTACCTATATGCCATATTAGCTTAGTTCTACCTCTGCAGTTGTGGTAGTGAAACTCCCCAGTGCTTATATCCAGGTGTATGCATTACTGTTTTAATGTTTGCAGACCCCGTCTGTTTAGTATTGATATAATCCTCTTCTTGTGTCTTAATTTATGGTGTATAGTCTGCTACTATAAAATGCATCGTACCATTTTTAGCATACTTTGGTGTACAACTGTGCAAATTCTCCAGACAACCATAAACATGCAAAAAAAAAGGTGTGAATGGAGAACAAAGAAACTTTCTCCCAGTCATCTCTGATTGGTCACCTCACTAAAAATGGGTGTGACTTGATAGGGCTTTAAGAATTCCCTGGACATCTTAGTTCGATCTCTTTGAGACACCACACTTCTTGACTTTTTCCTGAAACTTACCTTCAAGTTAACTTCGTTGGATTCAATGTGGACCATCCAGAAGAACTCAACAAAAGCTTCACCACTCGCCTAATGAAATCATCAAAAATTTCCAAACTTTACTGCATCTGCACATGTTCAGCAACTGTAGTCAATGCAAGTAACCGTTTTGCAGCCTGTAGATGCATTGGCCCCTTGTTGAAGGTGATTCTGTTTCTTTGATGAATCTCATGGGCTGTGGTTAAGTGATTGTAAATCTTGGCATTCTTTGTTCTTCTCTCTCTTCATTCAGTTCTCTTTCTTCTGTATACAATCTTTGCTTAGTTAGTATATACCCGTAGTTTTATTATTAAACCCATTAGATCCATGTTTGATTGTCTCTGTGTTCGCAGCTCACAAATCAAAGTCTCATTTTATATTTTATATATAAAATGATTTATTGATATAAAATTATATAAAATGCATTTTATATCAATCTTTTATGCATCCTCTTTTTATTCCTGACTGTTTTAATGCATTCTAAATCTTCATATTTCTCTGGTAAGAGGCAAAAATTAAAGTTAGAGTGGGGAGTGATCCATGATCCATTGAAACTCTGCGATGACTAATGTGGGACATTAGTGTTCCATTGTTGTCGGGGACTACAGAGAGTAGTGGGTTTGAGTGAAACAGAAGTCAGGGACCAAATTTACTGAGCGCAGACTGAGGGCACTCCTAGAGCTCTACCTGGCCGATTTTAGGTGAAAAATTGGATCCGTTGAAGATGTCCAACAGATTATTTAGGTGGCAAAATATCCACAGACAACAACCAACATGGGAAACAACCAACATGGGAATTTGGAACAAAAGTGGGCAACAAGTCTTAATGTAACCCCTCTACCCGGGTCCTACTCGAACCCGAGTCTTCTGGCGTGGGAATCAGATGCTCTAACAAGGAGGCTAAAGGAGGTTACATTAAGATTTCAACACTATTAAAATTTAAAGAAATTAAACTAAAAGTATTTTAAAGTAATATAATTTATACAAATTTATAATGAATTCTCATAATAATAATAATAATAATTAAAAAAATAATACATTAAAAAAAAAACAACAACTTCAAAATCAATCAATGAGAAAAGTTCCCCTAATAGAAAAATCATCTGCGTACAGTACACTGAAAACCACCTACAAGATATGTGGCCTACAATATACTGCAACACTTGGATCTATGTCAAGTCACTGACACATTCAATTCTTGTTGGAGGGTTGTGTGCTTAGGCTTCGTTAGAAGACAACTAATAGGAACAGATCGCAGAGAGCACACTTCCCCTCCTCTAAGTTTGTTTGAGGCAAGAACAGCTGTTCCAAGCTCCAGAGGCACTGGGATTGAATCGTAATGAACCAGTCCTGTAGTTCGTCAAACGGCGCTGACAGACACAAAACAGAAGAAGACTTGCTACTCACTGTAACACAATGTGTCACTGAGTCAATGATCAAAGAGGAGACAGGCTTTTAAAAGAGTTCAAATGGCCCATCCAAAACCTAAAGCTCATTTGAAACACTGAAAATATGGTGTTTGATCACTAATATGAATTTATTTAGTCTATATGAATTTCTAGTAGACTATCAGAAAGACGCTCTTGTCAAGCTCAAGTTAAATGACAAGAAAATAAAATATGAAAATAAAGAGCTAAAGGTAGCTATTACTCACAGTTAGTTTACACTGATGTCAACTTGATATTTTAACCGTCTTTTGAAATTTGATTATCATTATACAAAACGTCACAGAACTTGTCCGATTCATTGCTAACACTCACTGATGTTTGTATCGTTGTTGTCCCTTCTTGTCAGTGTGGATCTGGCTTTTGTTTAAAGGATATTAAAAAAGATTAACAGAATGAAAAGTGACAAAAACGGTTTAAATATTTAAACCATAGTATTTAAAATTAAGCTCTATGTTCACTTAACAGTGATAGTGAAAACAGAAAACTGTGATTTCCAACTCTAAAAACTGAGTTCTTCTGTTTTATCCAATTTATTGACACAAACAGGAATATGAAAATGCACTGGATTTGTTTCCACAAAAGTCTATTATCATCCTGAGAAAAATTCCTTTCTAAACAGCCTTTGCTCACCCTAAAAACATCAAAAATCATGGATTGCAAAATGAAATAAGTGTGTAACATAAGTGTGTCAGTGAATTAATTGCTGTAGACGGAATGTATCATATGGGAATTGTGCTGTCTCCAGCATGATCTTCCACTATTTTTTCTCCCTTCTCCAGGAATATCATAAGAGAATGTTATCAAGGGAATTTGCAGGTATATTCAGGCAAGAGCTTGCCCTTAAAAAACGAGAAGTCCCACTGAACTGTACTTGAATCTGAGAGCCTGCACCATAAGACTCATTAAAACACTGCACCACAAAGGAATCAACAGTCCTGTGTACTACAGTACAAAAGTGGGGAGCATGTTCCTTTCTTTCAAAATGAAATTACAGGGTTTGAGCCCAAGGGAGAATATGCTACACTTATTGCTCTCTTGAAATGAACCAGAAGCAAAAACATTCAAAAATATAGAACATCCACCAATGGACGTTTCACATCAACATGAAATCAGAACTTACCCTATTTACTTTCTTAATGCAAGGTCCAGCTTATTGTAAACAATTCATCAGTGTACTTCATTGCAAATAAATAAAAAAAGAGCCCAATATGTTATGACAAATGTAGTCTTTGTTGTCATAAAATGTGGACTCTACCAGGGTTGTGCGCCATTCAGAGATTAATAATGAATGTACATGTGTACATTCAAATGTTTTTTTGTTTTTTTACATTTTCAAATTTCTTAGTGTAACATTAGAGTGTAATGTTGCTGTTTGACCATGAAAAGGTCCGCAAAGTTACAAAGTGCAAACTCACCCCAAAGGGTGAGATGCCTGAAATGCCTTGATTGTATGTCACAATATTTCTCATTTAAATAATTCTCGCCCAAAGCGTGTGCAAAATAATGGGGATGAGGCCTGGATGAGTTGTGTTGAAACCCACGGTTATCTCCAAAACATGCTCAAAGCGGTTGACTAATCACAACACACTGGTCCAGCTGACCAATTAGAGCACATTGCGCTTGCCGGTAGGAGGGGCTTCATAGAGACAGGAACTAAATAGTGTAGTGTTTCCCAAAAGCATCATAAGCCTAAGTTGACCATAGCTCCATTGCTGGCAACTTAGGCTTACGATGCTTTTGGGAAACACTACCCAGAGCGGTACTGACAGACTGGGAAGAGAGGTGCTGCAACAATGTCAAATATGTGAAAAAATAATGTGTTTTTTGAAAAATCAAGCATGAAAATTCACCTGAACTGAGGTAGAAAACAGGATTCAATTTGAATTTTATTTAAAAAAGTAGAGTTAGAAGTACAATTCAACGAAATTCAAAGAAATTCATAAACTCAAAGTTTATCTACACTTTAAAAATATTTTTTACAAGAAAATACCATTGCAATTTGTCAAAATATCATGCATTTCAATGTACTTGCTGTTTGTATTTGTTTGTGAAATTCACCCCAGTTCTAAATGAAAATTGTTTATACACTTTTTTGGATGGATGGATGGATCATTACCTACTTTAATTTGTCTTTAGTTGACATCATATATTCATCAAATTTAATAAATGTTTTTTTTTTTGTTTTTTTTTGTGGACCATGGTGATTTCCTAGAATGTGTCACAGATCTGCCAGGCTCACAACCAATCACAACGCACACCATCACCAGAGTACTGATCACGCTCACCTGCATCTCATCAACCAATCACTCACAAGCTTTATAAGCACACACCTTACCTCACCTCATGGTCCGGTCTCATTCATATGAAGAGGATGTACGCTCTATGCTCCCGTTGATTACCTGCCTGGTCTCCTGTGCCGATGTTTCCTGGTGTCATCTGCTCCTCACGCAATTTTATTCTACCTGTTTGTACATTGGACATTCATGACTGTGGATGTTACTTGGTCTTCTGAGGTGTGTGCATTCTATTGACTGGTTTCCCGGGATTACAGATTACAACATCTGTAAAAACAAGAAACTTTGTTAATATACCATCATACTTGTCGATACAATGTCCATTAACTACCAACTTACCTGTTTGTGCCTCATTGCTGTGAATAAACTAACTTTATTATTTATCATCCTATGCTTGAGTGTCATTCCGTAACAGAATGCAGTTGAGTATATTATTTTCTTCTTTTCATTCTGGTTCAAATTCCAATCCAAATTCACATTCTGGCTGAAAGGGAGCCAACTGTTTAATCTTGAATCACTATATGTGCTGACTAAACATTTCATTTCAAAAGCATTTGCATTAATCTCTTCCTTTGCTGCCATGAAAAGTCCACCAGATTTGCATCCAATCAGACACAGAGCATCTTTTAAACATGTAGTATACATCACATAAAATAAATTGAGATGTGGAAAAAAAACAGTGACTACCACTATATTTTGTTTACACTTTACAATAAGGTTCATTAGTTAACATTAGTTAACATGAACTAATAATGAACTGTAATTTCAACATTTACTAATAATACATTATTAAAATCTTGTTATCATTAGTTAATCCACAGTGAACTAACATGAACAAACAATGAACAACTGTATTTTCATTAACATTATTATACTAACAAAGATTAGTAAATACAGTGACAAATATATCGCTAATGGTTAGTTCATGCTAGTTAATACATTAACTAATGTTTAACTATAATGAACCTTATTGTAAAGTGTTACCTATATTTTAAATAACACCAACGGAGTAATGCAAATACTAGTTGTATTTTGAGTCACTGAGCTCATCATCTCAAAATTCAATAAAAGTGCACTAAATGTCAATGTGATCGTTTTCATTGGAAAGGAGAGATGGCAGAGCAGGAACGCTATCTATGAGAAATTTCAATCATTGAAACAGGTTATTGCCAAATCCCGCATCTGTTGGTATGCAATTACGTACGTTTCAACTCGGATGCGCTCTGGGACAGGAATCAATAATGACCAATTAAATGTATTCATCAGGGAAAAGGGCGAGGCATTTTACAACCCTGACAATCAGAAATAACAAGTACTGGTTTGCATCATGTGAGACGCACAGAAAAGGAAAACACAATCAAATAATCCTGCATCCTGGAAGTTTGTCTCTTCTCTTCCACGAAAGCCAACAATCTTCTTTGTGTGCATGCCAAGCTCTTCATAAATGACATAATCTTCAGCAGCGAGCGTATTGGGTCATTTGCAGCAACAGACATGAAACATCAGCGGCCTGAGCAAGCAGTCTGTACCCAGATTACTGCGGCATGCTGGAAACAAACACTGACTTCACATTCTTTGATATGTGGCAGCACATTCGCACTCTGATCACAGCAGAGCGTGTGCACAAGCAAGCAGTGTGCTTGACATGGCAGAACCAATTTCTAAGAAGATTACAGATTACTTCAAATGAAATAGGCCTAATTTCTCAAGTGAACAGAACAGATACAAGAGAATAATTCTAAAGGTTGAACGCTTTCAAAAAATGACATGCAAATTATTCTAACGTCATTCTCATTATGGCCCAAAATAGATGAGGTCAAAGAAGTGACTGTACATCTAATATTACAAGTCTGTCCTTGGAGGAATAAACTGATACCTAAAAAAAAAACACTAAGAGCAACTTGTAATTAAACGGTTTTTTTACTACTCAAATCGCATGGAAGTGGGCAGGCCATGTCCCATTAAAGTAAAAATGTCTTCACTCGCACACTGGAGAGAAAAATTCATAGATTTGTGCCGCTCAAACACTTCCTCACCATCTGTAACTGACAGCTGTGAAGATGTGCAAATGAAGCCCAGCAGTCTTCCGAGCAGACTGAGAAGATTTGATAAGCTGAATGATTTATCTGGTTTACTGAACTTATCATTTACATATACATATATAAACTGGCGGGACCCAAAATTCTGAGAAGAGGAGTGCAAATGCTTCTGTTTTGCATTATATAAATGTAATTGATAAAAACAAATTAACAGCATAACAATTTGAGTGAAAATTTCAGTCACACTTTAGATTAGGGTACAATTATCACTATTAACTAACTATAAACTACGACTTTTGCCTCAATAAACTCATAATTACTGCATATTAATAGTTTGTAAGGTAGTTGTTCGGTTTAGGTATGGGTTGGGATTAAGGGATGTAGAATATGGTCATGCAGAATAAGACAATAATATGTGCTTTATAAGTATTAATAAGCAAGTAATTTCCTAGTAATATGCATGGTAATAAGCAACTTAATAGTGAGAATTGTACCCTGAAGTGTTACGAAAAGTTCACATAAATACAAAAAAAACGGAATGTCTCAGATTTGTAATCAGATTTAAACCTGAAATATAATAAATAAGATAAAAATATCTTTCTTTTCCCAGACTCAAGTCAAATGAACTCCACAAGATCCATGTTTCTGTTTGTTTGTTTGTTTTATAATGTTCAATTTATAGCACCATTACTAAGAAAGCTAGTCTAACAAAAAACAGTATTGCCTTTAAATATATAACAGTATACACTATGATTTCTGGCTAATTATTTCTGAAGGATCATGTGACACTGACCACTGGAGTAATGGCTGATGACATTTCAGCTTTACTATCACAGCAACAAATTAGCCTACATTTAAAAATATATTAAAATACAAAACAGTTCTTTTTGCTATTATATTTCACAGTATTACAGTTCGACTGTATTTTGGATCAAATAAATGCAGCCTCGGTGAGCATAAAAGACTTCTTTCAAAAACATAAAAAAAAATCTTACTGACCTTAAACTTGTAAATGGTAGTGAATATATATGTATATATATATATACATACATATATATATATATATATATATATATATACATATATATATATATAACAATTTCTGCTTACTTTCAGTTGTACATTGAATCCAAGTTTTCAATGTGGTCTCAGACTTTGAGGTATAATTTATGCAGATGTTTAGTGTTGTTTATGCTTCAGAGATGTGGCAAATAAATGTCTTAGCCTCTCGTCTTTTTTCTCACCTTAAACAACTTGTTAAACGCATACCATCTCATCTGAGAATCAATCGCTCTCTCTGAATTTCATATTTCACTCCCATTAGCATTCGCGCTCTCTTACCACATTAGTATGGGACCACTAAAGGAGTGCATTAATACAATCTCAGAAATAAAATGTATGAAACATCCTTGACTTGCATTTTGTGGAGGCAGGCAATCAATAAGAACAGAATTATAGTGCAGTGGAGTGAGAGATTTTAATCTGGGACTAAATATCATACAGTGGATTAGTTTTAGATGCTTTCATACCCCCAGTGTTCTTCATGAAATATGGATAAGGCAGGGAGAGGATTATGAAAAATAAAGGCATTTTCTCAAACCTGCCTCCATGAGACAGAGATCAAAAATGGGAGATAATAGGCGGCTAAAGGATTTCTCCTCGCTGTTCCGCAGCAGATGAAGCACGGCTCCTCGGCCCCTGGTTTGGGTTCTAGATTAATGAGAAGCCCCCCTGGTACAATACCTTTCAGCAGTGACAGGGCACTTCCTCAAGAGACTCTGCCTTCCTCTCTCTGGGGCATATCTCATGGTCACTCCTGCTATGATGAGCTAAGAAGCTTTTATAGAAGGGGAAAAAACATGCAAATGCGCGAGCGTCATTTACATACAGAAAGATTATAAAGGTGACATTGATACAGCACTGATACGCTGTAATCCTTCCCAAGTCCTTGGACAAGCTGTTTCCTGTGTGCTTGTTTCAAGGAGGCATTTCAACCTTCTTGGCTAAAGACTGAAAAGACGAGGATGTAATTAGGGCCTCTTTTTCCCTGTGTGATCTAACAATACAGATATAATGGGAAATCTGTGTTAGTTCCTTGCAGCTTGTGAACTGTAACTGCTTCATAGTATTACATGAAAGAGGATGATGTGTATAAATATTTATGAGGAGGCAAACACAATCCTTTTTTGGAATGTATATGGCATTGCTGCCCTTGTCACCTACACGCATGTCTTGCCCCGGGTGAAACAAACGACCTTTTGCCTGGTATGTGTGATTTGTTTTGTGCAAAGGCCTGTCTGTGAACGTGCATGTAAAGTTATATAAGCTAGTTTAAAACTACAACTTGCCGTGCAACAACCTACTTAGTACGTTAAATTATACATTCAAGCCACCCTTTAGAAGTAGTTACGGTACTAAGAGAAAGGAAACTGTCAACTTCATAATAAATAAATGAAAATATAGCAATATATTTAATGTTTACAAGAACAATGTTAATTAGCTTGCTATCAGCATTACAGTTGAATACAGTTAAATACGTCTACACAATAAAATGTTTATAAGATTATTTATATAACATTTACATTTATTCATTTGGCAGATGCTTTTATCCAAAGCGACTTACAAGTGAGGAATACAACAAGTGATTCATCATGAAGAGACAAATATACACAAGAAGTGCTCACAATACAAGTTTCAGACGTTGTTAAGAGTAGCATATGCTAGAATAGGGAGGGGTTAGAGGAAAGGATAGTTTTTTTTTTTTTTTAACTGAGCTGACCATTAAACTATTACTCGTAGTAGTAAGTTCTACAGTCTACAGTCAAATCTACAGTCAAGCCATAGATAGATAGATAGATAGATAGACCCAATAATGCATGTAGGTCAGAATTAGGCTGATTCCCATTGATTATTAATATGCAACAAAGATGCCTCAAATTCTGGATGCATCTAAAATCAACACAGAATCGCTACATTTTAAAGCATTACAAACCCAAGAACTGAACGTTCCCTGAAAAGTCCCCTCAGTCAGCTGCTTATGAGACTTACCCATCTGATCAACTCTACTAACACTAACCAGTCTCAGACCAGCACTGCTTCTCATCCAAACCTCAAAATAAACCAAATTATCAAACGATCTAAAAATACATATCTGGGACATTGGAATCAGGAAACTAAAACAGAAAGTAAATTACAATTCCATCAAACTCTAAAATCAAATTATGAATTAGAATAATATCTCCAAAATGTCAAAGACACAAAGCAGAGACGGATCCTGACCAAGTACAGGGTCAGTGAGCACAGTCTAGCCATCGAGACCGGCAGACAAAGAAAGAGCTGGCTACCCAGAGAGCAAAGGGTGTGTGTTCACTGTAGGACAGGAAAGATCAAGAGATGCACTTCCTTCTTCACTGCCACAAATACAAAGATCTCCATTTAACCAAACTCAGTAACTCAATAGAGAACTTAATAGAACAAATAAAGATAATATTAGGAGAGGGACAGACAGCAGCACTGGCTGCGAGATACGTTTGGATGTGCTACAGACTGAGAGACAGCAGGTAAATGTGTGTGATGTGTGTGAGTGTGTTTCCCTACCGTCCACCACAGTCACCCTCAGTATGTGTTTATATGTTCAAACACTGTGGTAAAAAAATTTCAGACATGTTCTGATTTCTTACACTTTTTATTTTAGTTTAAGTTATGCTATAATATTTTCTTCTATTATTTTGATGTTTTTATTATTGTTTAATGTATATACTGTATATATTCCAAGCTTTGACAATATTGTATTATTTACAGTCATGCCAATGAAGCAATTGTGAATTTAGATAGATAGATAGATAGATAGATAGATAGATAGATAGATAGATAACTCACAATAAAATCTCACAATTAAAAGGTTTTTTTTTTCCTAAAAAAACCTCAAACAAATCCGTTTATGAGTCAGTTAATTTATGCAAATCATCTGAACGACAATTATTTTGATTCATTCAAAATAAAGTCTTACATTAAATACAGCAATGCGGCTCTCATTGCTGTGTTCAAACAAGCGACAAACCAGAAAATGAAGTTAATAACGATGGTACTTTTATTTAATTAGCTCAACAGCTCCTACATCAGAAAATCAGGGGAACAAATGGAGATCAGAGCACGTAAATGCATCAAAAAAGAAACCCAAATGGGCCAAGAGTCAAACTCTCAAACAAAATGTTCTCAAATTAAGCTTAAGCACATAAAACAGAATTTGACTTATGGGTAGTCCCTCAGAGATAATTAGCTTTGTCTAAAAAAATTCTCTATTCTCTTGCAAGATGAATTAAAAAGCGAGGAATCAATGAACATCTTTGTCTGTTAATGCCCTTTAGTGGCACAGATCAGAAACAGTGATTACAATTAGATGTGTAATTGTCTTAGGCAAAATACAGCTGGCGACGGAGATCGATGGGGAGGGTTTTAAAGGGACGCGTGATAGGGAGAAAGATAATAACAGTAATCAGACTGTCATTATACAGATAATTCTGATTTTACCAAGGACCTCAAGGTCTCTACTGTGCATCTTAAAATATTAATATTTTCTTGAAATTGCAGCCGGGGTCATTTTATTGAATGCCTCAAGTGAAAATGCGCTGTAAACAAGCTTGCTGGGTGGTTGACACTTCTCAACTGGGTACAAAATATTTATGCCACATTCGTTGAGCCTTCTGCAGGAGATGGCTTATCTACACAAGGTAAATGAGCTCAGACGGTGCCAAGAACAGTTAAGTTGAGCTCAACTAGCATATCACATCATCTTCTCTCAAATCCCAACGTAGGTCAAACCACGTCGTCCCAGTGATAAACTGGCCAGTGCTTCACGGTCACCCCTAAACCTATGATTTAACAGTGGAGGGGATTCTCTTCTCATTGGTAAAGTCTGCTCTCCAAACAAAGCTTCCTGGCCGTACCCATCCGTGCATCTGTTTAATTGTTTCCGCAAATATATCAACTGAAATGAGCCAAATTGCAGTTCACCCTGCAGTGATTTCATACAAACAAATTGTGTTATCCATTCTCTGTTGATGACCATGGAAAACTATGAAGGGAAAGTCTGAAATGATGCATTCAGATTTGAAGTTTTTTTGTGTGAACAATTAGTCATCTAAACGGCTTAACATTCAAGACTCTTTCGAAAAAACTCTCCAAATGGACTGCGCACCATTATTTCACCTCATGACTATGTATACTCCTATTTTCAAGATATACTCAGTTAACTCTACTGTAATGGATCTCATTTAGGCAAGCAGAGAGGCAGTTCTCCAGGGCCCTGCTGTTCAGTTCTGAGTCACACTCTACACTGTGACTTCTATTCTCCATACATACCCGTATAATAGCTGCCTGCCAATCAATAGCCTTGATCGATACACTCTGAAAGTCGTATGTAGACACACCAGGCTTCTTTAGGAATACAACATATTTGCAAATGCATGCCACATTCAGGAGCTATAATAGTTGTTTTGAAAAGCCGTGTTTATCTTCTTACCAAATTATTACCATGGTAACCTGACAAGAAATTACTCAAGACTCAGAAGATGTAGTTAACGAGCCAACACAATGATCGTGTTTTCTTTGTTATTTTAAGTCAAGTATGTTAGGGATTTGAACCTTAGTTTTTTCACTTATACCTCTTTTTTTTTTTTTTTTTACTTCTTCTTTTTTTTCTTTTTTGAAAGAAAGAAATTAGTACTTTTATTCAGCTTTGACTACCATAGGAAATAAACAATTCTATGGCAGTCAATGGGGGGCCAGATCTCCTTGCTTACAAACAAAATATATTCCTTTGTGTTCAGCAGAACAAAGAAATTTATACAGGTTTGGAACAACTTGAGTAAATGATGACAATTGTCATTTTTTTGGTGAACTATCCCTTTTATAATAGAAATAATTTTTTCTTGAGCAGAAAATCAGCATATTACAATGATTTCTGAAGGATCATGTGACACTGAAGAATGAAGTAATGATGCTGAAAACTCAGCTTTGCCATTACAGGAATAAATTACATTTTTAAATCTACTAAAATAGAAAACAGTTATTTTACATTTGTAATAACATCAAATAATATGATTTATTTGATCAAATAAATGGAGCCTTGGTGAGGATAAGCGACTTTACTCAAAGTATATGGAGAAAAATAAATAGATTGAACAATACAAATTGGCAGTTTGATCTAAAATTAATGATAGACAACGGCATAACCTCTTCGCTGACAGAGCTAGGGCACTAGAGCGGAAGTGCTTAGTTGATGTAGAGGGGTGAATAACGCAGTATAGACTACATGACGCTGCACTAAACGCCAACACCGAGGAGCTCAACAGAATCAAAGTGCTGATAGATTGAGAGCTTTACAGCAAAGAAAAAGGGGTCATCAGAGGCTGAAAGGAGTTGTGCATGCATAAACAGCACTGCTGGCCTCAGTTTATTCACTGCTGTCGGTCGGTTGGCTCAAGGAAACATCTTTAATAAAATGTGCCCTACTCTGTCGCTCCAGCTGCGGTTCTGAGACTCATGAACACGCTCAACTGATTTAATATGGATTTCCACATATGGATTTAATTTTGAACAATTTATCTTTTTATAAGGAATCTCAGAGAGGTGGAGAGAGAATGATCTTACTTGATGATCAGCAGTAAAGGTAGATGATGGTCATAGATGCAGGCTTTCTCCTGATTGTCATGGCAAAATGTTTACTGATCAAAGCACTGGCCAATCTTTGTCTTTTTCCCGCTCTACATCTCTCTCACCTTCTCTTTCTGAATCTTCTTGCTGGCATTAGAATTCCTTTGAACACTCTAATGCCCCATCAAGGATAAATGTTAATTAGACTTGTTTGTAAACTGGAACCCTTCTACGGCTCACTATTTGTGAGGATTAAACGCATGATACGTTGGCCTGTTAAATATTAACGACTGTTTCCTTGCACTGAAAGTCCTCCAGAAGATCTTTTTTGGGGGATTCTCAAAAAAACATGTAAAAAAATTTGTATTTTGCATGAAAATGAAGCCTGTTCTTTAACTGTAACATTATTTTTTATGACATTTGTGCACATTTTCCAACAACATTCTCATTACCCCAAAGCATATAGCTGTTTACTTGATTTTTTCATTCCATTATTGCCCATTAGCATAATGCAGTATTACTGTACAAAATATGTTAAAACAATACATTTAATTCAGCATGACTGAATGCAACAAATACTTCAAAATACCCTTTAAATATCATTATTGTATTTTTGCATTCAACTAATGAGAATGAGATTTTTTTTCCATTATGGTAATGAGACATGGGTTTGGGGTGCTTTTAATTGTCGTGAAAATAATGTCACAATGCAAAAATCTAAATGGTTCAAAATATAGGCTTCATTAGGTTTTCATGAGATTCACCCGTATACCAGTCCAGAAACTAAAATCATTTGTCATTAGAAAGCAAGAGAGAGAAAGAGTGAAGCAAAATAAAGAAAGGTCAAGATTAAATTACAAGCTTACAGCCGCATCCAAACTCTCCCACATTTCAGAGACTAAATAAATAAATCCATCTATAACCCCTTCAATATACCCAACTCTTCATTCTTCCCTTTGGAGACAAACAGCAACACAAACCAAAGACCCTTTAGGCTGTTTGGTGGATTCAAATCAAATAAAAATGAACAAATACACTAGAAACGTGTTGCATAGATAAGCTGAATGAGAAATGAGAAGCGAGGAGAAAAGAATCTTTCTGCGGGACATTCCTGGATCAACATCTTTCCTGTCAACTGATCAGATTTCAGGTTTAGGTTTAGGATACCTTTACCCCTAAATTTAGATGTGTTAAATGAATGTATTATTTGTTTGACAGGACCAAGAAAAGATTCAGCACCACTTTTAGTTTCAGAACCATGGACAGCTCATTTATCCGCCTTGCAAAATAACAGTTAAAATCAGCTCAAAATTTGTATATGAATATTGCAAGCTAACATGAAACTTGACCAAAATATACTTTTTTTTTTTTTTCTCAATTACACCTGTACTGACAGCATGTTATGGAAGCGTTTCACTAATTCTACAGCTGGCAAATCCCTCAAAAGACATCCCAAAGTCTGTAAGCTGAAGGTTCTGTGGATGGCGGCAGGAGATGAGGAACTGAGTGGCAGCACACAGTTACTGATTACACGCCTGACAGATCTTCAGGGCAGATGTTTTCACTGCCTCCCCCAGATCCGTTCAGCTGCTTTACCACATTGCAAAAATTAATTAAAATTAAAAAACAGAGGCAGGATTTGGATGTTTCCCAAAGTGAGTCAGCTAGAGAGCATACTTTGTTCTGATGAGTTTGAATGACAGGTGTCCGGACAATATGTGCAACCTGCTTGAGTGCAGAAACAACTGGATGGAGTTTTAATAAAACGTTACCTACTTGTTATGGATTTTTTTTTTTTTTTATCAACTAACTCATATTGATTTGTTGCAACCACACCAACCAGCTTATGAAAGCTAAAAACTGCTTATGAATCATAAAACAAGATAAAAGACTGTGTAATTGAGGTAAACAATCGCATGGGTAACACTTTAATTAAAGCCTTCATATATACAGTAATGCATTATATTATAAACATATTTTTAATACATTATTTATGCTTAGTAATGCACCTTATAATACATTGTATGGTCTCATGAATAATTGTAACCAATACAGCAATAAGCCCCAAGCAGTGGTTTACAGTGAATTTATAACAGCTAAGGGGTGTTAAAAAATATGTTTTCATCGATGCAACTTTCATGAGGTAAAATCACTAAGTCCCTTGAAGACAAATCATTTCACTCAGCGGCCATCTTTGAAACACCTCTCAGGCATGCAAGTGCAGTTCCTATCTCTTTGAATTGGGAAACTTCTCCAAAATCAAATTCTCCAAAGCTGTTCGCCAAGCTTTCGATTAAATTTCATATTTGAAATCCTCAATGAAATCTGACAGTCTCATAAATTTTGTTTCTAAATGCTCGAATCATGACAAAAAAAAAAAGAAATAATACAGATTTCATCAAATATGAGACACATTCAAATTCATTCTCAGCAACGTGTGCGGCATATGTTTGATTAACAGTATACCGCTGCAAAAGTATTTTCAACCCAAACAAAGAACGAATTGCACGAATGGACCATTTCCAAAATGCTATTGTTGGTTAAAATTGACAAAATTGACAAAATGCCATTACAGTAAATTCCACTTCAACTTCCAATAAGGTGAGGCAAATTCAACTCAAATTCACACCCATGAATTGAAAGAAAGCCTATTAAAACATTTAGTGTTGTCCAGCCTGCTATGTCACTGATATTTAGTATAAAAAAATTTTAAAAAGAAAAAAATTAAGATGCATGTAAACATTTATGTTGTTTGAGAGTGCAGTGACAAACATGATTACGTAAGGTTGAATCACATTGGCTTGTGGCTTTGACACAACAATATACCAACAAATAACAACCTCAGAGATCATGCTTGGTCTTGAAAGGTTTATATTTCAGCACTAAAATCAATTTCTCTATGGAGAAAATGAATGGGATTTTTACTTCTGGGACCCTTCTGTTGCGCTCTATGAGGGAAATATGATCAAATCAGTATCTCTCCAATAGCTCTCTGCTGATGGAAATATAACATTTAAAATGTAAATATATATATATATGTTTATAAATTGTTTGAAGGGTATTAATAAAAATTATATTTATTGAAGCTACTCTATATCCAAAATATAATATATTAATAGTATATTTTTAATATAAATGTGTCTATATCCTCAGCCAAATGTAAGAATGGTTTGTTTGATTCTGTTTTGCAAATTGTACATTTTCTACATTTTTTTTTTTCCCCAGGAATTGATTTTAGAAATAAGATATGAAATCACAGGCAAGCTTTGAATGTTAAATTTAGATATTACACACGCCAACTCATAATTGGTGTCTAAATAAGAAACTTAGACATTACGATCAAATTTTGTTTATATAAATGATCTAAATCACACACAAACAAACACACACAACCTTGAAAACACAACCACCCTGGGCTTCAGATGTTTTAATAAAATAATAGTAATTTTTTTATCTCAAGGCAACATCCACAAAAAATAAAAAGTTTTGTATTAGAGTTTGTTTTTATTTCTGCCTCGCTGGACTTTCACAGCCTTGCTAAGGTCAGTTTTCCGTAACAGTTTCGGCAATTTATTCATTTGGGGGTTCATTTGCTCTGAATCTTAGTGTGTTTACAGTTATTCATTAATAACTCTCTCCCTCTCCCTCTCCCTCTCTCTCTCTCTCTCTCATGAATTGCATACACAGACGGTGAGCAACTGTCTACCCATATCACAAATGAAACGGTGTAATCTGCCGAAATTGCCTCTGACTTATGTGCACCGTAAGTCAAAGGTTGAAGCTTTTTTGTCACAAGTCCAAGTCAATTCTCAAATTCTTTTTGGTAATGGTGTCCTTCGTTTTAGCTGGCATGAAAGGGACGCACACCTAAAAATTTATTCATTGGACAACTTTTAGGCAAGTTTTTTTTCTTCCTGTAAAATGTCACCTGATAAGAAAACCTAATTTTTGTAGTTTTAATAGTAAATTAATAGGTCGTGACAGGGATTTGTTTTCTCTCTATTAAACCTGTCGAATGACATCATGTTGAAGCTTCTGTGTTCATGCGAGCAAATGAACACATCATTTCACAAGGAAAAACTACAAAGTGCACAGAAATATTTTATATTTATAGAAAATATTTTTCCTTGTGTACCTGGACTGTGCTCTTCAAGAGTTCAAAATAATCCTAAGAAGCCAATTTATTTCCACCTGGAGTTTCCATCTCTGCTGTCAAGCTCCAAAAAGCACAACAATAAATAAATTAATGAAAAGGCAACAGCTTCAGAAGACTTGGTATATAGCAAACGAGTAGCATGGACTATTTTTGTGGTGATTTTTGTCTTTTTAGGAGCTTGACATTTGAACACAAACTGCTGCTGTATAACAACTAGCTGCAGGAAGATCTGATGTATGAATGTACCAGGTTGACATTATATGAGGATGAGTAAATAATGCTAAAAAAACCCCACTTTTTTAACTATAACTTGAAGTAAAGTTAAAATAACGAAATAGTGTTAAGTGCTCCAAACTTAAATGTATTCAAGAGAGAGAATTACAATATATAATATGCACAGATTAATCTGCTCCTTTTTTCAATTTTGCTTTAATTTGTCCTTAACTTCCATTTTTCTTTTCTATTTTCATTTTTTTTTTTTTAAATCTGCAATCTACTAATGAAAGGTTCAGAAACCCCCATCCCTTTTCCATTAGGTCCAGGACAGGCCTATAGATAGGACTTTCTTTGCTGAACTACATGTACATGTGAAAATCACATTTAAAATGCAGATTACACAGAAATGTAAATTTCTCTTCCAGGTGCACTGCTTTATTACAGGCCTGCCTGTCAAGTTGACAAATGACACGATTTAGCTCTCAGTCAAAGCGGTTCTGAGGTGGTCAAAAGGGTTGAAGCATTTTAAGTTTCCTGAAACTGTCTCACTAAAAGGTCTAAACTGCATCAGAAACTTGCTGAATTCCAGCAAAAATTACAGTAGTTTATCGCAGTTTTCCACAGGGAATAATTCCCCTCAAGCAATTTTCTCAAGAGCACAATAATGATCAACTTTTACCCTGCTAACATGCGTTTAACATATCTCATGATAATATGTCTCAAAACAAAAACAGGATTTGTGACTCTAATGCCTATAAAACAGTCATGGGACACCAAAGTCTAGTAAATATGTGGAAAGTGCCAGTAGCTGTTTATTTCCTATCAAAATAAAATGTACAGCTCTCCTCTAGTATATTTGGATGTTTGTTCAGCTCATTAAGATTTGTTTGTACAGTATAACAAGAACTAATTGCCATTTATTTATTTTAACATCATTGTAACCCCATTTGCCACTGCTTTTTGATCACAGAGAAAAAAAATGACTAGACTAAATGTCTCTCTTTGAATGTTTTACCTGTTTTTTTAAACAAATGAGCTAATTATTCATAATTTGACTATAGTGTAACTTAAGAGACTCAGCATGCAGTTTTCCGCCAGGGATGTTGATCTATTAAAATGTTCTAAATCAGATTAATTATATGATATTCTGATTAATTGATGAAAACAATTAATGCTCTCATGTTGTAATTGTCACGGTTGAGTTTTGTTCATGTTTAGAGCTTGTTTTTTTATCTGTTCTGTGCTTGTTTGTTTCCAGGTTGTTTTTTTTGTTTTGTTAATTAGTCCAGTTTTCCTCTGTTCTCCCCTTGTTTGTCACCATGGCTCTTGATTGCTTTAGTATTCTGTTCAGGTGTGTCTTGTCAATTACCTAGTTAGTTCCTCGGTTCACTGTGTATTTAAGCCCTCTGTTTTGTTCAGTTCAGTGTCTGTTATTGTTGTGTTTATGTGGTGGTTCTCCTCTGCCTTCTTTGATTAATAAAACCTGTTTTTGCTACATTTGGGTCCTGTTCATACGCATCCTGCAACCACTTGTGACTGAATAACAGACCATTCAACTGGATCCAGCAGCAGTAAATCTGGACTTGGCTGGCCGTGATCTGACTGACTACCTCATGAGGATCCTGATTGAGAGAGGTCTCAGATTCCCCATCATAGCATCGGTTCTGGTGAGAGAAATTCACCAATCTCGTCCCATCTTGGCCACCATTGCAGAGCCTGTTTCCATGAGAGATTTTCCTGAGTCTCGCTCACGGCTGCCATTCCAAAGTCCAGTCTAGTCACGGCTGCCATGCCTGTGCCCCCGGGAGTACTGATAGTGAATGAGGGGATGTCTTGGAGCCTGGAGTCTGCTCCAGCCCCTGACACTATCGTCCAGTGAAGGCCCCAGCCCCTGACTACTGTCCAGAGAGGGCTCCTGTCCCAGTCCAGGGTGTAACTATGACTATGTTCATATGTGACTATGTTCCCAGCCATAGTGGACGGGTCAATGGTCAGGCCATTGTCTTCGCTGTCCTGGCCCCCTGAACTGCCAAGGTCGCCCTAAAGGTCCCGTTAAGCCTCGTCCTCGTCAACCTCCACAGCACCCACCTTCCTGCACCTTCGATGTATTGTGGAGTGGGTACGCGCCTTTCAGAAGGGCAGGGTACTGTCACGGTTTGAGTTTTGTTCATGTTTAGACTTTATTTACATCTGTTCTGTGCTTGTTTTTAGGTTGGTTTTGTTAATTAGTTCAGTATTCCTCCGTTCTCCCCTTGTTTGTCACCATGGTTCCTGATTGCTTTAGTATTCGGTTCAGGTGTGTCTTGTTAATTGCCTATTAGTTCCTCAGTTCACTGTATTTAAGCCCTGTGTTTTGTTCAGTTCACTACAACATGGTCTCATCCCTATTCGTCACATGCTGCCGTTTGGTCATTTCCCCTTCACGTCAACACTCCGACGTCGAGGGTACCCCCTATTCATCAATAAGCCGACGTTTAAGGTCTTTCAATAGATTTGAATGCAAAAGGGAAAGGGGTTTAGGCATCCAGCCGTTTTCCTGCGCTGGAAAGTATTGCTTCAGGCGATTGATTTTGTGCTGCAAATGTATATTTTGCAGTAGCGTGCGTCGTCGCATGGACTGTTGGTGCGGTCACCATACATTTTCGTGGGGCAGAAACCCTTGTCTGAATCGCTACCACGACTTTTATATATAATTTCATATATATAATATATATCATTTTGGCCTACATTAAAATAGCATAATTACAGGACTTACAGGACTGCATATTTGCTGTAGGCTTAAACGTGTCTTAATTTAGGTGAGATATTTTATATCTCATTGTGATTCAACAAACAATTTCATTTGATTTGATATACTTTATTAATCCCACACTGGGGAAATTTCTGTGTTACAGGAGCTCAAAAATAAAATATGATATATAAAAAAAATATAATGTCACTCTATTTGACTGTTGTAGGCTTCTTACCGTGGCGCTGGGCAATGGTTTCTGCGATCGTCGCACACAGTGTGGCGCGTTGCACAAAATTGCGCCAAAATTTCAATCATAATGAAAAAGTACAGTCTTAATATTTTATATTAAGATTTTATATTTTATATTATAATTTAATCATGCTGATTCTTTTAAATGTTTGAGCAAGGATACAAAAATATAAATATTTTGGCGCAATTTTGTGCAATGCGTCACACTGTGTGCGACAATCGCAGAAACCATTGCCCAGCGCGGGAAAACGGCTGGATGCCTAAACCCCTTTAGTCAAAATCCGACGATGAGGGATTTGCATTCAAATCTATCGAAAGACCTTAAACGTCGGCTTATTGACGAATAGGGGGTACCCTCAACGTCGGAGTGTTGACGTGAAGGGGAAATGACCAAACGGCAGCATGTGACGAATAGGGATGAGACCGTGTTGTTCACTATCACATACAGTATATCAATATTTGCTGAGATTTTTATCTCATCTTTTTTTTTAACACCTTAACTAGTAATATGAAATCAATAATAATGTTCACTATTATATCACACTGGAATAACTTATTGTCTGAATTGTCTTTCTACTGTATCGGTAGACGTTATTATGTATTATTATCTATACGTTTTGTGGGACTTTTTTTTTTTCTCTTTGTCCTTTGTTCCCTTTATGTGTGCATGTGTGTGTATATGTATGTCAGTGGTCAATAAAAAAAGGAAGATCCAAAGACATTACATTATGGTGTGTGAAAATGAGGAACCTATTATGCCCCTTTTCACAAGATGTAATATAAGTCTCTGGTGTCCCCCAAATGTGTCTGAAATTTCAGCTCAAAATACCTCACAGGTCATTTATTATGGCTTGTGAAATTTGCCCCTATTTGGGTGTGAGCAATAACATGCTGTTTTGTGTTTTCCTTTAAATGCAAATGAGCTCTGCTACTCTCTGCCCTCTTTTGAGAAGAGGGTGGAGCTTTAACAGCTCACGGTTCGGTTGCTCAACAACAAAGCTGGAGAATCTCACGCAGCCAAAATGATGACTGTCAGTAATGGTGTTCAGCCTCATTCAAACCTCATTCATCATTCAAACCGGAGTCGGACACTGATGTAGAAACTCAGGAAGAAGTTACAACTTTTAGAATGAAACTGGATGTTTCTGAATGGTTAGTGGATACATGTATGTAGTTGCTGTGGAATTGATTCAACTCATTAACTTGCACATGCTGTCATATTAATCTTTGTACAAAACCTGTATGGACGCCCACTATACAGAGCGTACCTGTTTGCCAAACAGAGCCATACACACCAGGCTAATGTTTATGATTGCTATCAAATGCTGTGAATGGTCTAATTTTTTTCCAAAATATCGCTTGGACAGAAACGCTTCTTTTTTAGCCATCAAGCTTGCCAGGGTCAACTTGCAGACTATCCATGCTAATGAGACTCTAAATACTGTTTTCGTCTGTGAAGAACAGTAAGCATACTTTGCTCGAACTTTTGACATGGCGTTAGAACTGGTACACCGTTTTTGCTTGCGAAAACAAAATGACAGTGCCGTGGGTGGAAACATGTAGATTAAGGGGCAGTAATATTATAAGATCCCCTTCCTGCATCACAATGGGAGCATAATCTGAGCAGCTCGCTTTATTCACATGCTTGCAAAGAAAGGCTTGCCAAAACAACATGCTGGTTTGTCCTTTTTCACATTTTCTGGGTTGGTAGATGCACTGGGGTACCGTTTACAGCACTTAAACTTGAAAAAGTCAGATTTTCATGAAATGTCCCCGTTAAAGGTCAGAGAGGGCATGATTAAATGCATTAATTTTTTAATAGGCTAATTTTTCATAAATAATTGTTCAAAATTAACATGTTAAATTGACAGCCCTAGTTGATTCACAGAGTCTACAGTCGCTGCACACCCACACAGGCCAGATTTGAGCACCAACAAGTGTTGTCACACACTAGTTACCTAAACTGCAATCACATGCAACTTTAGTGGGATGTTGCAGAATGTTGCATGAACAGTTATGTTCCACATAACAAGCTGGTGTGACATGGCATTTGAGGATCTGCAAAGCAGGAAGCCTGACAGTTTTGTCTCCGTCTTGTCCATTCTGTCAGCTAGATTTCGGGATTGAAGCTCTTTAATGATATACCAGATATACCAGACTATGGGATGGCAGCCACTTGGTTGCTCATATTTAATTGGATCCACAGCATTGAAATTTTCCCCTCATTTTCAAAGTGTAACAAGTTCTCTGCCCACCCCAGGATATCAATTTTATTACACATATTGGTGACAACAGTGGCAATATTAAAAAAAAGTGTCCCTTTAAAAATAACCCAGTATGTTTCAAGAAAAAATTATGAGCCAAGAAAGAAGTTCGTTAAATCAGCTGAGAACCAAAACGGAATGGGAAAAATTTATATTGAATACAATCTCGTTGGGCAACGTAGCTTGTTACGCTTAATTAATTTCAACAATATTTGTCATGCGCACCCAGCCTGAAGAGTTATGAACTCATCATTTACATACTCAGAAATCATTGATCAGAACAACTGCATTGATTCGTGCCATTTATATAAGCGTTGCGACACCCACGCTCATTGACAGCAGAATCAGTCATGTCAAAGATGGCTTCATTAGCGCTAGAACCATTTGCATGCCAAAGAACGAGTCATAATGTGATGTGAAATATGAGCTAACAGAACCAACATTACAATGCGCCACTGATTTCTACCCCCTGAGGTAAAATCAGAACAGAGGACATTTACGAAGACATTGCGGGTGCATCAGTTGTTTTTTATATATATATAGACTGTGGACCACAAGAAAAAGCCAGTTTAACCTCCACAGCTGTCCTTGAACTCTAATCCTACCTGGCCCTGATTGGGGTACATGAAGGACCCCCGGAAAAGGCCACATCGATTTATGAGGACGACCCATACTAACCTGGTAGACAAAGGAACAATGGCTGTCTCAGCTTGTTACATGAAGACACAGAAAGAGTGTGATTCATATGGATTTTCTTTTAAAAGTAGTACGACTCTCAGGGGGCCGCCGCAGCTCCGTTTGGATTTGGAGACACAAACGGTGATAATTGAAAGCAACAGCATGTTGAGTACAATGACTGATTTGATAACAACAATCATAACCCCGTAATCATCTCAGCAAGGTACGCTCAACTTCCTAGGTAAACAAAATTACCCGACTGACACCCACCATCTTGTTTCTTTGCCTCTTTTGGCCATTGATCGCGATTCACAAACCGAAGCCCACAAACAGAAGATCAACGGAGCCAGGAACAGTTTGTGCTATATTAGTGCTGGAGGCAGCAGGAATGCTCCACGAACTCAGGGATGAAAAAGGCCACTAACAGACGCCTCCTGCCCCACTTTCCCTCCTCCTGATGTTCAGCATGGTGTGCAGGTTTGTGAGGACTAAGGAATATGATGAACCCCTCATGGCTATCTGTGGACAGGACTGCTTTATATTATTTACACCTGCAAAAATAAAGAAAGTACAATAAAGAAAATAGATGAATTTGATAGAGTTTGAAGGGATGCTGTTTTGAGTTTTAAAAATATAACATCATAAATTTGATTATAATAATTCTCTTTTGGTTTGTTTATATGCAGCATTCATCTCGTTTTTAATGTCAACAAAAATACGTATCGAAAAAATAACGATGATTAAATGATTTTAAAGAGGATCTATTATGCATTTTTACAAAGTCTTGGTTTTAGGGTCTACTAAATAGGTTTTCATGCTTGCATGTTTAAAAACACATTATTTTTCACATACTTTACACTGTTGCAACACCTCTCTTCACAATCTATCAGTACGGCTCTGGTGCGTTTCCTGTAATTCACTGCTTAATCTCCATTGGACAATGCATCATCGTAGAAACTAATTAGCTAGTCACAACTGTTTGACGAAAGTCACACTTCTGTCCTTTAAAATACGTTAGTTCGACAATATAGAACTGCTGTTAATGACGTCACGTGCAGGTGGTGGAGTAAAAACTTCTGCTAGTTAATTGGTTTGAGATCATAATTGATGTATTTAATATTACAGTTGATTTATATGAACAACAGAAAGCCATTCATTTTTTAATCACGTTAACATGCAGTAATTGCCGTGCTCCTGTATACATAGGCTATGGTTCATTTAGTAAGCAGCTTTCTCCATATCATGTTGCTGTAACAAACTGAGGACTACTTCACTTTTTTTGTCATTTTGTTTTATTTGATGATTGATTCATTGCAGGTTCCTTCATACATCATACTCTGAGGTTCCCTTTTTTCTGTCTCTATGAACCCCTTACTTTCGAAAAACGCTCTGATTGGTCAGCTGGAAAAGTGTGTTGTGATTGGTCAACCGCTTTGAGTGTGTTTTGGAAATGCCATGCCCCTTTACCATGACTGTGATTTTCAACACACTACTAATGCAATTCAACTAGGCCTCGTCCCCCTTTTGTGTATGCCTTGGTTGGGAAACATTTTAATGAGGAATATTGTGACGTGTTCAGAAACAGTGCGTACTGATATAAAGAATAACTCCATTGGGAGTGCAACTTTACAGATATTTTTCATGCTCAAACTTCAACGTTACACAAGAAAATTGAATATGAAACGAAAAACAACAACAACAACTTTATAGATCTTCTTTAATTAAAAAAACACTTGATGAAAATATGAAACAATACCGCAAGATGAAGCACTTTGCTATGGGGTTAACTATGCATCCTATATGAGAATAAACAGACGCAATGTGAACATATTACAAATTACAAATTACATCTCCACAAGTGAACTGAATCTTCCTGATCAAGATAGTTGCTTCAAACAGCACAAAAATTAATTTCTATTAATTAATTAAATTTTTTTTACCTAAACTCAAGTATGCTTGTTATTTGTATTATGGAAGCGCATGCATCGACCAAACATCTTCATGTAGTCTACTTACTTGCATAGAGTGTGCTCCGGTCTTAGGTATGAACACTACTGTTCAATATAAAATCATTCTGAATAAATGCCTTTCATCTTATGTGACTGCCATTGTGTTTCTGTACTCTGCTGCCGAGTGATTTTCTTTCTTGAAAAGAACAGATGTTCTGCAGATCCAATTGTGATTGTGAGAACCTAAAACTGGGTAAGTGAAAATCATTTTTCAATCACCAGGTTGCTTAAAATGATCTATGAAGACATATCAAACAAAGGAGCAGAGAACAGTCCACCTGCAGTGATCTACCTTTTTTAAACAATAACAGAAATATTCACTCCAATTTCTAATATACTGTATATTTTAAAACTGTATATAGAAATAATCACCTCAAATGCAATGCATGCTTAAAGGAGGAATGTACCATTTACAAGGTCAATATCTGGAGAAAGCCATTTTTAACAGTAGTTGCCATTTGATATTTTATTGTCACACTTTAAAAAAAAAAAATCCAAAACTGTCAAAACATTTACTATAATATAAAAAATTTCAATTTATATGTTGCTTGCAAGATTTTATAGGGCTACACTTGATTGACCATCATTAAAAGACATAATGGTGTATTCGCAGTAATTTGCAAAAATAATTGTTTTGATGCAAATACTGGAAGAGCAAACCCATGCCATTGGGTGAGTCAGTTTTGCTATTTTTAACTGACCAAGATGCTCAAACAAACAGATCAATGTTTTAATAACGCCACACAGTCAGTGTTTACACGTTTCAGGGAAATCGACCCACAAATGGTTCACTTACAGTTTTTCATATTAATGCGAGCAAAAAGAAACTATTTTAACACTGAAAACATTGCACACTTCACCTCTAGCAGATTATATACAAGTTAACGAGTTCTTATGGGCAAAATTTGCATGACTCACATAGATAAACGTCTGGTCTTGGCAAGAGAAAACATTGCTGCAGGAATTATGAAAAATATTCTTGTGGAAAGCTACTCTGAACGTGGTGACCTATCTTTCCAGTCTCCTGTATCTTTGAGAAGATGTCTGTACGCGCAGTGTTGACTCAAGCAACAGGGAAAAGGAATTATAGGTTCACATCCCCTGGTAGTGTACCTTGCCCTGTTAAGAAAGAACATGCTCCACTCCGCTTCCCATAACATCAGATCTAGGCTGCGCTGCTTTTACAGGATGTTTACTCCTCAGGGGCTCAGATTCATCCTCTTTCGGTTCAGGTCACCTCTCTTTTTTACTCTTTCTCTCACTCTCTCTGTCTAACACCGTGTACCATATGCATTACCAACACCAAAATGGGATTCCATGTACATGGGCATTTTAATGAATAGCAAGGACCTCAGTTGATTAATACATAAGAGGTGCTTGGCTTTTCACTGGGGTTAAATTAATCTTAAAAGAAAGTGTTGACTAAAGTACAAGCTACACTTGGTATGCTTGGTCATGTGGAACAGCATCAGTTTACAAAAAGATAAAATCTCAAAATAGTCCCTTTTTGGATGTTGTTTTCCCAAAAGTAGCTAAAAGTAAAAGTGGGGGCTAAAAATCTGGGACCACGTTGAAAATTTCTTGCTGTATTGTGTGGAAGCGCACACTCAAGATGACCCAAGTTATACTTTTTGCGCACACCCTTTGCACAAAGTAATAAGTGTAATCTTGGCTCTTTGGTGAAGACCCTGGATGTGTCCTATCTTGGCAGGCACATCTGCCTGCCATTGTGGCACCGATGATAAATAAATAATAAAATTGTGATCATCTTAGCAGGGCCTCTGTTTGGGGCAAATGCCACAGACATTTTTCACACCGCAGCTTGGATAGGCCACACGGACACATGGCAAAACTGCTTAGCAGAGATCTCAAGATGAAGCGTGTTGCTCATGGGAGAACAGCACTTTTCAAAGGGTGTTTGTTCAAGGAGTCTTTCATCATTTCACCCTTAACATCTGATGCAATATCTAAGCAAAAGCGATAAAATGACACCAAGAATTTGAAAAATACAATTGATATAACAATTCTTAAATATTCTTGAAACTACATTCCATGACACAACAGCAGTACATTGGAATTTATAGAGGGTTTTCTCCACCAATGCCATTCGCTGGAACAAATGCTGCCTGTATAAAATGCACAGAGACGAGCTGAATGATACAAATAGTGAACAGTCCTCATGCTGATACTAGTGCAATATAGCATAATGGCCTCTCAAAATTGTGAAGAGCGATATAGAAATAAATTTGAATTGAATTAAATGAAATACCTGATATTCAAAGTGTGGTTAAATTATTGAAAAGGTAAGGCTTTTAAATGATAAAACTATTTCTTTGCAACTCAGAACACATTTCCTGTAAACTTTTATCTATACTATTTTTATACTCAACCAGTAGAACTTAAATACAATTCATTGTATTGTACATTTAATCATAACAGGTCAACAGAGGATTCAAGGATTTAGCAAAAAATAAATTAATGAAGTAGTATTCAAATATTTAACAAATTAAATTGTTTTATTTGCTAATTGGTCATTGTTACATTTGCACTGTAGGCAAAAGTTGTGTTGTGTTCTGCCCTAACAGCACCTCCAATGTTTCAGTTCATACCTCACGTTTTCTTTTGTTTGCACAAAAAGAAAGTCTAATCTAAAAAAAATTACATGGCATCATCTTAAAATATGAGTAAGAATTACATGGTGAGACTTGCGTCTTTAGCTGCAATGACTTTCTAGACTCTAAATGTTTCCTTCAGAGAAATGGGCCAAATCTGCAACACAGATTCCCAATAGTGTGCACTCTAGCAAAAGTACAAAACCGACTGTGAATTCCATTTCACCGCCCGTGAAAGTAAGGCGATGGGAGATTGACTTAATTAAACATATAAGTATAGTATATAATATAAGTAAGTATAAAATAAGTTGGCAAAAAAAAAAAATTGAGGCAATTGTCATGAAGTCAGTCACCACGGCAATCACATCGTCACCGTCAGATCCACCCACTAGATCACCATCACCTGAATTCTAACCACCTGCACCTGTCCATCATCACCAGCACTCACCATAAATACACACCTCACAGCCAGTTCAGCGTCTGGTCTTGTCATTCCTTGACACTACAGACTTACCCGATCTACTTACCTGCCCGTCTGTTCCTGTGATCCTTGTCTGTTCGTCATCGTCGCCATTGTCCCGTGTACTCGAGCCTTGGCATTACCGATCCACCCACCTGAAACACAGAAAACCCGTTACCTTCACAGCTAAGTCACCATTTACTTCAGAGACCGTTTGACTCACCTGCATCAGCCTGTGTTACTGTTGATTCTGTTGTCTGCAAATAAAAGACTTAATAACCACCGTTCCCTGTCTGTGTTTGACAGTAATCAGTTGCTTCAAAATGTTTAAGTTAAGAAATTCAAAGTTTAAGTGAGCAGAACTGGCTTAGTCTAACCCCTGTCTGTGTAACAGGGGTTATATAACAAATAATTTTATCATTTACTCTCCCTTTTGAGTGCCATGTGCTAAGCATGCTGGGAAAGAAATCGCAGCCCAGTTTCAGTTGATCTTAAGTTTGTCGAAATTAAAAGAAATAAATTAATAAAACTCAAAACAATTAGACGGTACAGTTTACTTGCAATATATCTGTGAACTTGAAAGAAAAGAAAGTGCTAAATACTCAAGTTAATTTGACCAAACCAAGGTTTAATTTAAGTTTGTCCTACTCAAATTTATTTTGAGCGTTAGGGTTTACAGTATACAAAACTTCAGACTCTTTTAAGGGGTGAAGGAACAAACTAATATCAATATTCAGAATGTGATATTGTCTCTTGAGCCATAGTCTTAAGGTGAGAACTCGTACAGTGACCTTGCTTAATGACATGACAACATGCAAACAATCCCCACAGACAAAAATGAATATGGCCTTCAGAAATCTACAGGATCATAAGATGAGTTTCCTTATTCATCCCTTACCAAGATTTGTTGTTGTTGGGCTGAGTGAGCATGGACCTGTCATTGGGTTTATGAAGCTGGCATCCCCTTTTGAAAAAAAAAAAAACACCATTAACTGGTTAGGTATGTTTTGAAGCATGGCAGTTGGTTTGAGTTGGTTACAAGCTGGAGCTAGTTGCTCATGACTAGTTTAGGACCAGCACTTGACCAGTTTAAACCAGCTAAAGACCAATTAAGGACCAGCTTAAACCAGCTGCCATGCTTCAAAACATACCTTACCAGCATATGCTGTTTTTTTTTCAACAGGGTCCTCTTTCAAAGGTTTTGTTTTGTTTATATTTAGTATATATAATACAATAGGTGGGTATATATTATATATACATTTGTGTGCGTGTAGGTTTAAAGTATTTTTTTTTTTGTGCTCAGAGAACATCAATATGGTGATCGCTTTTTACAAGTTTCAAACATGTTGTAAATAGAATTCAGAGCCTAGTCAGTGCACTTTCTTAAAGATTAATATATATTTCATTCTTCCCCAATTCCATTTGTAAAAGGTATATTACTTTACTAAGTGCGCTACGTTTGTGTGCTTGATGAAAGCATGAAATAAATAGTACATAGACATGCCAATCTATTTTTAATATAATTATGGAATAAATATATTTTAAATACAATTATTTTTCACTAGGCAAGGTTCAAATAAGGGATTATTATATTGTGATATATGTATTGTATATATATTGTAATATATCCCACAGCAGTACAAAACTAACCAAGAAGTTGCCTGTACATAAGACTCTGGATGTTCCCGAAGCCATAAATGGACATACTTGGGTTTGTTTTGGTAAGCACACTGTGTAAGTTTTGCCAATGCATTGCTCTAGGTTGTAAGATAGATGATTCAGAAACTCCAGTGATCACTCGCCAATCTCACTCACAGAAGAGCATTTCAATTAACCATTGTGCTAGCCGACTCGTATGAAGAAAAGAGATGAATCCGGTAGTTCGAAGACCAAATACACATCACCACCACACAGAAATCCCCCTTCTGTCCATCCAGCCTCCCTTTCATCTGCCAAATTGTGTCTCCATTGAAAACGTTCTGTTGTTATTGACAGTCAGGGGAATCAATTAAAGCCTCAGCAGTTTATTCACCAGCCCAGCGAGAGCCGTCTACGGCAGGCTCTTCAATGACGGAGAACAGTTAACATTATAACTCATTTCCTGTGGAGCCACAAAGGGCCTCCTGGTGACACAATGACTTCTGAGTGGTTTCTAAAGCTCTCTGAAAGAAACAGGAAATGTGTTAAAAGGACATAATAGGTGCCATGCAGCAAGAGGATGGGCAGACCCTTGTACAAGCAACTATTTGTTGGATCCATAAGCTAAGCTTTCTTCACATGTACTTTAGTTGAAGTTTAGTTTGAGTGGATGAATACTTCACACAATAATGAAAATCAAGGTCACTTAATGTCATTCCAAACCCTTATAATGACTGAATTTAGTCTGTGCAACATAATAGAAGCTGACACAAATTTCTGTCTGTTCCTTACACAAAGCTAGCAAAAGGCATCAGAAGACTGCAAATATAGCACACAAGACCACTCACTTGTGCTTAAATGATGTTGAATCATAGGTATTATGTTAACTTTTGCTAAAACTCCAATCAAAATAAAGATTATTTCGAAAAAAAATGAGCGATTACAAATGATTACGTAAATAAACCTTGTTCCCTGTAGGTGGAAACGGAGACATACGTCGGAACTGACCAACAAATTGGGGATCGCTTTGAGAAACCAATCTACTTCGAGTGTAATAAAAATGACCCAATGCACATTGGCATGTGATAGTGGCATCCAGCAGCTCTGCCCTGCAGCGCGGATATAAATGAACAGCAGGTGTCGCATATTTGCTTTTCTGCTGAGGAACCGAGCTACTGACTCGGCCGCACGGGGGAGGTGTAATGACTGTGGCGACAGTCCGTAACTATTCTCCTTCATTGAAGAGCCTGCCGTCTACGTCCCCCGTGCGGCCGAGTTACATACGCAAACGAGACATTCCCTTTCAGTCAGTCACCTTCTTCATATGTTGGAGCTGACCGCCGAATTGGGGCTATCTACCAACACGCCACTGTCGCTGGCCCTTTCAGTGCTCTGCTTGAAACTCCTGGTTGGCTCCCAACTGTTGGAGCAGAAGTCAGGGCTCTAAACAGAGATGGTCAATCACTGCTATTCCACAAGATGCACTCAGTGTGACTATTGGATAACGCTGGGAAAGCATGCCCTTGAAGGAAAAGGTGACGCTGCAGATGCCACATCCTACTTTCATCCTGAAGGTGAAATGTGGCGGTTACATATATGGACTAGCCAATTAGGGAAGTACAACATATGGAAGTCTCTGGGGTGGTTCCAGCCTAGTTCTAGGGGGGAAAGAACACCGGCAGAGATGACAGAGCAGACTTTGTTGAGGGAAAGAACTGTGGAAGAATACGCATATGGGATCGCCGCAGGGCTCACTACATATAGACACCCAGCCTAACACATGTTCCACAAAGCATACGAGTGTAGGCCTGGCGTCAGACAACTCACCAGGAACGCAACAGGGTTAGCCATTTCTGGGGATCTCTGCTGGAGCACGTATCCAGCCCAGCGGACAGGAGTGGCATTGCAAGCTGACACTTAGAACAGGTCCTTTGCACTACTGGCTACTGGGCGTGAGTACACGGGAAGATACTGGCTCTACACGGAGGCTAAAGAATCTAGTGAACATGTTAGGTGTTGCCAAGCCACAGCTCTACAAATATCTGTCAGTGAGACACCTTGAGCCAGTACCCAGGAGGTAGCAACACTTTTAGTTGAGTGTGCTCACAACACGAACGGGCAAGGCACGTCTTGGGATTGTTACTCCAAGATAATAGCATCCACTGTCCAGTGGGCTAACTGTGGCTTGGAGACAGCATTTCCCTTCTGAGCTGGTCTGAGGTCCTGTAGCTTTGAGTTCTGTCCACATACATCCACAGAGCACGGATGGCACAGAGAAAAGCCAGGGCCAGGTCTGCCACCTCCGAGGGCAGCACTTGCAGGTTCACTACCTGGTCCCCGAAGGGAGTGGTAGGAACTTTGGGCACCTATCCAGGCTGGGGTCTTAGGACAATGTGTGAGTTGGCCAGTCCAAATTTCGAGGCATGGTTCATTGACTGAAAATACTTACAGGTCCCCCATCCTCTTGATGGAGGCTAATGCAGCCAATGTAGAACTGTCTTTAGCGACAGAATTTTCAACTCAGCTGGCTGCAAAGGTACAAAGCAGTGCTGTGAGCACCAAAGACAGGTCAGAAGAGGGTACAGAGGTAGGACGAGGAGGGATCAATCTCTTCACCCCTCTGAGGAACCTGATGACCAGGTTGTGCTTACCAAAAGACTTACCATCAACTGCATCGTAATGTGCAGCAATTGCTGCAACATACACTTTCAGAGTGGAGGGAGACAATCTTCACTCTGACCCCTCTTGCAAGAAGAAAGAACGACTCTGACCGGACAAACACAACAAACAGGTTCCACTTCAAAGCATAAAGGTGCCTCGTAGAGGGGGCTCTAGCGGCCAAGGAGAGGCTGTGGTCGAGGAGCGTGAGTTCTGGGAACCAGGTCCGGTTGGGCCAGTATGGCGCAACTAACAAGACCTAATCCTCGTCCTCCCTGATTTTGCACAGTGTCTGTGCAAGAAGGCCCAGTGGGGGAAAACATATATTTGCAATGACCCCGGGGCCAGCTGTGTGCCAGTGCATCAGTGCTGAGGGTGCCCTCAGTCAGGGAATAAAACAACTAGCAATGGGTTGAGTCCGGAGAGGCAAACTGGTCTACCTGTGAGGCTCCGACAAGGTCCCATATCAGCTGGCCCACCTAAGGATGGAGTCGCCACTCTCCTGGAAGTGAGAGCTTGTAGGCTGCAGGATTGAGCACGCCAGGGATATGAATGGCACAAAGCAACCTCAGATGCTCCTGACTCCAGAGGAGGAGATGGTGGTCGAGTTTCCACATACGTCAGGAGTGTAGACCACCTTGGTGGTTGGTGTACGCTTCGGTCGCAGTATTGTTCATATAGACCAGCACGTGCTTGCCACATAGCAGCCCTTTGAGGTGGCCCAATGCAAGATGTAGCACTAGTAACTCGAGGCAATTGATGTGCCAATGCAGTTGTGACCCTGTCCACAGACCTGACAATGTATGCCCATTGTACTTGGCCCCCCAGCCTGTGGAAGAGGCATCCATAAATACCACACCATACCTGGACACTTGTTCTAGGGGGAGTCCCACAGGACAATAGTGCAAGCCTCACACTCTCATTGAAGGCGTTCCCTCTTTAAGGTGAATTAACAGCAGACTCATTGAAGGTGTACATTTGGAGAGATTCATGAAAACAGCTGTTTTTGTCTCACTCTCTCGTGAGATCGCAACCACCGCTGTAAACCTTGTTCCCTGTAGGTGGAAACGGAGACATTCGTCGGAACTGACCAACAAATTGGGGATCGCTTTGAGAAACAATCTACTTAGAGTGTAACAAAAACGAGCCAATGCACATTGGCATGCGATAATAGCATCCAGCAGCTCTGCCCTGCAGCGTGGGTATAAATGAGCAGCAAGTGTGTCGCATGTTTGCTTTTCGGCTCGTTTTTGTTACACTCGAAGTAGATTGGTCTCTCAAAGCGATCCCCAATTTGTCGGTCAGTTCCGACATATGACGAACATGACCAACTGAAAGGGAACTGAAAATCTGCATACTATGCACAGTACAGTATACATGCTACATTAAAGATTGGGGTCTGTAAGATTTTTTCTAAAGAAGTCTCTTATGCTCACCGTGGCTGCATTTATTTGATGAAAAATACAATAAAAGCAGAAATATTGTGATGTTACAACAATTTAAATTGATGTACATTGATACATTGATGTACATTGATGAAAAGAAAATGAAGAATGGCATTTATTTAAAATACAAATATTCTGTAACTTATATATATATGTGTGTCTTTATAGTATAAATTTCTTTATAGTCACTTATGATCAATTTAATGCATCTTTGATGAAAAGTATTAATTTGTTTAAAAAAAGAATCTTACTGACCCCAAACTTTTGAACAGTAGTATATAATCAGAAATAGTAGTATTGGTATTGTAGTAGTATAGTAGAAGGTAGTATGCTTCAAACACATTCAGATTAGAATTCTAACTTACTTCTCTCTGAGACACCACATATATAAAACAGAAGAACAAATTATGCAATGAATGTTTAAACATTATGCAACAGTTTGTCTCCTGACATATGCTTTTATGGATGAGCATGACCTTTTTTGGGGTGAACTCTTCATTTAAAAGGATGTAATAAGCATATAATGTTTATTATATATTAGCATATTATAAACATTTTGAAATGTATTAAATTAAAAAGAGGCAACTAACATACTAGAAACATAAAAATATACAGTGTTCTACTAATTTAGCTGCCTTAAATCTGCTTAGGGCTTTATGATTACTATTATCTACAAAATGTCTAGTCAGATAACCTTTAGGGACTAACTAACATTGACTTTAATGCTTTGAGATCAGCAATCTCATTATTTCTCATTCTAAAGAAATACTTGCTTGCATCTTTGCAAAATTGAAAAAGGAGAAGGTAAAAAAAAAAGAAAAGAAAAGCATGCCGCAAATGGATATTGGTGATGGATTCACTTTCACGCTCTGTATTAGCTGGTAAATTGTTGCGCGGCTTCTAAAGTGCGTGGCTTTATCGGCAGGCATGCAGGTCTGCTGAATTTGAATCTGCTGTTTGTAGGCCTGTGTTGTGATGCTGGATGTCAAGGCCTGTGTTAATTGACTTTCTGCAGGTGGTTTCCCACATATCCAGCCTACAGAACCCAACTTTCACAGTCTCCATCTGGGCTGATGGGTTTGGATTTTTCACACTGTTCTGCTCTTCACTGGGAGAAACTCCAGACGCCGCTTCGCTCAGACTGTTTTTAAAGGCCACCTGCACATCAACTGCACAGAAGAATATACCGCACATATCGCATTAACTCTCTCCCACACATGCATGTGCGCTTACCATTTTTATTCTCAGCCAATACTTCAAACTCACAACTTCTAAAATTCACTAAGCTATAGTCTGCTTTGAGTGATTCAGTACAGTATCGCAAAAAAGATATTTGAGCAGACATCTCGATAATGTATATGTCAACAAGAGAGAAACAATTGTTCTGCAAACATACATTTCAGATAAATGAAGTTGACTTAAGCAGATATTCAACAAAAGATAAGCATATAGCTTTGTGCTGTGTAATTGAAAAAAAAAAAAAGTTTAATTTAGGCGGTGTTAGGAATGGACTACTAATATGAACACTGAATAAAGTCAAATTTTTGCAAAAGTAGATAATCTTCTTGCATATAAAAAAAACCTGAACATTGTGCATGCAAACAGTATAAACTAAGTATGGTAGTATACCATTTTGTGCATATTCAGAATTGAATTCTAGCTAACTAGTTACTGAGTATATAATACAGTACCTGTAACGAGGAGACAGCGGGATGGGATCCAAATGCAGCTTTATTAAGAAACGTGGTCAAACAGGCAATAGTCAAAACAATGGCAAACAGGTATGGAGGAGGAAAGGCAGAATCGTAGTCGATATACTTGCAAATAGATCGAGGGCCTCGTGGAGCGCTGGAGCGGGTTCAGCGTACTCTGGCAAAGCCACAAGATTTGTTGGCCTCTTTTGGTCGGCCATCACAGTGCAGACAGCGACCGTGCGGATGTGAGGCTCAGTTGCCACGGCCTTCTTACAACCCGGTTTGCGCTTACGTCGTGGCTAAGGAACTGGATGATCAACAGTGACTTGGCTTGCCTCATGAAGATCAAAGGTGGTTTGACAGCTGCGGAGTGCTGTGACTCTGGAATGGCGGCCATTTTGTGTATGGGTTCGGCTCTGGTCGTCATGTTGTGAATAGGCTCGGGAGTGGAAATCACAGGACAAAAATGGCTATAAACTACCGGACTTGATATTACCACAGCTGGTTTGGTTGGTGTTCCAGCTGAGTCATGTTCCACCTCCTCCACAGTAAATGGAGAACCACTTAACACGAGTGCATAATCCTTTACGTCTCTGAGACTATAGAGTCTTCCTTGGGAAGGCAGTATTTCTGGGGTCCATTTAGTCCCAGACGAAATAGGTGTTTAAACAAGTTCTCATCGTGATGGACATGCTCGTATAACTCACAGAACTGGGTGATATAATCCTCGATTGACAAATCCTCCTGTTGAAACCTTATCAGCCTGTCGAAATAATCCATCCTGTGACCGAAAAACCTGCTGGATCTTGGGGTGGCGAAGTCACCCAGCCTAACACATGTTTCGGCAAAGTCATATTGCAAATAGATCGAGGCAGGTGGCAGGCAAACAACAGTCCATAAATCAAAAGCAGTAAATCCAATAGGCGGCCAGAGAACAATCAGAAACAAGGTTGAAACAGGCAGACTGGCAACGGGAAAACAAGACAGGGGGAAAAAAAAAAAAAACACTCAGAAATGATAACCAAGGTAGATCAAGTCTTCGCAGTGTATGGTTGTTTGAGCAGTGCTTATATGTGGAATGGGATATGGTTCAGGTGTGAGTGCAATCAGTCCAGGTATGAAGGCTTCTGGGAAATGTAGTGCGAGACCGAAATGGGTGAGTGGGTGTGTAGTGCATTGTGGGGAGTGAAGTCCGGGAGTGAGTGTGCATGTGTGTGTGTGTGTGAAAGTCCAAGTTGAAGAGCCCTCTAGTGGTTTTCACAGGCATTTCAGCCGACAATTGTAAGAGTACCTAGTATTTTTTAAGTGAAACAGTAGGCACAATGCTAAAACATTTAAAACTGCAGTAGAGTATGCTACATTGTTGTGATGGTTATCATGCATTTTAGTTCAATTTTCTGTAAAATTATTCAACTGAACTGAAAAAACATTGAAGTGACTTGAGCTGAATAATGACAATATTATATTTAATAGATCTACTTTACAACAAAATTTGAATTTGTCTCATATGTGATGAAACATATGAAGTAAATGAAGGTGACTTGACTTTAAAAAAAATTACATAAAATGCTGTGTCCCACTTATACATAGTATATGAACTTATATGCCATAAACGTATGTACTGTTTTGTGAGGAAAAAGTACATAGAGTGTGTAGCAGAAGAGTAAGCAAGCTTTGGGACATACTAGGTCTTCTTCATCATAATTGTGTCTTTAAAGGATAGTTTTGATGCTTAGTGCATCCTGTTACCGTTTAAACTGCCCTGTCAATCATCTTGTCACAGTTAAAATCCTCCAAATTCAATTTAATTTAATTTCCTACCGTTTCAAGAGAGAAATGTAGTAGCACGTTGACCTGCCAGTTGTGGGTCTTTTTAATCCATAGAACTCTCCTCATGTGTTTGCAATTTGTATAATGGTGTATTTAAAAGTTAATGACCAAACCTATGATTACAAAAGTTCATAATGCTGTTGCAGATGAAATACGTATAACATTGAATAAATACCTTTTCGTCAGGTTAGATACTGATTATTAATCACTCAAACCCTTTTATCTAAACCTCTCTTCTTCACACTCATACATCCACCATGTTTGTAGTTTTATTAACACATTTTATTTGTATTTGTAGTTCTAAACAAATCATCATCCAATGCACAATTGGTTAGGGTCAACATTGGCTGTTAAAGTGTGCACTTTGAATTCTAACCAGAAAAAGAAGAGCATCCGGGTATCTTTGGAATACACATTTCAACGACGCACTACACTACACACTAATTCTAATTTAAAACACTATTTAGGACAGATAGTATTATTGTAGTGCTGTGTTTATATTATTATAGTGTTATAATTTGTGGCTGATTTTACATCCGGTTCATTGGTTACAAATGAAAATGATACAGTGCTACACTGCTCAGTTGTATGAAGTAGATCATCCATTCTATGCATACAAAAATAAAATTGCATAATGTAGTATATGCTCTATATTTCAGAAATAGTATGAGTAGTATGGTAAAATGGAATACTTGCTTACTACTTACTAAAACTACTTACTGAGTATATATTGCACATTGCCTAATATTTAAGTAGTTTAATATTTAAGTATACATAATTATTATGTGAAAATAAAAATGCAGTGATACATGTTGAGATTCATGTTTTAAATGCTAATATGGTACATTTGGTCATGTTGAATGTTAAATTTAGTAAGTTAAGTTATCATGTTGGAAATTATCCATTATAAAAGTTATTTTGCATTTTTAATCCTGTTTTAAAATTTTAATGAGTAAGAGGGGAAAAAATCATGAATACTGCTCATGTTGACAAATGTAGTTGCATAACATTTGCATACTGTGCGTCATATATATATATATATATATATATATATATATATATACTGTATGTACTACACTTAATTAATGCTCTGGAGAAATAGCAAGTGCAGGTTAGTATGCTTATCACAAAGTGCATAATCTTTGCATTTCAAATGCTCTCAAAAATTGAGCCATTCAAGATATTTTTTAGGAGCATCAGCTCACTGTCGGGGTCAGATAAACACCCTGCAGTTAGATTACGCCACTGCACCTCTGTCTGAGTGTTGTTTCCTGTTTCAGAGAGCTGTTTCCTTGGCAATTCTCATTGGATGATGATGAAGAAAGCTATCATAACATCTGTGAGTTTCCACAGCTCATCGAATGCAATGAAATTCTCTGAAGTGAAAATGCTCAACTTATTGGATCTGATTTCACAGGTAAGAGACAGACTTGAATTAGCATGTGTGCTCTTCAAATGTGATAGTTCGACCTTGATGAGCATTCAAAAAACAAACTAAAATGCAATAAAGAGACTATAAATCTAGCATTTTATCCTATCAGACCTTCGTGATACAATCAGAGGAGAGAGAGATGCCCAGAAACCCACTCAGCAGTGATATCCGCTGGCTGTGGAACCTGACCAGAACACTGTGGTATAATGTAGCTGATCAGTAAAACTGACAGACTCTGGGGGTGTGAGAGTAGAGTGAGACAGCTGGAAAGGTCACGGGATACAAAGTAGCTATACCTCTTATTGTAGAATGAATCAGCTTAGTGAAGCTGCCCTTTCCTCTCTGTCATCCCACTAGAATCCAGATGGGGCTCTGATGGAAAGCCCATCCAGGACTGAGGCCATGGGATCTGGGTGTATTTCTACGGACAATTAAAAATGGTTGTGAAAACTTTCACAAACGTCATTATAAAACAGACTGTGCATTTGGACTGGACGGATGCATTTTCAAAATCATGGTATCATACTGATAAACACACACTTCTGATCTCACATTATATTAATGCTCAAGTTGCTACATTGATTTACAAGCAGCTGACAAGACTAATGAATGTTATTGCATGGATCTCAGGAATATTTGATTCTGATTGGTCAATTGCAGCGTTCAGTTGCCACATATTTCAAAATAATGGCTGACAGTTCATCTGAGAAACCTTTGTTTCTTATTGTAGCTCTGTTCTTTCTCTGCATATTTTCTACAAGTACAATAATGAAAAATTCAATATTCCAGGTCCAAATATGTATTTATTTTGCAAGTGTAATAGTAACTATAATAAGCCACAGTCAGACTGCCATTATTGCAAAATACACACTGATTCGTTAATCAGGACTCAAATCAATATGTCATGTCTACGTTGTATCGCAAAATTCAATTCAATTTACATAGCGCATTTCACAATACATATTGTTTAAAAACAGATATAGAGAAAATGCATGTGTCTACATTTAAATTTAGAGTGATCTGTTATCAGAGGTGACTTTATTTCAGAAATGTACCTGTACAAATCATGCAGTTAGCTTTATCTAACATAATGTATTAATTTTAGGTAGAAGCTAAAGGTAAGTCATTTGTAATTTCAACAAATGAATGTTTTTAATGAGTAATTTTCTGTGCTATGATGGGGCCTGGATTCGGACTGCAATTTTTCATATTTATATTTTTTTTTCTTTCTTTGCAGGAAGGAGCACAATTGAGAGACAGTAGAGTCAAAGTCACACATTTTGTTCAGCTAAAATTCAAGGCAGAGTCAGGAGAATTAGACTGCATTTCTATCAGAGTGCAGGCCGGAAATCACACCCAAAAATTCTTGAATTTTCCTCGCAAGTTACACATGGAGGATACCATCACATATGATTCACAACAGATCAGAGCATTTACTAGCCCAAGCAACAACACCATCAGTAAAATCGGCCGACTTTGCCCAAGAATTTTACATGCTGTGTGCTTAACAATTATCGAACTGCAGGCAGGAAGGAAATAGAAGGAACACAAGAGAAAGAAATAGAGTGAGAGGAAAAAGGGGGAATGAGCTTTAATTGGTTATTTAAACCTGCTGGACATCAACAAAGCGCAGCCAGTTGAGAGACCTGCATTATTATACGCAGGAAATATGCAATAATTTTATCCTAAAATGACAGCCCTGCTGGTCAGCTTCGAGCGCATGGGGTTTCTAAAGATTAATCAAATCACTCAGTCATTTTCCTTCTTATAATCACAAAGATAATCCACACTTTAGCATTTAAAAGACTCAAATTACAGGATTTCACATTATGCCTTTCAGTCATTCAGTATCCATGTACTTGCCACATGTTAAATTGTTTTTGAAAAATGATTGCAGATGTATTTAACCTGCATGTGTCTCACTGCATTCATCATACCTAGGGCAACAACTCTTGCCAAACACAACTCCAAAATCAAACTAGAATGTGAAAATAGTGAATAAAGCCATTAATACCTGGCTAAGACTGTAAGAATCTGCTATCTTTTTTTTCTTTTCTTTTTTTTGAGCTAGTGTGGCATTACTCAAAGCTGTAAGGGCAGAAGAACGTGGAGGGATGTCAACTCCATTACTCTGCAACCTGAAATGGACAGGTGACCTTTCTAAAATCAGATCAGATCTGTATGTCACATACTACTCCATGCAGTGCTAGAAAATCATAATATCTCTAAATGGGATGACATTCGGGGGCTGCAATGATATTCTCAGCGATATGTGCAAATTAAGAATTCTCCGTGCAGGCAGAAGCTCAGCTTGAATCAAAGTTTTTGCACAGTTGGAGCTTTCCCTCTGGGCCAAGGTTTTAGAAAGTGATATAGCAAGATTTTAGCTCTTGCACCTGGAGTTGAGATGCATTTCAATGCACAGAAACTTGTTCTTATTGCATATATATATATATATATATATATGGAGATGGGCTGTATAAAGGGATGTTGTCAAGGAAACAACTTTTCTAAATTCTAAATTAGTCATAAAATGCAAAAATGCAAATCAATAACGTGATGATAAATTTAGCTGAATCTGGATGTATAGCACTTTTAATTTCAGTCTATTCGCTACATTCCAAACATTGCATGCAGATCCACAAAGACAATTCACCTGAGTCTGAAAATAAACACAAATGTCATTTCATCAGCTGAACAACACTCAGGCAATAATTAATGAGAACATTTTGTTTCTTCTACCCTTGACTCCTTTGGAAAAAAAAAACAATTGTATCACAATGGCACTTTGGCATTAAGGTTAATTTAATGAGCGTGTTATAAAAGCAAGGCTTTAAATAGCAGTCCAGTTGGAGCCAGAGGAGAGTGCAGAGAATGAAAAAGCAAGTCTTTCCGGGATCAATGCAGTAGGTTAACCTATACTGTTGTATCAGTGCAGTCAATGTGGACACATCAAAGGAATATGTCAATGAAGAGAGTTAACAGAAGTTAAAGGCCAACCCTGTGGGATGGAGATCAAATTTGGGTCAAGAAAACATTCCAGTTGGGTCAAAAGAGGATGTGGCAGTGGTTGAAACAACCCTTCAGACTTACACGAGTCGAAAAGACACATTTTCCACCTTTTTGACAAACCCTTAACCTTAAGCTTTCAAGAGGACCTATTATGCTATATTTACATTTTCAGGTTTCTTAATGTGAAATGCTGCTGTTTGAGCATGAAAAAATGTCTGCAAAATTACAAAGAGAGTTATTCTCTATATTGTTAAGCACCGTTTGTGAACTTTTAAGTTTTCTTCCAGAAATGTGCGTCACAATATTCCTCATTTAAATAATTCCCACCAAAATAATAAGCAAAAAGGGTCGAGGCCTGGCTCAGTTAAGTTACTATAGTGTGATTATTGTAAGGAATGTAATCAGATTACTTTTTTCCCCAAGTAACTAGTAAAGTAACACATTCATTTTAAATTTACAACAAAACATCTGAGTTAGTCTTTAAAATAAGTAAAGCAAGTTATTTTGTTTTCCCATTTATTGACTTTATTGATACCTCACCTGTTCCCACAATAAGAGAAATCAGGAGTAAATGAAGAACTGTTATGTGCGCTGTATAAACATGAACGTTTTTGTAGTTCTAGACAAAATGTGAGTATGAATTTACTCATCTCACTTGCACAAAACCAGATTCAGTATTCCTTAATTATATCTGCAAGAATTAAATGTTCAATAAATTACAAAAATATACTTTATGTATTTAATCTCACTTTTACATTTTTTATTTAATCTCACTTCATTCTTTGTTGCTGACCTTCAATGATTGAATTCAACTATACTAATAAGCAAAAATGACTATAGATAAACATCACATTTGTGTTTCATTTGAGCACCAATGGTGTGACCCTATTGTAATTGCTCAGTCAATTATTCTTCTCTGAAATGAATCGCATTTTTGAGGGCCTAAACTTGCTCGAAAACACATGTAATTTTGCACGCGCATCAGAAGTGGTGAATCTTTACGTGTGGTATGGGTTTCAGAAGTAGAGGTGGAAAAATGGATCAATACCTACAAAGTTTCAATTAAGCGCCTTTCGCGCTATTTTTCAGGTACAAGTATGAAAGTCGGTAGACACATGTAACAGCCCAATAGCTACAAAAATGTCCCTGGGAGCAAAATCTGAAAACCCCAACAGGATCAGTGAGAGAGGTAAGTGATAATATTTTGAATTTTCTCTGCAAACTTTTTGGTTTCATCATATTTGGTCAGTCTAATCTAAAGGCCTTTGCAACGTTAAATTGTGAAGATCTTGAGTTTTCAATGAAGGGCGTGTTTGTGGCGGCCTGACAAAATTTGATCTTTTGCCATGAAACAGGAAGGTGTTGTAACTCGGGTATACAATGTCTAATCTGCCCCAAACATCACATGTTTTATCAGAGTACTAGCCGAAGACATCTACATGCCAACATTCAGTTACAGTCATAGAGCCCCCTGTGGGCAACAAAAAATGTCATGTTTTACACTGTGATTAACTCCTCATTGAGATTTAACCAGAACAACATCATATTTGGTCAGTCTAATCTAAAAGCCTTAGCGATGTTAAATTGAAAAGATCTTGAGTTTCTGTTGAAGGGTGTGTCCATGGCGGCCTGACAAAGTCTGATGTTTCACCATGAAACAGGAAGCTGTTGTAAGTCAGGCATAAAATGTCCAACCTGCCCCAAACTTCATATTTAAGAGTATGTCACATGATAAGAGTATAAGAGTATGCAAATATTCAGTTAGTCATAGTGCCACCTGTTGGCAAAAGGAAATAGCATGCTTTACACTGTAACTCACTCCCAGAAATATGCCATGAAGTACCAATGTATGTGATCAATGCCACGAAACAGGAAGTTGTTGTAACTCAGGCATATAATGTCCAATCTGCCTCAAACAGGTGCGAAGGCCCTTTCATTACTGCTTGCAGCTTTAATGTGTTTTATTGCTGAAGTAAGAGTGTTGAACCTTACTGAAGGGTTGTGTCCTATTATTCTGCAATTCAGAGAATATTCTGCCAAAAATACTTTTTTTGTTATTACAAAACAAACAAACAAGCCCATCCTAGATGAGGAAAAAGTAATGCAAAAGTAACATAACACATTACTTTCTATAAAAACTACATAATGCAATTAACTGTCTTTTTAGCTGGTAAGGCAATATTGTAATGCGTTAATTTTAAAAGTAACCTTCCCCAAGACTGGTTATGGTAAGAGACTTGACATTTCCAAAACACACTCAAAGTGGTTGACCAATTACGATACACTGGTCCAGCAGACCTGACCAATCAGACTACATTACGCTTTTTGGAAGGAGGGTCTTCTTAGAGCAGGTACTAAACAGGGATGCGTTTCCCAGAAGCATCGTTAGCCAATTAACATTGAAAGTTCCGTCGTTACTAACATATTTCAAAGATTTGGTGTTTCCCGAAATCATAGTTTAAACAAACATTGCAAACTAAGTACAATGTATATCTTTTATTTTGAATATATACAAATGTCATTTATACATTTTAGATTGTCAAGAGATTTCAAGCACTGTTTTTGAAGAGTGCATACGTGTTCTAGTACGTAAGAAAGAGCCTATGATTGAATCTGGATGTAAAGCATAATAACTGAGAAAAATGAGAATAAGTTCTCAGATGTCCATATTTATAGCAATAAATCTAGCATTAATTCGATCTCAAGTGATCAATTCAAAGAAGTTATTACTCCACCACCTGCATGACGTCATTCACCAACATGGCGGAACAACAGGTTTGCAAGAATATGCTTTTGGGAAACAGTCATGACCAGTTGATTTGTTCAATGATGCATCGTACTTGTCACGCTGGTGTAGGCAGGAACAAGCGGTACGACGGATTTCACAAGAAACATATTTTTAATATACAGGGTACAGGGATTCACACCACACATGGAACGATAAGAACTGACCAGGACTGGACAGACACAGAGGGAATATATACTGCTGAATACAAATGGAGCACAGGTGACAGGCATTACTAATAACGAACACAGCTGACGACAATAGACTAATAACAAGGCACATGGGGAACCAAAACAAAGATCACGTGACAAGGACTGACGGAAGCAAAACAAGGAACACATGACAGGAGACAGGAGACAGGACTGGAATACATGTTACATTACACCCCCCCCCGGAAAGGCGCGACCTCGCGCCGTGACAAAGTCCAAAGAAGAAAAAAAAAGGAAACAAATAAAGGGCGGAGGTTTAGGAGAAGGGCGTGGAGCTGGAGGAGGGCAGTCTCCTGGAGAGGTTAGGTCCCGACCCCATGGTGGCGCTGACGGTGGGAGGAGCCAGGGAGGAGTCCAGGTTGCGGGGCGGGACGATTTCCTGGGGCCGATCGCTGGCAGCGGAACCATGGCGCAGGTAGGGGGACCCGGCGGAACTTTCCGACCGACGGACCTGGGCGACACCGCCGGACCGGAAGTTTGACGCCGAGCCGCAGGCACACGGGACTGAACCGGCGACGAGGCTCTGGCTGACCGGGGCGAAGGTGGTGGGACCGAGGATGACGGGGAGGTCGTGAGGAGGGAGGAGTCTGATGACGCCAGAGGGGTGACGGGTGGAGGCGTAGCCGTAGTCCCGGATGTCCGAAGCGGCAGCTGGGCGACGACCCCCGAAGGCCGACCAGGAGGGACGAGGGAGCCCAGCTGAGCATCCGGACAGCCGGGCCGAGGAGCTTGTGAAGGAGGCGTGGGACCAGGCGCTGGTGGCAGGCTGACGGGACGAGGTGGAGTCACGGGCCTGGAGGTTTGAATGGGAGCCGGGGACTCCGCCTCGAGCTGGGCTGATGGATGGGAAGCCCGAGGTGCTGTAGAGGAGCCGCATGGAGTGGACGGCGGTGGCAGAGCCGAGGAGCTTGCCGACAGCAGGGGGACCGACGGATCCAGGGGACTGGCCGTAACCAGTGACGGAACCGGGAGAACAGGCAGGGAAACGGATGGGACCAGAAGTGAAGATGAAGGTTGAGGGGTGGGCATTTGGGTGGGGAAAGGATCCGCGGTCCACAGATCGATTAGTCGGCGGGCTGCTCCTGGCTCTGAGATGGGCTCATTGACTCGTGTTGTCCCCGGGGTCCCGAACTCATCCACTTCGGCGACGATCTCTGAGCGCACCCCGGGCTGCCATGCTGAGGCGGAGCGTACATCCCTCCGACTCATCCAGGCCCAGTAGCCCATGAGCGGTCGAGCCTCCGGGCTCATCAGGTACTCCAGAGCGGGTGAGTCCATCTTTAAATTTTCCTCGCGTTGAGGGGTCAGTTCTTCTGTCACGCTGGTGTAGGCAGGAACAAGCGGTACGACGGATTTCACAAGATACATATTTTTAATATACAGGGTACAGGGATTCACACCACACATGGAACGATAAGAACTGACCAGGACTGGACAGACACAGAGGGAATATATACTGCTGAATACAAATGGAGCACAGGTGACAGGCATTACTAATAACGAACACAGCTGACGACAATAGACTAATAACAAGGCACATGGGGAACCAAAACAAAGATCACGTGACAAGGACTGACGGAAGCAAAACAAGGAACACATGACAGGAGACAGGAGACAGGACTGGAATACATGTTACAGTACTACACTAGTGAAGCAGCGAGTTACGTAATTGCAATGGGAAACGCACCCCAGAGCGTTATTGACAGACTGGGAACAGAGGTAAACAATTTAAAATATGTGAAAAAATATTGTGGTTTTGTTTTTTTTCACAAACCTATTCTATCAGACCCCTAAAAACAAAATCAAGACTTTGTAAAAGGGCATAATAGGGCCTCTTTAATTACAATTAATCATGCACAATTTGCTATATGGACTTCAACTGCATATCATCTGGCCTGTTGAAATTTTTACCCAGACAACATTTAAAAAAAAAAAAAAATCCATAGACATTCATTGGGGCCATATCTGTAGACCACAATATAACCTCTGTTGACTTGGGCTGGTAAACCAAATCTTGGCAGTCGCACAGCAACACCCTAGTGTAAAAGCAATTAAAAACACAATATGTTTTCTGTGAACAAACCTGTTCATAAAAAACCCGTGAAAAGTTATTATAGAAAGCATATTGCGTTTTCAAATGCTTTTTTTAATAGATTAATGGAGGTAATGAGGCATTGCTCCAGCTCCTAATGAAACGGAATGACTCCTCCAGCCGTATGGGTTCCCCGTCCATAGTTTTCATCGCATTCAGCATTTCTTTACAACAACCCATGTGTAAATTAATCTACTCAGCTAAACGGTCGTCGTATGTACATTTGAAAATACCTAAAAATGTGCTGGAGCAAGCAAGTCAACACAGTCCATGCCAGTAGAGAGTTGTTAAAGCTTTATGGTGCTTCCATATTTTTTATTGGTGTTACTCATGTCTGAATAGAGAGTATTTTTCTCTCCTTTGTCAGATAGTCGATATCAGCTGAAGTTTGTTCAGGTTGTAGCCTTCAGAGGTTTGGTTTATGCCTCCCCTCCTGGAATACAAGTGGATGCTCAGTGTTTGGTTGCAACGACAACTAGAACTGGCAAATTAAACATTCTTGAAAAAAATAAGACTTTAGTATAACATGAAATGTGTACTAATGGCAAAAGAAGACAAGTTATATTCAGTACAGCTGAACATATTATTGTATTTGACATCTAAAGGTCAAGAGGCAAGACTTGCACGCACCAGATAACCAAATGTAGTCCTCATGTTAAGACCATCACTCTATACATCATATGCGATAAAATTCTTGGAAGGACAAATACTAGTATAAATCAGTGAGATATCATTGATAATTTTCAACCTGATCTCATCAAACAATAAGTATGATCCTCAAGAAGCCTTGAAGGTCAGTGAATCTCTAGTGGTGGTTCATGAAAATGGCAGCTAAATGCAACTATTAAAACCCAATTAACTATGATCATGCATTCACAGTAAAATAAATACACTTATTAACTTTTTAAAAGGAGAAAATAAATAAACTATTGAAATAAACTATTAACATATGGTTGGGTTTTTACAGTTCATGAAAAATTAACAATAATAATAGTAATATAGCAATTTTTACAATAATAATAAAATATATTTAATTTATTGTTAATAATATTATTATTATTATTATTATTGTGTTGTTGTTGTTGTTGTAATTAATATTATTGTTATTGTTACAAATCATTTAATTAATAATTGAATAATTAATAAATGTGTTGATGTTTTACTTGATGTCGAAAGTAAGTCCTAATGAAAAACCAGTAATGCCACTGATATATGTAACGGGTTCTATTACTTAATTTAATGTTCTTAGTTATAAACAAATTAGGAAATCAGAAGATCAGCACGTTCGACTACGGAGGTAGAGGGTAATTGCTGAAGGATGACAGGAGACCAAAATTAAGGTAAGTATGAAGATTGTTTTTTATAAATGGTCCCTTAATTACAGGCTTTTCCCTTATTAAAGTAACAAATAAAATAAAAGAATTGAATGACTGAAAGTTCCATCAATACAAAGAAAAGAAATGAAATCACAAATAAACACAAATCACTGTCAATTTCACACTAAAAATACATTTAACATGTATTCACAGTAGAACGACAACAATTTTGTGGTATCACACACACTTTGGAGATAAGTTCAAATTTCCAGCTGTTCACTAACTGATATCAGTCCTTTTTCTTTTGGTCTCAGACAGTTCTCAGTCCCGTATGGAAAAAACCACAGTCACTATACAGGTATAGTTTTACCTTGAGCAGGAAAAAAATAATAAAATCACAATTCTCTCCTGGTTCTGTAGGATGAATTTTCTTCTTTCTTTCTCACTGTCCGAATAGGTTGGCTCGCCATCAAAGAAAATCACTCTCCACTCGGAAAAAAAACCTGACCTGTTTAAAAGGCCAGAAATGCACGACTACATTTAGTCACATCAACATCACATTAAGTAAGTTATCTTCACATACCAGTAAATTATCATACAGAGTAATCGTATCAATGTTTTACAATATTACATTGCAAATAAACATCTCTTTTCAGGTTTCATGTAACATCAGCGCGGCATTCACGTGAAGCACGCGTGTGAATCAGAATGAGGCCACGTGAGAACAACTGAACTCAGCATATAATACAACATAAATCAACATACAATCATAATAAACAAAATAAACTTTTGGTTTTCTTACAAAATGAGTCGTTTTCTTATTTAAACATTAAACTTAGCATATAAACATAATTTGAACTCACCACATCCAGATATTCACCTCACAATGATACAACGGTGTAATTAACCCATCAACCGTCAGAGAAGCAATCTACCAACTGAATCCACTCAATATCCGCTTCTTTCCACGAACTTGAAGAAGTTTTAACACTATTTTCAAAGTTTTATTGCGTTATCTCTATTTTTTTTTAATCACTAACACTAGCGAATTTCTCTCCGTCTTTTTCTCCCTCAGGTCTTGCGCAATCTGCTCTGCCAACAAATTGGGCGGTCCCCATCAACGGAATTCTGATTGGCTAATCAATAACTTGTTTAAATATTACAAAATTATTTTTGTCATAAATTATTTTATGAAAAGTATTTGCCAATATCACAAATCTTAATTTTCTTTCTTTTGTAAACATCCAAAATTTATATTAATATATTATAACCCATTAGTCTGGGTTACATATAGCTTGATGCTTTTGCTTTTTTTGGGGAACTGGCTGAATATAAAATAAATATAAATTAAACACATGCATACTGAATGCACTGCAATACGCGGATAAAAGTCAAATGCATAAATTATTAAATTTAAACGTAACTTGCATGAAAGCAATATCACACTCTCAGCCCTGCTGTTATAGCTATTGAACATCACCATAGCTTTAATTAAACTGCAGACACAAAGCAGCAGTATATGTAACCAATCTTGCTCGTGTGATATAAAGGAAAAATATTTTTAAAGAAATGAAATGAAACAAAAGTAAAGTAAGAAATGAAAAATGACAAGAAAAAATAGCATCCTTTGGCAGACCAGGCTATGGGTTAGTGAGTTCAGGGCTCAAAGCGAATGTCAAAGGGATCATCACGGATCTATAGAGCACCGAATGGAAGCTGTCGAGCACTGGTCCAACCTCCATGGCAACCACATGCTCGGATAAAGACAGTGAGAATCGCACATTAATAAAGAGGCCGCACATACACTGTGATTTCAATAAAGCAGAGAGAAAACTGACATGTCTGACATGCAGGACAGAAGTCGATTCCTTCAGCCTTCTGGGGATTCAGCATGTGCGCTGAGGCATGCTGCTATTCAGCTCTCATGATCTATGAGAGTCACCATTCAAGCTCATAAAGAGGGATCGTATAAGATGCATAACCCTGTCAACCCAGTTGGCAACAATTACATCTTCCAGTGTATTCTTCAAGTGAACATATTCAGGTATTTAAGGTTAAGGAACCATATTAAATGGTGGCAGAGGTATGTACACATTTCACCGATTTTATTTTCTCAAGCGTCAATAAGGTCAATTAGCCGATCGTGGTCCAGATCCGGATCTTGAATTGGTTCCATCCTGACTGTGAATTCATAAATTAAACAAACAAATGTGGACAGAAAACAAGAGAACATGTCTACACAGGCAGCTAGTTGCTAGCTCTCACACAGAGATGTGAGAGAAACTAGACTGCTCTCATTATAATCAACAGAGTTGTTTACACATTACATTTACATGTATTTATTTAGCAGACGCCTGCGAAACACAAATGAGGAACATCACAAGCAATTTGTCACAACTGAAACTTCTGATGTACATTTTGTCACTTAGTAGGCCACTATAACTTTACATTTATTATTATTTTTTCTACTTTTACAGGAAATTTTAATAGCACTGAAATAAAAAGGCAGATAGAGATAATTATGCACCCCTAAAGCTCCTTAAAGCTTGTAGCTTCTTGCAGCGTATACCAGGGGGTCCGCCAATTATTTCTTGATCTCAGACTGATTTCTGTGTTTAACAAAATTAACTTCAACAAAAGCTAAAGTTTTAATAGCTTTGCAATGTAAACATCAAAGTATATAAATATAATAATATAATACTACACTCAAACCAATCAAAAATTCATGTAACTACAGGTTCCCCCATGTAGCTGGGGGTTTCTTTTACTGAAGACCCCTGAGGTATACTGAACAACACAGCAGTTTTGGAAAGACTATTTCTTACTTTAACAGCTATTGCTATGAACTTGAAAATGTATACATATTCCTCAAATGTACATGCACACATATTTGCACACATATTTAATTTTATAGCCATGAAAGCCATACTGGACACGTATGTGACGTATCCCAGACTTCCCCAATCATTTGATCCACTTAAATCTCACCCCTCTTACAATCGTCTGCAAGCTCGCATTCAGATCTGCCTGCATCCAATCAACAAACAATGGAAAACAAGTCCCCATTTTTTTATTTTATACTCAAATATCACAATGTGGAAATAAATTACCTGTCATTACTTCTGTTTTATTGCAAGCTTTTTATTTTAATAATTATTATTACTAAAAGTTTACAAACTTTATATTGTTATTTCATCTAATGTATCTAACACCGTGTCTACACCAACAGCTTTGAGGCTGTCTACTCTATAAACAAAAAAGTGACTGTTGCAAATCTACTTGTCTTTTATGTCAGAAGTAGCATGAGTACTTGAAGTACGTTAAAAATAGAATGCATCTGTTTACTGGTGAGAAGCCATCATGTTGGGTCGCACCGCATCCAGTGTAGACAGCGTCACTGCTTATAATGGGTTCTCTGCTTTGCATCGCACTGTTGTAGGCATGGTGTCAATCTGCTGCTCACACCAGCAGCGACATGATTCTGTTTATTTCAATAGCTGTTCAGTAGCTGCCGATTTCTGGCAACATGAGTGGCCGTTTACCACAGGATGTAGGCATGTACAGTACAATATGAAGTCACATCCGTGAATTTAATTCACAAACGTTACTAGGCAACCAGTAGTGGGAACAATTAAACAATTAATTTGTTCCACAGTTACAATAAATTTCAATATTTATTTATTATTTGAACACACTCATAAAGTATAATGCATTAAAACACATGACAACCAATTTCAGATCAAGAATGAATTTCAGTAACATGGAATCTGCAAATATTATAATGCAGTTTAACTTTGGTTACAATTATTTATGAAAATATATAATGCATTATAAAGTACATTATGAATAACTTTACAATGCATTATACATAAAAGTTCTAAGTAAAGAAAAAGCTTAATGCTACACCATACAAACACATTCTAGAGCAGGGGTAGGGAATGTTGGTCCTGGAGAGCCACTGTCCTGCAGAGTTTACAGAGTTACCAACTCTAATCACACACCTGAACCAGCTAGGTCTGCAGGATAACTAAAGTCCTGGGTATACTTCGGTTTTTAGTCGTATGCTAGTGTACATGCACAGTGGAACGCACAGCCTTGGAAAGTATACTTCATTTGACATGTAACTATCTTTGTATTCTTTCTTGCTAGAGTCGTACAAATCTAAATCTTGTCAAAATCTCTCATCTATGTAGGTCTCCATTGTCGCTGTAGCTTGCTTGCATTCCGGTCTGTTCTGTTTCTTTGACTACCATGTGAATTGACGCCCCTTGGGCATGGTTGCCACCTTGCGGATAAACTAATTACTGCAAAAAATTAAATGTGCATGTGCGACCTACAAAGTACACATGGTTTCAAAAATCCGGCGATGCACGCACAGTATGTGCGTAATCTTCTGATGGCAGAAATCACCTCGAGCACTGTGCACTGTGCGCTTTAGGCCACAGGCAGGTGAGGTTTTTTTTTTTCCGGGTTGGAGCTAAACTCTGCAGGACAGTGGCTCTCCAGGACTGACGTTCCCCACCCCTGTTGCAGAGAATAGTGTAAGAGCTTTGTAGACATGAAGATCTTTTTTTTTTTTTCGATGGCAATGCTCCTCCTCACAAGTTCATCCAGGAAGACCATAATTAAATGGTTTACTAACTCTGATGCGTAAGAACTTGACTGACCTGCACACCTTTGGAACTTTCAACTGCAAGTCAAGCCCTATTGCTCAAAATGCAGTGAAAAGCATTCCCAGAAGCATGGAACCTGTTAGGAAGGATCAATTCCCATCAAAATACCAATGATTTTGAAATGAAATGTACAGCTTGCACACTTTTGGCCATATATTGCATTTTATAGAGTTTTCCTTTTAACATAACCCCGGTAATTCAAGTACAGTTAATGCAAAATGATTTCAGCATTTGAAGATGGGTCATTTCCCTAACCAAAGGAGACTCAAAAATACAAGAGAACCCCAGACTTGGAGCATTTCAGATATCAGGCATGTGGAAATCCTGCGGGGCGGTTCTTATGGCTCTTGACTGATGTTTAGCTGTCTTCAGATTCGGATTTCAAAGCTTCTCCTCTCTTTTACAGTCTTTACTCCCGAGGACGCCTATGAATATCTTGCATTTCTCAAAGCATTAAATCTGTCCCCCTGTCATTATGTTTACAGACAGCTTGTTGGCGTGCAAAAGCAGCCGTAAGATCTCCCAGAAAGCCTTAGGAGGGCTTCAATGTTTTCCTTCCCCATTAACAATACATGGAACTCATAACTGGTTCCCTATATTAGTCAGCAGGTTTCCATCTGACTAATGAGAAAATCAAGGAAGCCACACTGAAGACATTATGTCTTCAATTTATAGAGAACGAAGAAAATAATTTCTGAGCATGAGTCTCCTTACGGTCTCATTAGATTTACTTGTGATGAATGACTACTTAGATTTCCATACGCAGTTGAGAGGTTATCATTCAATGGAGATATTAAAATATTGGTCTCACATATGAAGATATTAAATGAAAGCTTTAAATTATGTTTTTAATCAACAAAGCTAATCACCAATATCCTGCTTGAGAGATATTCAAAGACACGTTACCAATCTTCTAATGAATCTTCCACTGTCACATGACAGATATTGGACCTGTGGAGTGAATACATCAAGCTACTTATGATTCAAAGAAATTAGTTTCAGAAGTTTATCTGCTGGAAATAAATGTTGATTGAGAGATGACAGAAATCGTACTTTTCACTATCATTGCATTGCCCTCATGGAGAAAATCATGAAAACAACCGACTGATCACTTATTGTATATTATATTTCTTGTTGAACAGAGTATGATGCAACATAATAAAGTATTGATTTATCCATCCTAGCAATTCATAGATATTTGCTGAAAGAAACAAGATAGATGTATTGACATCATCTATCTACTGTATGTATTTTAAAAACTATACAATGAATGTACAGCTTTAAAAATGTAAAATATTTAAATGTTATATAATATAAAAATATTTGTGTAGACACATTTTACAAATATATAGATATTTTTGAGCTCTTAAATCTATCCTAAACCTAACCACTTTTCAACAATGTAAACAATGTAATGGGTAGATAAATATAAATTGACCACAATGGCTACAATTTATTTAAATAGTCCACTTCTGACATTATATATCTATAAGTAACATTGCAACTACATGTCACTAACTCTCATTAATTTGCAATTTCGTGTCAGATAGCTCTCAATAGAGTGCTAGTACTGTATTAGACTCTGAGGTGTTAGGGTTTAGGTTATTACAATAAGCTGACACGAAGTTGAAAAGTTACTTATAGTGTTAAGTTACTTATGTAAAAACAGTGTTACCACAATAAGTTTACATATACCCCTTTATACATGTTTTAAGCACCAACATAAACACATAACAGAATGAGATTTTGAAATAGTTAGATGATTAAATATGAGTGATTGCACCGAACATTTATCATCAATATTCTATAAACCTAAATCTATTTACATCTGTAAAGTTCTTCATACAATACATAAAATACTTACATTTTAGATGCTGTCAGTATGTTAGCATGCTTCAATGTCTATGCAAAGATATTAAAATGCATGGGTTCTAAAGCTGTACTTTAAATACCTGTGATTTATCATATACAGTAGTTAGGTAATTTGGGGGTAATTTTTGGGATGTCAATGTAGCCCTGCTGGTTCGACTCGAAACTTAAACTGGCGTCTCTGGCATGGGATCTAGCCAGTTAATGGCCTCCGTTAAAATCACCCCCCTAAACCTCACTCCCATCTGGGTCACGGCACCAATGTACCCCTCCGAAGTCGGGCGCGCTAACGAGGGCGCTAAAGACCACCGGTGCGCTTCTTGAGGTCAAGGGAGTGAGGTTTACCTGTACAGCCCTCAAAAGTTGGCATCCGTTACACTCACTACCCAAAACCTCACTCCCATCCAGTTCACGGCACCAATGTAAACCCTCTGGTTCTACTCGCCCCACTCCGACATCTCCGGCATGTGAGCCCGGCGTGCAAACAAGGACAGTAAAGACCGCAGTCTATAGCATCAGTCTATAGTGTGCCTCTTTAGATGATGGTAGTGAGGTTTACCTGCAGAGCTCTCACTAGCTGTGTGGATCAGCGGCAAAGATGACAGTATGCAGATTAAGTGTCCTGAAACAATCAAGCGACCTCCATTGTGATGAACGAGAATGCTAATGGATATTAGCTTTCTTCAAGTGTTCTACATCTCCTTGAGGTGGACTGGTGGACACTACAACACCCCTATGTTCTGCTCTAAATGGGAGAAAAATTTATCCAGAAAACATTCAGAGTAGGAAACTCATTCTGACTTGGTGTATGAAATTATTCACACAAGTGATTCAACATTAATTTCCCTCTTTATGCTTGGCAGAGATGAGGCTCATGAGAGCTTAATTTTTTGTTAAATAAATATATTGACACAGGATTCTGCACAAGGACGTGAAGCTATTAATAATAGTTATCCTCCCCATCCAGCTCCAAACTTTAAGACAGCGATCCAGCTTCCAGGGGCCCATATCTCACTTTAATAATCCTTAGAACAAAACCAGAATTTCAGACAGCCATATATTAATTTTGCCATTTAGACTTTATATTCTTCTTGGGTATTCACAATTTCAGATATTACTGTCGTTATTAACAATTTAAAACTAACAAGGACTTTCTCAGAGGAATTCATTAGCCACTGTGCATTTTGTAATAAAGGAGCTAAGGGAGGCTAAAATAATAGAAGAAACAAAGATTATATGTTAAGGTCTTCTGAATATGGAATCCCAGCATGTTAAATATGCTCTCATGCAAAAGTACAGCTGTCTATTAATGAAAAAATTAAATTATAATTCCTGATTAATCAAATCAAAAATATTAGCATTTGCCTAGAAAATTCCCTAAAAGAAGATAATTCAACATAAGTACATTATCATTTGTTAGAGACATAAGTAAATGATTGACTTTTTTTTAAAAAAAATGAAGTTTTAAAATCATTTTACTAAATAAACTGACAACATTTCTTATCTTCTGACACCACCAATTCCTCTTATTTTTCAATTTGTAAAACAAGATCCAATCAATTCCCCAAACTTAAAACTGTTTTTACATGTGAACTGATTCAAGTTCAATGAGCTTGCATTATAAGCTGAGGATTAAAGGGTTAGTTCAGCCAAAAATGAAAATTCTGTCATTAATTACTCACCTTCATTTTGCTCCAAACCCGTAAGACTTTTGTTCATCTTCAGAAAACAAATATGAATACACATTAAAATGATCTTTTTACTGAAATCTGAGAGCTTTCTGTCCCTCCATTGACAGTCTACACAACTTCCACTTTCAAACCCCAGAAAGTTAGTAAAGACATCAAAAAAGTAATCCATGTGACTCCAGTAGTTTAACCCCAATTTTATAAAGTGGCATAAGTGCTGTGTTTGAGCAAAGAAACAAAACAAACAAACAAACAAAACACATAATTTACCACTTTATTTACAAAACATTAATCTCCAATGAATGCACCACGATGCAAGTGTGTTGTGTAATTAATGACAGAATTTTAATTTTTGTGTGAATTAACCCTTTAACATTATTGATGCAGAACGTAGTTTGCCTAACATGCGTTTCTCTTTCAAAACGGTTCTCTCGCATTGTGGCAAAATGGGCGGTGCCGACTGCTTATTTAAGTCATGCTAAAAGACATTTTCCTCAGAATTTTTCTCCTTTAAGCACGAAGATACATCTCCTCGCTGACTCAGAAGAGAAATGTCTGGTGCGAACGTAAAGGTTTCATTCGGTGGCTCAAAGAAGGACTTTGATGACACAATGTTTCTGGCTGCTTCTGAATCAGAAGACTGGGCGATCTTGCCCAGAGTTGGGCTTAGAGTGGTCGTCCCCTGAGGAGCCTGCCAGTAGCCGCCTTGATGAGTGGTTCCTACAGCAGGATCCCCATGCCAGCGACCAGCCCTGTTCTTCCTAGAAGTCCATGAAGAACTGACTCGTGACGTGATGTGCCTTCTACTCAGTACGAGTCTACTACTCCTCGACTGCCCTCACCTCAGTTGATGGCGCAGAGGAAAAGGGCCATGCATGAGAGCAGTCCGGACCCAACGGCCTTCAGGGAACTGCACAGCGCAACTGACCCTGTGCAACTGACCCTGTGCACCCTAAGTCAATGGCCCAAGCAAATGCTCAAGCCACGGCCAATTTGGTGGTTCTAGAATATCACTTTTGGTCGAATCTAACAGAGATCAAGGACGATGACAAGACAGCCCTCCTTTCACAGCAGCCCATAAGTCGTTACAAGCCATGCGCCACTTGATGCCAAAGAGAGCCAGGAATCACCTTTTTTTACATAGCGCTTTTTAACAATGCAGATTGTTTCAAAGCAGCTTTACAGTGATAACTGGAAAATTATGCCACGAAGCTTATTTCACCTATACAGCATCTCTAGAAGAAAATAGTGCCATTGTTTAGCTTCAGTTCAGTGTTGATTTAGTTCAGTTATAAATTTGTGCATTTCGATGACGCCTTCACAGAGGATTGTCTAGTTACACAATCTCTGCTAACTCTCACATTTATATTTACATTTATTCATTTGGCAGACGCTTTTATCTTAAGCGACTTACAAGGGGAGCAATTAGGGGTTAGGTGCCTTGCTCAAGGGCACCTTAGTCATGGTATCGAGGGTGGAGAGAGTGATGTTCATTCACAATCCCCACCTTCAATTCCTGCCGGTGTGGGAATCGAACCGGCAACCTTCAAGTTACAAGCCTGACTTCCTCACCATTAGGCCACAACTACCCTTCAGGAATGTGTTGTGTCAAGGTGCAGGTCCTCCATCTTGCCCCAACACGGTCCCATCCTGGGACCTCACCATTGTCTTGAGGGCACTTTGATGCCCTATTTGAGCCGCTCACAACGTCCGACCTTTGGCCTCTCTCTCTGAAGATCACTCTTCTGCTGGAGCTGGCATCAGTCAAGTGAGTTGGTGATCTGCCGGCTCTTTCAGTGGATGCTTCATGTCTCGAGTTTGAGCCTAATGACAGAAAGGTTGTCCTTAAACCAAGAAAAGGCTATGTGGCCAAGGTGCTTTCTATGCCCTTTACAGCACAAGTCATAAAGCTCTCTGATCTTCCCTCCACTGAAGGTGAACAGACCCACACCCACTCACTGCCATTAGGGTGTACATACCCAGTTCAGGCAGTCAGAACAGCTATTTGTGAGCTTTGGAGGTCACTGAGAGGGGCTGCCAGTTAGAAGCAGAGACTCATTGGATAGTGGACACAATAGCAAAGCTTACAAGTCCTCCGACTTGCAATGCTCTAAGTGCTCTATTGGAGTGAGGGCCCACTCTACCAGGGGTATGGCCACCTCTTGGGCTTGGACTAGCGGGGTGTCCATTGCCGATATCTGTGTGGCAGACGGTTGGTCCTTGCCATCCACCTTTGCCAGGTTCTATAGCCTAGACGTCCCTGTTCTTCAGGCATGGATATTGGCTGCTTAGGTCCCCATTCTGGGCCCACTCTGCCAGGGGTATGGCCACCTCTTGGGCTTGGACTAGCGGGGTGTCCATTGCCGATATCTGTGTGGCAGACGGTTGGTCCTTTCCATCCACCTTTGCCAGGTTCTATAGCCTAGACGTCCCTGTTCTTCAGGCATGGATATTGGCTGCTTAGGTCCCCATTCTGGGCCCACTCTGCCAGGGGTATGGCCACCTCTTGGGCTTGGACTAGCGGGATGTCCATTGCCGATATCTGTGTGGCAGCCGGTTGGTCCTTTCCATCCACCTTTACCAGGTTCTATAGCCTAGACATCCCTGTTCTTCAGGCATGGATATTGGCTGCTTAGGTCCCCATTCTCTAGTTCCAGACCTGAGCCTATCTCATCGAACATATTTTAGATATGTTCAAAAGTAAGACTGCGTTCCTCATAAGCATCAACTGACTTGTGTGCGAGTGAATCGATACGATGTGAAAGCTCCAGTTACCAAGGTAATCTCGGTTTCATGATATAATGGGAACAAGCGTTGCATAGCTTGCGGTGCTACTGCGCCTACGTGTGAGTCGACACTGCTGCTCCTCAGTCAAAGAAATTCAGACAAAATGGCTTTTAGCATGACTTAAATAGACAGTTAGACCCGCCTGTTTTGGGGGGCTGAAAAGCCATATGTCTGTGCAAACTGAGTTTTCCCCATAGGCATCAGAAAACTAACGCAATGCTTGATCTCATAGAATCGAGGTTGCGTTAGTAACCAGAGCGTTCAGTTTGTTTAGCAAATTGAAAAGGTTATATTCATGCCAAAACAAGTTGTATACCCATTGAAATGGAAAAAAACCTTTACAGAAGATGACATCAATCACTCTAATGGTGACTTGAAACATAACTCTTAAAATAAAACAATCAAAACACTATATAGAGCTAAACATTCATTAATTCTGATTATACTATGGGTTTGTTGAATGCTCAAATCTGATTGGTTGATGAACATTCTAAAGTGTGCAATTATTTTCAGGGAAATGGATCTCCAAAGTAGTTCCAGGCAGGTCTTGACCGAATAACAGCTCTGGCCAAGCAAATAAATATAGTAAACAATGAGATAAAAAAAGTCACTGAATATCATTTCACTCAGATCATCAAAAAACAAACAAACAATGGGGGTTGAATGTTATATTCAAGTTCTACGTCCTTGGATTGACAAAACTAAACAAATAAATTAATTAAAAACAGCACATAGAACCCTAATATATAAACAGTGTAATCCTAACATAAACTTTATCCTTCTCTCTTTCCTTACAGTATGTTTTCCCAATAGGTTAAGCTCTGTAAAGGTTTGTGTAAAAGTGTCTGTGTGGTTGGGGGAAGGGGGATGGGGGGTGTACATTTCTTTTTTTGGCACAGCACAGGTGATATGTCGGGCATTGTCAGGATTGTTTTTGTCGAGTGAAGCACTTGGCAGCACATAAATTTCGCTACACTGATAAATTTCTGTCATTGTGGCTTTCCATCAGTGGCTGTTGGTGACACAGTTGCTTCTCTCCAAAGTGCTTACTGTACTATTGTTGTATTAAAATAAACAAGAGCTTGGAGGTAAATAGATGCATGCCAATGAGACAAGAACAACTGCTCTCATGCAAAACAGGCAGAGACAGATGACAGAGCAGAGGAGAGTAACTATGATAGATATGCCAGGAACATTAATGAACAATTCATACAGTTGAAAGAAGTGGCTAAATTATATCTCAACAACAAGGTTGTGGTGCTATTTATAACTGAATAGAGAAAGACTTTAAAATTACAAGTGTATTCCATAATTTGAATTGACTTAGCAAACAGGAAATAGAATTGAAAATGAAGTAAATCAGTTAGGTATTAGCATTAATTTTTTGACTATCAAACATCTAACCACTAATCTCTTTAATGTAATAAATAGTCAGTTTGAGCGAGTAGGGTTTTTTTTGTTTGTTTGTTATATAACGCTTTAAGGGAAGTTTCTGCTGTGTTGGGTTTTGGGTCTATGTAATCACAAATTCCTGGCTTATTGTTTTACAGGCAGAAATGCTCAGATTTCTGGATTTGTGCATTAAAGATGCAGTCTAATAAAATATTAAGATCTTTTCCAGAAGCCATGAAGTCTGAACACGCAAACACACACACACACACACACACACACTGGAAAAGAGCTTTTTCTTTCTTATGAACACATCCAGACTGAGCTGTTATTTTGGGAGAAGCATTATGCTGACTTCACATGCTGGGAACTTTGGGAATAATTTTGTTACCTCATGCTTCTAATTTGGAATGACCCATAACCTTTCAACATGCTTGAGAAGAGGACAATTTCAATAGTAAATGTTGGGTAATTATTATTATTGTTATTATTTTTTTTTTCTCAAAAATCTAGCTTTCTAGCTGTTGCACTTTTAATTACATATATTTATGCATATCTACATCTATGTAATTTTTAACATGTACACTTTTAGATTTAACCAAGTAGATAAGAATGAACCCGTCAAACCCATTTTGTATTCTCACCAACCACAAAGCAAATGAATGTGGCATTTGTTTACTTCAGAAGTGTAAAGTATATTTACAGTAATGTGTAAATGTCTTAGGCACATTAGTATTTTCACCAAAACTTTTGTTTTAAGCCAGTTATTTTTATCTTTTTGCTGTAGTGTATCTCTAGGAAAAACCAGTTTCCAAATATTCCTTTTGCCATTAAGTGTAAATAATCCATTTTTGAATGCACAAAGAGTCTGACAACAGCCTGTATGCTCCACACGGAGATCTGCTCTCACCATCAACAAGTGTCTGCGATTACCTGAAGAAACAGAAAACATTAAGACAGACTCTTCATCTCCAAGAAACTTGAAGAAACCTACCTGCAAAGCTACAGCATTAAGATATGTTTTAGGCAAAAATGCTGTAAAGTGAGGATGCTTTCAAAAATGATGACATATAAAAAGATTTTATTTTTCAATTAACTTGTATTAACTGAATCAAATCAATATTTGGTGTGACCACCCTTTGCTGTTAAAACAGCTTTTGCCCATAGTTTTTCAGGTGGGTTTCTTCAAGTGTCTTGGAGGCATTTCCGCAGTTCTTCTGGATTTATTCTTTCTTCATGTGATCCCAGATCTGTATGTGGAGCATACCAGCTGTTGTCTGACTCATACAAAAATCTACCTGTATTATTACAATTAAGGGCAAAAGGAATGTTTGGAAATGCAAATTGATACTTCCTACTGACACACTATAGAAAAAGATATAAATAACTGGCTTAAACCAAACCTTTGTTGTTGTTGTTTAAACGTGTCTGTATAGATACCCCAACATGTGCACAATTTCATATAATTTAGAATGTCTTATATATGGGGTTTCTGCCAAGGGACAGCTTCCAAATGTGCTTCCAAATTTTGTGAATGACCTAAAACTACTCATTGTGGACTGCCAGCAGAATTGAATTGTATTCACACACACTCAAACAAACAATCCCACAAGCAACATGTTGACACTACAAGATGGACAGGTGGATGCATTAGCACAGTCCCCCTGTAGGTGACAGAATGATTCACCCTATTTCACTCAATCAGACAGCTGGGACAGATACGGGTAGATAAGCTGAATTCAAATCATTCATGCATTGTGGAGCAGCCCGCAGCGCATTCGCTTGAACTCTAAACCCTTCAACAAAGAGAGGATGGATCCTCTTGATCCTGTGACAGGCTTTATACGTAACAAAGAAACCCATCGTGGCAAACTTATCCTAAAAAAACATATCTTCTTCATCTGTTTGTTTATTCTTAAAAATGAAATATTGCAATGTTTATTCGCTACAGTGCTCCGCTAACCGATCTAGCATTTATATACAAGGCTATAGGGAATCAGCTGGTGTGTTAGAAAGCACTTGATATATCTAGTAAGTCTCTTTCCAGGCAGATAAGATCTTGTGTCCAGGAGCAGTGCTGGTCAGGCTGAATGACTGTGACTGCCCCGTGTGACTGATCTACAGCATCTGAGTCAGCCTGTATCCCTCGGTCATGGCCTGTAGAACCTCACTAATAAATGACACTGGAGGACAATGTCCTATTTCGACTGTGGACTCATCTGTCATAGCATGGTGTGAACAGGCCAGAGACGCCACTTAAACTTAAACTGTCTTCAAATGACAAACATTAACATGCTAGGAAAATGTTTGACACAGTCTATCTCATAATATTCATTATATATCAATATTCCAGACCAATATTCTCAAGCTCTAATCTGATTGGCTGGCTGTACACAATTTCCAGGAGTTAGAGTTCACAGGTTTTTATTCAGTCTGCTATGATTGAGACTACCATAATTGCTCTTATGGGAAAGACAGAGACAAATGGGATTTGGCAAAGCCAGGTTTGTGGCACAGAATCTTGAAATAATACCAAACCTCCTACACAAGAACAAACCTCTTCAGGAATATCAAGCGTGCTGCGTAACACAAGTGTGTTCTTGCGCATGTAGCAGGTTTGGTTGAGCTTTTGTTCATGTTTGTGATCAATGTTTACATCTGAGTAAAAGCCTTAAATTAAATCTGTTCGTCACAAGTGAACAATTCTCCTCATAAAATTTGGACTAAACCACTCGATTCATATGGATTAGTTTTCCGATCTCTTTGTGAAGTTTTGGAAGTGTCAAAGTGAAAGTTACAAAGACAGTCAATGGAAGGAAATCTGGCAGCATTCTATCATCAAACGTATCTTATTTTGTCTTCAGAAGAAGAGCGAAAGCCTTACAGGTGTGGAACGACATGACGGTGAGTAATTAATGACAGCATTTCCATTTTGGGGTGAACTAACAATTGTGAGATTAAGTTTAAAATAAGAAATTAGGTCAAACTGTGAGATATAGTCAAATTGCAAAATGAGTCACATTGTGAGATTTCAAGGCACCATGTGAGTTATGAAGTCAAATATTGTGACAGTCACATGAGATATAAACTCAAATTTAAGATGCAAAGTCACATTGAAAGATATGAAGTCAAATTATGAAATATTAAGTCAGTGATATAAAGTCAAACTGCAAGATATTCAACCAAAACATGACATAAATTTGAACTTTGAGATTTTGCAGGATATTAAATTAAAACGTGAGATATGAAGTCACATTGTCAGATATTAAAGAAAATTAAAGCAATAAGCCCCAAGAAGCTGTTTACAATGAATTTATAACAGCTAAGGGGAGTTGTTAGGCATGACATTGAGTGGAGTGCCTAAAACCCATTAGCCGTTATAAATTCACTGTAAACCACGACTTCACAAGGTTTATTGCTTTTATAAAATGGTTACCACACAATACAAATATTGAAGCCAAAAAGGACAAGATCGCAGGGGACATTCATACTGATTTTTTACTATGAACTCAGTCACTCGATATTTCTCTCACAATAGTCTTCTGCATAGTAAGCTTCAAAGAACAATATTATCAATTGAGAACAAATATATTTTTACATTGCTAAGAGTGGTTGCTAAGGGTGTTCTGCTGTGACTCACAGAACGGTTGGGTCAAGTGGACATAGCCATGTTTTTTCAGAATCAACGACTGGAACTAATCGTTTATAAATAATAAATATATAGGGACATTGAGAGATATAGTCAAATTGCAGGATATTAAGGCAAAACATGAAACAAATTTAAATGTTGAGATATGAAGTCAAATTGCGAAATATTAAGTCAAAACATGAGATATGAAATCCTATTGTGAGATATAAAGGCAAAATGTGAGATATAAAGTCAAATTGCAGGATATTAAGTCAAAACGTGAAACAAATTTGAACTTTGAGATATGGAGTCAAATTGCAAGATATTAAGTCAAAACGTGAGATATGAAGTCACATTGTCAGCTATAAAGGCAAATTGTGAGATATAAAGGCAAATTTTGGAATATAATGCCAAGTTGTGAGACATAAAATACTGCTGTGGAATATAAAGTCACACTGTGAAATATAAAGTCAAATGGTGAGATATAGAAAATATAGTGCTTCATTCTTAAGTGTGTTGGATAAAAGTCCCATATAAACTCAGGTTTATAAATTCTGCACACTACTCAAGCTTTTATCATCACAAAATTTTATTTGACAAGCCTGAATTCCTTTATGCTGCAAAGTGGCAAGGATTAGCAGCCCAAAGTCCAGCTATGCAAGACTACTGAAACTATCAAGATTTCAGCCGCTATCCTCATTATATCCATGCTACACAGGCACTACATCTAATTTGGTGTATTAACTGCTTAATTAGGCTTCGGATTGTATTAACGGAGTGCCAAGAAAGACATCTTGAGATTTAATATCAATTTGTAGGTTAATCAGGTCAGCATGCGTCACCTGCCAAAACTCACACAGCCTTTGAAACACTGTTTTAATTACCAAAAATCCTGCAACCTGTTCTTTTTATCATTTACCCGCAAACTTTATTAGAAGGTTCTCAATATAGCTTTTTTTCTGACAGTTGTTTTAATAATCTCTCAGAGTCTGTGGAAAAGTTTAATGAGCTGGATTTAAATTACAGTAATGTGATTTTTATTGAGGCTGCATTAGTAGATTAAATGGGTGTAATAATTCATATTTTCCAGTTCCTCGGGGGTGAAACCCTGGTGAATAAGTTCTCAACTTTGTCTGCATCCACATGACTGCTTAACATTGACAAACCTAATTAATATTAAAATGCAAAATTCACTCCGGGTTGTACTGGAAACGGGACAAGTGAAGCCCAGGGGAAAATGACAAGACCTGCTGAATGAAATTGGTTAAATTGAATAATGACAGCTAGGAAGACAAAAAAAAAAGCTTGATTTCACCTTGGATTCACCTTACTACAAATTACAGCTAATATTTTAAGTAAGCAATATAAATCTAGGAACATGTATAGTATATATTTCTATTTGAATAAAGTGTAACATACTTAGGGGTAAGCTGTGCCAGTGGCGCAAATAATACTCAGTACAGTTAGATAGTGAGCTTTGTATCCGAATGAAACACTATTACAGATACTATTACAAAATTTTGAAAATATTCTGAATATGAAACATTCTTCAGAATGGTTACTGAAAATATTCATATGCAGCAAAATTAGACTTGAAAAGGGAATAATGTGTTAGTAAATACCTTTTTCTCTCATTTATCTCTATTTGAAATAGAAATCGTATTCCCTAATAATTCAATGACACAGCTTACCCCTAATGTGAGGGCTAGTTTTCTGAAAAGTGATATTTCAAATTTCTAATTTCATTTGATAGCAGACACCCTGAAATATAGTTAGGTATACTGGTTGTTTCACCTTCACATCATTTCTCCTTGCCTAGAGGACACAGTACAAAGCGTGACAGCTTCATTATCAATACACGTTGGTGTGAACTCTCTCAATCCACAATTTCTCTCATTTGCACAATCAAAATTTTATACAAAACAAAAACATTGTTCATTTTCAACATCAGAAATAGAACCAGCAGTGTGATACTTCTCACCTGGCTTCCTCCCTCTTTCTCTCACACAAACACCCATTTTCTTCTCTCTCTCAATACCTGTTTCTCTGGTGAAAAATGTTATTTACATGGTGAGGGGAAGCGTTGTGAATGCTTAGAGTGAGGCACCTGGTCGTTCGCAGGCAGAGACAGAGTGCCTGCAGATAGAAATCTAACAGCACTATCTATCTGGGTTATTAAACCTGCCCCTCAGGATTCTTCTGAACAGAGGACCGGCTATTATGTAGGCCAGAGAGAGACAATACGGAAAGGCCACGTCACCGAGACTGTGCCTACGTAGGACGACACTAGAATTAACTGAGTTTTGCATATAAAACTCTAACGGTAGCAAAGTGCCGGGTGTCTGGTGAACAACAGCCGTTGATCGCTGTTTCACAGTCCATCAAAGCAAAAGTCGCACAATGACAGCTAAATAAATAATGCGCAAGGGAAAAACAGCACGGGTACAAAGATCCCACCAGAAGCGAGGGGAAAGAAACAATTATGCAATGCCACGATAAAATATGCACTAGTGCATTTTACCATAAATAATTGTTTTGTTCTACAGGGAAGCAATTTCAACACAGGAAAGGGAATGAAGCAGGAAAGCGTGATATTGGAAATTCCGCTGTAAATATTAGCACATGAGAACGCTGTTTGCCAGACTCCAGAGACGACAAAGCGAGGCAGGAGGCGAAAAGGATGGAGTAATTGATCAGGCTGCAGCCCTTGTACTGCCTGTTTTGAATGTTCAAAGAAACGCTGCTCTAGCTGATAAATTAAATGCGATGGAGGGTGTTTTTCGGGGGGGGGGGGGGAGTACAACGATGCCTATTCCGTCCCCAGGTGGGAAGAAGGAGTGCATTTGTTGGTGTGCATAAGGAAACTGAGCAAATTTGAGTTGCTCTCTAGCGATTTAAATACTACTTCTTGTTTACTTTAGTTATTAAATTAGCAGAATAAAAATCTCATTGCGTAACATCTCGCTTACTGTTCACACTAAGGTCTCTGTGTGCGTTTCCTCGCAATGAAAGTGACTCACAAAGCAATACGAGAAGACTTAACTTGTCTGAAACGCAATTATAGATGTGTGGGTTAATATAAGGTGGAGATTACAGTATAGTGTGTGTGTGAGCATCACAGCCTCATATTCCATCTCTCTCACACACACACAGACACACTCCTGCAAAGCAATCCTCAGACAGTCAAGTCATTAGGACCGATTTTAGTCTGCAGCATTTAATTAAAGCTTAAAAATGAGGTCAGTTTCAGAAGGACAAACATATTCTAATGAAGTCTGAATACACATAAAGAATCTCCCAGCCTTCAGCTTCCAGCCGGTAGCCGGTTTCCGTTTGGCTTCTGATGGCCTGTCAAGGCCCAGAAGATCCTTTACACTGCAGAAATCAATCTGGACAGGTGGATCTCCAGGGCCTGTGTTTGAGAGAGATGGGTCAGTAGTGTGAGGTGCGCTTGACCTCGGCTCTGTGCTGGTTCTGACACGGTACACCTGCCCGGGCTGATCTGCATCCCGTGTCAGGCGGCGACACGCTCGGGTCACCCGCTTTCGGCGCCACAGAGCACCGATGTGGAAACATTGCGGGAACACATTCACCTCCGGGATCTCAGAATGAGCCGCTGATAAAATGTTAGAGCTCTGAAATATTTACACACGTTATGCGTGTATATCATCCAGGATGTCTTCTACTGTTTACTGACGGCGCACAATCTGGTCTCTAGAGTCTTTTAGCACACATGGCACAAAAGGTCATCGGATGTCAATGGCAAAGTAGAACAGACTCTGATATCATGTGAAATTTCATTTGTCATCTTCATAAAACCACTTAAATATTTCATAAAATGTGTATGGCTGTTGATAAAGTAGAAATCCATGCATTACGTGGAACGGGACAGGCTTTCAAAAAGATTACAAGCAATGGAAATGACGTGGATGCTAATGGCATCTGCTATTCTTGGATGGTAATCGTTGGCAAATGACTACAGGAAGCATGCAGACAGGCAAGATTTCCCTTTGCTCTCAATTTTACTTATTTCCCTCTCCACAACCTCCACGAGCGTCATGCGAGAGCCCAGACAATTTATATGCTGAGTGGAGTTTGAAATTCTTTTTCATCAGGACAAAAATGACAGTTTGCACTCTTCACGCATTCTTGCTCCTGCGTGCGCTGACGGCTGCAGCGTAAAACAGCCTGCCGTCAGGGTGAAAATTAAAGCGAGTAATGTTATTTTTTTCTTGTCATCTCCTTCTAGTGTTTCTGTTCACTTTTTTCTGCATCATATGTGTTTTAAATATTGATCAAAATTAATGCAACAGCTCATGCCATCGTCCTGAAGCAAGAGTGTCACAACAGGGCAAATTTACAGTGTTACAGAGCTGAACGCTGACTGTTATAAATTATGAGGCATCTGATGAATATTCAGGTTCCATCAAGGGAACCTAATCCTACACTGTTCATTTTCAGTGCCACGGCACAAGTTCCCATAACTCATGGCAAAAAGGAATCAATAAATCATGACTCATGGCAGCTATATAGAGGCCAAATATTGTGCGGCCACTAGGAAGACTTTCAGGAGGTTATTTGCCACAGACGGATCAAATAGTACCATATGTTCAGTGGCAACGACTGCGATACCACCCACAATATTTCAAAGGTCTCAAGCTGAAGTCAACAATGATATGAACTTTGAGTACGAGCTGTCACAATAATCATATTATGAGTGTGTCAACTCCTGCCATGCACAATTCAAAATTTGCATTAACAGACATTACATGGAAAACAGGATTTTCAGGGCTACGTAAAAGAGATAAACATAGACTTACCTGTACACAAACACAAAGCTCCCTTTCCAGTACGTCCAGAATAAACAGCACAATTCAGTCATTCTGCAATTGACATTGTTATGGTCTACCAAGGCTGAGTGACACAGGAATTAAACTATAAGATTCAAAATAGTAGAGACAGATTAATGTTAAAAATCTGTCTGACAATAATGTAATTTTAAAATGCAACAAGTGAATTTTGGCTTCCCTACATTATAATATAACAAGTTGAATTGATGATTTTGAGAATGGATAAAGATAACATTTAACAGTGTTATTATTATTATTTTTGTTTTACGCAAAATAATAAAATTTATCGGTGTTACAAAATGGTAAAAGTAATATATGTCAAAATAATTATCATGTAGCTACAACTAAAATTTTTGTCCAAAAAACAAGCATACCAATATCCCAATACACTTTAATGTAGTTAAAATAAGGTTATCAACGAATCATTGAATCAGAGTTTTGAATAAAGAACTGATTTCTTGAACTTATTTAGCTCATTTAGTCAAACTAATTAAAGTTTCATCCATATTAAAACATCGTTGTTTAAAGAAACAATAACCAAATAAAAAGTCCATTAAAATCATTGTAATATCACATTGTTGCACAAGCAAAATTATGAAAAATATATGGTTTACGTTTACTATGAAGGGCGATACATAGAGACTAGCCATGACAGAGGATTTGGAAATAAAATAGTATGTTTTATTCTAAAAGTTATAGAATGGTGGGAATATTGAAAAACAAAAACTTGTCTAACATGTCCAGACGTGCTTATAAAATCTGGTCCAATGCAGCTCCCCATCAGCCACCTGGGGGATGAAATTCTGACACCATTCTATGTTTCTCATGTTAAATGTCAGAGTCCATTTGTCTTTCAAGTTGCCTGTTTGAGATCTTACTGGAAACAAGAGAGCCGGGGAGCCTGCAGCACTGGAAAGTGGCTCTCCTGCAGCTCCAAACTGCCATGTCACACCATTACAGTTAATACATACTCTGCTGCTTGAAAAGAGGGCATTTGGAAAACTCCACACTGCTGTGATAACCGGGGAGATGACAGGTCTTTTTCTCCCTCAGCCTCACCTGCCACTACCTGTCCCCGCCATCTCCACTCAGTCAGCCAAATGTCACGAAACAGAACCTGAAATATCAAACTGGCATCCGATCCACCGGTGAAATGACGGGCGGCAGGAAGGAGCTTCTGAGATGTTGTCCTCTGAGGTGGAGCGAACATCATGCAGTCCTGCTCTCCTGGACTCGCACCATTCCAGATGACAGCTAACCTTCAGAGACTCAACAGGGACAGATTACTGCTTCATATGTTTGTCACAAGATATCATGTGTTAGTTTGACACTAATCTCACCTGTTTCAATGCTGCCACATCATATCATGTCATATCATGTCATTTTTTTCACGGTACCGAGGAGTGCAATGTAAATGCCATGCTAATTCTTCAGCACCGCAGTGTACAAAATACCATGGTTTTACAATATATCACTGCAGCATGCACTCTTAAAAACAAAGGTTCTTTATTGGCAGTGGTGGTTCCATGAAGAACCTTTAACATCCATGGAACCTTTCCAATCCACAAAAGGTTCTTTACAGTGGACAAAGGTTCTTCAGATTAATTAAATATTTTTCACAGTAAGAGAAATGGTACTTTTAAGAAATTTTCATCAAAAGATTCTTCGGGCAATCCAAATTGATTCTTCTATGGCATCGCTGCCAAAAACGTCCTTTTGGAACATTTACTTTTAAGTATATTTTGTAAAATAATTCAATGCCATCATTAAAATACATTATTAAAATACAATTTTATTAATGTTTTGAACATGTTCCATGGTAAAACAATATTTTTATATATTTTTTATCTACCTAAATATCATGGTAGATAAATATGGAAAAAAAGCCCCATGGTAATTATCAAAGTACCATGATATTACCATGGTTTTGAAGATCTACTATGGTAACCATACTTTTTGAGGGGTGTATATTGTTTGATATATATTTTACTTATGTATACTTTTATATCAGTATAATTGATATATGTCATGCTTACACTATTCATGTACAAGGCCATTCCTCTCTTGCAACCAACGTTGCAAACTATATAATGCTTCTGCCACAGAACACTGAAAAATAAATACGACTACATTTATTCTAGTCAGTGCAAATCCACTCCTAACAAAATATATCTGAGCGCTTCACCGGGAAGGCTGGATTTAATATTCAGAGTGAGCCATGCACCATCCCGAAGGTGTTTAATAAAAATGATTTTGCTTTATACACAGGTAGTTTAATAAAGTACAATAATTTACTGTTTCTGCAGTTATCTGCATACAATGCACAAGTTCTGTGGTACAAGGTCATGTTTTGTGAGTGCAAATACTAAGCTTTCAAATCGTCATGGTCAGCGTCAAAACACTGACATGAGCGTGCAGCACGTTCTCTCCTGAAACTGTCACGTTAACCTAAGCCCAATGAGCTGTCAACATGTGGCAGCCAGGTAATCCTATTCAATTTTCTAAGCCTTGTGACTTTAACTTTGAAAAGTTTGCTTGCTCTCCAGGGTCACATATAACGAGGCTTGTCTCAGACCTAATATGGAATAACAAGATGGCAACGAATCAATGTGGTGGAAAAAATCATTAATAATAATCACAGGGTTTATTGGCATTTGTAAGAAGGCACAAATCCCAAGTGTGTTATTTCGATGGCTAGAATCATTTTAATTCATGGTGCAGATAGATTTATTGTGGCCCTAAATGACAAGATCTGCAAGAATATGATATGAATGTTCTGAAAATATAGACACCAATTCATGTGATCCACAGCAATAAAAAGAAGGGTCCAATCTGGCCAATATTTAGCAAAATATGTGTACAATTGTAACAAATATAACATATAAATGTAATCGTATTTATTATTACTGTTTCTATCTATATCTTGATTCATTCATTCATCATTTGTATAAAACCTATTTAAAAGTAAGAAATATATTAACATATTTTGGAATATTTTACTATTTAAAAATGTATATTTAAAATTATTTCATTATATGAAATTAAATTTAAACTGATAAAGGTTACACAAATATTTTGCCAAAGAAAAAAAATATAATGGAACCAGTGAACATGGTAAGGTTTTTTATTGATAGGTCTGAAATCAGCAAATCCTGTTTTCTTCTCTGAGCAGATGTTTTAAAATAGGAGTCCCTTTGGCTATTTGTTAATCAACCACTTTATCTCACACCTAACACGAGTGTCCAGAGCAAATCCCTGTGAATGGTAATCAAGGCTGTTTTGCCATTGTTGAGATGCCTTTTTCCCTCCAGTTGTTTACTAATGAATTCCTAAAGTGCTGCAGCAAAGTTGATTAGAATGGATTAGCTGACCTCTCCTCATCTCCATTTGCATTCGGAGAGGAAAGACCAAGTGCTCGCCCGGCTATACCGGCAGCCAACCTTAAAATATCTCAATCTCCCTAATGGGATTGCCACAGATCCGATGGAACTTTCCTCGGCTGGTCCTTCATGCCTCATCCGGTCTGGCAGCGCACACGTTTTTAACACCACAGAAGCAAAAGAGCCACGTCTGGAAGGATTCGAACCAAGAGCTGTGGGACTTCTTCAGAACATGACCCCTTGGGTGCATTCTCCAATCATTTTGGTCAGCTAATTAAGGAGCAATGTTCCAGCTGATTAGTTTCCATTGTGTAATTACCATGCAGTCTGTTGTGGGATGTTTCCGTATGACTGCCAGCAGCTCGTGACTCACCACAAAGAGAGGAAGGAGGAAGGAGACAGTGGCCTTGAAGTGTCCCTCACAAATGCTCAAAGAATATATATGTGAAGACACTAGCAAAAAGACGCTGACTGATAGTACTGACACCTGCATTTCATTGTTTTGTTATACCAGTGTCAGGGAAACTACTTTAAGGGTGAAGCACACTAGGTACAGTTACCTTGAAGCAGATTCATGAGAGTTTATAAGAAAAGTAACAATTTCTTCCTTAGTGTTCCACAAAGTCAAAGAAGTTTCCGATTAAATAAATTATTATTATTTAAAAAAAAATATATAGTATATATTTTTTATAGTATATTTAAAAAGTAGTAGTTTGTAGTCTTAGTATTACTTTTGTTGAACTAGTTTAAATTAGAAATAGCTTGTAGCTTAGTATCATTGTAGCTTCTGCAACACTAGGGACAAATCTTTGAAAAATGTTAAAGAAAAATGACATTTCTCCTGACCAGAAGAACCGAAGGCCACAAGTCAGCAAAACTGCTCCCTCTAAAGGAAAATCAAGGCAATACTTCACTAATGCATTATAGAGTTTGGAGCACAAAAATGTCTGAAACTCAGTTTAATCACAGAAGGCCATTCAGGGGACCACTTTCTCCACAATACTTTCCATTTATCAGATGGAAAATGACTGTTGCAGAGAAAAGACTAGAAAATTGCTTTTTTTTTTTCACCTCACACCCAATACGGCCATTCAATTGTCCAAATGGCGCTTTAATAGAGGTACTTGTAGCGCAATAACAGAATAATCAACGTACTTCACATTCAATATCATACAATGATTTTACAGTCGGATTCCGCATCCTCCATCTCTTCAGGCAGGCCAGTTTATCTTTACAATAACACTTAGTATTTATAAACTCTGTAAGCCATGCACAACTAATAACCCATTTCCTCGGATGTTTGTCACGCACTGATGGCTCAGTCATATTGGAACTGGCTTGAGAATTGGTGGCGGTGGGATCGGACATATGAGCCTCAGCTGCTTGGCTCCCATTTGTTGGATTTGAGGTGGCTCGGATGATGATAGAAAATGAAATAATGCAAAAATCCATCTTCCCCCCGCATCGTTGAGCAAGCAAACTGAATTTTGCTTAATCTACAAAGGGCTCACAGTCAAAAGCACGCTATTTTCAGAGAGCAGGGAAAGAAATCTTACCTGACAGTCTACAAAACACATGCTACAAATAGATTGCCAGCCGTATCAAAAATGAGTTTCCTGGTGTGATTAAGGAAATAGCAAGCCTGCTTTCATAGCGAGGAATTTGCTTACCCTTGTGTTTCATTTTAAAAACTGCATTCAAAGTGCAATGCGTTTTTCGAGCACCCCTCTGGGAGAGCATTTGTGTAATGATGACGCTTTCGTAAGATGCAACAAGCGGCAGCCAATCTGTGTCTAGAGCCAATTAACACTTGAATCAAACCAGGGTGGCTTCATTTGCAGTTTTAGAATAACTGACAAACATGTTTAAACAAGCGTTGAATCAACTACAAAGGTGCCACAGGCCAGAATTCACAAGCAAAACAAACCGAATGAACAACAAGATTTCCCCCCACCGTTACGCTTCCTGTTTGTTCCAGGTTCGAACATCATAACGGAGATAATCTAATAGAGGCCTCCTTGAAGAAGCAGTAGGAAGTGTCACAGATTGCTTTGATTGCGACAAAACTTAACTCGAAGCACTGAAGCAATATGAGGCACTGGAGAAACACATAATGCCATGCCATTTCTTCCCAGCTGGTGGGCAATCTGGGCAAATCTCTCACCGTGAATCGGGAATGACACGAAGACGGCTGCATACCGCAGCAGTGTTTTGTCAAAACATGACCCATCTTCACAGAAGCAGAATTCATTTGCTGGAGAGCTTGGAGAGGGACAAAAACACAGAGACATGATACATAAGAAAAGATCATTTCATTTCTAGTGACTTCTCTATATTTTTAGATTTAGCTCACTGGTACTAATATTCAAATAACACCAAGCAGAGTCATTACAGTCAATTAAAACTTTTTTAAAAAAAAATGAAAACACAAAATACATAGATACATATAATCTAAAGAAACTTTTTCCACTATAAGAAAAAAAAAAACTGTTTTGGGATTGAAAGGTTCCATGCATGTTAAAGGTTCTTCACAACTGTAAAAAAAAGTTGCTGCCTTCAATTTTTAAGAACAATCAACTTAAGATACATAAAACTGATTTAAAAAGGGATCTGAATCTTGTATACTCTATAAAAAAAGAGTTGAAAATTCCTTAACTTATTTTGATGAGTTAAAGTAAATGTAAAAACATATGTTGTCGTAACTTATTGTTCATATCATTTTTTACAGTAAAAGATGCCACTAAGTCATCTCAGCGACACTGAAATAACACTTTAACCAAGTCAAAGTTAATGACAATTCTATGCTTCTGTGCACTTATTTTCACACGACCATCTCAATTGAGAATCTACAAACATTGAAATGTTTTATTCAAGGGTCAGAGGGGCTGAAAGTGTGTGTTGAGTGATATCTTGATTGTATTATGCAGATGAGGGTTGCTCATCTCCTGCCTTTCTTTTCCCTGGAGTAGACAGGCTTTAATCCCAGGCTCTCTACTGTTTTGTCGGAAATGTCAGTCAGTAAACAGGAAGCATTTGCGGGACCTGACAGGATCAACAATGCAAACACCCCTTCAGATGTGTGTGGGGTGCTAAGTCACGTCGTTCCCTACGTAGGTGAGAAATTATGCACGGACATGACCACAGTCTCATGGCCCTGTCCATCTTGAGCTATGAATGAGATTATTCATTCACGGTTTACCATCCTTTGTCATTGTTCAAGTCTGCTGTAAACATTCGAAAAGAGGACAAAAAAAAACATTCGAAAAGAGGTAACCTAGCCTAGCCTAGCCTAGTGGGCTAGCACTCCCGCTAGCCTGTGAAGCCTCGACTCTAACACTGTGGCAGATGTCAATATGAGTCAACGTGAGACTCGCAGACAGATCTCTCTCACACCACCTACACGTTCAAGCTGACATGCGGGGGAAACGTTTCAAAAAAACAGAGCCGAGGAGCTGGTGTCAAAATATATTTGACGCAACGTGAAATGCCAAGAGCGTTGGTCAGTGCGGCCCATGTCGTGTTTCTGTGGAAATACTGCAGGGTTTCATATTGATAACCATCCGAAGAAGAAGCCATGCAACTGGGCGGGTTGGCTGAGGATAAAGGCAGCAAGAAACAGACAGGTGGACGGCTTAGTTTGATATCTCGTTACTCTCATTTTATCTCAGTATGCCGCCAAAGCACAGCATCGCATGAAAGCCCCAGGGGAGCAAAACACAAACATCTTTCCTTACTCTCTCTCTTCACTGCCTGTTATTTATATATTTCTTTCTGTGCATCTCAGACTGTTCAGATTCATTAGTTCTTAGTTTAAGTAGCTCAGCCTGGCTGAAAACCCTCCTGTGGAGCAAGGTAATATCAAGGTTTCGATCTGCAAAATAGTCAAAAGGCCTATAGTGTTTTCATCTAGTCTGTGTAAAAAGGCAGTCATGAAAAAAAAATCATATTGAATACACTCTTTCAAGCCAAATCAAGCCGTCTATTTGCTTTAATAAATGTTCCTGGTCCTATTGTGCACACTATTCAAAAGGGGGAGAATGTCCAATTGGAATACTGTCATACTGCTTTCTATGACGAGCGTACTTCCTGGATGTAAATAAAGTATACTTCCATTCAAAAGATTGATTTTTATTTTTTTGCAAGAATTGCAACAAGAATGCTCAATAAGACTGCATTTATTTGATCAAAAATACAGTAATACTGTGAAATATTATTATAATTTCTATTTTAATACATTTTAAAATGTAATTTAATCCTGTGATGACAAAGCTGAATTTTCAGCATCATTACTCCAGTCTTCATTGTCACATGATCCTTCAAAAAATCATTCTAATATGGCGATTTGCTTCTCAAGAATATTTTTTTATTGTAACATCAGTCCACTGAGGCGAGTTGTAGTTGAAAACCTGTAATGATGGGTCAACGAACTGGGATCCAATTGCAGCCTTTTATTAATAAACAGAATGGTAGTAACAGGCAGAGCCATATACCAGTGAACAGGAATGTCAGAGGAAAAGCAGAGTCGTAATCTTTAAAATCATTAAATCATTAAATCGTTAAAGCGGGTAGATCGAGAAGACAGCAGGCAAACAACAGTCCAATAATCCAAAGCAATAAATCCAAAAGGGCAGGCAGAAAACATGACAGGGAAAACTAAACGGTAAATAAACACTCGGAATTGACCACAAAAATCAAATCAAGACTTTGCGGTGTGTGTGTGTGTGTGTGTGTGTGAGTGGTGCTTAAATAGTCCGGATAATGTGCTACAGCTGGCTGGGGTGATCAGTGACAAGGTACAGGGCTTCTGGGAAATGTAATGCGCATGTGTGAGTGAGTGTGTGATAGTGCATTGTGGGAAGTGAAGTCCAGTGGTGAGTGAGTAACAGTCTGGGGTGGAATACCCTCTAGTGGTTGTTCTGGGCACTCCAGTTGACAATCCTGACAAAACCCATGTGCAGTTTATTTAATCCAACGTGAACAAAACATGACCACAGCAAACTCACCAACAGTAGGTTACCACATCAATACTAGACAAGAGACTGAGGAAACATGAGGTCAATATTTACACAAAGACTAATGACAAGACAAGAAACACCTGTGAACATGATTAACCAATGAGACCAATGAGAACACCGCATTAAACAAGGAAGCACATAACAATGACCGCATGACAAATGGGAGCACATGGCAAGAATAACATAACTGTGAAACCCCAAAATAAGACATGAAACATGAACATGAACAAAACCACAACTAGACGTGACATTTATTAAGCAGCGCAACTGTTTTCAACACTGATATTTTTTGTGAAAACAGAATTCTTTAATAAATGATAAGTTCAAAATAACAGCATTTATTTTAAATAGAAATCATTTGAAACACTATAAAGGTCTTTAATCTCACTTTTGATTAATTTAATGTAGCCTTGCTGAATAAAAGTATTATTTATTCATTTGTTTGTTTATTTATTTATTCATTTGTTTGTTTATTTATTTTTTCAAAACTTACTGACCCCAAACTTTTAATCTGTAGTGTACTTTAAGCATGCTGGTGTATAATATTATGAATACAATCTTCAGGTACCACATCTGTCATGCTGGGACTGTCATGTGACGCCACCTCATTGGAGGATCCATCGGATGCGCCCTTCAGATGCTTGGCAGAGGCAGTCAGCTTACTATTTCAGGAATACTGCGTATACGGATATACTAGACATTTAATATAGTACTTCGGCATACTAAATACTGAGGAAACATCCACATTCAGATGCTCCATTTTTCTGTGTAATCTTTCATCAAAATGTAATAAACCTCTGAAATGACTTTCCTTTCCTTAACATCACCAATCCTTTATCTGTGAACAACCAAATCAACTCCTGATGAATAATAATGTTTTCAAACATGAAGTATTGTATAAAGTTTTATATATATATATATATATATATATATATATATATATACATACAGAATTAGATCACGTCATGGACGTAAAATACCAGTTTAATCCTGACCGGAAAAAGCTTTATAACAGAATCATATTTTATGTTAAATTTGCGACACCATTCAGGCAACAAATACAGCTATCACTTCCCTTCAGACAACTAGAAACATAACGGACGTCATCCCCAACACAGGGTCTGACAGAGGGGCTGGTTATGCATTATTACTGAGAGAAGCTCAGCCTGCTCCCTTCAACCAATGGGGCGCAGACAGGCCTATAGCGGGGGCATCCACAAAAGAATGAAGAGCCGGCAAGTGTCTCAAAATAAGAACTCCAGCTGTCATTTCAAAATCATGGAGACAAAGTCACCTTGCATTCCCCTCTGGACAGGTGACGTGCAGTGAGTGGGTCGCAGGGCCGAGGGTGGTTTTGATTTGAGAAGAGTGAACAGAGGTGACAGGCCTAGAGCTCAGAGCCCAGGGGAACACACGCCACAATCCCACACCTGCAGCACACGGCATGCTGCTTCAGCAATATTTCCCTTTTTCTTCCTTCCTCTCTCTCTCTCTCTCTCTCTCGTTCTTTATCTACGCCTTCACCCCACCAACCCCTCCACCTGCATCTGTTCATCGTCTCACCCTAGACCCTCAAGGCAGGGGCATAAAAAATTTATATAGTCAATGTCTCACGTTGCATTTTACAGTAACGGTGTAAGGGTATATAGATTTCATCGTTTGCTTCATCAATACTGAGAACAAAGCAACAAATACAGTGCGCTTTCCTGTGCATGTGAATGTGGTTGCTATGCATCCGACTGTCTAAAACTGAACCGTCACCACAAAATTATTCCTCTATAAGCAACATCACATGAGCATAACAGGTGGTTGGTAGAGAGGGGTTGAAAAATCAAAGGACTTGATGTCATCTGAAAATGAATGTCGTTTCAAAATAGGAGCAAGATTTTGACACCATCTCAAAGACAAAGAATCATTCACAATGCAACCAAGAATGTATTTAAAAAGGGAAACAGGGTTCGTTTTGATTTAATGTTGACTTTAAATGAAAGTACAGAAATTCTCTCTGTTTAAAGTTCACATTTTTCCTCTTTCTTTCTTTTCTTTGGTCATTTATGAAGTGAGGTGATGATGTGAAGGAGCAGAGTGCATCATGGGTGGCTGACACTCCCCCCCCAGCTCAGCATCCATCTCGGCTCAGGAGGTTGTAGCTCCTCTGACAGCTTTGTCAATGGAAATTACTCCAATCTGTCTGGAGTGGTTGCGCACGGCACCAGCTTTACCTCTCTCCTCAGGCTTTCAGTGTGGGTAAGCTCAAAATAACTGCCCCCAGGGGTTAACCCCCCCCCAAAACAAAATAGTCAGGTTTCTGAGATAATTTTATTTCAAATTTTAGGGAAGAGAAAAAAGCAACACAAATAGCACTAGGGGTCAAATTTGAGGTACAGTGTGCTACAAAAGAGTCTCATGTTAATTCTAGAATAAAAGCTTCCTACCCAAATAAGATAAATTGACTATCTCTCATTTTGTGTTACCTTTTTGTCAGTTTCAATTTTTTGGTAAATTTCTCCAAACATCTGAGTTGGATTTAATGGAGTTTTGCTTGAAGTGGAAGTGGCCTATTTTGAGCTTAAAATAAGGTCTCAAAAGGGTATATTTACAAAATATCAAAGAGCTAAAGAGAAGTTTTATTTCAGTTTTAATTAAGGCACTAATATATAATATATACATACATAATGTAATATTATTTATGTTACACTGAAGACTGGAGTAATGGCTGCAATAAAAAGTAATAATAATGTAAAACGTAAAACTGAAATTCACACAATTTATGTATATGTATATATATCACCACTCATTGGTCTTCTGAGTTACCATCATCATTAGTTCATTTGTATCAGCTGTGTTCCTCATTATCTTGTGTGTTACATATTTAAGTTCTTCCTTTTCAGTCACTCCTTGTACGTTCACTGTCACTATTAGTGTGTGTTGCACCTGATCGTCTGCCTTTTGGAATTATCATTCCAACCGGCATGTTGGATTGATTATCTTCGTCTGTGTCTGTCTTCCCTCAACCACAGTGACAGATGAACGGACTGCCTAATTTTAATGAACAGGCCAAGTTCATCACCGTGGCCCAGGAAAGTCACGACTTCTTTTCTTATTTTGTTGTTTGGCAAGTAACAGCATTCTGGAGGACGACTCCCTTAAAACCCTGTTCTGGATCGGGACAAACTTTCACACCACCATCCACCTTTCAGACACTACCGCACTCAGTTGAAGGGAAGCGGTCTTGAAGAGTCTAGATTGCGTGCGGTCCCGATACAGAATCAGAGCCCAGCCCGCCACCACTGCGATCGATGACGCCTGATCCCCCCGCAGACTGGAAGCTTGCGCCTGCAACATTTGACCCTATGTCCAAGGATGGAAAGTCGGAACTGAACATTGCCCTGGAGCTGAAGTAACTCTGAGAATCCGACCAGGGGTGTGAGCTGACATCACCGTCCATCGCTGTGCAAGTCCTTGTGGAGTTTGAAGGGATGGAAGTGAGCCCTGCCATTGACAGCGAGCACCAGCAGGACTTAGTGGACAGTTTTGAGTGTGGTGAGGAAATTTCTCTGAATCCCTGGAACTTATCTGAATCTTCTTCGTCAGTCCTATTATCCCCACCCAGCCTCCCTCTCCCACCACCTCTACTAACTCCCATTAAGGACACTGTTTTTTGGGGGGAGGAAACTCCCAAAACTCCAGCAAGCCTGTCATCATTGTCTCCTATCAGTCTCGCTGTGTCACCACATCCTCTTCTCAGTGGCGAGGTTACCCCGTGGACCTGCTTGGAGCCTACTCCTCCTGGGAATTACGAGCCCGTGGCTCCGCCTTCAGCCTTGTCATGCTCTGTTCCACCTCGACTGCTCCTTCGCCCCTCGATTCCAGCGTCAACCATCGAGCATTTGGCTTCACCAGGCTCCCTCAGATCATTGGCTCCACCTGGCTGGAATATTACCAAGCCTCCGCTGCATATATGCATATATGTATATATATGTATATATATGTGTGTGTGTTAAATTTCAAATGTATAAACATTTACATTTGAAAAATATGATACATTATTTTTAGCTCTTATTCTTCATAAGCACAAACAAATAATAAAGTACATACAAGCCTGAGGTCACTTCTGTTTGTGATATCACTGTGACATTCAACAGTCAGTGTAACCTTGGACAAATACACTCACAGTGAGCACACACGGGTTAGTTATGTGTAGAGATCAAACGCAGTGTACTATGGAGGTTATGAGTTTAGAAGCATCCCTGAGTGTCACCACAATCCACACACAACATAAATGAATATTAGGGAATACCTAACTAAATGCAGTAACACTACTAACCTTACTACTTTTCACTACCATAACAGAGGCCATTTACAAAAAGGTACTCTAGTAAAACAAGCTCTGTTTTCAAACATGTAGAGGTGACAAAGTGCTATATTGTTTTGAAAATCACAGTGCACTGTTTGAGTCAATGTGTCTGGTTTGTAGGGATGCACAAAAAAAACAGGGCAATGATTTGAAAGCACCTCCGAGCAAATCATCCTACAAATGGCTTACTCACAGCCATCTCCACAGTGGAGGTAGGAGAACGTATTTAAAAAAAAAAGTCACACTTCAGCTTTAAATTATATGTGATTTACTTATAGCTTGGCAAGCTACAGTTTCAAAGCGGTTTCCGCAACACAGCTTACAGCCAGAAAAAACGCTTCTGTATTCATTAGTCTAACAGAGAGGGAAACCCCACTCAATTTGATGTGTGGGTTGAGATGCTTATTGTCTCTAGCTGTGTACAGTGAGGCCTGCTGTAGACTAACAGCAGCTGTTTCAGAGCTGGTGTTATTACTGGGGTTGGGGGGGGGATGAGGTTGGCAGTGGGAAGCATCTCCAAAGCAACTTTGCCAAATGCTGTAACTCAGGGAAACTATTATTGGCCAACACATCAAACAGCTTGCGTGAATGCTGGCCCCCTGCCACTGTGAGGGGGAGCAGAGGAACCAATTATTTAGCAAAACAGCCATAAAGAGGGTTCAGCTTTAATGATGTGACACCAGCAATGCACACAGGTAAAGGGGAGGGATGAGGGTGTTGTGGGTGGCGATAGCAAAAAATGGAGGTAATGAACAATAAGAAAGTTGTTCTGACATCAATGCACTCACTGACAGCCTAAAACATTTGCAAAATCAGAGGTGTAAAGTACTGTGTAAGGTACATCATTACTACCCACAAAACAAAATTAAGACTACCTGTATCTATTATTTTTTTTCTTTCTATTCATCAAAAAAAAAAAAAATTAAATATAAATAAATATTAAGCAGCACAAACATTTTTAACGTTGATAACGTTTCTTGAGCACAAAATCATTTAGAATGGTTTCTGAAGGATCATGTGACACTGAAAACTGGAGTAATGATGCTGAAAATTCAGCTTTGCGTCACAGGAATATAAATTAGATAATATAATTAACAGATATATAATAGAACATAAAAAGGAATATCCGTCTTACTGAGCTAATCACATCAATTCATTTCCAATTTTAGCAGAAAAAGTAAAAAAAAAAAAAAATTGCAGATAAATACAACTAATTGGTAGGGCTGTTCGATATGAAAGCTTGTTTTCACCACTTTTTCTGAGTTTATTCTGACATTAGAATAAAGTTGGCCGCTGACTGACAGTCCTGTATTACAATAGTTCCGCCCTCACGCTGTATGGCATTTTCTCCGCACTCACAACAATGTCTCGTAAGCAATCCCAATGTTCTATTTTTGGATGCATGACTGAACATAAGAGTTTATTTTCTCCCAACATCTGAGCCACTGAGGACACAGTGGATTAGTTTTATTTTTTAAGGTAATGCACCCAAAATACACCAAATTCGTTTACGTATGTGCAAATCCTTTCACTCCAGACCGCTTTGTGAAAGAAGGGCAATACAAGGCATGCTTTCATAAAAAGTTGGCATTCAAAGATGGATCTGTACCAACTGTTTGTGATCCACCTTCACCTCCAGAAGAAGTGTCACCATTTATTTTTTATGATTTTTAAGCAAATCGCCATTTCAGTCGATGTGCCTATTAGCTAGTTCCACAACAAATGCAGCTAAAGCTGTTATTGTCTTAGAGACCTTGCCTGTCATCTATTTTAAACCTTGCTTATATATTGCATAACAACACATTGTGTGTAAACAGTGTAAAAAGTGATTGCCTTGAAAAGTTTTCTGTAAATTTCTGTACATTAAAAATGCTATGTTCTTTTGCAAAGGCCAGCACATTTATCCACTCACTATTCAGAAATGTCCAGTAGCATTCTAAAAGTTTTAACTTCTTCCTGATTCTCTCCATCGGTGTCTGACTACGGTTTGAACAATATAAGGTTGAATCTCGCTACTAACAATCATCATTTTGGCTGCGTGAGATTCTCCAGTGTTGTTGTTTTTGAGCAACCAGAAGCACAAATCGTAAAAGCTCCATGCATTTACATTGTGACTGTGCCTCAGATGCAATCAACAGTCTGTGTCTGTAAAGGTGTGAACCAAATGGCCAATAGAAACTGAATAATAAAACAAATTCCTCAGGGTAGACTCCAGGGTTGACCAATCTCCTGTGGGACGCCCTAATACGTTTGCATTGTTTGTATCCCTTTTATCTTCATGTATAAAGTTCTGTCACACAGACAGAACTTTGGGTTAAGTTATTTTGAAGGCCGACACACAGACATCGAACTGTGCTAAACTACTGCCTTCAATAAACTCTTTTCCCCACAAGATCTCTGGTCAAGCTTACTTATTTTATGTATCAGAGAAATCGAATACATTGGCGAACCATCTCGAAAGACTGCTCGGCCAAAACAGATACTTTGTGAAACGGAAATATTTGTATTCGTGCCAAAAGAGAGAGGTATGAGCATGAGAGCAATGCAGGTTTAACCAAAGTGTAGTTTTAAATGAATTTGTTTTGGTTTGTTTAGCTACAAATGGTTGTATAGGCCTTTGATCGGTCGCTTCAATAAAAAAGGGTCGTGCTAAAAAAAAAAAAAAAAAAAAAAACTGTGTAGGCTATACCAACACAAGGGATCAGATCGATGGCTAGCACTTCGGATTTCATGTATTTTTTATGTATTTTTTGGGTTTGCCTCAATACTTTAATACAGTGAAAATATATATGATACTGTATTATTAATCTAATAAACATGCCTGAAAATATTGTTAACATGGCTACACATATAGTTGTGGATCTCAATTTTTCACAGTCAGACTTGACTCTCTGTGACTCATTTGTTGGTGTTTGTTAGGGCAGTGTGAACATTACCGTTTTATCTCATAGAATTCTAAATCCAACAGCCAACTTGCTTGTTGGTGTTTGTCGGTGCGGTGTGAATTGGCCTTTATATTTTATATATTGTGAAAAAGGGCACAAGTGCACATTCAACAAGTCTTATAGCTATATAAAGTCAAGAAATTTTGAAAAATATGATTAAACAGGCTGCTTTACAAAAGTTGTGCATAATGCTTCTTTAATGAGGGAAATCTCTATTGTTTTCACAAGCTTAATGCTAATTAAAAAAAATTACTTTTTGCTTGTAAATACTTTAGTACAATTAAGTGTGAAAACTTTTGTATTTTTGCAAGTGTTTATGTGATAAACTGAGTAAAGGTTCAGTATACTTTAACTTTAATATGATTTCTCTGTAAAATTTCAGACCCTTTTTCTAAAACGGATGCCAGACGTGTTACATCAAAGTTATGCTTATGATCTTGCACAAACCAAAAGGCTTACAGTGTTGCACTCTGCTGTGCCAGGAGCTCACAAACGTAAATCGACATGTATTTGCTGCAATCCATATGTTGCATGTATAGCCCACTTGCACCTGTGATATCGACACTCATGCGACCAAATTTTATGCATTCCGTGGAAGTGAAAGCTGATAAGGGCATAAATATATAATGATGTTGCTGTAAATCTTCAAACTGCTTTTGATCTCAGCTGGGTATCCAATACCTGGAAACTGGGAGCAGAGCACATGGACTGGGTATGTAAGATTGCCTGCCTTCAAGATACAGCCACCTGTCACTTGTCCAGTAACACAGCACGCAATCATCCAATTTCAGCCACACTCACGAAGAAGGTCACTGGCAAAGTGCTCCATGCTTTGCTGAGGGACAGAATCGCTCTTACTTATAAAAGCACCCACCTCCAATTCCTTTGACACATGTGCTGTTCCGTAACTGCAAAGCACGCCTAAAAAAAACAAAAACAAAAAAAAACACACACACACACACAGCCGATGCACAGATGGCTCGGCAATGACAGGGTTCATTTCAAATTAAAATGACAAATTTGGAATTTCATTATATGCACTTACCTTTGCAAGTGTCGGAGACATGGAGAATGTGCTAAATGCCAGTCATGCCTCCGAATACCATGTCTGGCCTGGAGGAGAGAGAAAATGAAACTCAGTTTCTCACAAACTAAAGAATTCACTAAGAAATTACTTGCATGCACCAACACATTAAATAGAAATACACAACATATATAATAACCTCCATTTCTCTCAGTGTGAGGGGACCCGTAATGATGCAAACCCAACCCAAAATGTGCTGAATTCAATGGGCATGCTGCTGTTCCTTTAAAGGCTATCACAATATGGCATGCGTTACAGAAACTGTAGAGCATCACTCCACTACTGCAATCCAAACACCTGAATCAACTCTTTTAAAATGCTGAAAGTGTGCTTGACTGCGCAGCCCATATATCCCATTTGGATATATGCCCGGATATAATGCTCTTCTCAATCATTTGATCATTGTTTGATGAACTACTGCTGCTAGAGTCATATACACATTTTAAAATGTTATATATTTAAGCAATATATTATTGCCTCAAATAATGATAAATAACACATTTTACTTTTCAAAAATTAAAATGATAAAATGATAAAATGTATATTATATAAGTCAATATTTAAAAATTTTAAATTAATACTTTTAAATATTTATTTATTAAAGTTATGAAATGTTTCTTAATTATAATAATATCAATAATAATATAATATTATAATAATTAAACTCACCTCAGAATGTTTCATAGTTGAAGTCGCTTCAGACTTTAGTATATCAGATACACCGTTGCGTATATACAGTATAGACATGATCAAATTTATTGCATCAGTTTAAATCCTCAATGATAGAGAGAGAGAGAGAGAGAGAGAGAGAGAGAGAGAGACAGAGACAGAAAAACTGATGTCTTTGAGGCAAGAAAAGAAAAGAGATATCTGAGAGATAAGAGGCATTTCAAACACTCAGGGCACACAATAAAATCTGACTGTGAAGTAATCAACACAGATCATGGAAGTGCCAAAAGAGATTTAGCCACTGCGTGGCCTTGGATATTCAGTGGTGGTCAGGAGGCCTATGAAATATTGAGGGCTGAGGTATGTTTGTGTTGACTTTGATCCCCCTCTGCCAGCCCACCTGTCTTCAGCCCCTGTGCCCAGAGCTAACTCACATCAAAGCAGAGACTTCACTTTTTTTTAAAGCGAGAGATTTGCCCTCGCTCAGATTCACACACGGTTATTGTTATCACAGAGGGCTGTTACTGTTCACCCTGTCTTGTTCTCTTTATTAATTTATTTAGTTTCACGAAGACGACGAGTATGACAAAGCCACTCTCGCTTGCGAAGCTTCCTGACAAGTCATCAGTGAAAAAGGAGGCAGGTGATTTTTAGTGAACCTCGGAGGGTTTGACTGACAGGAAGGCGCTTCTACTGCTGCTGTGCTCAGGTGTTACTTTAAAAAAAAAAAACTACAACAAAAAAACATTCCTCTCAGGTATAGATGAGCGAAATGTCAATTTCTCCTCAATCAGGGTACGAAGTTCAATGACAGATGACATGAGTGCAATTTAAACTGTGATTGAAGAAACAGCTCAGGTGTAAATATCGTGACAGGAGGGACGCAGCATTTTTGTTTCACCTAAAGAATGCAAATCGATCTAATTGGAAGTAAAGAACTAATGTGTTCTTTACACCAGTTGCACCATGGTATCTTAAAAAAAAACATTATTTTTTTATGTTCGGTGGGGTGCAAAGATTTAAGTACAACGCACATTACAAGATAGACGCCCGTGAATCCTGAACAAACTTAAATGCTAATGGTTTTCTGTTGTGTTGTTGATATAATCGCAGACTAGTTGTGCCTGGAATACATTCTCACACAGACGCTTGCACATACAGATTATTTTTGACAACGTTTCAACAAATAACATGGAGAATGAGCTTGCACTCCATTTCGCACTGACTTGCACAGAACAGGAAGAGGAAAAACATTTCATGACAGTAGTCAGATGCTAGCTGCCACTTCAAACTAGTTCAAAATTTGTTGTAGTGTCAACTCTTCAGAGCATGTCACAAATATACAGTAACATTAAAAACGTGCTATGCTATGGGAAAAAACACTACAAGCAACAGCACAAATAAATACAATAGAAAAAAGATGCAAATAAAATAAACAGTGCTTCTCAGAGGTTGTTTGGGTATCTAACAGTAGTTTTCAGCTACACAAATTGAATAATGAAACGTAAAATAACTTTTTAATCATTATTAAATTTAGAAAAGCTATTCAGTCAAGAGTAGGGAGTGATTTCCTTGAGTAAGTTCCTTGTTGTTTGGTTGACATTAAAACACAGACAGTAGGAATTTTAGGGTGCTGTCACTTTAAGGGCCCTATCATACACCTGGCGCAATGCAACACCAGATATGACGCAAGCAAGAGTTTTTTGCTAGTTTCAGCCCAATGCAGTTATTTTCACGTCCAGCGCCCACATTGTTTAAATAGCAAATGCACTCGTGGGCATCTGTTCGCCCATGGGCGTGCTGATCTAAAAACGAGGTTTGTTCAGGCGCATTGTTGGTGTGTTGAAAACGAATGCGTCATTGACCAACAAAAACTTGGTATAAAGTCAATGCTGCAGTATTTTTTTTTCTTTTTTGTTATTTAAAGGGTGGGCTAGTAATATGCGCCTATAAGCAGATGCACAATGTGTGTGTACACTCTGCTTAAACACAAAGATAAAGATGCCTACATGTCATAATGGATAGCCATTGCATGTATCAGAATTACCTATTTGCAGTAATAACGAATGAAATTGGCTAATTATTTGACCAATCGTGGCAATACACACATTTATACTAACTTGTCAGGTTGAGGGTGTCTATATTCCGCCATTTAAATAGCAATCTGCCATGTTGCAAGTGCACCTGGGAATGGAAGATGACACTGGTTTATTGCACGTTGTGCCCAAAAGAGACTAGGAACAACCCTTTTGGACCATGTGCCTGGTGTGCCGACCATTTTTTCCATCGTTAAATTACCAAAAGCGTATTAGGAGAAGTGCACCTGCGCCAAAAATAGTGCCCAATGACATAATGCACAAATCCAGTACACGATACTGTAGACACGCATTGTCTTTCTCGACTGATTACTATCAATTAAGACACAACCCATTATGTTTGTTAGGATACTCGCCAAGACGGGCATGTTGACATTTTTTGTGTGAATTTGTCCGTTCAAGTGCAAAACTTGAAAGAGAACTCAATATTTTCTCACTGTTTGAGAAGCTTCAGAGGAGAGCGCACACAAATCTTCTCAAAGTCTAGGTCACAGGTCTAACCTGTGTTCACACACTATCAACATCCTGGTGATGTCGTAAATGACTGGTCATAATAGAGCAAACAGCACTTGCATTGAACAAAGTTTACAAGGAGTGACTGTTTTGTCCACGTATTTGTTATTACTATTATTATTATTAATAATTACTACTTGCCACTCGCGAAATCCTGTCATTGCTATTGTAACGATGGACAAAAGATGATAAAAACGTGCAGCTTAGCAAATTTAAGCCAGCTCATATGCACACAGTCATTCATCTTGAAGTCGTCAAGATTCAATTTGCGCCTTCAGATTGGTTCTTCTGTGGACTTAAAGGCTTTTGCTGGCAAAGGGAAGTGGCATTTAGCGGTTTCTGGCAACGAACCAGTGTTTCTGAATGGGCTGATGCTGGGATTTAGTGGAATTGTAGCGAATGTATTTGATTAACGAATATGTGCGGAGAGTGTTTGCTCAACATCATGTTCTCACTTTTGACAGAGGTTGCGTTTAGCGGCTTTTGCATCTGAACTACATGTGCATTTATATATATTATATGTATGGAGAGAGGAAGAGTAACAAAACAGCAGACAAAAATAAGGCAAATTCAGAATGAAATATTTTCTCCAGGAAAAGCATAAACATTTTAAAACAATAGTGTATTTTCCTTATTTCTTTTCCTTCTGTCTTTCTTGTTGTTAAATGTAATGCTTTATGATAGTACAATACTTTTTTTTAAATCAAAGAATGAAAGAAATAGAGGAAGTATATAAAATAATAGACTGAATGTGTCAGACACTGACATGGAACGAAGGTAAATATGTAAAGTCTTTATTTTGCAGACAGCAGATACAGAGGTAACAACAGGTGAAGAAGGCGAGTCAAACAGTCTTTGAAGTTAATGGTGATTTAGATTAGAAGATAACTGAAGACTTTCTCTTTGTTACAGATGGGCAACACTTGATGACTAGACACGGATATACAGGACACTGACGAGGAACCAGATGAGATGACGGGAACAGACGGGCAGACAGGTAACTGGGACGGCAGACAGGTGCGTAGTTGCGGGTGAGTCTATGTGTCATGGAATGACGAGACCAGACACTGAACTGACTGTGAGGTGAGTGTTTATGTGGTAAGGGTAATGAGCAACAGGTGCAGGTGCTTAGAATTCTGGTGATTGTGATCATGTGGGTGGAAGTGACGGTGACGAGGTGAGGGACGTGGTAACTGACTCCGTGACAGAATGAGAGATTTTACATAGATTAAATGATAAACTTTTTACTCTTAAATGTATGTGAAATTAATATGTCTTTAGAAAAACCATGAACAAAACCTACTGCACAAAACATTCACAAAACAATACAGAAAATGTACAACATGAAGAGTACACTTTATAAACATTACCTGCAGCTAGAGCAGTAAAAGAGAGAGGTAGTGAATCGTGTTAATCAAAAGAGCTCCACCTAATCAAAGCACATTTCACCTCCTTAGAAAACACATGAAAAATAATGGAGAGATCATAGAGGTCATGAACACGAAAAGAAAGCAATCAAAATACTTGTAAATATGAACAGAGAACACACTCTACAAATCAATCCGTGTTTACTATGAGCAAACCTTTTCATACAGTGTCTAGCATTTTATAGGGAATTATATGTTTTTAACTTTAGAGTGGAGCTACATTACAAGTGACTCACCCAAAGCAGTTCTCTCTAACTCTGCTGCATGTAGTTTGAACTCAGTGGGCGCGAGCACCCCCAGCACAGCCATTTGAAAGCGCAACCACATTAATGCGGGATTTAACTTAAAGAACCCGCAACTATAATATTTATCTCTTTACATATATTAGGGGTGTAATGGAATGTCACTGTACGGACATCAGGGTTTGGTGCGTACAGTCAGATGATGAATACAGTCATTCACAGGCGATCCATACTCCAATTAATAAGGGCCATGTGCGGTAATGCATTGTATTTTAACCACTTTTAACCAGCATTAACCAATAATCGCAATAAGCTCTGTGTTATGTTACTTTTGAGAAGAAAAGTATCATCTTTCAAATTCAGTCCATTTTATCACGAAATACAAACAATAAATGCCATTTTGAGTTGGGTTTTTTTTGTTGTTGTGGCGCAATAGACTGTAAAAAAATGGGTAACGCACCTTCAATTGTAGAAAGTGAAGCCGCCAGTGTGCCAAATTGGCGCTGACATCTTGAGTCTGAAGTCTGCACAGCAGTAAACAAGGTCCCGCCCAACACTGCCACAGAATCAGTTAATATAGTTTACCGCAGAAGAATAGATTATGTCGATGTGAAATAAACAGTTCTGGAAATGTTGAAATTCAAGTTAAAGCCTCCTCCCAAATATCCAGAAAAAAGTCCTTTGGTGCTTCAGTGACCACATTCAGAGAATCTGTTAATCTCAGCTGTCAAATCATGACATCAAAACCCAAGTTCAGTCCAAGTTACCATCAAATAACTAACCAAAACCAAACTTATTTAATGAACGAACACTAGGGTGAGTTGAACTGGTTTTGGACGCACGTCCTAGTAGGGTCCGTCACTTTTTGGGGTCCCCCTTGAAACATTTCCGTTGTGGTTTGTGCTCTTTGCAGCGCTTTTTGTAAATGTAGCGCGTTTTCGCATATGCAGCGCGTTTTTGAATATGTAGCGCATTTTTTGAGTTCGCATGTGTTGTGAGGATATGCAGCACATGTGTTGTCAAACTGATGATCACGTTTTTTTTTATTTGCATGTGTTTTCTTATTCGCAGCGCGTTGAGCTCTCTCGGCCACCGTACATTTACCTCAGAAAATCCATTCAGTTTTCCAAAGCTTGTTAGTTCGCTAGAGAAATACTCTTTTGCCTATATATGCACTTTATTTGTTACATGTCTGTGTGTTCTGTTTTTCATTAGTCACATGTTCCTTTGTTTGGATTTTCCAGCCACTCTTTAGTTTCTATGGTTACCATCGTATTTGGTTCCTTGTGTTCAGCTGTGTGTAATTCATTAGTCTCGTTGTCTCCTTGCGTTCAGTGTATTTAAGCCTTATGTTTCGTTCAGTCCCTTGTCCTGCGTTTGGATAAAAGCGTCTGCTAAATGATTAAATGTAAATGTAAATGTAAATGTGCGTTGATGATAGTTTATGGTGATGTGCAGTGTAATTCTCTCCTGTTATTATATTAAAAGTTCTATGCAAAGATTCCTTCTGTCATGTGCCAAAATACTATTAGCCTATACATTAATTCATTTGGCAGATGCTTTTATCTAAAGCAATTTGCAAGTGAGAAGTTGCCCTTAGTGGGGATTGAACCTGGGTCTCTTGTACATTAGAAGTTGTTACTCACAGAGCTAACTCCCCATACTAACAATGTTTTACTTAACGTGTTAGTGATCTCTTAATGTATGTTTAAATAAACCTATTATGAAAACAACTTATGACAGTCACTGTGTGAATGATTATATTTCAACAAAGAATTGGAGAAACATACTTTTATAATTAGAAATAAAAGATATAATGCAAAAACTGCCTTATGTGCAATGTACGTTTACATACATTTTATTATATATTATTATTTGAGTGTTGATGATTATATATAAAAAATAAATAGCAATTTAATTTAATAGTTTGGGCTCTGTTGTAACCTTTAATATTATAGTAATGTGCAAGAAAGGGCTCCCTATATAGTTTATAACATTAACAGAGATTTTTTTTATCCTCAAGAAAATTTCAATTACAAATCAATGAATTTAAATTTTAATCGGTTTTAATTTTTTAACACTTACAAACTCCATAATCTGTACTATAACCTACTATTATAATCAGGATTAGCATTGCCAATAACAAATCCTTTTTTTAAACTTCCATTTGTATTTGTATATCTCAAATCAATAAACAAGCATCTCAGTGGACCTATTTTCACCCACTGGACAATTTCATTTGGGAATTCTCCTGGCAGTCAAGCTGAATAATTTCCTCCCAAATATCTACAGAGTGCTACAGCAAATAAAACCCGATGAGCTGCATTTGAGCCCAATGCACGAAAAACAGTCGGATATCTAAGAAACAGATGTCAGACATGGATTTTGTAATGAGCTCAGCGCAGCTCAATTTATTCCAGAGGCTTTCTGGATCCCCTCAAACTGTGAGAAACACAGAGGTCAGAGTTCATCTCCCATCGCCTCCTCCGACAGGAAGTGATGGAGAAGATTCACTGTGCCCAAAACACAAAGAACCCTCTGTAACACGGCAGTGATAAATGGCGGAATAATGAGTCTAGGGGAGCGCCTGACTTCCAAGCAGAATTAATCAGTGGGGATCCTGAGAACGGGACGCAGGAAGGATGACGTCGGCTGAGGACCCGTTTGCCTGAGCTGCAGGAGTGTTCTCTAGAGGTCAAGTGAGTAACATGTTGCCGGTCCTGTCGCTGATGTGTCATCGGTAACCTCTATAATCTGCCCATTGTCTTAATGATGCTGTCAATGGGCACCTAATGGCGGTCCACCGGCATCGCCTGGCTGCTCCATATTAATTTGAGCAGGGCCCTTACTGCGAAGGTTATTTTTTATTGTGTCTGTCAGGCGCTGATAAACCTGCTCGCTGCCATCCATCTATCAGCGCCGTAGCTCTCACTTTCTATTTTCCACCACCCTCTCACACTCGCTCAACTCCCTCCCACCCCTCCGTCACTCCCCCCTTGCTATTTCTAACCCTCTCGCTTTGCCTTGCTCCCACACCCTCTCGCCCCTTACCTCCATGGGACTTTTTTTTAAAAAACACATTGCAGCTTTATGTTATCTCATGTGGTACGCCCACTTCTCTCATGCCGTGATGAATGGCTGTGGCACAGGTATCGATTTCCAAACCGAAACAATTTGGACACAAAACAAGTAGCAGTTTATCATATTGATTTTCCTCCCAATTTAGTTTCTCCCTTTAAGGTGACACAGCGACGGGAATGAATAAATAAATAAATGAACGAATGAATAAATCAAGACAGGTGCTGAGTTGTATCGATGATACTGTCTGACCCAGCTTGTCATTGGTGCGTTTTGTCATTTTATACTTATTCATATTTTTATTTATTCATTTTGTTATTATGAAAAAAAGTCCTGAAACTTTCTGGTTCACTGTTGATTTATATGTACATTCATGCATGCATATATACCACTCTCGGGTTAATATGATGAATCGAGTATTGGAATACTGTGACAGCGATTTAAAAATACAGATAAAAATTACCACCCTGTCACATATTGCTGTGGAAGTGCTTTCAGGCTAGCAAAGCAAGCTGGTTAAGAAATGAAAGATTAATGTAAAAGTCACTGGACTAAGAAGCCCAGGGTTTCGCAAGCTGTGACACACCGTACTCCATCTAAAGCATTTTTGAAATTCTTTTATAATTATTATGCATGCATTTTTAATGAATTCTCATTACCTGAGAGACTACAAAGCATAATAAAGCAATGAGCCACATGGCTTTACCACATGTAAGGGGAAGAAGTTCTTTATCATGAAAACAAGCGAAAGTAACATGAAAAAAAAATGTTCAATAGTTACAATTCTCTAAATATAAATAATACAATTTAACACTCATTAGCCTACAAGAGTAGAACAGCACAAGTGTAGAAACTCTGATTCTATTCTGAGCTGTTCAAACTCAAAAATTATTTGTTTCTATGGCAACAGTGATCATGCCATTATGGATGCACGTGAGGTTTTGTTGTTGATGCTTATGATGATGATGGTGATGATGACGATGATTTATCATTTCATTAACTCACCTCTCTACTTTCACCTTTTATACATAATCTTACCTGGTGCGTTTCTTAGGTAATTAACAAATATATGTCATGATAGACAAAATATACATGCACGTGCACACACACACACTTATATATACATACAGGCGATCAGCTATAACATTACGACCACTGACAGGTGAAGTGAATAACACTGATCATCTCTTCATCACGGCACCTATTAGTGGGTGGGATATATTAGGCAGCAAATGAACATTTTGTCCTCAAAGTTGAGGTGGTAAAAGCAGGAAAAATGGGAAAGCGTAAGGATTTGAGAGAGTTTGACAAGTGCCAAATTGTGATGGCTAGACGACTGGGTCAAAGCATCTCCAGAACTGCAGCTCTTGTGGGATGTTCTTAGTCTGTAGTGGTCACTATCTATCAAAAGTGGTCCAAGGAAGGAACAGTGGTGTACCGGCGACAGGGTCATGGGGGGCCAAGGCACTTTTATGAACCTGGGGAGCGAAGGCTGATGCGTGTTGTCCAATCCAACAGACGAGATACTGTAGCTCACACTGCTCAAGAAGTTAATGCTGGTTCTGATAGAAAGGTGTCAGAATAAACAGTGCATAGCCACAGACCAGTCATGTAGTCAAGTCGAGACCAATAACTTATAGATGCATTTATATATAAAATTATATTTTATATTTGAAATATAAAATAATTATAAAACTTAATATTATATCAAATATATATTTTATATACATAAAATAATCAACTAATTTAAGCCAAACTACACCACTTAAACACTTTCATACATCATACAAAAAAAAAAATCTCCATATTATTTGTGAACTACTTCTCAGCAACACATGTACAAGGCAGCAAGTCAGATGCAGAAGTAGGCCATTCCATGTGTCAGTGTGCATAAGTTCACAGCCTTATAAGTGACAAGACTTCACTTCAATACAACACAAACTCCTTTGAGATCAGACTTCTCTGAGAACTAAGAAAAAAATATATATATTGCAACATAGGAAAAACTATTAGCACTTTTCATCTAACACATAAACACAATGCAGAGAGTGTTTCTATAGCTGAGAGAGCACAGCGGTACCTGAATGCGAAACTCAAGTGGAGAAAATATGTTTTCGATCCTGGTCTCACAGTGCTACTCTCATTTTAATAGAAGCCATTCAAATCGTATTGAAGAACGAGAAAGCAATTCTCCACCAGCACAAAAGAGTCCAGTCGTAAACTCGGGGCAAAACAGACTATGGCGAGCGAACGCTGAAGATGCAATATTCACATCGCCTCGCCGCACACCACGGTCATCTGGGACTTTGCTTCCTCTCCAATTGCATTACACAAAGTTTTTGTTTTTCTTTTGATGGAGCCAAATGTCAAGAGCATCTTTTAATAACAGATTGGATTTGATTACAGAGTGCTGACGAGGCACGATGCTGGGCACCTGAAAGGCGTGAAGTTCTGCCCTGAATACATTACTGCTGACGGGAGGGGGGCCTCTGCGACCGGCGCTGCCCTTGGCTCCTGATCTCATGGCCGCTGCGGCAGACAGTGAGCACATTGTGAGGGGCCTCAAGACAAGGATGATGTCCCCCAAATTGTGCAGGGAATAAAAAACGAGAGGCCCTTACAAAAGCCAAAGACGAGGAACCATAAGCGAGGGCGCTGCGACTCACTTAATATCAGCTGCATATTACAGAGTTAACCTTGTGTCCTTTCCCATCCCTGGCTTTAAACACCCCTACTGTTTAAATTAGCCCGGCACCCCACCGTGTCCTCGATTGAAATACTCTCACCATGACACTCTTTTCAGTGTGCACGAATGGCTGGGCGGTAACAGGTGAGCTCACTGCCGCTTTCGGGAATAATGGTGATGATGAAGCTGAACAGAACATGCTTGGCCAGAATCTCAACTGGGTAATGATGGGAGATACACAGCCACCCTCATTTCTTCCGTTCTTTATATAACAGCAGCACACAGAGTTGTGCTGATGATGTGCTAAAGGAGGCAGTTGAGAAAAAGAGAGAGAGAGAAGGTGAGCCTTTTCTGTAACCTCACCGTCACATATGAACACATCAACTGCTTCCCTGCCAGCTGGAGAGCGCTCCCCAGGGTCTACACACAGAAAACTGTCTAAACCAGCACAATGTTCCCTAATTTTTCATCTACACAATGAACAGTTACACAAAGTCAAAGATCTTTGAGTTTTACTTCTTAACAACTGATAAATTATCAGATAATGACTAAATGTTTCTTCAACTGCAGGAATTTGTGTGCCATGTCTTGATTTTTTTTCTGCACATTAACAAATTTCAATATATAAATGATAAATGACTTTAAATCTGTTCTGGAAAATTGTAGGCATCATTCATTGTTTTTTTTCTAAATCTCATTATTATAGTTGAGTCTGTTTGAAGTATGCGGGTAACATAATTTGATTCAGATTTTGAGTGCTCGTTTTGTCAGTTTGACCTAAAGCCAACACGTCCGCCCGCGGTGCTGGACATTCTGACTTTATAGAAAGTAGGCATATATTAATCTTACTTTTTTCAGCAAAATACAACTGCTAATATTAATTGTAAAGTCACGATAACATTTTTTTCTGGGTGGGGTGGACGTGATATGATATTTTTGCTATATCACCCATGCCTACTAATAAAATCCAAAATATATTAAAAATTTCTTTGGTTATGTTTTACTTGAGTCCATATTGATATCAAAAGTGACATGAAATGATTTTTTGCTGATCATTTTCCAGTCTTACCTGTTTTAGGGCTAAATAAACAGACCACATCAATATGTATAGTTTGAATTTATATCCGTTTTTACACTAAATTCCCTTCTGGCTTCAGTTCAACCATGACAAACACTTCGTTCTTTTTTTTTTTTTTTTTTTTTTTATTAAGGGGTCAAAGTACACTTCATCTTTTTTTTTTTTTTTGCTGTTATATGAATTAAGAAACAAGAAATGCTAGCTTTTACATGCTAGCCCAAGCAAGATGTTGGTGGTTGTGATCCAAAAACACAATTTGAGATGAAGTAAAAATGAAATTCACTCAAAAAAAAAAAAAAAACAAGCAGAATACATTCTGATTCCTGTTTGTACACCATTGGATATTGCAAGCAGAGGTGTAATATAACGAAGTAATAACTTGTACTTGAGTACTATTTTTTGGGATAACCTGTACTTTACTTGAGTTTTTATATTTCTGTCAACTTTTACTTTTACTCCACTACATTTCCTAAATAAAATGAATACTATTACTCTGATACATTTACCCGAAGCATTTTCGCTACTTTCTACAAAATAAAGTTGGAAGAACAAAGACTGCAAGCAAGCCTGTGCAAACAAGCATAGACATAACAAAATACATAGACACCCCATAGGCCTCTGGATCGTACAGAGGCCATATTGTCCAGGGCAACGTTCCCATAACGCAGCCTGTGATTTGTTTTTGACGATTTGTTTCACTTTCACAATGGTGGTCAATTCTAAACACAAGAAAAGCTAAAATGGGTTAAAAGTCAGAAAATGCCCTTTCCACAATAAGAAATCTTTTTTCATTTAGTGTGAAAATTTCAATTATCTCATTATGGGCATCTTCACAATTATTATCCGAGAATAAAGCAGCCAAATAGAGGACTTTAAAAAAAAAAAAAAAAAAAACTACTATCGAGGTTTTAAGTAACAGAAATTGAACTTTTTGTACATCATAAATCACTGAAATCGGTTGATAAATGTAAACGTTATTTTTGCTTTTATCCAGAAAAACCGCAGCTCGCCAGTTTACTCTTTATTTGTTTATAGCGCAGTCTTGCCCTCAGCAATATGGCGGACGCGTTGACGTATCACAGCAACGTTCCAAAGCGGCCAATAGAGCGTCTATGTATTTTATTATGTATCTATGCAAACAAGTGTTTGCACAACTGGGTTGTGTCTTGAAGGGATACGGCCGGAAGTGAGGCAAAACCTCAGGATAAATAACAGTAAATTAAATGTACTACTTATTAAATTGTGTTTTATTAACATCTACCCCTACCCCAACCCTAAACCTACCCCTTACAATACTGAAAATACAGTTATTAAATTAAATAAATATATATTAAATGACGCAAAATTGATGTGCGCATGCCCAGTGGCCGTCTCTGTATCCCTTCTAGTCTTTACCGCACAACCTCGGTTGATTTTGAGAAGATTGAGAAGAGTGCCGTACGAGAGCGACCTCTAGAGGCGAATTAAAAACTCTGATGCCTCGTAGTTTGTTTTGTCATGACTTGAGACTGCGCGCTGCACAAAACGAGACACTTCAGAAACGGATTTTAAACAGACAACAAAGTGATATGCTATACAATACACTACAGTATATGTTTTCATATCACTAAATTAATTAGTTTGTTGACTAGATACTGCATTAGTGGAGAACAGCAGTGTGTTTGCTGTCGAGGCTGAGACGATGCTAACATTAGTAGTACCTCAAGCGGTTAAAACAATGTGACAAAAACTATTTAAACACCAAGTGTTTTCACGATTGTTACCACCTGTTTACTTTAGTTCATATTTGTTCGCTTTTATGCATTTGTTATCCAGCAAAGTTTATTTAAATTGTATCCTAATCATGCAGCCAATACAAACATAACAAATCAGAAATGAATTCAATTCAGTTCTTTTTTTTATCCGTACTTTTAACACAGATTTTGATTCGATAATTATCAAGTGTTCTTGATGATAATCTAGGTTAAATTAAAGGTTAATAAAAGTGTTGTTCATTGTTAATTTCAACATTACAATTTAACATTTTAAAGTTGTCTCTTACATTAGTTATAATGCAGTATAAATTAAAATTAAGGATCAAGGTATAATTAATATAGTAGTATTTTTTTAGATTTAAAAACTTAAATAAACATTTTACCTTTTTTAAATTCAAAGCAAACAAAATGTAAGAAAGAAGAGTTAAAACTAAACACAATCTTGCTGCTCAAACTGTGTATAGAACAATTTTTAATAATATTTTCTGCTCCTTTTGTATTTTGCATTTACTTGTAATTTTACTTTAAGTATGTTTAATATAAAAAAATACTTTTCATACTTAAATACAAAAAATATCACATACTTTAAAACTTTTACTCAAGTAATATTCTAAACAGTGACTTTTACTTCTGCCAAAGTCATTTTCTGTTTTTCTCAAGTATGGCTTTCAAGTACTTTATACACCACTGATCGCAAGGAGGCACATTCAGTAAACTAGAGAATGTGAGAGTATCTCAGGGTCGCAACAGTGGCAAAAGTTGAAGAAACACCCTTAAACTGATTCACTGCTCAATCTGTGATTAATAGGTTTGCTGCGATATATATATATATATATATATAAGAAAGTTAATCTTCAGATGCTTTGCACCAATTACCTACTTCAGTTTTGAAGGGAAGAAAAAAAAAAGGTGAAATAATTTCACATTTTTCAAGCAAAGTGCTTGCATAATTCACACCCCCTAAAATCCAGCTCTAACAGACAGAACTCAATAACACATTTGAGATAATTGCATCTTCTCTCTCTTTTAGTGAATTCGCTGCACTTGGAACACGATCTGCAAATGACCTGCTCCTGAGAGACACTGACCTTTTGTTGACGCTCTGTGATTCGGGGACAGCACATGCAGCTGTGCTCAAGCGCAAATTAAATTCCTCTGGATCAGGAATTCAGGAAGGTAGTTGAGGCTTTTTTTTAAGGAATATTCTTCTCTGATCACGTGTATACTGGCTTGAGGGCGGGACAACAATTCCCCATGAACAAATCAAGGCCCACCCTAATTTTTTTTCTTGTTAAAGATGTTTCATTTGGATATCCACTACAATAGGAAAGAAAAGACTATCACAACTTCCATTTCATGCCAATGTTAAATATGGAAATCATATTAGTTAGGGTTTTTTTTTTTTCCCCTCACAATATTACAATGGGGGTGAATTTTACATAATGTCACTGTCACTATGGTTTTAGCAGCTGTTACCATTTTCTTGTCGTTGTGTAAAGAATCAAAGTATGAAGTGTAAGTGCCTCAACTTGAGTCTGATTCACCAAGAAAAATGCCCTCAAATTTCCATATTCTTTTTTTTTTTAAAGCTAGAGAGTTCAAAAGGTACAGCATAGCAGAAAATGTTCAACTAGAGATTGTTGGTGAACTGGCCCTGACTGCTAAAAGACCATTATAGGTTTGTTAAATGTAGCCAGCAGCACAGCGGAAGTGAAAACACTTGATTAAGTGGTCCTTTTCACAGTTAGCATGAGAGAACGTCAGGCCATTCAGTGTCAGGGATGTTGAAAGTCGAATGTTGATTGTGTGGTTATCAAATGATGATGATGAACAGAGTGAAGAGAGAAAGGAGTAGTAGAAGCTGTGGATGATTTATTTCAACAGTACCTGTTCCATCAGTGACATGGTTACTTAAGAATCGCAGCAGAGGAAATTTCCATAGAGGGGAAAATCCCTTCAGCTGCAAAGTAAGAGAAGGCGAAGACGTGATTACAATACAACAAGCAACATCTAAGTAAGCTGTAGTAAGCTGCCTAGACAGCATTTCTGACACATGCCTGACTCTAAAGCAGTTAAGGAAGTCTGATACCTTGTTTAGGCCAATTTCAGGTAGTATCACATGTATCTGTCATGGAAAAGACAATCTTAGAAAGCAGTACATATAGCCAGTGTTATTACTGTTAACAAAACAGTTAAAAATATTTTCTTAATTGAGAAAAAGCTGAATTAAAATAAAATTAAATATAAATATTAGATGAAAAATTAAAAAAAAAAAAATAGAACTTGGCAACTTAAAACTTAGAACTTAAACTCATTTGTCACCATTGCACATTACAAACAACACAAATAGACCATTACACATTAAATGTAGAATAAAAGTGAATCAGGAATAAGGCCAATAACCGAACCAGCCTTTCTAATCAATTTATTAATCCTATTTTTATCATCTACATTGATATAACATTCCCATCAAAGCATAAAACAACACACTGACAGGATTCCCTGATAGAAGACATAAAGAAGCCAATGCCAATGGAACTCAACTTCCTCAAAAAAAAAAATCTAAATAATTTTTAAAAACAGCCTCTGTGAGCCAATATTCTTTGTCCAATTTAGTTTATTGTCCAAATGGACAACAAGATATTTGTAGGACTCAACAATCTCTATTTTGTGACCTTTTTATTGTCTCTGGTAGTATCTCTTCTTTATTTCTTCTAAAATCAACGATCAACTATATTCAATTTTTGGAAATTGTCATCACACATATAGTCCAAAAGATTTATTAGACCCACAAAGGCAGTATCATCAGAAAACGTTTGTAGATGAAGTCTGAACGTGCCTAGAGTCTGAGGTATACAGTGCAAATAGAAAAGGTGATAAAACTTTGCCTTGTGGGGCTCCTGTTTTGGTTGATATAATCTATGTTTTGGAACAGAGCTGAAGTTACTTTATTCCTTCCCGATATAGAGATCTAACACATAATAGCACACGTTTAGTTACCTGAATATTCACACTCGCACTCTAATTTTAATTCTTTTCCCCAGTTACGCAGCGGGCACATCTGGCACAGAACAAAGCGTCAGATAAACAAGCGAATGTGGACAATGCACTCGCTGATATGTGGGTCAAGGTAGATGGAGCGGAATATACAGCTCCCATATGTTCGGATTCCTGGAGATCTGCTGTTGTCTTCCCAAGTGTCAGACCAAACTGACCAAACTTAGAAAAAACTCCATGCCCGGCGATTCATTTATCCGGCCTCTGGAGGCTCGGGGGTCTTGTGCCGGCTGAGAGTTCTTAAACTCAAACAATAGATTATGGTCACCTCCGCAGTGCAGTGTGCTGTGTTAGGGAGAGCTCTCTCAAAAGGACAATAGGGGTGCAAATTGATTTATGAGGAATCTGGGAGCCATAATGTGTAGTTGTAACAAGGAATCAATGGGCTAGAAAAATGCTAACAGCAGACCTTTATGTCCTGGGCCTTTGTCCCCGCACAATTTAATTAATTTTCCTCTCTCTCTCGCTATTTTTTTTTTTTAGTTTTTTTTTTTTATACACGGGCTGTGACGGGTGATGGAAAGCTACATCAGTGCTGCTCGAGTTGAGCCACGGCGGCGTGAAGCTCATCTTACAAGAGAAAGAAGAGTAAATATGACAGACAGAATGAGGTTTCTCTCTCCAAGGGATTGTCTCCAGGTGAGAAAGTTAACTGGAAAAAAATTAAAAGGGTGAAAGGACTGTGATTTGGGGCAATGCTCAATATTGAGTTGGCTGGATATATATTGTTTCATAAGTCCTAAAGGGAGAGAGAATTACAGAAAGAATTTAAATAGAATTTGCTTTAAAATCAGCTGTCATCTTCATGCATTATCTCTGTACTCTCAGGTCTAAGTTATTATTTCCTGGTATTTTAGTAGTTGACATAGAAAATGAAAAAACACTGACAGTACAAACAAATTGTTGTGACATTATATAGTAATGAGTGTTTCTCTGTGCAGTGCTACCAGCCATGCACATCATGCCAACGGCAAAAATGAAAGCATTATTTTTCCTCCGATAGGGTGTTTATTACAGTAAACAATCAAACCTCATGCACTGGGATGTGTTATACTTTATTTGTCCTAAAAGTAGTGTAGTGTGTGTACGCACACATACACACAGACACACAAGGACTAATAAAACAGGAAATTGGAAACAGGATAATTAGCTGTGGGTACTGCTACTGCCCTATTACCCAAGACCTCCTAATCCTCTAATTACACCATTTGTCTATCCATTCCTCCATTTTCCTCAAGCTGTAAGCAAGAGGATCACTGTAGTAATTACGCTTTGCATTAGAGAGACTCGGCTCGGCTCTTTCTCAGCGGTCGACTCTGAGGTGCACAAAGAAAGCTTAAGCGAACACAAACACAGAGAGACTTTTGTAATCCTCTTAAAACATGTTGAATACAATAATCATAACTGAATTTACCATAATGTCACAAGTTAGAATGTAATGGCTCTACATTTTCGCTTCACAAACGACTCTGAAAAATCAGTTCTTTGAGGTAGATGACAAACTTTTCTGTAGTGTTTTCTGTTGTTATATAAAGGGGTCATTTCTGATCTTTCATTAGTACTACAGCAAATCCTCATCAAATTACAAAAGAAAAAAGTGTTCTCTGCTTCTGCAAAAAACAGCACCAACGGATTTGATTTTGTTGACACTAGGAGTAGTTTTCACATTGTCATGAGCACTAGAAAGGCAAAACACAGCAACCACACACTTTGTCCTGTGACAGATAAGTTTGCCTCCATTATGCTCAGATTCAGAGAAAAACTGATTAACCAAATCAAATCAAAATACCTTAAAGCCATTTTTCTCTTTTCACTGATGGTGTAGTTACTGCTTACTGCTTTGTAAAGAAGAATTCTAACTATAATTGACAAATTTGATAAACTATAGTTTAACTTCTTCAATTCAACATTCCTTCTCAGTGTGTTTAAAGACATGTGGCCTCATGAACTTCAAGAAAATTATTTTGCAATAAAAATTGGATATTTACAATTGTTACATGTATTTGCAGTTATTGCAGAAATATTAGAAAATAAAAAGACCTCAGAAGAATTAGATATAGAATGACATAAACAACAGAACGATACCACAGTATAGAACAATGATACACAAGATAGAATAATGCATAGAATTAAAGATATACACCTATCAGGCATAACATTATGAACACTGACAGGTGAAGTGAATAACATTGATCATCTCTTCATCACGGCTCCTGTTAGTGGGTGGGATATATTAGGCAGCAAATGAACATTTTGTCCTCAAGTTGATGTGTTAGAAGAAGGAAAAATGGGAAAGCGTAATTTGAGTGAGTTTGACAAGGGCCAAATTGTGATGGCTAGACGACTGGGTCAGAGCATCTCCAGAACTGCAGCTCTTGTGGGATGTTCTTGGTCTGTAGTGGTCAGTATCTATCAAAAATGTTCCAAGGAAGGAACAGTGGTGTACTGGCGACAGGGTCATGGGGTCACAGCCAAGGCACATTGATGCACGTGGGGAGTGAAGGCTGGCCCCTGTGGTCCGATCCAACAGACGAGATACTGCAGCACACACTGCTCAAGAAGTTAATGCTGGTTCTGATAGAAAGGTGCCAGAATAAACAGTTCATTGCATGGGGCTGTTGTGTATGGGGCTGCATAGCCACAGACCAGTCAGGGTGTCCATGCTGACCCCTCCACCACCGAAAGTGCATATGAGCATCAGAACTGGACCACGGCGCAATGGAAGAAATTGGCCTGGTCTGATGAATCATGTTTTCTTTTACATCATGTGAATGGCCGGGTGCATGTGCGTCACTTACCTGGGGAACACATGGCATCAGGATGCACTATGGGAAGAAGACAAACCGGCGGAGGTGGTGTGATGTTCTGCTGGGGAAGGCGGTGACAATGTTCTGCTGGGAAAACTTGTGTCCTGGATGTTACTTTGACACGTACCACCTACCTGAACATTGTTGCTGATCATGTACACCCTTTCATGGAAGTGGTATTCCCTGGTAGCTGTGGCCTCTTTCAGCAGGATAATGCGCCCTGCCACAAAGCAAAAATGGTTCAGGAATGGTTTGAGGAGCACAACAATGAGTTTGAGGTGTTGATTTGGCCTCAAAATTGGGATGTGCTGAACAAGCAAGTGCGATCCATGGAGGCCCCACCTTGCAACTTACAGGATTTAAATGATCTGCTGCTAACATCTTGGTGCCAGAAACCACAGCACACCTTCAGGTGTCTAGTGGAGTCCATGCCTCGACAGGTTAGGGCTGTTTTGGCAGCAAAAGGGGACCAACACAATATTAGGGAGGTGGTCATAATATTAAGCCTGATCGGTTTATAGGACGATATACAGAATGACATACAGACTGATAGAGTGGTACAAATAGAACAATATACTGAACAACAAATAGAATCATACACAATATATTGAACAACAGACAGAATGATAGAAAAATGTATAGAACTGTAGATAAAGTCAAGTCAAGTCACCTTTACTTATATAGCGCTTTTAACAATATAAATTGTGTCAAAGCAGCTTTACAGTAATAATTGGCTAATAATGTTGGCTGCACAGCAGCTCCCAGAGAAAATGGTGTATTTTCCAGCTTATTCTATATATTTTTGATTCATTCCATTGCAAAGATCAATATTTATTTGTCTAGTTAATTTATGTATATCAGCACAGGAGAAAACAGTGATGTAATCGTCCAGCTCAGCTCAGTTCGCATACAACGGCGCCAATGCAAGCATATCAAAACACTGCTGAATATCAAGCAAGTGTCCCCAACTAAGCAAGCCAAAGGCAACAGTGGCAAGGAACCAAAACTCCAACCTAAAACCTTGGGAGAAACCAGGCTTAGTCGGGGGCCAGATAACAGTGAACACTTGCTTGATATTCAGGCAGAGTTACAGGTCATAAGTTCGATTTGGGATTGCAACAAAATATTTAATCCAAAATATTTCAAATTCAAAATATTTAATCTAGTTCCATCTAGTTTCATGGAAGTGGTGTGATATAGAGAATGATAGATAAAACAGTAGAGCAGTATATAGAATGTTAGATAGCACGTCCTGATTTTGCTGACTTGTTTCTGGATCAATATATTTTGATTTTGTTTATTCATTCACTATGATGAACAACATTCCTGTCTGAATTCCTTTAGTCCTAACCTTAACTACCCCTAAACCTAACCCTATCCAAGTTATCCCTAAAATGAAAGGGAAATGATAGGTGAACTGTTTCTAAGTGACGTGAGCAGCATGCCAAAACAGCGGTAGGGATCACAAGACAAGCACTCAGGACCGTTTGTGGTAATGATATTTCAGCACTATTTCCTCTTGTAGTGTTATCTAAAGCCAAACGCACGTCATTCAAGCCCTTTCAGCTCCATTCTCTTTCTGTCTTTCTCTCTCTTTTGCCACATTAATGGTGCATGTCCACTGGCGAGGAGCAGAGCGAGCATTTTTAAATCATCCCGACGACGTCTGATGCCAATTTGGTAGACATCGCCACAGACAGACAGACAGACCTAAATCTAAATAAAGGTTTTTGCAATTGACTATCACATTCTTAACACTTTAAAATAAAAAAAGATAGAACGATAGAAAAATAGACAGATTTACAGAACAATATGTAGAAATCTGTTGATAATGAACAACAGTCAGAGATAACAGAAGCGAGTCCATTCTAATTAAAGGTTTTTGTAATGTGACTTGTACTAATAGAATGATCAAATGATATGATGATCGAATGATAGATGACAGATGGACATGTGTCTCCGTAAGTCGTACAATCACAGCACCTTGAGCTATCATCTCTAATACATTGTACACATCATCTGGTTTCTGTTGTCACCATGGTTACTGCACCTGCTTGAACATATCACGAAGACATTGGCTGTGTACTCTTATACAGTAGATCAGCAAAATGAACCTCTTTGTCTACCCACACTATTTCCACTGTGGCTTTTCAAAAACATCCTCCAGAGAAGAATCTTAATTTGACAAAACAAATTAATTGACACAAGTACATTCCTTGCACATTTCCATGAGGGAGCTGTCTTCATCACATCATAATTAATAGATTTGTGCCAAGCCGAAATGTATCATGGCTATTATAAATCATAAGCAATGATCAAGTATTTGATGCTTGAGCCAAGACTCTCCCACTATACTAGGCTCTTTTACCTCCAACCTTTATTAATTATGTATATGACTTCTGGAGGAAACAGTTGTTGAAAAGACTCTTAACCCAATGCAAAAAAATCAACAATTCCCTTCAGCACGGAGGTTGCCGTTAGACAGCAGTTTCTGTTACAGCCTTGTATTCACTTCATAAAGCAAGTACACAGAAGTGCGCAAGTTGGGAAACCAAATCTATGAAATATTCATTTTTTTTTTTCATATTTCAAACATACGCATCAGAGGTGAAGATAGGAAGATAAAGCAGAATGGAGTAACTATATCTAGCACCTAAAATCATGTTTCATTTGTATTTAAGTGTTTTCAGCTACTGAGTGTTTTTTCATGGGATTCATTTAAAGGAGTAGTTTAAGTCCTCTGAATTTATATGACAGCTTTGTGTGAGTAAAGTCATTACTCACAGGAAATTTTGACATCCGTGTTTGTTCTCCCTTAGTTCAGTTAATGATAGTAGAAGTCATGTATGAGTGGTCAGCGAAGCATTATTTATTTTTTTTTTTTATCAGTTTATTCACAAAGGGGTCTGAATGATTCATTCACTAATCCAGTGCTCATGTTCTTCTGACTGACTCCAATCTGGTCAGAGAAGGTTCTTTGAGTCATGTTTTTTAATGAATCAGTTGGTCCACGAAGGGGTCTGAATGATTCATTCACTAATCCAGTGCTTCGCGCTGGTTGGGGAAAGTTCTTGAGTAATGTTTTTTTTTTTTGTCTGTGTGTTTGTTTTCGATTAATCACTTGATTCAGAAAGGGGTCTGAATGATACATTCACTAATCCAGCGCTCAAGTTCACCTCACTGACTAGATCAATATGAGGCTTAGTAAATGAGAACAGAATTTTTATTTTAGGGTTAATTATCCCTTTAAAAAATTGTGAGGCTGACTCATGAACCCGTTATCATGGGGGGGAAATAGTCATCATGAGTTGAGCTTGAATTCAGAGCCCACAAACACTCAGCATATAAATGAAGTGCTTCTATTCAGCCTTCAACTGAAACTTTCCAAGTTAAGGGCTGCAGTCTTGCCAGTCTCAGTGCATTATGAAATATGACAAATTACTTTTTCAGCTTGCTAAAAGACTAAAACAGACTACTGTCACACTTTCCTCTGCTTTCAATTAATGGCATGCAACCTATGAGAGGCTGAGGAAGCAAATGGATTCATGAGCTTTCTGAAGGAGAGAATAAGGCAAAGGACTTTAAAGATTGGTTGTTTGGTCAATGAGCATCCGCTTTGGTTTGAGCGTTGGAATTTGAAAGTGTTTTGGAATTCTTCCAGAACCTTCCCTGCATCAGCATTCCTCTCAATCAATGGTTATCGACGTAGGTAAGTAGGTGCTTAATCATTTTTAATTAGTGATAATCAGACATCTTGTCTGTTTCAGTAAAGAGACTGCAATCCAGGCTTGTTAGGTCAAGTTTTCTATTCAAACGGCTTAATTGTGATTCATTTTATCTGGCTTCTGGAAAAGAGGGTGAATATTTTACCATTGGTTAATGTTGTGTTCTAAAGACAAAAGTATAAAGACAAAGCCAAACATCTGTGTACTTTAGCAGCTCTTGTCAAGGTATTACAAGGAAGAGGAGCACACAGATGAGATACAGTCTGATAAAACGGTAGCTTGAGGAGGATGAAGAAGGTGGGTAAACACTTGAGTAGTCAGGTAGGTTCAATAATGTAAAGACTGACGAGACTGGACCTTTCCATGTCATTTTATGGAAGCCAAGGCCTGTGTCCTTCCCAATCCACAAGCTTGTTGCCCCATCATCAGGAGTCCAAGATGGATTGAACGGTGTAGACCTGGTTATCTTCCGCTTCAACAGTAGGAGGAGGAACGTCGGTAGTACCAGGTCCTGTGGAGGAATGAAAAAGAGACATGGTAATGTATTAGCAGGAATACATAGAAACTGGGTGAAATCTGTGTTGTGGAGTAAGTGACATAATTGATTTGTCTTACAACAGGGCAGTCAGAGACGGATGTCCCTTGTGGAGAGCCAGACCTTTTGATGATAGGTATGGTGTACCAGATGGTAGGTGGGTGTTGCAGCTCTTCTTGCATCGGCTTGGCTCTTGTGTCTCCAAACTGCCCCTAACAGATAGATATGAGCAGAGTCCCACATCCAGTGGTAAACAGCTGGAACCTCTGATGGCTCTCCTGACCAGGGAAATAGGGGTGGCTGGTAACAGAGGAAGGGGGCGAGTACTGTGGCATTTTGACGAAGGGAGTTCTGTGCATACTTGGCCCATGGCAGGAAGCGGTTGTGGCACTGATAGCCTGAAGACAAGCTCACTGATATTCTGAGAAGTAAAAAAAAAAAAAATGCTTTCCGCAAATGAGAGATGAATTATGAGCCTCTATCCAAGACAATGTCATCAGGTAAGCTGCAGTTACAAAAGACGTGATGGAACAGCAATTTGGCAGTTTCCATGGCAGTAGGAAAGCGTTTGAATGATACGAGTTTACAAGTTTTGGACGGTCGACGGTCACTAGGATGTAAGTGTTTCCATTGGTTGAAGGCAAGTCGGTGTCGCTATTTCCGTTGCAGAGCCTCAGTGTTTATACCTGAATGGAGGCTCAGTATTGTCTGACTCCTGCATCAGCGTCACACGCATCATGCTGCTCACGTGACCAGAGCCGGCAAATACTGAGCCACAGTTCGGACGTAAGCACTGAAGCTCTGCAACAAAAATAGCTCAGTAGTATAACAGGGGACAGACGAATTTGTTGAAAAAAGTCACTATTTTTGTTTTGCTCTCAAAGGGTATTCTCATTGCTTCATAATATTAAGGTTGAACCATTATAGTCATGTTGACCATTTTAATGATGTCTTTAATACCTTTCTGGACCTCAAAAGGTGCAAATGTCGTTTCTGCCTAAGTGTGGCTCAGATACCTTCAGATTTGTGTTCCGAAGACAAACAAAGGTCTCAAGGGTTTGGGATGACATGAGGGGGGAGAACTTAATGGCAGAAATTTAATTTTTGGGTGAACTAACCCTTTAGTGCAGTGCATTAAATATTTTGCTCATTGCGTCATCTTGTGGCCTCAGGAGACAAGCAAAAACGTTTGTTCCTCTAACTGAAATTATGCCTTTTAAATTAATATAATTGGAGTATTAGTAATTTGAATGTTAAAAAAAAAAGTTCAGGTTCAGCCATTTTTACAACCTTACAGTAACTTCATGTACTTCATGCCAAAGTGTAGCCAAACTGGTGGTAGACGGAGGATTTTTTTGCTGGCCAATGCAGATATCTAAGAAAGCACGGTAATGGATGGCCGATAAATATATCGCCACACTACTTAATTTAAACATAGTAAAAACACATGCATAATTGCTGAAGTTAGAATTTATATTCTATATAAAATATTTACTAAATAAGAAATAAATGTTGAACTTGATCAAATTGAACTTGATCTAACACAAACTTTTATATTTTAAACAGTAATTTCATAATTATTTCCAAAGTTTGTGAAAATATATCATATAAATGTAATATTTTAATATATTTGGCTATTAGTTAAAATGATAGTTCACCCAAAAATAAAAATGTTGTCATCATTTACTTATTCTAATGTGTAACAGCGTGTAGCTGGTAAAGAGCGCACAACAAAGGAAACCCTTAACGAGAATTTTTAATTTACTGAATTTAATTCAGTAAACCACATGAACAGGAGAATATCTTGAATAACTAAAAGATAGGGCTTAAATACAAGGAGAACAGAGGCTTAAATATGACTAATAAGACACACCTGAACTGAAACTGAAATCAATCTGCAACTATGACAACTGAAGAGTGGTGGGAAAACTGAACAAAGGAAGACATGTGACAAAATGAAATACAGAATCCAAGACAGACTTGTGACATCATGTTGTTGTATTACTTTCTTTCTTCTGTGGAATACAAAAGAAAATATGTTTTTAAAAATGTATTTTTTGGTCATCATTCTTTCAGTGAAAGTCAAAAGGGTCTTCAAAATATGTTCTTGTGTTTCACAAAAGAAAGAAATGCTTGAAATCACAAGAGTGTGAGTGAACTTGCCCTTAGTATCCTCGTGTAGTCTGCGCTGCCTCTGTGACAAGATGGATCATCTGGATATTGTTCTAAAGTAGGGATGAGAAGATCAATCAAGAACTTTATCAAATGGATGAGGTATTTCTCCTTCTGCTCCTCTGAACTCAAACAGAAATGCTGAACACAGTCACAGAGAGCAGTGTAATATTTATTTATTTAATTTCAGTAAATAATAACCTAGCTAATTGTTACATTCATTATGGCTAATTTAGGTTAATAATAGAACTCTAGAAGCTGCTCAGTGATTGACCATGTTCTATAATTGTTGTTAATTAAAAAAAAAAAGGTAATTAGCAAGTGTGGCCTATTTAACATTAAAAAGGGGCTTTTGAAAAGTTAAATTGCTGTAATTACCCATTTTATCCTCAGAAATTACATGAATTATTTGCATTAGTATCAGCTATAGTAGCTTTGATAATACTTGGTATCAGATCGAAATGAAAAGAAGTTATATCGCCCATCCCTAATTCAGAGGTTAAGCAAATTGTTATATTTGAAGATTACAAAGACATTTACTTTGGAATAACACAAGGTCAGAAATGTGCATTAAAGTAAATGGGGTCATTTTGATTTCATGTTAACTTTAAACCTCCTAAACATGTTGCAAGCTCAAATACAACAAAGCTGGTTAGGTATACTCCTATTAGTTTCCTCCAGATAACGAGGTCTTGAGATTCCAGACTCCTTGCATCCCCCCAACCTCCTGCTGAACGTTCATACATCATTAATGCTCACACATCATAGCAGTGATAATTGCGGAGGACGTGAATGTCACACGAGTCACACCTCCCAGACACCGACTGACAATTCTCCGGCCCCTGGTGCCCTGGCTGCCTGGCGTCATGTGAGAGTGCAACATTCGCTCCCTGTCCTCTGACACTCCCTGTCGCATATGTGAACTCGCTCCAACCTCTGCCTGTAAAAACGCAACCTAGATTTGGAGCATTAGTGCAGTCAAAGCCTACATAAGCTACTCAACAAAAAGAGAAGCTGTTATTATCGTAATTTTTTGGACAGTTGCCTACAGCATATGGCCTATTTTTATTTTTTGCCTTTTTAATCAATTTCAGCATAACTTTCCTCAAGTAACATGGTATTAAACAAGCAGAGATCGATTCGGAGAGTGCACTAGCAAAGCAAGCTTCTTTGATCCCTGAGCTTAAGGATCAAGCCTTTCTAAGCATCTAAGGATGATTATACCATAAACCAGAGCATGTCTACAACTTATCACAGATAGCTCAGTGTTCACTGAACCGCAAACATCACATGGATCTGTCCCTAATTAAAGTACACCCACACAGCTGTACTGGCAGGTAACATATCTGAACATATTTATTGCCTGATTTTCCTCCTCCAGCACATCTCTATCAAGCTCGTACCTGTGCATTGTACTCCTAACAAGCCTGGCATAGCTCAGATTGTCTCCAGCAGTCATCAACTTGACAACCCGGCCCTCTCTTTGCCCCCTGAGATGCTCTTAAAGGTGCAGCTGAGATTTTCAACAAGTGCCTACTAGGGATGTCAATTTACATAAATTCTAATTTACATAACTACTAATTTATCATGTTACTTAATCACTTGCTTAACCAACACAAAATAAAATCATCGTACAGCAAATAGACGTGTATCATATGTTGTTAAAAGGTATCAACTAGCAGTATACACATGATTTTGCACTACATTTACAGTTTGTAACTTTGCGAAAAATGAGTAAACCATAGTAGATCACTTATCTTTATTTAGAGCACATGGTCTCAAATGAGCACAAACACAACATAAGGCAATTTGTAGATCACGGAGTGATATGACATACTGCTTTGCTAAAGCTGTAGGACTTCTGGGATTCAATCGTGTCGCGATCACGATGCAGTTTTTTCTATTATCATTTGAAAGTTCACCAATCGAAGCTGGATCTTGGGTGTGGTAGGTTCGGACAATGTATAGAGACCAATCGGACACTGTATTACAGCTGGAGAGTGTTTGGACTCCCTTATGAAAAAGAAGCATACTTCAAGTTAATTTTATGAAGTATACTTCAAGTAATGTTTAAGTATATTTTAAGCATACTTTATGTAGTAAGTATACTTGTAATAGTAGTAGTGAACTTGTAAGTGTACTATTTCAATACTGCTTGGGACTAAATTGGCCTACTTTTAGTATATAAAAGAATAGGTTTAAGTGTACTATAAGTGTAACAGTAATAAACTAAGTGCACAACTACGTTTCTCATTTGTACTGCATCTATAGTACTAGTCAACTTATAAGTATTTTAGTAGTTTACTATTTTAATGCTAGTAGTACATTTTTAGTTCATGAAAGTACACTTTGAACTATACTCTCAGTATAACTCTCAGTAAAACTACTAATTTAGTAGTTTTATACTGCAAGTATACTCTTAAGTTTTCTTTAAGTGAGCATAACATCATACTTATAGTTTACTATTTATATATTATTTTTACACTTTCAGTATACCACTATTTTTCTATGTAGGTATTATTTTTTATACTTGAAATATACCTTTGACTGTTCTTTAATTTTAAAAACATTTTATTATAGCTTCATTCATCCTTTTTTGACCACTTGAATGTGGTTAAGTTTCATAAAGAAAGGCAACATTTTAAACAAAAAGCTAAGATAAGACTATGCCTGGATCAGATTCAGAATGATGATCCAAACACATTTGGAGTAGATCGAGTTCATCAACACCCCCAAAGCTTCACAGTCGTTTCCTCTTCATGTGTTCATTTCATTCAGTAACATTTGGCAGTTGTGATTTACATGCCGTTTAATGTTTGGTGATCGCTTTGTTTTACATTTGCGTATGCAATCTTCAATCACTTGATTTATTTTATGACAATAAAAATGAACGTAACGTTTTAAGAAACTAATGAAAATATCAATTGAAACTGAAAAAAATTAATCGCAGGAAAAATGTGATGAATGTTTTGCTAACTGTTATCTCCTTTTTCCTTTGCTGATATGTACTTACAAATACTTTTCCAGAGTTTTCGTTTACGATCCCAGAGTTTGCCATTCTAGCACAAATCTCTTGCAGGGACGGGGCTAGTAGTGATGTGTTCTCATTGGCTCCTGAGATTTTGATTGACAGCTTCATGACAGTGTTGTGTTGACATGTGTGGATGTGATCATCTGTTAGCGGCTTCCTATTTCGTTTTAGTGATATAAAGATAGGAGTTTTGTTTTTGAATGTTATCTATTTATCTGCTGCTGCTGCTACTACTACTTTGTCGACATAAGCTTTTAGGAGCGTGAGAGATCAAAAACGAAAATGAAAGTCTTGAGGTTTAATTGTACATTAAAGTACTTTATGTAATACAGAAAATATTGCATAATATCCCATGTTTCCAGAGAATATTTGTTAATTCCTGATGATTCTTCTCTATTGTTGGGTCTGATTAGGTTGTACTGTTACAATTTAAAAAGAATAATAGTATCCTATAAATGTGTGTATTTAGCTGTTGAGAAAGTCTCACTCCAAGCAGGTAATCAAGGTTGGCAACCCTGGCCATCACAATACTCATTGTTAGCAATATGCATTTACACCATCACAATTAATGATCACTTAAATCTGAAGATTTCAAACAATATGAAAATTACAATCGTGGCTTGCTGTCAGATGGTATAGTCCTCAAAGGGCATTTCAGTACATATTCCACAAGAATGTTCTTGTTACCATTTTTTTATCATTCTGATCACTTTATTTAGTTATTTTATTTAGTTAATGTTATCATATAACATTTAAAATTGGAAATACTTTTAACAATCATCAAGTTTCAGTTGTGACTTTTATAAATAACAGTTGAATAAATGTAAATGAAATTATAAACCAATTAAATAAATTTACATTCTTTGTCACTACAGCATATACCCAAGTATCAAAGTGAAAGTGTTGGATGCAATTATGTTGTGACCGGAAATACCAGAATCCTTAAAACACTAACTGCATAATATTCATGTAATGCACAGTATTCTCATGATATACATTACGATAAAATGCAGAAGTACACACATATATATATATATATATATATATATATAATACATGTGTAAAATTCATATATATATTTAAAGAAACAATGATCCTTTGAACAGCTCCTGTAGTACAAAGTGACAAAACAGTGACTAGCTGCACATTGTGGTAATGGAGTGCAATATCAGTCTTTATAGTGATAGTAATAAACATTTAAATTCTCTCATTTCCTCACCTTTATGCGATCCCAGATGTATGACTTTCTTTCTTCACATAAACAAAGATTTTTAAGAAAATAACCCATCTCCATATGAGTCCATATAATACAAGTGGATTGTAACCCATGCACATGTGACAGTTAGTTTGAAGCGATTGTTAACAGGTAAAACAGTTTAAATTATTATTAGTATTTTTCTTATCTATTGTTTCACTTCAGAAGACATTGGTGCATCCACTCGGGATGCGTGGATTACAGCCACGGTCGCTGTGTGGTTTTTAAAGTGTCTTTGGACTTAATTTGTGTTTATCTGTAGAGAGAAAGTAATATGAATCTGGGACAGCATGACAGTGAGTAAAATATGTGAGAATTTTTATTTTTGGATGAACTATCCCCTTAACATTCATGTGCTGTTGGTATGCTAATCCAAGATCAGCATAGACTAAAAAGAATAAATTGCAACCTCTTGTGTATTTGTGAACCGTGTTTGTTTTAATATAGAACTCCAAAGAAATAAAAATATTTTATATATATATATATATATATATATATATATATATATATATATATATATATATATATAAAATATTTTTTATAAATATTTGTCCAATTGCAAAACCAAATACATGCAATTAATTATGAATGAAGTGTATATATATATATATATATATATATATATTCATAATTAATTGCATGTATTTGGTTTTGCAATTGGACAAATATTTATTATTATTAAAGACTACTTTTTTCTCTTTAAATATGATCTAATTGAAGACTGTAACTGTATGTACATAATCAGGTCCTATAATGATTGGGCTAAATTAAGACAACACTGCTGTATAATATTGTGGGCTCTAAATGTGCTCTAAAATACCTCTCCACCTGAAAAAGCAAAAGCAAGTACAGATATTGATTTTTTTTAAAACTTAAAAAATAATGACTTACCGTGAGTATCCAATATCCTGATAACAATAATGATTGATGGTAATGATGATTATATCATTTGTCTGTGCTATTCCCAAGAAGTCATCTCAACATAGCAGCAGATAAAATAATATACTAATATAAACTCCTATCTTTATATCTCTTAAATGAAATAGGAAGCCGCTTACAGACAATCACATCCGCACATGTCAACACGACACTGACATCTTCACTTCCAGGTCATGAAGCTGTCAATCAAAAACTAAATAGCCAATGAGAACAAATCACTGCCAGCTCGGCCCCCGTGAGAGATTTGTTCCAGAATGGCGAACGAAAACTCTGGGATTGTGAACGAAATTTCAGAAGCGTAAATGAAAACTCAGGAAACGCATTTGGAAAAAGGAAAAAGGAGAATTAAAAAAAAACTCAAAAATTGTCCTGCAATTAATTTTTATTCAGTTTCAATTATTTTCATTAGTTTCTTGAAAAGTTACATTCAATATATTTTGGCACAAATCTAATTCCATATTATTTGAGCTTCTTCTGCCGTGTTTTGATCCAGTGATTCTGTACTAGAAGATGTGTAATAGTGCCCCCTACCTAATAACAGTGAAAACATGGATAGCCGGGAAATTCAGTAAGTAGTGGAGAAGGAGTAAAAGTAGATTTTAAGTAAAGTCCTATGTACACTAAAAGTAGACTAGCACAACTACAAATATACTTTGAATACTTAATCTTTTGATCTTTTTGTATAATTGAGTACAAGTATAGGCCAAATACTTAAACTATTCTGTCAGTTTAAGTCAAGTTTAGGCCTACTTAAGTGCAATTTTATGTATATTTCTGAGAAGTGCATATAAAGTAGACAAAGTATACTTTCTTATTTTTAGTTAGAAGTATACCAATAGTACACTTGAATAAACTTCTTTATCGTAAGGGTTGGATTGATTGGTCAGATTGACAGGACTTGATTTAGCATGCACAATAAAATAGGGGTGCACAGCTGAAACAGTGCTGGAAAAATCACTCATCCATCAGAATCTTATTGTTGTTTATTCTCTGTACTTTTATTATGGTTTTTACACAAAGTAGTTCTTATGTTCAGTAAAATCAGATCAATAAACAGATTTCCAACCTAATCCATTGCATGGCTTGAAGACATTAATACATTTAGAATATATAATTATTGCACACTTGCTTCATTTTTCCTTGTGTCTGCTGCACGTTTTGCGCATGAGCCACACGCGCCTCAAAACTATACATGGCAATGTTTTTCTTCTAACATATTGGATTATAGAACGGAATCACTAAAAGTAACCTCTTTTTTTTTCTCCTCTCTTTTCAGATTGTTAAACTAATGGTAATATGTCTGTTGCTCCCCCTTCCCTGTTTGTTTGAATGGATGTTATTCTGTTATATCTAAAAGACGATAAAACGTTGATCACAAACTCGAATAATGACCTTGCTTAATAGGGCTAGGACAATAAATCGATGCATAGCGAATCGAGAAATGTTGCTGGATTAATTCTGAGATTTTCTGAATGCATTGCGATTCTCTCTTGAATTGATTCTGAGCATAGTTTTTAACAGCATATGGCACTGCGTGCTATAGAAACAGCTTTACTTTGCTTGATTCCAGTTCCTTAGACAAACCACTTGAACCTTCTATAAAATAATCATTCATAAATTTTGAAAAGGTTTAAGCGATGTACAAGGTTGTTTGCAGTGGGCTTTTTACATTAATTTCATGTCATAAAAGCATTATGAGTTGTAAGTAATTCTCAGACTCTTCAGCGCTCTTCTTCGTGAGCATTTGAGCATCCATTAAAAACTAAGCTCAGAATTTATTCGAGAAAGAATTGGGAAGCATTCGGAAAAAACATCTCAGAATCGATCCATGAATCGCAATGCATCTACTTATTGTCCTAGCCCTATTACTTAATCGACCATTGATAAGTTTTATAGATTAAATTATCAACAATTAATAGATCGGTCAAATAGTCGTTAGCATCCCTATCACTTTCCGCAGAAAAAATCGCTAAAAAATACATTTAATGTTTTCTGAAGAAATAGTCTCTACTTAAACTGAAAACTTGTGTACATTTTATTTAAAACCAAAAAAAAGGTTACATATAGTTCTAATTTTACCCAAAAACTTGTTTCTGGCATCTTCTTTCGTCATGCACTCAAATGTTTTCAGAGAAGGACGCCTCTGTCAAATTCTCAGATCTTTTCCAGGAACCCTTCCAAGCACAAGCACTGTCTTCATTTACAGAGTTATCCTCTCGAGCACAGACATCATTTGCCATACCACAGAGTCGCGGCATGACAAAAACGACGCGCAACTCAAACCGCAAACTCATCTCCCCTTCATCGACCGTTAATTCTTATATCCCCGAGCACATCACAAATCCCTCCACTTGAGATTTCCGCTGCAGTCGAATCTGCATTATTCATCTGAGGAGCATATTTACTTGGAGTTCGCAGTGATTGAGGCCGCCGGACCCAAATTAACCTTCTCATCCTCATAACGCATCCTCCCCATGGAGGCATACTCTGACTGGGGGGGTGTGTGTGGAGGGTGGTGGGTTGTTCATATCGATCAGTGGACTCTTGAGGGGTGGGTGCGTGTGTGTGTACATATGTGCAGGTTTCTGCAGAGCTCTGTGGAGGAGCCGGGCGGCAGGTGGTGCTTGGCTGACGGTGAGCCTGCTGGCTTCTCTGTTTGAGTTATGCCAGCAGTGAGTATAAGGCCCCTGCAGTCTGTCTGACGAGGCTTGTTTGACGTTGCTTAAAATAGAGAGAAACATCTCTACCTGCCACTCAGCTCCTGGCAGAAGGTTACCTGGCGCCCAAAGTGCAGCAAAAAGACAGAGCAAGGGAGGATCTGGATTGTTTATCGGAGTTCTCCCTCAGCACGTTCTTATTGGAGACAGCCTGCCGAGATTTCCCCCAGGACACGGGCCGCTACGCTACAGGGGAGTCGGGGAGGAGAGAGGGCACGGCACCAACCTTCACTTCATCACACAACAACACCTCTGACTGGAAAGCTCCCCTGCTAGTTACCTGCTCCTTTTGTTTTGTGCCATTCCAGCTGATTTACTCAGCCTTTTTCCTCTTCTAGCGAGCCGCCCGCTAGGAGGTAATATAGCACAGATATGGCAGATTATTCCAAGATGTGAGAGAGAGATTCATCCCAAAAGTTGGCTTTAAAAGACACCTTTGCATTGTGCTCAAATGTGTAAAACAGATATGGCGAGAGCTAATATCAATTAGCGTGCAGCATCAATTAGCATGCAATCTCACAGCACATTAAGGAGGGTAATGGCTTGACCCCAAATTCTGCAAGCTCTAAAACACTTCAGCAAGTCCTTCTACAACTTGCATGAAAGTCATTCACGCGCTATCAGATCTTTCCATAAATGTGAAGTAAAAGTAATAATTACATTCGTCCGACAAAAGCCCGCACGACTCTTTCTGATAATAAAAATGTACACAATGATTTTTCACAGATTCAGAACAGTTTTATAATAATTTGATGTTCATTTTTTGGACTGAAATAAATTCAGAGAGGCACTCGAAACCACTTGAGATAACTATGAATTAACAGTGTCAATAGTGTGACTCATTCCTTCTCCAGATGTGATACAGGCGTGTACGGAGGTGTGAAACAGGCGTAGACGCTGCGAACGCACCTCGCTTTGATTCTCGTGAGTTATACTGTTGTGAGCCCATAATAACCCACTCCATTAAACTTTATGAGGGGTTAGAGAAGAACAATTTCTTGCTGCCACCTCAACGTGATCTACAATGCTCTCTGTTTCTCATTTTTCAGCAATAATATTGTCCATATTCATATTACCTGGTCTGTGGTCATCAAGATACTTCACTAATTAAAATTTACCAACATTTTGATAATCTCCATACTGCACACGAAGACCAATGATGGTCTATGGAGCCGGCCAATGGACCATCTGTCTTTAACGGAGAGGCTAGCAGAGGATGGATACCTGGGAACAAGCCATTGCATGTTTAAAACTGATATATAGCCAAACAGCCAGAGCCACAACATGAAATAAACAAAGAAACAATCTAATAATGCTGTATAATAGTCGTGATACATTGTCACCTCTTTTGCTGTATATTACTCCCATGGTGGGTTCAATGTAATTTCTTGTTATTTGGACATTAATTGCGAAAAAAAAAGGAGCCTCCAGAGAGCTCCAGTGCCCTGGGGCCTCGCTCGACCATAATCAGTCCTTGTTTAAGAGCAGCTTCAATAGAAGTTCATCACATCGGAGCAGACCACAATGCAATAATGGTCTCTATCTACACAGTGTTACTGTAATAGTGCGCAACAGGGTTCCAGAAGTAAAAATACCATTACTTTTATGCTTGGGAAAAGTAGATTTTTTTAGCAATAATGTGCAGAAGCCTTTTAAGATGCACCCATGTGTGCACAGAGCCTCCAGGTTTCCATCACTGTAAGATATGATTCAAAGTTTATTGAAAAAATAAAATAATAACATAAAATAAAATGTTTGGGGTCAAATATCTGCATTTATTTGATCAATATTGTGAAGTAATATAATATTATTATAATTAAAAATAACTTTTTTCTATTTTAATTTAATATATTAAATGTATTTTATCCCTGCGATGGAAAACGTGAATTTTCAGCATCATTTCTCGTCTTCAGTGTTACATGATCCTTCAGAAATCATTTTAATATGCTGATTTGCTGCTCAAGTAACATTTATTATTATCAATGGTGAAAGCACCTGTGCTGCTTAAAATGTTTTTGGAATCCGTGATACTTTTTTCAGGATTCTTTGATAAATAGAAAGAACAGTATTTACCATAGAAAACTTTTGTAGCATTATAAATGTCATAAATTTACTGTCAGAGCTAGAATAATTTAACATGTCCTTGCTAAATAGAAGTATTAATATAACAATTTTTTTTTAATAATCTTCAAGTAATGTTTTACAAAGATGGGTTTTACTAACTAAATTTTTTTTTTATTGCATTCTCAGTTGATGTAAATTTCTACATTAAGACATTTTTAAGATTTTGTATAAATTAACCTATTTGTATTATGAATGAACTAATTAACAGTTTCAACTAAAAAATTTTATTCATACCAATTTACCAAATTCTTGATTATTATTAGGTCATGAAACCTAATAAATAAACGTAAGAAATTGAACATAATGTACAGTTAATTTTTTGCGGTGCCAAGGTGACTTAAAAAGAGTTACTGTGTCTTTTTGGCTCGCAGTTGAGAGAAACACATGGGTGATGTAGGCAGAATCAGGCCTGAGCGCAGGCCAAGGGCGAGGGATGATATATGATTGAATGTGCATCTCTCCCTGGGGAACTTCCTTCCAGTCGTCTGAAAGGAGGCTATTTACTCGGTCACAGTGCTGCAAAGGTGCGAGACAGACAGCGACTGAAAGTGCCGTTAATCCAACCCGTTTAGGCAGGCCTGCGACTCCATCTCGAGCCAAATAGCTCTGCGAGCGGCAGATATACTGCTTTTGCAGAAGAGTGACAGTGACATATGAAGATTAAGGGGGGGTCTGGCATCCACTGCCTCCTTAGTGGGCTCAGGCTGAAGGAATATCGGAGAAGTTCGCAGGTACAGAGATGTTTTTCCCCAACACGGTTTCTACACGCCTTACTGCGGATGGTTGATAATGCCAGCCAGCAAACAGTCATGTGCAGATTAAGACATAAGGCTGTTATAATCATCGTCTCTCTTTGTAACAAGGTGGGAAGTGCCTCTTTGATGTCCTCTGATCTATACGCGTGTCTGCACATGCTATTTTATGCCACATTTTGCTATCGTATTAACCACTCAAAGTGTGCCTATGGCGACATATTGAACACTGCAAACTGACAGGGTTTTTTTTTTTTTTTTTGCAGTTTGCCCCCTCTCTCTGCTTGTGCCTTTGGGACTAATGTTTACAAAGCCATCCACATTACACACACGTCCACTCACTCGCAGCTGCTCTAGACTTATCGCGTGCCAAAGAGAGGCAGACAGGAGAATGGTAGATTGGACGAAATCAGCTCGATCACCCATTCACTTAACCAGTGAATCACTTGGAGAAACAGATCTTGTTTATTTAATTACACATGATAAGGAAATCACTACTGGCCAAAAGGACAGCAGTCAAACTCCATTGAGTCTCAGATAAAAATTAGATCCCTAGGTGGTGACTGGACAGAGCCTGTATCTCAAAAATTCCAAAACCAATTGCAAATATTACAGTGTTTATAAAAAACACCTTTTTATTTTCTAATCTTCAATTCAGAGCCATATCACACAGCTAAATCCAACATCAAACATTGCACCAATCCAACAAAGAAGAGTGGGATCATATACATGAAAATTAATATCTGTATTGAATGTGTGCTGTTTATTTTGGTATTTGAGCAAAACGGCATTACTGTGAGCAGAAGAGTTTGAGCTTATGACAAACTTTGGCCTGTAGCTCTGATCAAATCGGCTCTACCGTTGCTTGGGATTTTACAGTAATTACACATCTGAAATTTTGTGCATTTCATATTAGTGTCAGTACCACAGGGTGTTTTTCCATATTTTTATTCTTGCTACAGTGAGATACTTTATTTTTTTTAGAGGCTAGATCTTAGCAAACAACTTGAGCAAGGATGCATTAAATTGATGAAAATTGACATTAAAAGACTAACGTTTCTACAAAAAATGATGCATTCTAAATAAATGTTGTTATGAAATCTCTTTATCAAAGATTCCTGAATAAAAAAGCATCACAGTTAAACTGTTTTCAACATTGATAATAATATGAAATGTAATGTAATATTCAGTAAATAACATATTAGAATCATTTCTGACAAATGGAGCAATGACGTAGAAAATTCAGCTTTGCCGTTACAGAAATAAATTACATTTCAAAATAAATTAAAATGGGACATTTAAAAATAAAACAATATTTCACAATATTAGTGCTTTACTGTATTTCTATCCAATAAATATATATAGTGAGCATAAAAGACTTCTTTTAAAAACAGTCCCACAACACCAATCTATTGAACCGTAGTGGATATATATTAAACAAAACAAAACAAACATTTTTTTGATAATACATAATCTTACAGATTCTGCAATGTGTTTGCAAACTTATGAGAACAGTATATGAAATGTACAGAAGTGTCATGCACGCTCACCCCTTTTCAACTTCTAAAAAATAAGTAGGCCTATTTTCCACTTTGATAATTAAATTGAACCATTATTGATGATTTATTAAAAAAGAATTGTCTAAAATATTGTGGTAGAAATTACCATTCAGATGTCTGTATATATGACCAGGCCAATGGAGGCACACTTTCCAGAAATCACTTTAAACTAAAAATCATCTCCCTCATGTAGCCAAAGACTATAGACATACAAAGATGGTGCACTCCTATTACTTATGAATGGGAGAAACTGCTATGCGCTATATGGCAGAATATGCCAAATGCTGATGGGTAAAGTCCCATAGAAACCTGAAACTTTCGCTGAAGACTGTACTAGCCTGAAAAATAATCGTTACGCTATTTGAGCATAAGAAACAACATTTTCGGATCAGTTTTTGGCTGGTTTGAAATGTTATTTAATTGTGAGTTCAGCAAGCAGTTTTTGAGATTTAAGGATTCCCCCATTCAAATAGATAGCACTTGGTCTTGGGTGCCCAAAATAGCTGCACAAAGGTGTTGCAAATATGGCCACCGAGTGAACAGACTTTCCTTGAAAGAGATTTTGATTGCTACATTGTTTTTATTACATTTAGCAGACGATTTTATCCAAAGCAACTTACAAGTGAGAAGTTGCCCTCAGTGGGGATTGAACCCCCACCGAGGGTCTCTGGTCTGTCAGAAATGAGTGGTTACTCACTGAGCCAACTCCCCGCTCTTGATGTAGCTCAAAACTATTTAATTATTACACAAAAGGAAGTTAGTGTAAGTTCAAATCTGCTATTTTGAGTCCCCTTGCACGATAAATAAAGATTAAACTGACACTTGAATTAGTAACCTTTTTTCCCTTTTTTCCTCTCTTGCCAAGGGCACCAAGTGAGCCAGAACTGCCACTGGTGCCCCCTGAAGAAAAATAGGTGCATGACGCCCCTGGAAACAGTATATGTATCCTTATGAGGATGCAGGGTTAATTACACACACGGGCAGCTAGTGCAAAGTTTAAAGATACCACATTACTGCCTTTGGCAATGCATTACTGTAATGAGGATGTCAAGAATGTCAAGATTATTAAAGGTCAAACAACTGCTATTTGCAACAGAAATGCTCTACTGCACTTTCTACATCAGATGTTGGTAGTACAGAATGTTATAATACTTTTGCGATCATCTTATCATCTTTTGATGACCGAGAGGCTGTATATATTAAGGGTGGGACACACCAAACCGACGGTCGGTCGTCCGGTAATGCCGTTTTTGAGTGTTGCGCACCGTTGGCTGTAGTAGGACAAAGTCAGGGTTTTTTGAGCCAATTCGGCATGTTGAATCGGCGTTGGGCCGTCGTTAAGAGAGAGAACTCTGATTGGCTGTTCGGCTTAGCAAACGAGTCAATGCACGAGAACAAAAGCTAAAGTGATGAAAGCGAGCAAAGCTTTGACGGTACGGACAGAAGTTTTAATTTTATGCATCTTACCTGGGCATTCAAATGCACAAATGTTTTCATAATAAGATAAGCTGACTGGACTGAAGAAAGTGAACAGAGTGATTAATATTCAAAATGGTAAGCAAGCTGCTTTGTATATCTGCAGTCATAGTTTCGGGTTCCCCTTTTAAATGATGAAAATAGACTATTGATACCTGCTTATGTTGATATATTTACTTACACGCAGGCGCAGAAAGCACGTGCTAGTTGACAGTCGCCTTTAGTCAGTTTTTGTCACCGCTAGTCCTTTGATGTCGGCTTAATGTGTCCCAGGTGAACTAAAGGGTTAGTTCACCCCAAAATGAAAATTCTGTAATTAATTACTCACCCTCATGTCATTCCAAACCCCCAAGACTTTCGTTAATCTACAGAACACAAATGACAGAATGCTGTCAGATTTCCTTCCATATACTGCCTGTAACTTCCACTTTGACACTTCAAAAACTTCATAAAGAGATCGGAAAACTAATTCATATGAACTGAGCGGTTCAGTCCAGATTTTCTGAAGAGAATCAATCGCTTGTTATGATGAACAGATTTAATTTATACCTTTACTCGCATGTAAACATTGATCAGTGAACATAAGCAGAAGCTGAATAAGAGCTGAAAAATAAGAGCAAACCTCTTCCAGGAGCTCAAACCTCATTGGTTACGCAGCACGTTTGAGCTTCCGGAAGAGGTTTGTTCTTGTGCGTTATTCAAGCAATCAACTCCTTACAGAAAAACTGGACTAAATCACTGGATTCATATGGATTAGTTTTCTCTTTATGAAGTTTTTGAAACATCAAAGTGGAAGTTACAAAGGCAGCCTATGGATGGATTAACGAAAGTTTTACGGGTGTGGAATGGCATGAGGATGAGTAAATAATGACAATTTTCATTTTGGGGGTGAACCCTTTAATGCAATCTTCACATAACAAAGCAGAAAAAAGTTGAAATCTGTTAGTTATAATAAAACGGTGCATAAAACCACTCATTGTTAATGAAACACTCTTATATATACAAATTAGATTTTTTTTCAGAACAGTGGCGAAATGAAAAGATACCTGTCTATTCTCACAGACTGTCTGAATGACTGAGACGTACATGAAATTCAATTGTTTCCGGCCCACGTTATCCATCATTTTTATTAGTGCGGCAGTGAGATAAGACTTAGTTATCTTTTCAGGGAATCCATTTGCTCCACTTGCGTAATGTCAAACGAAAGAGAAAATCTTGATATGGGGCTAACGGCACCACAGCTCATGGGACACGCGTCCCTGTCATTGATTAGAAACGGTTAAAGTGAGATGTGTTTGGGTTGGGTTGGGGAAGGTGCTTAGGCATATATGTTGTTTCAACATTATCAGATTAGATTCGCATTCAGTGGGCTGTTCCTTGAGAATTTTGCCAAGAAAAAAATTAAAACACTATGATGGATTGAGATGAATGAGAAGCCAAATGAGCTGACAACAAAACACCCCAGGCAATGCTTTACTATTCAATTAGTCTTTAAAGGGGCTTTCGGAAGAATGGCTTCCTTCCATCAGTCCACATGAAAAGAACTGGTTTCATGCAGTATTCTCATTAGGGAAAGCTTTAGGGGGAATTCTCATTCATTCATCTCCACCCATCAGCCCACCCAGGTGTGCATTATCTTCAGACTTAATGAAGGAGGTCTCCCTCCACAGGTCACTTTCGTACCTGTCAGTAAAGAGCAGAAATGTGTTGAGCCATGATGCTCATATGGACAATTCAGGTTCAAATCCTACTAAAATTTGCTAGAATATGTGCCGGGACTTAAGAGAATCAGTGCATCATTTATTTAAACTTCATTAACTGATTGATTCACTACAGTGAATGAAAACAAATCAAACCTTCCAAAGGCATTGAAAAACAAATTAGTAGCGTCACTACTTTGGGAGTAACTCCCAAAAAACTTCTGGTGCGCTCTACCACCTTAATCACTGGCATGTCTTCATTGTACATTTAATAAATATTCCTTTCTATACAATAATAATAAATAAGTCAAGTCACGTTTATTTATATAGCACTTAATACAAAACACATTGTTTCAAAGCATGCTTTACAGTGATAACGGGAAAATTATTCAATAATGCAAACAGTTCATTTCGGCTGTGCAGCAGCTCTAAAAGAAAATCGTGTCATTGTTCAGCTGAAATCAGTGCAGTGTTGATTCAGTTCCATTGTAAAGATCATCAATTATTAGATTTGTTCATTTCATTAATAAAGCAGTTCTGCAGAAAACAGTGATGTCATTGTCTAGCCCAGTTCAGTTCCCATCCAATAGTGTCAGTGCAGTCAAATCAATAATACTGTTGAATATTAAGTGTCCCCAAGCAACTAAGCAAGCCAGAGGCAAGGCGACTAAGCAACAGTAGCAAGGAATCTAAACACCATCAGGTGATAGAATGGAGGGAAAAAAAAAAAAACTTTGTCGAAACCAGGCTCAGTTGGGGGGCCGGTTCTCCGGTCAACGTACAAACATGATTTTGATTCAGGCTGCATCAACACGTCAGATATGGAATGCATCGGTAGCATTCAAATATTTCATCCAGTATGGAGACAAAGCTGGTCATATGTTTGTGCAAAGGACTCGTCTGTTTATTGTGGTCTTTGTTGAGGACCGATGGTTGTCATGTCGACGAGGCCTTCTCAGGGGATTGTCTTGACAGGATCGATCTCTCTCTCTCTCTCTCTCTTTCTATATATATATATATATATATATATATATATATATTTGTTTTTCTTGCAACTAAGTGACTAATTAAATTTTGGTCGAATAAGTCTCTTTTCATTGACTATTAGGGGCCATGCGTTTTATCAATATTAGGGCTGGCCCCTAACAGTCAATGAAAAGAGGCTTATTCGACCAAAATCTTATTAGTCACTTAGTCGCAAGAAAAACAAATAACAGAAGAAGTGGCGAAGTCACGCAGTGCATGTTGGACAGATCATTAACAGCAGGCAATCCAAATGCTTGCCTCATTCATTCATCAACCTCAAAAAATGGCTTATCATCTGTAACAACTTTACATGGCTGCTCGCTTTAACGTTAAACTAGAAAAATGTGGGATATTCAAGTGTTTGTGCGGAGTGTGAAAGCTGAATAGTAGTGTGCTTACTGCATGACAGCTAACATAGAGGCCGCCGGTGTGATCACTTGCACTTAAAATACTCTGTCATTTTTGGTCATACAAGATAATACATCTTTTAAATCTGTAAAGAGTGCTTTTATTTGTGTGCACTCACAATAACAACAAAAAGTTGTGGTTTCTTAAAATAATGAAAGAAAACAGGGTGCACTTCCGGCTGTCTCTCTCTGTGAACTTGAGCATGCCAAAGAAAGAAGAAGGGAAAAAAAGAACCGAAACTCCATGTAAACTTGCCTCTCAGACATTAAAAATATATCTATAGAAAGTGAAATGTCTACTTTTAAATGAACCAATTCAAATGGAAAATAAATATTCACAGGTTACAAACTTACATATAGGCGAGTCCTCTACTGCAGAGACAAGTCTGCATCGTCAACTTCATCACTGCAGCCAATAAAACAGAAAACAGTTTATCAATTAATTATTAAAATGTTAAAGTATCCTTGCTGTTTTTCCCCAAAGCATTCATAATCAATACTTCTGCCGGTGCACTGTGGCAAGCTGGTGCGATTGAGCACCGATTAGGCTATGTAGGCATTAAAGGCTCATTATTATGATTTATATTGTTTATTAATGTACGTGCAATTAGTCGTCTAATCGTTTAAAATGAACAACAATTAGTCGACCAGAAAAATCTTTAGTCGAGTGCAGCCCTAATACATTGGCATTTGAATTTTAACAATGACGTATAAACCATTAAAGAAGGCCCTGTTGTGAGCAACAAGGTTATTAATCGAACATATTTGCTTCTGTTTAAGGTATCAGCCACACTTTTTCCAACTTATTTTTAAAATAATTATGTTTAAACAGCTGAATTCCTGATGAAAACCTGTAATATCCATGAGTATGTACAGAAAATTCCACCAATTACAGCAAATCGTGCCAAGAGCTTGCAGGAAACGCCCTCTGCCATGATGTACTGCAAGTGACATAATTGAGTCAGTCTCCCAACATTCTCAAAATACTTGTATATATTTGTGCAAATGCATATCTTGCAATAAACATAAAATATTGTTTCTATTGATATAATCAACAACTTTAAATGAATAATTTTCCTGCTGTTTTTAATTTGATTATGTTGTTTGCGATGCTTGATGGGATTGTAGTTCTTTCCCTCACTAAAGCCTTTACGTACACAGTCTTGCAGCTTTATCTTTTTGTCCAATTTTAAATTTGTTGCTTCAAAACAAAGTGTACAATGTTGTGATTTAACTTGTTTCATTCCTTGTAACACTTTAATGACTTTTTAAAAATCCGTGTGGGGAAAATTAATAACCAATAAACCAATGCTGCTGAAAAACTGGGCGGTCACTAGTGCGCTCAACATTTCTACATACGTTATATAGCAATGTAAAACCCCGGCAGTCTAACGGAACACCTTTACTGCCTTTATTAGGCCTTTTATGAGCACATAGGTAGACAAAATCTACTACAAAACCATAATAAAAACTGATAAACTTAAGTGACGTTCATAAAAATCACATTAATGCATTGTGGCGTGGTTTGGTTATTTTTTAACCTGTGGGTTATAAACAACTCGGCAGGCTGATAAGGATACATGTCGCCTTGGGCTCGCGTTCTCCCACTGCTAACGGCAATGATGGGAAAAGTCAACAGCAAAAGGCCAGACTCTGAAAATAATGACAGCCAGCAGCACCTGCCGAGCACAGCACCACCTTTCCCTATTTCTACTATGAATCAATTGAGTTTTTTTTTTTTTTTTTTTTTTAATTATGCCAAGATGATGATGTATGCCCCCCTAATAAGACATGAATGGGAAATGAAAGGTCGGTGTTAGCTAGATAAATGACCACCATTATTTCACCAATCGGAGAGAAGCCCTCTATATGTTCTAATTTGAATGATAATAAAATTCTGAAATGCTTTGTCCTAGCAGGCCACTTTCTCCATGATAAGCAGCTTGGCAAGGTAACCTTGTCCGGTAACCCAGGCTATTATAGGCTTCTGAGAGCCGCTGTGCTTCCAAATGAGAAGTACTGAAAATAAATCACAGTTCCCTATGAAAAGACAATAGTTACATGACAATACAAAAACAAGCTTTAGTGTTTAAAGATCTTTAACTTCAAACTATGTTTAACCCTGGGTCTTTTTAAATCCCAAACTAGGTCCACTTTTAACCCTGGGCAAAGCAACATTTCAAACTAGCAATTCTGAAAGAGTTAGCAAAAGTATACAGAAAAAATAGATATTTATAGAACTTAAAACGGCCAGAGTAGACATAGATGGCATCCTTTTATAAATAGTAAAACGACTCAGAACAGATAACGTCCATCAGAGCTGAATTGTGGATGATTTTAAAATTCCTTTTAATTTCCTGAATTTGAATTAAAGTAGCATGAATTAGAGGATGGTAATTGCAATTCAAATTTAAGTAAGTATAATTAAAGTTAATTAAAAAGATTGTTATTATTGTGAAGTAAAACTAAAACTATTAAAAATCATTTAGGTCATTTAAATAAAGCTAATAAAATCAAATAAAATAAAGAAAGAAAAACTGAAATAAGATGAAAATGTAAAAAAAAAATGACTAAAACTGCAATAGAATTTTAGCTTTATAGAAATATTTTAAAAATAATAATTATTAAAATGACAAAAGCACAAAACTTAAAATGACTAAATACTAAATACTAAAATGACTATAATACTACAGATCAAAGAGAACCAATCAACCAATTCAATTCTGAAATTTACCCAGCCATTGTCAAGCGGTTTTCATCCAATCATTGCCTTAACATCATAAATATGCAAATAAAAACATTAACCCAGGGTTTACAGATGTATAGAGTAAAATCTTGTCTGAGTATAAGACTTGAAAGATGATAATCCTGAAGTTACAATGGCCCTCAGTAGACCATTTCAAATTTGAGAAGCCCAAAAAAGTTTTAAGACCTCAAGAAAGAGTTTTATCTCACATTCCTGACATTTGAAGTCTTGGCTAATGTAGATGACACACAAATCTCTGATTAACCTCTTTCACAAAAGACGTTTTGGTGCATCGTCCTCCCTCTGTGATTACATAAGAGGATTTCCCACAGCGGATATTCCTCATTCAGCTTTATAATGGCAGTTTGAACAAATGAGGTGTCTAGACAAACAGTCGGGTTGGGACAGGGAAATAAAAGCATGCGGCATGTCCCATGAGCTTGGCTGTGCATCAATGAAAACAATCTTCAAAGCCAATTTATTTTGCACTAATGTTGTTTCAGCCGCATGCAAACCATCATTAGTGTTTCAGATCCTAAATAAATTGTGTATTTTTATCCTATTGGAAGAGAGGTATAGCATGGCCATGCAAACATAAATAATAAATCACATTGTCCTTGTCTTAAAATACATCTGAAAAGCAATGAAATGTGATAAACTGTTTCATCCGGATGGCTTGATATTTGTGGCAGTCACTTTTGAGATGATAGCACAACTATATAAGTTACTGATAGCACTGCAGACTGAGTCTCTGTGGGTCTACAGCTCAGGAAGAAAGAGGCCAAACAAGTCGATCCCATATTGTAACTCAGCAGCAGTCCCAGTCGAAGATAAGTACACGTCTGGAGCAAGACTGTCAGGAACTGCTCCACAAAAACACAACCTTCTGTGTCTGTCTTTGCTGACCAGCAGTATTTCCTTCCCTTATGTCCTTTTAAAACCAGCTCCGTGTCCGTTCTTAGCACTGTGGTTATTACTGTTTCTGAGAGCCGCCACACACATCCTACTCTAGTTCAACCCAGTTAATTAGTGGTGCTTGCTTGTGCTCGTTCTTGGAATTAGGGATTTTAACAAATCTTTAACCCCAAGTGTTATGCTTTGGCACATAACTCCCTGCACCACTCTACTACAGACGAACAATATTTCAAATGTGGCTTGTTTTTTTTTGTTTTTTTTATTTTTATTAAAGTCAATTTTCGACTTACATTTTTCACATAGGAGCCAAAAAATGGCAGAAAAAGAAATCCCAGAAAGTTTTAGGAATTTTTTTTAATTTTCTATGGCAGGAACGATAAAATAGACCAAGAAAAAAACAGTATTCCCACACCAAATGTGCATTTTTTGGCTGTTTATTATGTGGCGCAAGTGATAAAGTACAAACTTTAATGTTTTAAAATTTTTAAATTTTGTGATTTATAAGGTTTAAATTTAGTTTAAATTTAGTTGCTACATTGCTAGCATGAATTAGCATGTTGCTAGAATGCTTGAGCAGATTGTTGGCATGAATTAGCATGTTGCTTATAGCCTATGTCATAACATGTTACTTACATGAATTAGCCCATTAAAATGTTGCTAACATGAATTAACATGTTGCTAACATGTTTTAACACATTGTTAGCATTAACAATTTGCTAGCATGAATTAGCATGCTGTTAGTATGTTTTAGCACATTGCTAATATGAATTAGCATTTTATCAACATTTTTTCATATCAACAGCATTTTTATGATGTTGCTAACATCAATTAACATGATGATAGCATTTTTAGCATGTTGTCCTGGGATAGTCATTAAGCTTTGCTAGTGATAAACATCTTAAAAATTAAAAAGTTAAAAGTATTGACCCCCTTTAATGAAAGTCTATGGAACTTTTCGTAGTCCTTATTGTTCGTTAATGAAAATCTTTAGTGGAATCAGCTAGAAAAGACTCTTGTGTGCGCTTCTGTCATCATTACGTCAGCAAATATCTTCTATTCCTTCTTGGACAGTATATTTTCAATTTATTTAATTAAATTGAGTATATTTAGGTTTATAACGGGTCTGGTTTTCACCTTACTGAAGAACATGAATTGTAGTTTGTGAGTAAAGCTGTGAATTCCTCCATCAACGTCAGCTGCCTCCATAATAATAATCTGACATATGCAGCACGATCAAGTGAAAATTGCTGCACGGCAGAAATTATGAATCTATTTAGCAGTCATTAGCTTTGTCAAGCCAACATAAAAATAAAAAGTTGACATCAAAATTAAAAAAAACCTTCATGCTAAAAAGATGGATGTAACTTCACATCAGGAACACAGCACGAGTTGCCAGCTAGCAACAGCACACAACACTGAAAGCAATGAATTGATAGACAATTATTTAGTTTTTTTTCAATTTACAAAATAAAAACGCATATAGTTTGTTGCTCCATGGAAATTGTAGTAGTTACGTTTGCAATACTAAATTATATTGAAATATGTGTGGTACAGAAATAGTGTGTGAGAGAAAAAGAGGGGAAAAATGAAAGGTTTGAGAGGCTGAACATGTATGTGTGTTGTGTGTATGTGTGCACACCTGGGAACAGTGTAAGAGATGATGGAGTGGATGAGAAAATGGAGGCTGGCACTGAGGGCATAGTTTTAGCTCAGAAGAATAAAATTGGTGTCCGGTGAGCCAGATCTTCCCTCCAAGCGGCGATCAAACCGTCAGCTAATCCCTCACAGCTAACCATCACTTGAATACAAACACATTTACCACAGTGAACAAGCAACATCCAAGAACACACACATGCAAGCCCTAATTATGAATACATTAATATGTAAGCATGTTTGAGCAGCATCTATTGAAAATGGTTGTTTACTTTTTGACTTGCTTAAAAAAAGTTTAGTTTAGTTAAAGGGATGAGTTTACTCAACAACCCCTCATGTCAAAACATCTATGGCTTTCTTTCTCTTGCTGTGGAAAGAATGTTTTGCTGGAAAAAAGGTACCTTAAAAGTAGTTCATAAGACTTGTGCACTATATTCTAAATCTTTTAAAGCCATCACTGTCGTCAAAGCTGACAAAACCTCTTGAAATACCATGTACCTGCAGCAATAACCAGCTTAACCACTGAATTGTTAATCGAAAACCAGTTAAGGTGTGAATGCTTACTTATGTTTCTAAGGAAAAGATCTCCTATACTGAAAAATATTACTTTGTGGTAGAGTATCTTTGCTTCCAAAAGATTTTCTCATTAGGTGTATGCATGATCATTTTCGTCGCAAGAAAGTTGGGTGAAATTGTCCATGACCTCCCTCACTCTCTTTTGAAAACGCTTCAGTTCCCCTCACTGAACATCATTCTCAATTAAAAAGGAATGAAAAGCCTTTAAAAAGCTGAAGGCAGCAGAACATGAATTGGTTCACATCATCAAGATTGATTTGTCACTCAAAAAAAGGTGCGTTCCCAGCCAACAATGGTTCCTTTTGAGCACATCAAAGCTGAGATCCCCCCCAGGACACAATAGTGTGGCGTGCCTGTTTTAATCTCAAAATTGCTGTTCTGATGTTTTCAAAAAACTGTCTACTTTGTCACAAACTTCACACTTCAGTCCTTACCTTCCAGTCTTTTAGACCTTCTCTTCTCTGAACCACAAAATACACTCTCAGCTTTCCACAAAGCACACAAAATATTTATGTCTCCACTTCTCTGGCACAGTACAACTAGAAATTTATTTATTTAGACAGGCAGAAAAATTCATTGTTAACTGGCATAATTTCTGGTTTGGTTGCTACATAAAATTGACTACAGATGTGAAATCTTGGATATTAATGTTTAATAAAATTAAAAAATACTGCATTTACCGTGGGACTTCAGCCATAATACAATTTTTCCCAGCATTTTAAACAGATTTCCTAAAACCAATAGTAAATTTTTCAAAATTATAAACATGAATGCAAAAGTGCAAACTTAATTTTAACTCAACTGAAAACTTAAAACAAAGTGAAACCATTGAAACCACAATATTAATATTAGTGTAATCTCATTGAAACTTTCCCTTCCAACAGCAAACAAAAAAGATACATTCTACATAGTGCAAATCTCTTGAAGCTTTGTGTGCAGATCAAAATTTAAGTTGTTATTGGCACATCACGCGCTGCCTCATTGTGCTACAAACATTAATAATACCTCAAACAATGCAGTTTCTTTAGGAGAGATGTGCTATTATTTTTCATATACAATCAATTGTCTTAAAAAGAAAAATACCCTGGCAGTCAATGAAAAAACGTAGGCCCTGTAATGATGCATTGGTTTCAATTAATTAATGCATGCATCTATATAATTTAAATTACGGCAGAAGCAAATTTTGCACAAGATAAAATACGCAAACAAAGAATATGCATAGTGCGTAGCTTTAGCAATACCAGACAACTGAATGAACCAAAATGAGGGACTTAAATACACAGTGATAATGAACAGAATACAAACAAGTGTGATCGTTAAATCAAATACCATGATGGCAAACTAGTGGCGGGAAAATGAGAACAAAGGAAACAGGAATCCATAAGCAAACTAAGAGAACTTGAAAATGAAAACCAAACTCAATGAAAGTGTGACACATAATTTGCTCTTCATCATATGGCATTGTAAATGTGTAAAAAAACAGGCAGACAAATTAACTGATAACTAGCATAATTTCAGTTTTGGCTGCTACATAAAATCCCTTCTAATTGCTAACAAAGGTGAAATATTCTAACAAAGTTAGTTCACCCAAACATGAAAATTCAGTCATTAAGTACTCCACCTTCATGTCGTTCCAAACCCGTAAGACCTTCATTCATCTTCAGAACACAATTTAAGATCTTTTTGATGAAATCCGAAAGCTCTCTGACTCCTAGACAGCAATTTAACCCTTTCGCACATATGTATAAAATATTCTGGCTAAGCGCCCAGAGTGAGTTTTTCAAGCGACCGTTATTTAGAACGTGTCACTTTATTGTTTCCATGGTGACGCATCATTGCTTGTCATGTGACACACAGTAGCCACAATAGCGCAGTATGACTGATGATCTGCCTTTATTTATTTTTTTCTTTTGTATTCAAAATATTCACAAATCAAACTATTGCATGAAAAATCTGATATTCCGATTGTCAAATATGTGCAAGTGGACGTGTTTTGCTGTTTAAACACTTTTATAATGATAACGTTAGTTGAGCTATACATGCAATAGGACGCCGCCATGTTAGTTTGCGCCGCAGTACAGAGAATCACATCTGTTGGATTTACAACATGTAAATTCATCCACTTCTCTATAAATACATGAAAGTAAGTGAGCCGGTGAAGAACTGAGTAAAGTAAAGTTGCTTACAATGTTCATCTGATATGAATAAAACATGTCATCTAATTATAATTGAAAGGATTGTTATTGCCGCTTCCATAGACGTCAGTGTGTATTTTACAAACTCTAAATGTATTGTTTTGTTAGAATTTACGTGCTTTTAAATGTCTGAAACCTAAAATAAACAGTATGTGACTGAAAACACTGCATATTTGTGATATTTTGAAAGCGCTAAGCGTGTCTGTCACTGGCTCAGCACCAGAGAACGCACGGAAGAACTTTTGAATTTGGCAGTTGATCACGTGATGCTCTGAACGTTCTAATCACACCGGTGTGATCGTACGCTCCTGGGACCAGCCAAGACTGATCACACCAGTGTGATCGAACGTGTCAGAAAGTTACTAAAGACATCGTTAAAATAGTCCACGTGACTACAGTGGTTCAACCTTAATTTTATGAACAAAAACAGACAAAAATAACGACTTTACTCAACAATCTCTTCTCTTCCTTGCCAGACTCCAACACAGTTGACCTGGTGCAGTTGATCACAGTGCAGCTACGTCAGAACGCAGGCTCAGTATTGGCCGACGGTGTACACATGAGCAGTACGACGTATGCATGTGATGCTGACTCAATACTGAGTCAGCGTTCTGACGTCGAACACTTGGGCGCTGCACTGTGTTTACTACGTCAACAGCGTAGGAGACTGACAGGGAAGAGGAGAGATTGTTGAATAAAATCGTTATCTTTGACAAGATCTATGGAGAGGTATGGAGCACTTTTATGATGCTTTTGTGGTGCCTTTGTGTCCTTTTTGACAGCCCCAGTCCTCATTCATTTATATTATATTGAAAGAAGTATCCAGTGCTCCACAGAATAAAGAAATGACATTGAGCAAATGACAGAACTATTACTTCAAAATTTTAACCAAAATCAGTAAGCGAAGCAGTTTGTACAGAGAATATGAATCAGCATCTTCAGGGTCAGGCCAGCGAATCTCATCTACATCACAGGCAATATTACAGTACTGCAGCTCTGGCCAGACAGCAGAAGGAAAAGCTCTTGTTTGCCTCATGAACTTCAGGCAAGACTCCAAGGTAATGTTCTCTCAAGCCACCTCCACTGCATGCAAAAGATTATACTGCTCAATATGCAGATTTCTACTGCATACTTTCCAGCCTTCCATAAAGATCAACTACAGGAACAGATCTCGTCGCAGACAAATGTTATCCTTGATCTTCCTCTCCCTCTTCTTCTAATCTTTATTGTTTGGATCCATTTCAGTTTTCTATAGTACTTTTTATACATCCTGAAGTTCTGCCGGAACTATTTCACTTACTAGCATTCATATGGTCAAAATACTAGTTAAGTGTACTTAAGTTGTGAATGCTAGTGGTTTCTACATGAACACATGGCGTCAAATCTTGAATAGTTTGCAAAATAAGGTTCAACAGATTTACAATGTGTGAAACAGAAAAATGATGTTTGGAGTTTTGATAAATAACTCGCTCTTTTGGCTTGGCCAATTTTATTGCATAAGCAATTGAGAAAAATTTCAACAGACTGCAAAAGCATTATCTTGGTAAAACTCTTGCACATTAGAACATCTCAAAAGTTAATGGTTAAAAAGAGCTATGCCAGCAATTCCAAAAGTATTACGGAGTATTTATGGTTGGATTAAATCATGAGAGATGATTATGTAAATTTTCTCATACTACAAAAGGGCCATAAATAAACTGAGGCGTTCATTAGCGCTTTGGAGATGTAATGTATGGACCTTGTGTCCGATAGGAGGGTTAGTTAGCCAGCTATCAGCATGATGCATCAGGCCAGGCTGCCGTGCTCTGCGCTAGATTTGAAATGTGTCAGAGGTAATGGGAAATATCGTCTTATGTTTTTGCTATCATGACTTGCAGTGAGTTTAACTCCATCAAAGGTGCAGTGCAGTGTGAAGAGAGAAAATGCTCTCTATCCAAGATTCACGATGAGGCAATTCCCATCGCATTTCATATCGAATAATATTATGTTGCAGTTGTACGGAGTACATGATGCTTTATATCTTCCACTCAAGATTTAGAACGCCAGCCGCATGAAAATACATTACAATGACAGTAAATATCTAAACAGGGTTTTACACAACATATCTATTTACAACAAAAGACTTACACATGGGACATGATTCCACCCATCATTCATGCCAGCTATATGCTGATTCACTTCATTTATTTTCATTCATTTTTAATGGAAACACAAGAACGCCTTTTCAAGTTGCAGCATGCTGAAGCGTGTGCATCTCTCCCTAGAGGAGGCAAACAAAGTCATTTCAGCAGGGTGCCAAAATTTATTTCACCCTGTCCTTTCTCTATGGCCCTTAAACTGCAGCTCTACACCCAGCAGGGGCGTTTTTACAGAGGATCAGAGGGAGGGAGCGCCTCCTCCAAAAACTTTGGATGAGAAAATAATTGGCAGTACAAATTTAAAACAAGAAGTATGAGATCAAAACACTCTAAAGTAACACTGTTTAACAATGACACCAGAGAATTTAAGATTCATTAGACTTGTAAACAAAGACTGTGCACTATTTACATCTTAACTTTAGTAATGTAGTCATTTACGTCTAGGGATGCATGAATATTAAGATTCTGGCTGATATTAATGAGTAGATTTTTATGTTATTTCCCAATAACTGATAAATGGCCAATATTAGATTTTTGAACTATTTTATGTAAAATGAATATGTAAAAAGTAAATGCTAATATAAGTTTAAAATGCTACAAATTAAATATAGTCATCAATCAGCAAAAAATGAAAATTCACCTTATTTTTTAAATGTATGTTACTAATCTTTTAGAACGATTGTCCAAAATTGTGAACAATTCATCCATGCATGTTTTGATTTTAATATTTTTGGTGTGAACTAGGGCTGCCCCGTAATTAGTCGACTGAAAGAGGCTTAGGGCGTACTAGGGATGTGACAGTGAGGAAATTTTCCCACCAGTTAATCGATGTGTGGCAATACCAGAAACACCGGCATCACCTTAGATATACACCTTTTTTCCCTCTTTTCCACCAAGCTTTTAAATCGCATATGAATCCCGCCATTCGCATTTTATTTTCACTTTCGAATTAACGACAATTCGGGGGCGGCAATTGCTTGAATGGTGGTTTCATTATCATTCTTAATGAAAAACACAACAGCAAAACAGTGCAATGACAAACTCGCTTATTAAAATGTCTTTATTAAAAATAAAACTAAATTAAAACGGCATACATCATACTATAGGCCTAATACAAAACAAATAATTTACAAAAATTTTTATCTTTGCAACCAACACAGATTCAGAAAACACTAGTTTATTTTTTATTAAGAACTAACAAAAAAGTCTCCTTTCTGTTTTTTTCCCGACACATTTATAATCATTACTTTTGCTGGTGCTTTGCGTTTGAGATATTGGCTATATGAAACGCTCATTATGGTTTAGTATTCTCCTCAGTATATATTTAAGTAATTTAATTATTGTAAACATGCGATTAGTCAACTAATGGCTTAAATGAATGAATAATAGTCGACTAGAAAAATCTTAAGTCGGGGACAGCCCTACTGTGAACGTGCTTTTATTGCTGAATTTTCTACATTGATTTTGGAGGACAATTTCTGGATTGGTGACATATGCTGGAGTTCTCCAATTATTTGGTCACCTTAAACCCCGCCCCTTTCTTAGAGTCAACTGCAAGCTCATATTCAGACAGAGAATACAATCAACAACCAATGCTCTACATTATGTTTTTGTTTTACTGATTATCCCTTTCACTCAGATGTTTGTCATAAAGTTAATCTAAACGTTAATTCCAACATGCACAATTATGCATTATTTACCATATAATAATGAATTGAAAGTAACCAATAAATTAAAGCCAATGACCAATACACTGTACATTGTAATGCTTCCCTACTTCCCTAATGATATGATCATTTGGGATGGTGAACACAGCCTAGATCTAAAAAAAAAACAAAAAGAGAGAGAGAGAGAGAGAGATTTGCAGTGTCTTTGGACAAGCACGGGCTCCTGCACAACAACCACCATTTTGGTAGAAAAGAGTATCCAGAGAGATAACTTTGCCTCCTAATTTCAGAAGTCCAGCACACAGGCTTTTTTCTTGTATGAAGAGTGACAACAGAAAAGGTGTGACTAGCATTCAAAGACAACCCACAGAATCAGTGCATGGCTTCGTTTCTGTATCTCACTTTTAACTTCCTGCCCAGCAAATAGAAGGGGAAAGCAAGCAGAGGGAGGGGTCGCGACCCTGACTCCTCCAGTTTTGAGTGGCATTGGTTACTCCAATGAATATCAAGGGCAGATAAGTTCCATTATTCATCAGCCAGCTGCTTAAAAGTGCCTAAATTTACACATATATTGAAGAAAACCGAGTGAACTTCCTGTCCTCTCTATCGCCTGTAATATTGTCTCATTCTGAGTTTTGTTATTGTGGGATCTTCGCAAAACCTGGCACCCCAGAGGCGTTATATGCATTTGTGGGTGGCAGAAGATTTATAAACATAGGACAGCCAGATCACATTTACCCGCTGAATTATTGAACAGGGATTTTATGAGTTTCTTCTCTCTCTCCATCACATTTTCTGTTTGGCAATGTCATTCAGAGTTTACCGAGTTGCCAGCTGCCTAAATGATCTCAATATACCAAAAGATGATGAATTCTGTGAGAACTAAGTACTACACTGTTCAAACTCAGCCCATAATACTTTGTTACTGGGTTGATGATGTCAAACATCTGAGTTTCCATTAAAGTGTTTTTAGAACTGCTCACCTCACTTGTCATTCTGTAGCCAAACTGCAGCTGTGTGACGTCAGGTGTTTATGCTGTAGAGCAGCATGTGCAGGCTTTTTTTTTTTCAGCATCATGCCAAATCCTACACCCAGTTGGTGACCTGATCAAAATACCAGTCATTTCATGGCCATTTTTTATTCTATGTAATCAAAATGCTTTTCTAGTTAGCCCTCTGAATTACATAGCAGTTTGTTAACTTATCTGGTTAATTGGTTAGCTTGTAAGCGCACACAAAAAGAATCAAAATAGATCTTGAGGTCGTTTTCACACCTATGGATTGTTGTTCCGAAACCTGGAATAAATTTGTTACAATGTTGCATTTTCTTCTTGTTTCGGTTCGCTTTCACACGGCAACATTTTAAAGTGTACCAAAATGTGTTTATGCAAGTCACATGCGAGTACCACTGACATCTTATTGGTCAAAGTTTTCTCAGCAGCATCCATCAAAATGATTGACAAGTTAGCTCCATTGTGGCTTTATTTGTAACTGCCGAAACACATGCAAACTCTACACGAATGTAGCCGTCATTCCCACTGTTAGATTATGTACTACATTCGTATTAATACTGCGGCAAACTCAAACGTGCTCTCTCTGGATTTCCCCACGCTGTCTAGCAGGCTGTGTGACACGCAAACACTATACAAATGTAGCCTTCATTCCCGCTGTTAAATTAGGCCATATACTACATTCATATTAATGCTGCTGTGGCAAATTCAAACATGCTCTCTCTGGATCTCCCAGCATTGTCTAGCCTAGGCTGAGTTGAGACCATATGTGAATGTTATAATGCAGGTAGAGCCGGAATCAAGGCTTCGTTGGGACAGCATTCTTGCATGGAGAAGCGCAATTACACAACATTTAAGATGAAGAGGTGCTCTTCGTTTCAACTACGATAACTAATGTGCTCACTCACAGAATCAGACACTACTGCTTTTTATATCACAAATTTCCTGTTATGAGTTATGGTATTGTTTGGTTCGTTGGTCCTTTGAGACGGATTGCTTTCACATCTCACACGAACCACTCCAGAGTTCGTTTAAAAGCGTAGCGAGGCCACCTCTTCAAGGAGGTCTCGGTGCATTTTTTTGGTACACTTTTGGTGCGCACCCAAGTGCAATTGCTGTATTCACACCTACCCAAATGAGCTGCACCAAGGGGGACAACGAAATCTAGTGCAATTCAACCGAATTAAAAGAGGCAGGTGTGAAAGCACCCTGAGTGACCGAGTGGAATTCAAGCATAGTTCAGGCAGACTACTGATCACTAACTATGTCAGCTGATGCTCCACCTGCTCTAATCAACAAACGTATTTAAGCCCATTCAAACGCATGCTCTTCAGTTTCTCGAACAGACATTTGCACCCACCTCCACCCCTTCGCTTCTTAGCACCTCCATTTATACAGCTTTTGGATCCTTTTAGAACAGTGTTTCTCAAACTTTTTCAGCCCAAGGACCACTTTATCTTCCAATTTTTTTCTGAGGACCACCTAACAGAATCCCACTCTAACACACCCCCCAAAAACAACAAAATAGGAAGGATAAACTAAATTTAAGTTTAATATGCAACTGTTTCAAGTCAAAAACTAATTATTCAAACACAAATGCAATGATATGATCCATTTTTTCGTTATTAAAACACACTGACGTCAACCCCCCCGCCCGCGATCCGGTGCGGGTTAAGAGCTTGCCTAGTTTAGGTCATCTTTTTGCGGACCACTAGGGGGTGATGGCGGACCACACATTAAGAATTACTGTTTTAGAACTATCATGACCAAATTATTTGTCAATCTTTTGTAATTGTAATTCTATTTTTTCTGCATTGTGAATAGAAATATTTGGTTATTGTCAGGCTGGGCCTTAAGGATGTATCTTAACTGTCTAGTATTGCAGCTGAGCCCCTTGAAACCTAAGCCTTTCACCAAATTAGGATTGTCAATAAATTTACTAAGTGGTCCAGAGCGAGATAGATAGATAGATAGATATTCAGACATACTTTGGTACGCTTCGACTGAAATATGAACACAACACAGCAATGGAGAGCATTGTTTTGGATGTTCGATAATAGGAATGTCACTGTGAGGAAATTTTCACACCGGTACAAACATGCGACAACACCGCAGAGTGGTGGTATAAATTTGCCGCTGGTTCAATTGAAATTTTTGCTTTCAGTTTATATAGGTTCAATGTTAGAAATAACTGAACGCCAAGCAAACCATGACTAAATGTATCATGTTCTTTTTTTGGTCTGAACCAAAAGAATCAAGAGACCCAAACTACAACACATGCAGAAGGAAACAAGCCAGTCCATCAACCTGACAAATAAATTAACAGGCATACTAATGACTCCGGCTTCTCACCCCCCCAGGCAGAGTTCATCAGCCCAGGTGTTTACACCTCTTAACATACTGAGCGGAGCATGTAATTGACATTCATTTGAATAACAATAGCACCTGTGTGTTTGATTATATGGACGCCAGCCATCACTCCCGGCACTTTGAAGCCATCTAACCTTTAGACCATCACATCCCTTATCGAAACCAAGAGATGTAGCGGCTGCTAATACGGCAGCAGCTCAGTCCTAATGGAAGATAGCTTGAAGCCCGTTGACAAAGCATTTGAGAGCAGGCCCTAATGCTGTGCCTCATTAGGATTACCCAGGGCTCGAGCCCTGGCAACATCACTCACGACGGCCGTCATGACAACAGGAGACTGCAGAGCTGTCACAGAGCCTCAGCTACAGCCAAACATATACTTCAGGAGAAGCTGGAAAATGAAGCGTGCCACAAAGGAGAGAGAGAGAGAGGAGGGGAACAAGGGTTGATATACAGTCTATCACTTTCCCCTAAATAAATCCTCACAAGGGCAGACCGGCGGTGTCTCTTACAGTGAGACGGTCCAGATAGCTGCACAATACAGAGGCAGGGCTTGAACTGTCCCCAATGGCTAATAAATCTCTGCATCAAGACAATGCTGCAACATGAGCTAGTTTATCCAAGCAATGGTCAGTCCAGCAAAGACCTGGTTATCGTCTCAGGGCTTTTCATCGCACAGCTCAAGGGGAATCGAGACGGCGAGATACCGATGACAGGATGCAGTTACGGCCTGCATATCTTATTCATGTGGTCAGATACCACTTGGGACTTGAGGTCGTCTAGAAACATCTATTTGCCATCATTGTTTTTTTTATTAGTTGTGTACCCCAGGGGACGTACCAGACCAGACGACCATTCCAGGAAGAGTAAATACATTTCAGAGCAATCCCAAAGCTAGCGTACTACAGAAAATTATCTGTGCACCATTTACACAGTACCTCAACAAAGTGTTGCGAGCAGATCCATAATTAATTCCGTAATCATTTTTTTATTATTATTTCAAAATGTAACTATATTAATCACCCAGCTTTTTATAAAGTTGTATATGCACTGGAAAAAATTAAGGTTCTTCATTGGCAGCTATAGTTCCATAGAGAACCTTTAACACCCATGGAATCTTCCCATTGCAGAAATATTCTTTTAGTAAAAATAGGTTCTTTAGATTATTCAGTGTTCTTTCATTGACTGAAAGGTTTTTTAGGGCACCAAAAATGGTTCTTCTATGGCATTGTAGCAACAGCAACAACAACAACAACAAAACTTTACAAATCTTTAGTAGTGTGTAGGTGTATCCTACTTTATCTTTATCTTTTATACTCACGGACAATATATTCTACACAGCATATCTCAACTGCTTTATTGGTTGAATCTTCGCAAAATGTAACCTGTATTATCATCCACCTCTAATCTGCTAAATGAGAATAAGACATTAAGATATTAAGATATTATAAACCATAATTATCTGTAAAAATGCTTTGAAATGTGTATTGTGAAAGCGCTAGACAAATAAATTAGACATAACTTGGCCCTATACACTATGCACTTACATTATCTACTTTACTGTGGGTTTTTTGTTTTGTTTTTTTAGTGTTTCGGAGTCCAGATGTCCAGAGTCCCTGCCCGCTATGGAAGAAAAGCTGCGACAGTTGAGTGCATAAAGTTTCCAACATCCAACATTCCACACTTAATTTTTTTGGGTTACTTAAAGTAAGTGCAACATCTGGTTATTACGGCCAGAGCACCGATGGTGTGTGTTCAAAACTTTGAAACAGAAGTGGCAAAAATTTAAATCTGATATGAGTTTCAGAATTAGATGGCTCGATAATGGCTCCACCATCGACATGAAACAGGAAGCTGTTGTAAGTCAGGCATACAATTTCTGACCTGCCCCAAACTTCACATGTGTTTTAAGAGACCTGGCCTGAGGATATCTGCATGCCAATATGCGTAGTGCCACCTGTTGGCAAAAGGAAATGGCATCCTTTACACTGTAATTCACTCCTAGAAACATATTTAATTATGCCACGAAGTACCAAACATGTTAAATCATGCAATACTTGGCCAAGTGCTAATGTATGCGATTAATGCCAAGAAACGGGAAGTTGTTGTAACTCATGCATACAATGTCCAATCTGCCCCAAACTACATATGTTTGATAATAGTCAAAACTGACCTGAAAACATCTACTTGCCAATGTTCAGTTATAATCAAAGCACCACCTGCTGGCAGCAGGAAGTGTGGCACATCAAAATGACTGACATATTTCTCCTACACTCAAAAAAATATTTCTGTCTAAACATAAGTTTTATGTAATTTAATTACATAGCAATTTTCCATCCATTTGGATTACATAGTTTTAACATAAACAAACTAATAAACTTAATGTGATTCATATTTGTCAGTCATATGTAAATGAAATAGGTAAGATTTATGTAATAGTTGAGTATATGAATAGTGAGAGATTAAATGTCTTTTATCTTCAGTTGATTTCATCAGTTGTAGTTCTTGTGTTTCTCTGTCCTTCAGTGATTCTGCTTGTTAACAGCAGGTGTTCATCATTAATGTTCAATCATCACTTAATGATCTCATTAACTCTGACACTGCCTCAATGGTACTTTAACTCAGTAGTGCGCACACACATGACCACTAAACAGTGTTCATTAACCTGTGAACTATTACATAAATCTTATCTATTTCATTTACGTATGACTGACAAATATGAATCACATTAAGTTTATTAGTTTGTTTATGTTAAAACTATGTAATCCAAATGGATGGAAAATTGCTATGTAATTAAATTACATAAAACTTATGTTTAGACTGAAATATTTTTTTGAGTGTATATTTACCCGCTTAAATGCATGTCGCCCACTATTCACGGTTGCCTCGGGTGCGAGGGCCCTTTCAACGCTGCTTGCAGCTTTAATTTGAAGTATATTTTTTTCTTTTTGAAATGTTCAGAGAAAACACTATTTTCACTACAAAATGCCATAGAATAGTGCACATGTACATGAATTGGGAATGCACAGGTCCACAAATTTCATTTCGCAACACATTCTCAAGCGAACAACAATAGCTATCAGAAATCAGAAGCTGCGGTCATGCACGAATTCAAGGTTGGCCTGTCAACACTTTTTGTCCACGGGAAGGGAGGCACTCCAGAGAGGGCATTTGCATGACTTCATTGTTTTCCGCCGTGAGTCATTTGAATGGCACAGGGGGAAGCGTTAGAACAGACACTCTATGAGAACGAGTGCTGGGCAACAGCTGCCTTATCTTCTCTCCATCGCTTTTTTTTAGAAAGCAAAACCATAACGGCTGTGGCACGGTAAAGGAGATGTCATCGGAATGGAAACGAATTTGACAGTTGCGAATGAAATGAGGTGAAAAATCAAAGTCACATTCTATTTGGGCTCCGTGTCTGTGCAGCTGCCTGGTCTGAGATCAGTCTGAGCACATCTGGATGTGTGTGTGTGCTTCCAAATGCTTGAGCCCCTGCCCGCTCATATCATCAACAACACACTAATAATTCACAACAGATTCAGCTCGTATCAAATCACAGATGAAATGCAATTTACGACAGTAATCACCTGCGATCATTGAATTCCTGGCTTCAGAATTGATTGGTGCGATACACTCGAAACATTCCCCTTACAGACTGGAAATAGAATTTCACACATTCTATTCTCCGGATTAATCTGGGTTTTCCAGGGCCATCGTGATGTCTATTCTGCCGAGCTTGTTTGTTTGCGTGCACGTGCATCAGCATAAGCTCAAAGAATCACTGTAGTCTGTTCAAGTGGCCTGCGTTCTGCTCCGAGAACAGCCTGCATCTAAAGAGCCCTAAAAGCGGAGCGAGGTACGGCAGTTACATCTCTGACATGGTGCCGGTCAGGGAAAACAAGCAGGATGGATGAGTCTATTCACAAGCTGTCCATTAGTTTTCATTAGTCTGTTCTAGGAACCTGTAGATTTATTGGCCACATTTGCCTCGCACTAAGTCTTGGGGGCTTCCATCTGATTGCGACACTGAACAAAAGAGTGATCAGCTCCCAAACGTTTCAGCTCATACGCCTCATTTTTATCCCTCCCAATTCCACGTCAGGGAGAAAAACCTGCCAGATGAGGCCTACCATTACCCTTGATCTGATTCATTTGATTTGGACCTGTTCGATCAATTTCCAAAAATTCGAATTGCTTGTGACGCTGCCATACACTCCATGGTCGCATGCTTGAGTAAGCGTCCTTGAGAGGCTCCTCAAAGATTCTCCTCACACTATTAACAACAATCGCAACATGCCAGCTCTAGATATGAATTTTCTTTGGTTTGGTTTGGTTTGGTTTGGGTTGAGAATCACAACTCATGCCCAGCATTGACCGGAGTGGCTAGTTGAGAATCGCTAATGACGAAGTGTTTTTATTGATTAAACAGATATCAATATAGAGGAGGACATAAAAGAAGGCGCAATCTTGAGTAATAATACCCTCCATTCATATACACACTTTGCACAAGCTGACAAAACCCTCATAATATTCATTACTCGTCACGTCTGCGTTTGTTGTGACATTGAAGCATTATGTTCTTGTTTACATCGGTTAAGGTGACAGAAAATCGGGTGTTTCATGTATCAAAGATATGATATTCTTGACCGCATCCACCCAATATTTAAAGTGCAAACAGAAATGATTAATCTGATCACCATGGAGATATTGGATTCCTCCAGCAGCCTCCAATCAATACATTGTTTTCTCAAAGGGGAAATTTGGAGATTTCATTAACCCACTACGAAGCTCTTGAATGTGGTGGTTGAAGCATTACACAAGGTGAGGAAGGGCAAGTCCATTCTTTTGGCCTAATCACACATATTTCCTTCCGCATGTCTGTACTTCTTTTTTGGGGCTGTACTTTAGCCAAGCAGTGACCAGGATTTATGGAGCAATAAACCGAAATGTATTCAAAAAAATGAACAGGCATTTTTTACAGCTTTCCACTGGTGATATATACTGCTTTGCCATTTGTTCAAACATGTTTCATCTTTCTTTTCTACAATATTTTGTAATTAATATCGGTTTATCTTTGTCGACCACATGGCCTGCAAGCATCTCTGCAGTATTGCATGGTTTATTCATGTAGAATTTGTTAAATATGGTTGCAAGCCATTGCAGATCAATTCTTAACATGCCATTGTACGCTGAACATCTGAAAGCTTTGACTTATTGTCTCCAAGGAAACTCCCAGTTCACTTTTGTAATCAGTCATTAGTTATTACATTTTCCATTTATCACCAAGCCTTGTGATTCATATAACACCCAAAGCATAGCTGAGAATGAGTGCTTTAAATCAACATTGAAACTAATTTTACAAATCTCCTTTCTCATTTGTTTTTCTATGTGTACGTGTTGTCTCATGTGGGAATGTGTGGGCTTCTGCGCTGGAGTTCATCCCAAGTCCTCCTGTATTTGTATTCGGAAGGACCCCTTTCCTCTGAAGTGCTCAGAGTTTCCAAAGAAAGTCCAAAGACAAAAGCCTCATTAGCAAAATTTGCCAAACTTGCGTCTGATATGTAGAAATGAGCTCTTACACAAGGGTAGGAAATGCACGATGACCTTGTTGGTAATATCGCTAGCTCCTCTGTTTTATTTCTTTTAATTTTACGGCTTGGGAAGGCACAACTTTTAAAGTTGAAGTTGGCAAATATGCTCAAAGTTTAATTTTTACAATGGACTGCATGGACAAAGTATTTTATTGTAGTTTTATAAATTGCAGTCAAGCGCTATTTAAACCCTTTCCAGATTATACATACGAGAGACAATACAGTCCCTCACAATGTCACAGTGTTTTTTTTCTTAACAACCTTGCAGCCAGTATTTCCGCTCCTCTTGTCTTTCATTGATTGATTATATTCTGTCCTCACCACAAACCCACCAGACAGGGATAAAACACAAATGATTTTTCTGCTTTGCCACGGTGAGGATCAGATCAGCAGGGCCTTGTCATTTTATTAAACTCTTATTTTATTCAAGAAGAATGCCCTCAAATCAATGACATTACATTTAATTTATTTGTATATTCTTTATTGCAGTCCTATGGTGTTCTGTCTGAGCAATCTAGTGTTCATCCTAAAGCTTCACCCCAAAGGTACTGTAATACAATAAAAAGAGTGTTCATTCACTATTCTGTTGTGTGTTATAAAACTGATTCTGGTACAGAATTCGGATTGGTCAATAAAAAAAACCTATATGCTGTTTATTTCCCCAGTGGAATACAATAAAACAATAAAAAACGGTCCATACAACTCGATGTAATGTAAGTATTCTTAAAACATGCGATAGCTGAAAATTGAATCCTTAATCTGAAGTTTACATTTAAAAAAAATTATAATATTCATGTTAAATTCTGTATGGGACAAAATAGCACATATGATGTACAAACAATGTAAATGATATATTTTTTAAATAGTAAAGCAGCTGCAAAACATAATTAAATATATATTACTTATGTGTATATGTGAAACAACAACTAGAAATCCTCACGTTTCGCTACAGGCTACAGATGTTGAAGTCATTTTGTCTCCTCTCCTGGTGGGGAGATGGAATTACCCATCCTTATGTGTTCATACATCTTTCCTTCTCCAGATGACCGGCCCTCCCCTCTGGGATTGACACCTACCATTTATTCTCATTTTATGCTTTCTTCAAGACATACAGAGCTCCTTAGTGAGGTATAACCAGCCTGGCTATCAGCAGACTGTGTCGTCCGAGCTATCCTGGAGCTCTGAAGCTCCCACTGTGCCAAGCCATCAGCGACGGCCAGCATCAGAAGACTGATGCTATCCCATCATGCTGTGGGAATAAGCGGCAACACATCAGATCAGTCCATCCTCAGTGAGGAGGGTAGAGTGGAGCCATTTGTCATTATCAAATGCCGTTTAATTTCAACTTCTGATTTATGAGTTTCACTGCTCAAAGTAAGACATTTTTTGGCAGTGTTTTTCTATTCTGTGGCATGTAGTTTTCATTAATGCTGCATTATGACGCCCTATGAGTCATAACTACTCTAGATCTCTCATCAAATGATGTTTTACTTATAATTTACTTATAATTTGTACATTATAGGTTCTGTTCAGAATTGAATTGTCAATCAGTGAATTAAATTTGAATTGAAGAAAATAGGATGTAGAATTGGAATTCAAATTTTAATTTAAAGGTAGGGTAGGAAGTTTTTTTAAAAAAAAAAAAAACACTTTCTTATGTTGGTTGAAATTCTCTTCACATTGTGACAGCAATCAATAATAGAAGTGGTCTAATTTTTTTTTTTTTCAATTACATATATCTTCTGTAGAAGTCCAGGACCAAAAAAATGTTTGTTCAATCATTGCATTTGGTCCGGATATTCTACCTGCCTGTTCCTTAATGTTATATTCTTTGAGACATGAGTGGTAATTTAATGCAGTCTCTCATGATGATTTGCAGACTGAGAATGTTGTGTGTGTTCATGTGTTTTGGAGGAGCACTGTGAAGGGAGGGTTTGATCCTACGCTTCAAAGCTAGCATGCTTTTGCTAGCCTCTCCAAAATTGCACCTTTAACAAAAAGAATGATTTTTTTTTTCCAAAAATTTTTTCAGAATGATAAAATTCATGGTTTATCATACACACGTAGGAATATTTTGAAATGCAACAAACAAACAAAAATCAATTTTGAATTAAATTTTTATATTATCTATTTTTATATGTTGAACATTTTATGTTGTTAATGTATAGATGTAAGTCGATGTACGATGTAAGTCTATAACTCACTATATCTTATAAAATAACACCCACACCATAAATTAAACACAACGCACAATATATAAGGCAACCAACCATTGTAGAACGTTCTCAATTATTTCTACAAAAAACTTTTCAAACGAATTTTCTGCTATTCCTTACAATCACATACAGTGATAGACACGCCATTTTGATCCTTACTGAAGTGAATACACAAGAAATAACAAACCACAAACTTACCGATCTCTGCTAATTCCATGCACCTGCTTAAATACATAAAGCAATTTTGCCTCTGAACGCTTTATATAAATGCAATATAGGTAGGTCTATAATCATTGCTATCACTTATATCAGTGTTATATATCATCCAGTGCTAAAACTTCTATAGTTTTTGTCATTGTTTATTTAAAAACACCCATTTATGCCGAATATAAGATGGTAAATATTTAACTGTTGAATTGTGAATACAATATATAGGGTATGATTTTACCCCAGCATTCAACATATTGACAAAATGATAACTGCAAATCCACGTTTCGGTGACTGGAGTCCAGTTGTGAATTGCAGCGATCCATTCGATTCTCTTTTCTTTTGTTTTCGGCAGTCTGTAAAAATTCTTGTTTTATATATATATTTGTTTGTATATATATATATATATATATATATATATATATATATATTAGCTGTTTCACTCTTTTTATACAATATATTTCAGATAGATGTCACAATAGGGAAGAAAAGATGATCACAACCTCCGTTTCATGCCAACTTTAAAAATAGTAAGTGAAATGGTTGCCATTCAAAATAAATATTTTAAGTCATAAATATTGTCATATGACCTCACCAAGTAGAATGTTTAATTCAGAATATAACAATTTATGAATAAGACTGGTAATTTTGCATAAACTAAAAACTCCAATAATGTGCTGGCATATATTTAGTATAGCCTAGTATTCCGAATATAGCTTTAGATTTTTTGACCAATTCTTTGTTTAGACTCTTTGTTCTCCCATACAACTAAGCATCATTGTTGATATGATAATATACTATGATGATAATGTACAATTTCCTTTCATGTTTTATGTATTCATAAGCGCCAACTGAAGTCTCTGCAGATTCTAACAGGCGTTCTCTCCAAATTTTCATATCTATACAAACATGCCTTGGGCCGCATTGAATATGCAAGTCATATTAAAACAGGCCCTCTTAGCTTTGTAATGCATGGCTTCACTTGCTCTTTGTCTTGGGACACAGTGTTTTGGTTTTAAAAGTTTTCTCTTTTCTGCACTTTTTAATTCATTATAGTGATTTACAACACCATACCAAAAACTCCAAAAGCAAAAATACAGTTGCTCCACTATCCTTGAATTAGTCTAACCCTTTTAATGTTGTGTTTTTCATTGAGTTTATTCCTTCTCCTGACATTAATATTAAATATTGGTCTTTGCTGAATTAATTAATTCCCCCAAGAAAGTAATATGCAATTCTCACAGAGGAAGCAGGTACTGGTGTTTTACAAAGTACCACTGTTTTACGGTCCCTACAAAACTCTTTGTTCTCTGCAAAACAAACAGGCCACAATCTTAGGCCAAGTTCATAAAGAAACCCATATATTATGTTTGCAACAAAAAACATAAGGGAAATTACAATGTACCAACAGCTGAGCAATAGCTGACTACTAACCTAAAAAGCTAATTTGATTCATTTCCCAAACAGATGAATAGAATCTCTTTTTGTAGCTCATTTGTTTACCGTCCGTGACTGAAGATCCACAATCACTGGAAAACACATCTAGAATGAGAAGAGGTGAAAAAAAAAAAAAAAAGTCGCTGGTGAAATAGACTGTGATTCAGATTGCTCTTAAAGGCTTCTGATTGTGTAGAGAGACCTCGTCTCCACTCAGGAACAATCTCGGCAGCACAGGAGCGTTCCAGTTCGGGGGTGGCATCTAAATTGCAAACAACAGACACAATCAGCAAGGAAATGGCCATTTCCTGTGAGTCAGTCACCGTGACAATTCTCCTCTGATAGCTACTGTTACAGTACAATGAGCAGGCACTGATGGAGATGCGGGCAGGGAAAACAAACCCTCAGTAAGTCAACAAGCTCGTGCAGTCAGGGATGGTCAGTGGAGGAGAAAGGCGCCCGGATCACCCATGGGGTTAGCTGGGCCGAAAGACCAATTGTTTCTCTGATTGGGACAATTTAACATGTTTTTTATGCAGCGGGAAGGTAAACAACCCCTGAGACACGGTCAAGGGTGCAGACACACTCATGTTGGCAACTTTAAACTGCATTTTATAGATTTCATCGATCTCTTTGATTTTACAGATTCCATCAGTTGATCGGATTTCGTCGGAAAACATATGCTATTCGCATTTGCGCTCATTAGCAAGATTTTGAGAATTATATTGCATAGGTAGGGAAGCTCTGATGTCACTTTCTCGGATTGGATTGTTATTGTTTAATTTGGGTTCAGCGACAGCTCCTGCCCAAGTGCTCTATCCCTCAGTCACAGAGCAAAACAAGCATGTCTTTTCACTGATGGCTTTAATGATTGTCTTTCGGGCTTGTTGTCCGGGTAACCATTCCTTGTTTAGACGTGTCGTCAAGGCAACAAAGATGGAAAATCAGTGGATTGAAATTATATTTTTAGAAAATCTCCAAGATGCTGCTCGAGGTTGATCTAAGGGGCTGTTAATTCTCGAGATCTGTGTGTGTGAAAAACATGAGGATCTTTCATTTTCTGCCACTTTGTAACCCTGAAATGTCTTTTTAAATAGACCATTAAAATGAGAACGAGATCAAGACTTTGGCTTTTGTGTGAACCCTTTAAATGAACTTCTGTTCACAATTATAGATTTTTCACCTTGATTATGTTTTACTCATATGCTTGAGGCTTAGATTAATTTGTTGTTTGTTTCCATCAGAAAGCTTGAGCACTGCAAAAAAAGAGAGAGAGAGAGAGAGAGATTAGATAGATTTGTTGTGTTGCTGTAATAATTGCTCTTTCTGCATGAGAGGCTCGCACTGCTGAAGTTTTACTGCTGTGGTCTTGAGAGAGTAGTCAGGCAGTATGGCACTGTATAGTTCTTGCCTTAAACTAAACCTGGCCCAAATCTCTTCCCACATAGCTCTTTTGTTTTCTGTCAACACACCCACTACATCTGTCATGTTAAGCATTCTTCTCTCACTTCACTTTTTTCCTCTTTTTCTGCGATTCACACTGTCTGCAACAGTGATGTATATTTGAGTTTATCACCATGAAGCCAGTGAAACACAGTTCACAACCCATTTTACTTCTACAAAAATGGGATAATCACTTTTTTGTACTACAATGTGCCGTCCAATTCGATGCAATTCTTAATGCATTCTGTTTACATTACATCCATTTGAATAAACACATTTTTTGGCTCTTTCCTGTTGTTGTATGGTTTGGATTTATGTTGTGGTTCTAGTTCTCTGGTTTCTTTGTGTTGTTGAGTGTTCCCTATCCTTTGTTTTTATTTTTGTTTGTTCATTAAACAGATTTGCATTTTGATCCTCGCCCCTCCTGCAATGCCACCCACATTGTCTATATATATATATATATATATATATATATATATATATATTCCATAAAAGACTGAAGACAAACATTTTCTTTCTTCATAAAAATAATCACTAATTAAATAAATAGCAGAGAATAAAAGAGAATTCAATAAAAGCAGAAATATATTTTAAGGAAGTCAGTTTTGAATTGATTTTGCCTTTAAACTCTTTTAAAAAAAAAAGTCTCTCAAGCAGGATGACTACCTGTCCACAATGCCTTTTGGAGAAATGCTTGTTTATATTTCAGTGAATGCTGCAATTAGTATGTAATTATTTTAAAATCTCGCTTGTCATACTATTGGCATTTTCCCTGTGAGAATTTCTTTGTGCAAAAATGTTCATTCAGCTGTAAGCGATCATCTTCCTTCACGTAGCATTAGTCACAAAGATGAGAATTATGACAACTTCACAAAAACATCTCGAGGAGCCTGTCCTGGAGCTGACGGAGAGACTTTACAAAACTTCATTTAGAGGATAATTGGTGTGCAGACATTGTTAGATTACAACCTTTCAATGGCAGTTCACTGAAGGCAGGTGATTATAATGTCTGCATGACAAGAACTCCTTCTGCTGCCATTCCCTTGCCCTGACCCTCAAGAAAACACCTGCCATGTGAGACGAGGTTGTCTACTGTAATGGGACGGGGGCATCTTAGGGATAAGGGAACGCATGGACCTGTAAGAAAAAAAAATCATAAATGTGCTCTCTTCACAATCTTAATTATTTCTACCAGACAGCAAAAGATTCAAATGAACTTTTTCCTTAAATATCATCCTTCATCCAGATGTTTTTCCTAAGAAAAAGACATTAGTAATTGCACATGTATCACCTGTAGAGTTTCAGAAGTGATCTCAATGTGTCAAATATGCTCAGATTTGACAAGGCAAGTTTGCAATTAAAAGTCAGAGCTTTTAATTAGAATCATTGTTCATTCATTTTTTCCAAGGCCAATTATATCACATTCATTTCATGCATATGTACTCTTAATTTATGGTAACAACTGTTTTATTTATGCTTCATGAAATTTAGAGGTACATTTAATCCTTAAGGCACAAAATATAAGATTTTTGATTAAAATATCCACTACACCAATGTTATTTTGTTGACTTGTGTACTTACATTATCCCAGATGTTTCCAAGAATGTTTAAATCCAAAGAAATAACCAATTTTAACCAGGACACGGGCCGTGTCCGTGCATCACCTATCAATGACATCATATCAACGTTACCGTCGATTTCCCACAGAAACCATGGTAACACCAAAGATGCTTTAATATATTATATGTTTAATTAGACAAGTGAGCAGCTGTTTGGAGACAGTCATTGACAGAAAACTAACCATGTTATGTAGCTCAACACACCAAGTCTTATTGTTTCAATCTGATTTTCTTCATTTACAACAAGTGCATCTTTTACCATGCCTAATATCGATCTAGCGTATTGCAGTGTGCATTAAGTGTCTCATAGTAACCGCCGAGCGAATGCAGAGTAGCACTGTAACAACTTTCAACACACAAATGTATCAAATATAATAAACAGTGCTGCTTTACCCCACATATGCTTCACCTGAAGAAGCGGAAGCAGCGACTGCGACACAATAAAAGCTCCACTGCTCTCGAGCCGTGTGTTGTGCTCGTCTCTCATTAGCCATCGCTCCCGCGGCCTCATTCCGCTCTAACAGTACTCGGCCCTTCTCTGCTTCATACTACAGCTGTTGCTTTTGGCTTGCTTAAGTTGGGGACACTTGCTTGATATTCAGCAGTGTTTTTAGTATGCCTGCATTGGCGCGGTTGTATGCGAACTGAGCTGAGCTGGACGATTACGTCACTGTTTTCTCCAGTGCTGATAATAATATATAGAATAAGCTGGACAATGACACCATTTTCTTTGGGAGCTGCTGTGCAGCCAAAATTGTTTGCCAATTATTAATGTAAAGCTGCTTTACCACAATTTGCATTGTAAAAAGCGCTATATAAATAATGGTGACTTGACTTGACTACAGTAACGTTAATAATCTCATTGAACATGAACATGATTTCTGCCCCCTCAGATTCTTTTCAAATGGCTGTGAGGTAAATACGACATCTACCATGATTCCACGATCAATGTCAGCGTCATCAAATAGGTGACCTCTGGCGAAAAATTACATATTGTGCCTTTAAATGATTCATAACTGTGTCTTAATCTCCTGAGCAAAGAAAGACACAAAAAGGGGTTAATTTCACTTATTAGCTGTATAGAATACTATATTTTGTTTGGTCAGTCGCAGCCTCTGGCTGTCAGATATTTAGGTATTTTAGAGTATTAGTAGACTGTCTGGTTAATATCTCCTGATGGTCCCTGAACAGTCATTCTACTAGTCTAATACTCTAATGAGAGTTGTAGTTGCAAAGTTACACATAGTAGAATATGACCATCAAGTGACCATCAAGTGTAACCTTCAGATATTTCATACAGACGCATTGTATTAAGCGAAATTACCTCAAAAAGACTACTGTAAAACATTTGTTACAGTGTCAGTCTTGTTGAAATGCAGATTGTTTTGTACATTATTATGAGCTTTCACTAAGAATAAAGTCCTAAGAAGATAATATGCAGGTAAATTATAAAATAATTTCAACTCAGATCAATATCTCATGTCCATGTATTTGGAGTAGCCTTGGAATAATCAAAAAATAAAATGATTTTGCTTTAACCCTTAGTTAAATCAGATTTGAACTGTGAAAAAAAAATTCATCATGCAAGGACATGTCACCTTCAAGCATTAGTTTCATTGTTGGATTAAACACAGTTTAGGTGCAAGGGCCAATGTCCTCAAACTGATGTGTTGCTCTGTGCCGGGAAACTGCAGGGCAAGCTTTGGTATTTGCTACAATACATCTACAGAGAGGCTTGTTACTGAGAAGGAGGGTCTTTTCTGTACTGGCTCACTCACCTTATTAGCAGTCTTTATTACTTTCCATTTTAATGAACCACCGAGCAGAGGATCAGTTTGTCTGTCTGTGTTTATTTGAGCTGCTAATGGACCAATCTAATGCAGCTCAAGGCTAGAAATTCAGATCTGAGAGCTGGGAACAGTCTCTCCGAAGTGATTTTTGATTTTTGGGACAAAATGACTTAATACTGAATGGCAAAAAACAGATTTAGTGCAGTAAAGACAATTTTATTTAGAGAAGTCTGTTTTTTGTCCAATCTTGCCTTTATTCATGAATTTATGCATCATGCCTTTATTCCCTGAAATGTACTATAATATATTTGTCTCAACTGATTAGATGGTTGATTAACAAAGCCATCAAAACCAATTTTAATTTTGCAACACAGAAACACAAAATGTCAAGCACATATTTTTTTCTCATTTTTTAAACATAATAAATAGTGAAATTTATTTCAACATGGTCCAGAAAATTAAAATAAATGATTAAATATATTGAAATACATCAAAAATGTATTACTCACAATTATATATAATGTTTTTGGAAATACCCCATTTGTGTTTGCCAAGGTGTTGCTGGTTTTAAGAGTCATAGTAAGGCAATAGTAAGGTTTGCTTTAGCAAGCTCCACAAATTTCTGTAGATTGACACATACTTCTGTCACTAATAATTTAACACTGTATTATAGAAGAGAGCTCTTAATTATCAGTCAGATAAAATGACACAAAGCTCATAGTCACCATAAATGAGTCAAAAGTCTCTTTCTTTAACAAATATACCGGGTATTTACTAAGAAAACATGTTATTTTTAGCAATCGTTTTTTTTTCTTATATGTATAAAATATATGTATGTGATAATGTAATACATATGACTGATTTTTTTCTTGCGCAAATTACTAGGCACCCAGTAGAGGTGTAAATGACATTCATTGATGTCTGACGATTTTTTTAATCTCATCTCCTCACTAAAGTCTTCTTGTAAAAGTAAAGTTAATGAAAATTCTGTCGTTATTTACTTACCTTCATGATGTTCCAAACCTGCGTGACTTATGTGGAACACAAAAAAGATACATTATTAATAAAGTGCCAGTTGATTTTTTTCAATGCACTTTCTAATAATGGCGATTGAAGCAGTGAGTTAAACCTCGTTTGATTCAGGAACAAATCACTCAGTGCTATTGTTCAGCACTTTACTCAGCTTTGCTTGCTTGCTGTTTCTAAACATGCTTTGTAAGTTAAATTAACTTAAAACTGATGAACTGGATCAACTCATTTTCTGAAAAGATCTGACTCAAAACAGGTCCGGTTCTAGACATTTGGAGGCCCTTGGCAAAATTAACTAAGGTAATCTCTTATTTGTATGTTGGGGATACTATCATGTGTTTTTTTGTTGTTGTTGTTTTTTTGTTTTGTTTTTTGTAGTAATTTGTTCAGTAATTTATTTACAGTAGTCTAACACAGGGCTACAGTAAAATTCAGTGAATGAACATCATTCCTTAATGATTTTTTGGACAGGATCTCCCCCTGCTATTGATTTATTGCAGTGGCATAAATACCTTAAATATGTATTATACACTCTTAAAAATAAAGGTTCCAAAAGGAAGTTTTCACAGTGATGCCAAAAAAGAACCCTTTGGTTCTGCATAGAATCTTTCAATGATCAGTTCTTAATGGAACCCATTTTGTTTTTCTGAAGCACATTCTAAAACAATCTAAAGAAACTTTGTTTTCCTACAGTAAAGAACTTGCTATAGAAAGGTTCCATGGATTTTAAAGGTTTCTTCATGCAACCACAGATGCCAATAAAGACCCTTTATTTTTAAGAGCATATAAGTCACAAATCAACTGCTAGTGAAAGTGAAAGAGACAAACTATATACTTAATTACTTCATAAAATTGTACGCTTATTTATAAAAAATACTCTAGTGCTGAAATATTCCAGCTCTTTGACTTTGAACATGAACTTTGCTTTTACTTAAGTATCTTGCTAGTCGGTTCCCGACACGACGTCATTCATTGTCTGCACAAACTCAAAGTGTCTAAAAGTCTGGACGCGTTCCCCTATGTTACGGTAATGGTGGCCCCTCCTCCATAACCGAGGCCCTAGGCCACGGCCTGCTCTGCCTGTAGGTAGCGCCGGCCCTGACTCAAAAGAATGATTCATTCACAAATTGTTTCTTAACATGAGCAAACCAAGGAGTGCAAAGGCAGATATCAGGATTTTCAGTGAATAACGACATTCATTTTTAATCTGTTGCTCATACAAGCTATTGTGTGATTTGGAATATAGTGTACAAATCATATGGAATACTTCAATATGGTGCTTTTTCAGTTATTTTGGAGCTTGACTGCCACAGTTCTCATTCACTTTATATACTGAAAAGCGATACATGAGGGTGAGTAAGTAATGAGTTTCTTTCATTTCTGGATTATCCTTTAATAGTGTGTGTACTGGGTATTGCACATAATAATAATAAAACAAAATTTACAAGCTCATACCATCCAACAAGGTTGAGATCACGGATTATGGCACTGCATGAAAGCAAGTGCCATACAAGTGCCAAGCATGAGATATTCACTGTGCTAAAGCCCACCTTGAATGGAAAGGCACAAGGACGGGGTCTCTTTAAAGAGGAGAAATATCTACTTAGCCCTTTTCATCTACAGCCCACAGTAGGGAGGTGAAGATCAATCAAATGCATTTTGAGAAATGTCAACCTCCCGTTTCCCTCCAACCCACTGTACTGTAAACAGAAGGGCCTCTATTCGCTGAAAATTGCTGCTGTTAATTATAAAGCCCATTAGGTTGGGACGCAGTCGATAGAATCCTGCTATAACAAACTAGAGCTTGTTTTTTTCCGAAACTCATTCCAGCAACCCTTCGCAAACAATCTCTGTCCGTGCACTGTTAATCACCTCCACGTTGCCACGGTGACATTAGTTCTGAAGACAGTTCTGTCAATTAAACGGCATTCAACAGAAAACAAACAGCCAATCAGGGATTGCATGCACCACGGCCATTATGTGTGTGGCAATAATATTTGTCCAGAATATGGAGATGTCGAAAGTGGAGAAAAAATGACAGAAACAGCTACTGAACACATTCAGGTGATATATGTATCTGGTATTTATTTATGGAAATCATTCTGTAAGACTGGAGGCATTTGTTTATTTTTCTTAACCACAGTTATGGGGGCGAGAATGAGTACATTTTGTAGAATACTGCCAAGACATTATTAATTGATTATGGAATAAAGTATTATATTGGAAAAGTGAGAACACTGGTGATTTAGTAAGATTAAATCAAAACTAGACCTGTCAATTAATTAAAAATGTCAATTAATTACAATAAATATTAACGACAAATATTAATATGTTGGTTAGAAAAGCCCCTAAATGAAAGTCACTTAAAGACATTTACACTAGTATGGCGAAAGAGACAATCGAACATTATAGCAGCTCTAAAATGAATATATTGTTAGTTTTATCTACAGTCCACAGCAACCAATTTTGCAGTCAAGATTGTCAGTTAGTCTTTTATTCCGCTTGCACTATTTAATAAGGGTCAGGGGTATAATTAATTACATTATTTTCCCATTATTTTCTTTAAAATGAATCCTGCTAAATTAACATGCAAAATTGACAGCCCAATTCAAAACGTGCAGTCTTAATGGGACTATAACATTATGGTGACATAACAGGCTGCTGGATATATCACTGTCACTTACACTTTTAGAGGCCAAACATTACATTATTGATGATTATCACCAAATAATTGTTATAGTTATAGATCTGAGGTATTTGGCCCAGTTATATCACAAATGTTTGCCAAATTATATGAAATTAATAGTTAATCCATAATACTGGGACACTTTACATGACATAAAGCTAAGAAACACTGAAAAAGAGTTTTCGATCTTCATTCTAGAAAATGATCCAGGCTGAAGTCTGATGCATAATGGTATGATTTTGCTAAGGAAGAATTCTTGGATTAACATTCCTAGCAACCAATATCAACCAACAAATTATATATATGCATACATACATCTTTCCCCAAAAGACTCATGGCTGTATTAGGTCAAAAGGGTGCTTCTACTAAATACTAAGCAAAGGGTCTGAATACTTAGGACCATGTGATATTTCAGTTTTTCTTTTTTAATAAATCTGCAAAAATGTCAAGAATTCTGTGTTTTTCTGTCAATATGGGGTGCTGCGTGTACATTAATAAATCAGGAAATGATTTTAGCAAATGGTTGCAATATAACAAAGAGTGAAAAATGTAAGGGGGTCTGAATACTTTCCGTACCCACTGTATAAATACATATTTAACCAATATAAATTATGTACTATACAGTAGGTAATACATTTGGTTCAAAGTTTGCAACCGTTTAAAAAAAATATATGTTTTATATAGTATGAATGAAATTTGGACGTGCTCCATCCGCCATGTTGTCATTGTCATGTGACCTACATTGCATTGCTTCACTTCTATTCACAAATCCTCTCCCCTGGCCTCACGGGAGAGTAAAGTGTCCATTAAATGCGCACTTCAGAATCTTACCAGAAGTAGTAGGTCATCCTTTTACTTTTAGCCTAGTGAATTTGGAATTACTTCTCAGGTCACATACCGTTTTTCGCCTTCTAAATAACGGATGTAGCATAGGGCTTATACACGGATAACAAGATAGCACAACTCAGGTGCAAAAAATCAGGGAGCAACGAGGGGAAGCAACAGAACAAGGACTACAAAAATAGAAACAGGAAATGAAGCTTGGAAAATTTGGAATAATTATGCCTTTTGAGAGGTATATTATTCCATAATAAACAACACTTGTTGAAGTCATGTTTTTTAATTCAAAAAAAAATACCACGAGTGTTCTATGGATGTGCATCTACTACAAAAATAAATCATTACCAGGGCCTTAAAATAGCACAGCTGTCTGTTTCAAACAAAAGCTGCCACCCCAGATCCTCTGTAAAAACAGACATGTTGGCAAAAAAGAAAAGATGCATGATTTATAAGCACCTTTAATCTATAAGTGACTTCCTCATGAATCATTTCATTGTATTTTGTGTGTTCTCCATTCTGTCCCTGTGGGGAAGCAGCAGTAATCAACAGAGCCATATAGAGCAGCAGAGCTCTTACCTCCCGTGTGGAAAACAAAGTGCCAATCCTAATAAGTAATGGTGCAGCTATGGCAACTGTGTTCAGCTGCTGGTGCTCGGACGCCATTCCTTCAAGTGCTCACAGTGAGGAGGTGTATTATGGGACGTGTTTTCTTCAATGTCTGGACCACCTATGAGTTAAAGGCTTCCACAGTGATTGTTGCGCAACTGCCGAGCCCTGTGTGTTGATGTTGCAAGTGCGTTTCAGACAGTCACGCTGGGGACTACAGAGGTGGACAATGTCAGGCCAGGCCGAATAATGGGCCCAGCATTAGCCTTAGCTCTCAGCATATGCCAAAAAAACACATTGCCCTTAGCTATTCTCTCTCATGTTTTTGGAGCATCTCTTGCCAGTCTGCTAACTGGACATGGATGAAAGCAGTAAAGGAAAGCAGAGACTTATATTTAGACTAGTTTTCTGGAATGAGGAAAGAGGGAAGGCTTTCTTATTCCTCGGAGGTGTGTCACTGTCACCCTCTCTCTCTCTCTAAATTTTATTCTTACATTCAAAGGGATATGATTCAAGTTGCTCTAGAGGCTCAGCGTGCATTTAGACTCTGGAGTTTTCTATGACGAGGTAAAGAGGCAGCACTTCTTATAAATAATTAGCAACACACAAGTAGAAATCTTAGAAATAATTAACAGTGACAACAGAGGATAAAGGCGATGACAAAATATCAGCAAAATGTTTGTTTGATTATGTTTTCAGTGTGATAACACCCACCTAGCAGCTTAGTGCAATTAATGGCTAAATGACTCTTATGAACCGGATCTTTTAGTGAATCAAAAACATACAGCTCCATCAGTGTAGTCCGATTTACCATCAAATGACTCTTATGATTTGGTTATTTGCGTTCTTTGGTTCTTAGCGACCAGTGAAGTCTGATTCATCAGTTGTTCGTGTTACTTAAAGGGATAGTTCACCCAAAAATGAAAATGCTGTCATCATTTACTCACCCACAAGTAGTTCCAAATCTGTATGAATTTCTTTGTCTTGCTGAACACAAAGGAAAATATAACCAAACAGATCTCGCCCCCATTTACTACCATAGTAGGAAATATAAATACTATGGCAGTCAATGAGATCTGTTTGGTTACTGACATTCTTCCAAATATTCTATGTGTTCAGCAAAACAAAGATATTCATATAGGTTTGGAACTACTGGAGGGTGAGTAAATGATGACAGAATTTTCATTAATGAGCATGTTTTTAACCAATATTTACAATTCACCAACTATTCAGGAAACTTAATGAGCATCTTTTTTAACCAATATTTACAATCCACCAATTATTCAGGATACTTAATGAGCATGTTTTTTAACCAATATTTACAAAAAATAATTTACCAGTTTGAATCAGTCTGACAAATCTTTTGAAGGTCAGTTTCCAAAAACATTGTAAGCCTAAGTAGATCATAGAAACAATTGGTACAAGTTTGTCCACAACCTATTTAGGCTTACAAGGCTTTTTAGAATCTCTCTGAACTCTAAAGTTATTATTTTCAGTGATGTCTGTATGTCCATTTAGAAATGAAGAAAACTCCATTATTACTGACTGTTTGGCCATATGGCAACATGAGGAGGCAAAGAGATTAACCTTTGCCTCCTCATTTCAGAACACCACCACACTCCACTGCTTACACTGATATCAGGTTTTAACAGTAGAATCCCACAATCACGACTGCATGGAAGGGTTTTACATATGACTTAAAGCACATGCACACAGGGGTCTTTTTCTGAGGTTTTCAAATTTGAATACTTCTCTGCCTGTGGTGATGACTGCGCCCCTATGCAAAGGCCAGACAAAATATCTTCAAAGTGGTTTCACTGAATTTACCACAGAGCACGATCTACGTTTACCTGCGCTCTACATTCAGCAAAAAGCTTTCAGCACCTTCGGATTTCAAAAGGAGTGACTCAACAGTGCTGTGTAGTATGAAATCCGGTTGAAAAACAATGCTGCATTCAGCAGGAAACATATTTATGCATGCACTGATGCAACGCTTAAAGTTGAATGAGACACACAGTGAGGTCGATATAAAATGGAACAAAGAGTAATATAAAATAGAACAAAGTTCCTGTGCAGATCCTCAAACTTCTTATTTTCATGCTGAAATCTGAAAGAACTTCAAACTGATAGCAAAGACCCCTTGACTCCTGCAAAGCCTTAAATATGTATGTATCCTATTTAAGAATTTAACGGCACCATTCAAAAACAGACCAGACTCCTGCACTCACTGTCTCACTAACATTTCTCCTCACCCCTGACATCACTGATACACACACACACACACACACACACTGACTTTAATCTATAACTCCCCTAATGCTGCCCTGCTTATCCGTAAAATTATGTTTTAAATAAAGGACCCATAACTGAATGTGTGGTCGACCTGAAATGTCCACAACAGCCACTCTCTCAACTGCTACTAGTTAACTGATGCTCCCCCTGGTTTAATTATTCTATTTAAAGCCTCCAACTTTAAGGAGGGCTGTTTTGGGGGTGGGGGGGATCTAGTCTGTGTGGATGTGTGCTTGAGCCAATTAATTCAGCTTTTGGAGAGCTGGTGAGGAGACATAGTGACTTCCAGGCAGTATTAGTCATGCGGCGTGGCACAGAACGGGAGTCATTGGGGAAACTCTCATGCATTTTAAAGGTGATGGTGGAGATGTGCTCCTTCTTGTCTCTTTGCCTCCTGGCTGCGGTCCTGTCCTGTCCATGTCTCTTCTCATAGTGCCACGCCAATGCTGTCCCCTTAGACTCATGCAATTGCAGCCATGTCTGAGAAAAATAAAACTGCTCTTAACTCGACCATGAGAGGAATATTTCCCGCAGTAATGAAAATTCATGATTTACTCATGTTCTACTTGACTCTTGTTCTCACTCTTGTTCTATCAGTGCTGTTATGAATTAAATTGTGAATGCCTCCTTTTAAATTCAGATTCAATTGCTGAATTTGAATTGAAATTAAATTGAGCTAAGAAAACAGGATACAATATTGCAAATCAAATCTGAATGCATAGGAGTAAAATGAAAACTTAATTCAAGTGTCATTTTAATTTGAAAAATGAAAATTTGTCAGAGCAAACATTTTAATGTTAGTGTGACAAAGCTGGGTTTTGAAAGTTTAAAAAATCTCACACAAACAGATTTATTGACTATGGATGGATGGATGGATAGATAGATATGTCTTTCTATCCGTCTGTTTGTCTATCGAGAACAAAAATCGCCATAAGAGCAATTCGTGAAAAACAGACTGAAATTTAATTTAAAATTAGAACCTTTTGTGTTCCATAGAACATGGCGTGAGAGTGAGTAAATGATTCTTCTAAATGTGTCATCACCAAGTAGGTGTGCACAAGAACACACACAAACACAGTGCAATTCCAACCACGCCTTGGGTAATCTCACGACAACTATAGGGAACCTAAAGCAAAAAACTGAGTTCAAATTAAATTTCCAATCACTCAGACTTGTTGTGTTTCAGCAACAGCGTGCGCAGCCCGTAAGGATGAAAACATTGGTAGTTAAATAAGAAGGAAGGAGCGCTAAGAGACTACAGCTGCACTGAGCTGTCTCTGGGCTTGCAGAAGTGTTATGAGTAATTAAGACTCGGTTGGAAGTGGTTTTGGACCGCTAGAGGACTGTAACTGTACACTTATTGTTATCGACTTCTCTGCAGCTGCCAAAAGGTTACGCGCGTTACACAATACAGAAGATGATCAAGAGCAATAAGACACTTGAAGATGAGTTCACCCTTTCTCAGCATAAATCCTCATGCAAAACGTTTATTGTAAAAAATTAGATGCATCTTCTCATATTCAGCTATTCATTTTTAACAAGGGTTTTAGAATAGGTCCTCACTTATTTATGAATCAAAGGTGTTTCTCGTGTCTTACAAATATTACTTAGTGCTTCATTGTAATGCTGCTCATGTTATAAACACTCTTGTGCATGAATGGAGTTGGGTATTGTCAGGGGTGTGTATTTGCAATAAGGCACATGGAATTCACAACAGTCTTTTAATGAACAAAATCCAAGAGAACACGCAGGAGAATCACCAGGAAATAAGGCAACACCACTACACATAAACTCATATGAGATAAACCAAGAACTGAGAAAACTAAGGGCTTAAAGGATTAGTTCACGTTCAAATGAAAATTACCCCAAGCTTTACTCACACGTAAGCCATCCTGGGTGACTTTCTTCTTTCTGATGAACACATTCTGAGATATGTTATTAAATATACTGACGCATCCAAACTTTATAATGGCAGTGAGTGACACCAACGAGTATGAAGCTGAAGGAAGTGCTTCCATCCACAAGCCCTTGGCTTAAATACACGGAAATAAATAATTAATCAGAATAGAAACATGTGCGGGATTAATTAACTACCAAGGAAACTAACTAGGAAAACAGAACAAAGGAAAATGAGCATAGAAACTGAACAGAAATAAACATGACTGTGACAGGTATTCACCAGGCACTGTTGTCAGTGCTCTTAAAAGTGTTTCATTAGCCTAGTAGATTAATACCATTTACTACATGTAAAGAACATAGCCAGTTGTCTTGGTTTACTGGTTGTGACAAACAACAAGTTGCAAATTGTGATGTATTTGAACACACTCATACAACTGCCTTGGAGCCTTTTGTAAGTGTATATAATGCATATAATATGACAGTATATGAACTTGGAAGCTTGTTTTTAGAGGGGAGTTAAAAACATAAAAAAAAGAAGTATCTTTTCCTGTTTTTATATTCCCATGACTATATACACCATATTTTGCAATGCAGAAGTAAGCTATAATAATATATATGCGACAATAATAAATTAAAATAATATGCAATGTCAAGCAGCATAAAGGATTGTTTTTGTACAGATGATGAAAAGCCTTGCACATGCAAGTTACAAATGGCCGCACCTGCTCTTTCCTTTAAAAAAAAAAAAAAAAAAAAAGGCAGATACTTTCAGATAATATTGTGGCAGTACAGTAAACTATACAGCAATGTGCAATGTTTACTTTAACTTTTTACAGTTCTTTACAAAATGGGTGGAGTGAGTCAATTAATGACGGAAAAGAAAATGGAGGTGAGGTGTGTCACCTAGGTCACACCAGTGTATGTTGGCTCATGAGAGGTTTTCAACTGAGAGTTAAAGATATGGTTTACCATGTTTAGTGGAAAGAAGGCCGCTTGTTTATTTGATGCTTTCTGTGCATGCTGACTGGTGTGACGTGGAGTCTGGCAATTATATAGTGATGCACTTCTAAAATCAGCTGTTTTTAGTGAGCTGTTCACAAGACGAGTTGGTCCGTGTGCCCCAGCGCCACAATCTCACACCAACATTCATTCACACGCTATCCTGATATCCTGTTGGTGCAGCCGTCATACATCATCAGCTCGTTTCATGCTATGCATGTTTATACAGACAGTCACGGAGCACCGCAAACAAACAGCAACCATCTTTTACAGTTCCGATCGAATCAAAACAATGAGCTGCATTCACTCCATAACTACCGTAAAATTAAGAGATGGCAACCCTGTGACATTCTAACCGGAGTTCAGTCAAACTCGGAATTATGCATATCTATGTCAACAGTATCAACACTGAAATGAATCTCCAGCAGTCAGGTACAAGCTCTTTAAGTTGATTACGTTCATTATTATTGTAATGTTATGTCCTTTGAGCCATCTCTTGTCACACCGAGTGTCGCTGCATTTGTGTGTTCACGTGTTTTGGAGGAGACATGGCATTGGATGGGATTTGCAGGGAGGGTGTGATCGTATGCTTTCAGTGCTAACAGGCTAACGTTATCATTTCCCAGATCACCTACTGCACCTTTAAGGGATCTTTTTTTGATTTTGTTGTTTTTTTTTTGTTGTTTTTTCTCTCCTTTTTATCTTTAAACAAGTATCCCTTCTGAATTGTATGATTATGGACACTAAAGAATAAATTCCTCTGTTAAATTGTAGCCTTTTTACTGAGTGCTTCATTGTAATGCCTATGCTCACTTTCCTAACACTCTTGTGCACTTTATGGAGCTGGGTCTTCACCAGTTGTTGTCAGTACTTTTTTTCTCATTTGTTTTGGCTCAATTCCAGTTCAGATCTCTGAAATATTTGTCTTGCTCACAAAAATTTTGAATTTCTTATTAATTTAACTACTTGCACATGTTTTGGCAAGTAAGTACAACTGTCTACAATTTGCACATGGCTTGCTGATCAAAACCATTGAGTTGATTCTCAGTGAAATTGTCAACTTTTCACAAATACTAAACATTCTTTCAACAAGTGAGCCATCACATGCAAAATGAGCCCTCAATAATCAAAATGTCAGACATTCATGTATAGTCCATCTATGACATGGAATGCCTGTGGTATCTGTTAAATTGGCAAATATTGACTTTTTACTTTGTGCAAAAATGTGTAAAATGGACATGCAAATATTTACATGTAGCACATTGCAACAAAAATAAATGTACTGTATACTGTGCATATTATTTTTCTGTGTACTACAGTATTTGCTTATCCCCTATGTAGCCTACCCAAAAAGCTCAGTGTTATACACAATAGCATTCAGCGCGACAAAACCAAAACTCAGCAAAAAAGTAGAACAAGAGTGAAATTTGAATATAACATTTATAACATGTAACATTTTCAAAGAAAAAAAAAACATCAAAACAGTTTGATCAACACTGCTCACACAATGACAGAAAAACTTTACATTTAGAGGTCGCTTATTCAATACAAAGGCTTACCTTGATGACGCCTTGATTTTGCGGAATCATGGGAGGTGCTTCCTTCACGTCTACAGCTGGTGGAAAAGAATCAGGATGGGACTCGGGGAGAAATCATGTTCATGGATGAGATTATTAACTTTACTGTTATATGAAGCAGAGGGCCGAGTACTGTTAGAGCGGAATGAGGCCGCTGGAGCGATTGCTAATGAGAGACGTGCGCGACACCCAGCTCAGGACAGGGGAATTTTTATTGTGTCACAATCGCCGCTTCAGCTTCTTCTGGTCATTTGTAATTAGGGGAAAGCAGCACTGTTTACCATATTTGATAAACAGCGCTTGTGATGTTGCTCTGCATTCACTCGGCGTAGATCGATATTAGGCATGGGAAAACATGGTACTTGCTGTAAATGAAGAAAACAAGATTTAAACAATAAGACATACTGTGTTGAGCTGTATAACATGGTTAGTTTTATGTTGATGAATGTGTCCATTCAAACAGTTGCTCACCTGTCAAATCAAACACATAATATATTAAAGCGTCTTTGGTGCTTCCATGGTTTCTAAAAAATAAAACCGGAAATTGAGGGTAACGCGGGTATGATGTCATTGATAAGTGACGGACACGGTCTGTAACCTGGTTAAAATTGCTTATTTCTCTGGATTAAAGCATTCATGGAAACATTTAGGATAATGTAAGTACACAAGTCAACAAAATATATAACACTGTTCTAGTGGTTTTTGGATATTTTAAACCAAAAATCTTACATATTGTGCCTTTAAATGTTTTGGGTGAGTTATTATATTTGGTGTGATATCCCATAGAATAGCTGGGACAATTACACTTAGAGTTTAGAGAATGTTAAGACTGTTTCAAAATGAGCCAAAGCAAATGAGAAAAACTGTAAATTGATTTAAGTCTGTATATGATCTCACATTCTCATCCATCGTGCACAAGGGCGGATCCTGGCACATGCAGCCTGTTTTCCCGCATGCAGGTCTAAGACACCCACTCCACTTTTCTTTTGCTCATTCGCAGCAATTTTATGGGATTGAGCTCACTCTCCGTTCCGCCTCCAACTTTCATTGGAAATGAATTGTGTCCTAGCAGGGGACTTCTTCCGAGCAGCACCTTGTGTTATACTTCACTCCCTTCCGCCCCACCCTCACTTATACTGCTGTCTGTATGCCCACTAAAAACTTTGCAAGTTGCAATTGTCTTTTCATCCCTATTATGAAGTGATCATCACTATATCCAAGTGAAACCGATTTTAAAACAAGGAAAAATGTAGGGCTTGGCTTAATTTTGTCGATCTAGAATTGATTGGATCATTGTTGTTTGCCTTTGCTGCAGTAATGTGAGTGACAGGTTGCTGGAGGGGAAAGGTTATTGTCTTGTCCTTGCGCCAGTGCACGTCATCTGAGAATAGAAGAGATGATGCTACAAGGGGAGTAGAAAGTTCACTTAATTAAAGATTATGAAGGCACATAAATTAAAAAAAAAAAGATTCCATAAAAATAAGAATAGTCGATGTTGATGTCATGGTGACTCAACAGAAAGCATTTACATTTTCATTTATTTTTAATTATGACTTACAAATGAAAAGTAATACAAAACAGAAGCTATTTACTACAATGCAGAATACAAGTAGTGTTACCTTGTCAATTTTCTTTAGTACAGTTGTACGACCCTAGAGCCTAAGTGCATTTATTTAAGGGCAAGATGTTTTTACAGAAGATTTTTTAAATGTAGGTTTCTTTATAAAGTGCAAAAAGCCAAGGCTTGTTTATTAGTCAAGTGTTCACAGATTCCGCAGCTCAAGTAAAGGTTGGGAGTTTTGCTCCACGGGATAATGAGTTTTAAAGTTTTTGACAGTGTCCTTGTACCATGCGATTTCACCACCAAACGTTAAGGATGCACAGTTTAAAGGGATGGATTGTATTATTTTAATTGAATGTTAAGTTAATAAAATTAGTAATGCAACCAAATTTTCATTATGCATTTGGCAAATGCTTCATTTATCCAAAGTGAATTGCTGCTGCCATGCTTCAATTGTTTTTAGATATATATATATATACAACAGGATGGATAGATAGATAGATAGATAGATATACACACAACAAGATAGATAGATAGATAGATAGATAGATAGATAGATAGATAGATAGATAGATAGATAGATAGATAGATAGATAGATATACACACAACAAGATAGATAGATAGATAGATAGATAGATGGATGGATGGATGGATGGATGGATGGATGGATGGATGGATGGATGGACATAATAGAGTTCAGTTTCATCACACCATTAGCAACACCCACAAGGCCACAAGGAGTGTTCAAGGTCACGGAGATTTTTGTCAGTAAGTCTAGGGATGCAGGCTCCTATTTACACTCATCAAATATGTACTTAACCTGGGTCAGCTGATCAAAGACTCTTGAGTCAAAGTCTACAGTTGATGCATGAGGGGTCCCCATGTATATAATGGCTATGTTATGATTTACAGCGTCTGTATTTAGCAGGGGATATTAATTACCAGGAGCAGAGTGACAGGAACAATGGGACGAGGAGTGGGACGTCTCTGCTCTGGCGTTCTTCAACATCTCCCCCTGCAGCAAGGCCGACAGCAGCTCACTGGGCTTTGCATTTGCCCTTCAGAAGCCCTCTCCCAGCCAGGAGCATCTGGAGGAAGAGAGAGAGAGAGAGGTGGGGGGGGGTATAGAGATGGAAACAAGAGATTAAGAGGATGATCCATGAAAGCAAAAAAACGGGAATGGAAGAATCCTGTTAAAAACAAAAACACCTTTTGAGGAACTGGAGCACCAAAACAAGAGAAACAACAAAGGAAAGAGTTAAAGAGGGAGCCCAAACAGTAAAAAAAGATTGAGTCATTGCTCACGAAAGCCTTTATGAGTCCCCGTGATCCATTTTGCCATAATTCACATAAGCAATGGCTCAGTGATCAGAGCATGTTCACAGAATCATCTCTCTTGAACCAGAACCTTTCCCAAGGGGAACGCAGCCTTCCTTACTCTCCCTCCAGCAGCCTGCAGCAAGCTAAGACAGCTCAGGACAACACCACACTGACAGAGGATGTAAACATGGTATTGAAACAAATGAAAAGCCAACAGCCAATCTGAAACATCCATAACCCCACATATTGATAAGTAACCTGCGAGGTTTGTTCTCGTTGATCCACGTAGTCTACATCTTATGACGTTTACAGAATGTCGAGGAAAGAAAATACGGACACTGTGCATCCAGCTTCGTGTGTATTTTCATCCCATCAGGACCTTGAAAGGAGCCAGTCACTGATTTAATCAGCAGCCTTTTTGTTGACTTTTTCTCAGAACAGGAATTATCGATTGGTGATGTCACCGCGATAAGCAAAAATGCCAGATAAATGGCGGTGAAAGACATGCAGTTCGCAGACACCTCACTTTCCACTCAATCAAATACAGTGTGTCGAGAAAGAAGCTTTGATGCAAGCTGTGAATGTCACTTTCATTCTCATTACAGAAATTTCCCAAAGGACATGAGTGGTGACAGTGGTTAATATACAATCAACAACAGCTAGTTAATAAACAATTAAAAGAATGACTTGAATAATTGAAACCTCCTCTGATAGTGTTACTGATTAGATTGTTAAATCTCTTCTTATAATGTCTCAATTATGAGAAACGCAACTATTGTTGCATGACTTAAATGAAATATATTCTCCCTTAAGTAATTGTCAGCGAACTAAACATAGAATCAAGCTTCATTTGATTTTGAATTAGTTTGCATTACAGATAATTGCACCTCCTGTTAATTTCCACAGCAAAACAGGTGATGTAATGAGGTTACTAAATAAACCGATGGCGGACAGAAATGAAGACAAAGTGAACAGACAGGGACATGTTTGAAACACTAAAGGGGTATGACATGAGGGCATTTTTGAGAGTCTTCACTGATCAGGAATCCAAGTTTGAAACACCAGGACGCAATGACATTTCTCCCACCATGAATTTAATTACTGGGGTTACTAAGGGCAATAGGAAAAAGGAAAAAGACAAGAAGGAAAGAAAGAAACTTGACACACGACAACTACAAAGTGGAGCACTACTGCCCTCTGTTGATTTGAAATATTAAACTGTCAGGACGTGAATTTTACTCTTTGAGTAGGGCATAAAACAAGTTGCAAACTACACTTTAATACAAGTTTTAAAAATGTTCTATTCCAGTAACGTGTATATAATATGTGTGTGTCTGTATATATATATATATATATATATATATATATATATATATATATATATTCCTTTTTTGTTTATTTTATGTGACATGAAATCTACGATTTTATAATGTAAATTGATTGATGTGATTGATTACTTAATCAAAATAGGTTTATTAAATGATTAAATAGCTTAGACAAAGAGATTTCACTGTGATTTGAAATAATGAAACAGTCTTGTGTAGCAGCATTGTAAGCTAAAAATGAACACAAGAACACAAATGGTTTTCGGTCTGCCTCAACCACAGGTGCGTGCACCCACACTTGCCCTATTGATTATTTACGGGAGATTGTTTTACCCATGTGTGCGTGTTGCTCAAATGGAGGGGGTCATCGAAGGTGTCGAGATTACTTATGCCAGTTCGTTTTCCTTTTCGGCGAATAACGAGGAGGGTTTGGGAGTAACTGAATACACGTAACTTTGTTTTGTATTTAAAATACAAAATACGAGTAACTTTTTCATTACAGTTCCATTTTAAATTGGTGGTAATCAAATTTCAGTTACATCCTAAAAGTATTTTAGATTACCAAAGTGATTACTTTGAATTTTAAGGTGATTTATTTCATTCAAACATTCATTTAATAAGCTACAGTTCTGCTTATATTCGTACCCCTTGCAGAACATGCAAAGTTTTAATAATTTTAACAAAGGGAGGGATTCTAGAAAATACTCCAGGTTCTGCACATTCTCTGGTTTTCCAGCATCTTCTGCATATTTGACACCTTTCCAACAATGACTATGATTTCAAGATTCATCTTTTCACACTAAAAACTGAGTGACTGCAGTTCAGCAGCTAATACTTCAATATTTCCCAAAAGATAAAATAAATACAATTTATCCTGTTCATGCAAATCAAAAAGTTTACACACCCCAGTAATTTTTTTTAAATGGTTGTCTACATTTCAAGAAATAGTGTAGAAAACTGGTTGTTAAAAATAATATGCAGAGGAAAACCAAACCGTTTGGTGGACCCTTTGTGTCCTTATTAGGATTCCAAAGTAGGGGAGCGTGGGGGCGGCTGCAACATGGGACAGTTGCAACCTAGATTATTCCTTCAATCAGGAATGAGCTAGAGTGTTGAAACTCATACTACACACGCTCAGTTAACCCTCTCTTCCTTTCTGGAAGAAAACAGCCACATGTCACCATCTAAAGTATTTAGATTAAGTCACAAAACTTGTGTAATCTAACTAAATACATTACAAATTAGGAGAGACCGGGGATGGTTGTGACACGGGTTTGTTCCAATTTCTCCAATCAGGAACAAGTTACAAATCACCTGATTCACACATTTGGCTTAATCCTTATTCCGCAAGTGAGAATGTTGCAAACACAGCAGATTTTAGAGCATAAAAACTCATTTTGATGTAAGAAAGTAACCTTTTTTTATTCATTTATTTTTGATATGGCAATTCCTGCTTTGTGGTTAAACTCATCATAGTTAAATTATGTTTATAGTGTGTCTGTGTGATATTTTTCATGTAAGTCAATATTTTGAGTTGAATGAAAAGCTTACAAAACTTTTTTTGTTATAATCTTTATTTCATAATGTTACATCTCTCACCCCAGGGTCTGTTACAGCTAACCCTGGCTATGAGGTGGATTGTAACATTTCACTCCCCGTGTTTGAATCTAAACCACACATTTTCTGTTTGTGCTGCAAAGATAACAACTATGTCATTTAATAGCTGATACTTGTAACTAGTTCTAATCACATTTTGAACGCACTGGCTTAAAAGAACTCCAAGATACAGACAGAAATGTCAAAAATGTTACAACCATCCCTGGTCTCCCCTACTTTTTAAATCATGTATTTTGTAATCTGTAGTGAAAAGTTTAAAAGTAACCTTCGCAACTCTGATAACGAGTCACAGTTCAGCGAAATAACAGCTGTTCTTGGTAAGAATTTATAACACATTTAACCATGGGTCTGACTTTTGAGTGTCTTCTGTTTGGTTTATTTGTTGAACTAATTAGCATTCAAAATAAACAACTTAGAGGCAGAATATTAATAAAGAAAAAAAGTTTTATGTGTTTGATACATTAGAGCTTGATTATTATTATTTTTCTTAATGGCCCAGGTGTTTGGTATATATATATATATATATATATATATATATATATATATATATATATATATATATATATATATATATATAATTTTTTTTTTTAAATATGAATATTTATATATATATATATATATATATATATATATATATATATATATATATATATATATATATATATATATATATATACTCATAAATATACAAATACACATAAATATAAATATACATATATTAAAAGTCTCTGAAGCATGTTCGCAATGTAAAGTTCACCAACGTTTGGGGAAAACAATTGGGGAGTTCCGCTACTTTCTCTTCTCTCTCTCTCTGCTAAAGTCTACATGGTGCATTACTGCCATCTGTCGGAACGTAGAGAAAACGGCATGATCATTTGAACCCATCTGCTAGAGGCATTATATCCATATCAAGTTTTAAAGAAACTATATAAATAAAACATAAATGAATAAACTCAGATTGGTTATATTTTTCGATTGCTAATACCTGAAATTTACACCAAAAGTAAAATAACCTACCCAGAATGTCCTTAACAACAACAACAACAAACAACAACAAAACGGCACAATGTGTTTTCTTGCTGGTCCAAGATGGTGGTGTATCAGTTTATTATTAGCCTGGTCTTATTTTTGAAACAAGCTTCCTTCTGCTGTTTGCAGCCACATCTTTATTTAAAAAGGACTCAATAATTTCCTAAAATTCTTCAGTTGATGTGGATGGTATGCAGACCTCTCTGGCAATCACATGACACAGAATGTGTTGTGAAAGCAAAGTTATTTGGAGTTATTGAATTATGGGTGCCACTGCTGAATTGTTTGCCTAGGGTCATGAATGTGCCACGCGCCTCTCGGTGTCCATATGCCATCATGACGCGTCGTGTTGAATTTTACTGATGATCATGCAGAGTAATAATTGACATTCAGACAATAACACTTTATAATAACTTTCAGTATTCCAACTTCTCAGTCAACATCTACACCACCTTTTTTTATTATTATTATTAATGAACAAAGATGCATCAAACATTGTTCACATTAATGCCGTTCTTTTGAAAATGTTATTCATCAAAGAATCCTGAAAAAGTAGATCACAGGTTTCACAAAAAATATTGAGAACTCTTTTCAGCATTCAGCAGAATTACTGTAAAATATTTAAAATAGCTTAAAACAGAAAAGTTATTTTAAATTGTAATAATATTTCACAATATTAGGCCTACTTTTTTTGCTCTATTTTTGATTAATTTTGAAATTACAGCCTTGGTTAGCAAAAAAAGACTTATTGACACCAAACTTTTGAATGACAAATATATAAAATATGTGAATTGGCCAGCAATATGGCAGAAGATGCTAATGCCTGATATGCAAACTTGTGAGCTTCCTTCACAAAAATTAATTTATTTTAATTAAGAGGTTTTTTAAACTAACAAACAAAACCACAGATAGAGAAAACATACATTTATGTAATCTGACTTTTGACTCAAAACCACTTTCAAACTTTCCATAAGTGTTACAGTAAAAAGTTTAAAAGCATAGGACATATGTTTTAATGTGCACTGTATTAACCCTACTTTACTGCACATATCTGAGGTTAATATTGACTGTACTGTATTGCTAACTTCCACTCCCAAAGTACATATTGTATTAACTGACTTCAGCTGAACAATGACATATATTTTTTTTAGATCTGCTGTCCAGCTGAAATGAACTCTGTTTGCATCAATGAATCATTTTCCAGTCACTAAAGCTGCTTCGAAACTGCCCCTATTGCATAAAGCGCTATATAAATAATGGTGACTTGAATTGACTTACCCCAGTGTTAGCTTTCGGTATTGCACTTTTTGTCACGTGGTCTCCTGTGGGGTTTTTTATTGTTTATGTTTGTGCATTAGGAAGACCATATTGTTAGAGACATGTGATGTACATTGTTAGTTGTGAGAGTTTTCATAAAGATTTACTAAAAACAGCACCGAGAAAAACGTTTTGGGTTCATATGCTAATGATAAATAGCCTTTAATATTTTTGAAGTGGCCTTTTCTTTAACATCAAGAATCTGATCAATGGAACAATAGTATTGAATTGTCACTGTAATTATTGATCGCATCGATCCATCATAATATAATGCGGATTTTAATGAGCCCTTAGGCTCAACAGAATATTACTTCCCTTCCTAAAATTAATGAGCCGCTAATTTGCTTAATTTGTGGGTAAACCCCTAAATTAGGCTCACAGTGACAAGTCAGTATCTAAACTAGCACGTCCGTACCTCGGGCTGAATTGGAATAATTACATGGGGCTGAGATCAAGGGCTGTGTTGAGATAGGCCGAGCGATTTTCACTGTTTCTCTGTGATATTGTCTATTGTGTGAAAAGTGGAAGCGTTCGATCTCTGCAGGTCTTTAATTAACTAGAGAAAACACAGGCTATGCACGCGCACCCCCTGTCAGACCCGGATCACTCACCCGCGCGTGACTGACCTCTGAAGAAAGGATCCATCGTTTCAGGCTGCTGGTGTTTATCGGCGAATTATTACTTTATTATTATTTCTTTACATAAACACAAGCCTATTTTCTCTAGTTTGCATAAACTTCTGGTTATTAATCTGTTTGTTTTCTATAAAACTGGCCCTGACTTAAAGTCAGTTCGCAACATAAAAGCTGTTTAAATAGGAAAAGTGGGACCGGTTACTTCATGTCTAGTCGGTCAGACTTCTTATGATACTACATTAAGAGGCTAAGATTATGCAACTGGTAGGCCTACTCGACCTAACGCTCACAAAGTCTCGCGCCTGAGGAAGTAAACATAATATAGCCTAATGTTCGAGCACTCTGACTAAATATACAACGCGTTTATTTATTACTAAAAGATGTAAATGTCAAAAATAAAACATAACATAGGATATTAGCCGACAATTGTCGAAGTGTGCGAGGATATTTTGGGTTGTCCAACGGTTCCAGCTACACGAGTTTGTTATTAATGACCAATTCGTTTGCGAGGTGGCTAATTCGTAAGAATTCGATTTGTCTAAACCCCAGTGACGGGTAGATTTAGGGGCGGGGTTAGATAAACAATTATTCAAATTCTTAAAATAATTAATTTTTTAGAAAATAATCATATTAGTTGCAAAACCAGACAGCTAGGCTACTTCATGGGCTATATTCTGTTTTTCATTAATCACTCATCACTTTTGACGCGTTTCTGCCAAAACCTGACTGTGCATCAATAGCCGTGACGCCTGGGTACTCATAAATTGACCTTTGATATGTTCCCAACACCTTCCGCGGTCCTCCACCGCCACCCCCGTCTCAAGGCCTATACAGCAGATGGGAAGTGTGTCCCTGTCTGCTCAGGGCTGCAGGCTGTTGCGCTGGCAGTAGGGTAGCGAGAATTAAATATTCATGTAAAAAATGAATGGAGAACCCCTGCACGGAGAGCGTGCCCATTTATTCAGCTCGCGCAAGCCTCATTAACCCGATGACTGGCTAGCAGGTCACGCTGATTTCCTTACCAACATTTAACATCTACCGCCTGTCTCCACACATACACCAACAGACAGGGCTGGGTAGGTTACTTTTAAAATGTATTTCACTACAGATTACAAAATACATGCTTTAAAAAGTAATTTGTAACGTATTTCGTTACATTACTCAAGTTTAGTAACTTAATCGAAATACTTTAGAATACTTTGGAATACTAATAATTGTGGAATAAACACAAAAAAGGTAATTGCAAGTTTTTATCTCACAATTCTGACTTTTTCCCTCAGAATTGTGTGATATAAAGTTGCAACTGTGAGTTATAAAAGTCAGAATTATGAGATATAAACTCGCAATATTGAGAAAAGTCAGAATTATGAGATATAAACTCGCAATATTGAGAAAAGTCAAAAATATGAGATATAAACTCACATACTAAATTCACAATTGCAAGAAAAAAGTCAGTATTGCAAGTTATGTCTCCCAATTCTGCCTTTATAACTTGCAATTGTGAGTTTAAATTTCACAATTCTGAGAAAAAGAAGTCAGAATTGTGAAATGCAAACTCACAGTTGTGAGGGGGAAAAAAACAAATTGTGAGAAAAAGTTGCAGTGACCAGTTAATTATAAAATGACTAACAAACAATTATCACAAAACATGAAAACAGGTGTGGATCATCCAGGTCATGACAGGACAGTTAATTTAAGTTTACTGTTGGGCAATTTTATTCTATTTTTTTTATAAATTGGCCAGTTCAGATAAAACAGGGTATAGTTTATCATGTTTGTTCTACTGTGCCTCTGTTTTGATGTTTTTTTTTTCCGCAAATGCAGAAATGTACAAATGTAAGTCTTCTGCCTTACAAATGCCAAAATACCATTACATTTACATGTTTTCATTTGGCAGACACTTCTATCGAAAACGACTTACAAGTGAGAAATACAACAATCTGCTACTGTCCCCAAAAAGAACGATATTAATTAAACTAAATTTAGCTTCAAAATTAAACAGCGTACATTTTAGGTTAAGCCTACTTCACAAAAAAAAATATCCTTTACTATGATTTTAAAGAAGTATCAGTAATTGGCGATGGTTTCCATACTATTTTGTAAGAATTGCGCGTGAGGCTCGAGAGGAGAGCTGGCTCCTGTAAATTAAAATGATGATGTTGTAGTGCTCAGTGATTAACACTGTCATGGATGAGGGGGAAAAGTGTGAAAGTTAAACGATCCCTGGACGCGTCGCAGCATATGGGAGACGTTAGTGTCGGCCTCTGACTGTGAGACGGGTGCCAGGGGACAACAGCTGACTGGGCTGAAGTTTGCTACTCTATTCAGTCCTCATGAAGAGCAGCCTCAGAGGGGCCACTCTCATCATGCTCGCTCGCTCTCTCTCTCTCTCTCTCTCTCTTCATCGGCTCCTTTCAGCTAAACAGTCTCGTGTTAAACAACGTTGACTTGGACTTTAAAGAAATTAAAAAAGGACAAGAAATAGGCATATCAGTGACTCCCTATAGCCCTGCTGTTCAAAACAGGCATGTCGTTCACACAATGTTGACATAGTATTTCAGAAAGGCGTCTATGGATAACTGAATTAATGGCATGCATTTATAATAACTTTTGTTAAACAATTTAGATGAAGAAATATGCTATAGATAATTAGGCTAATACAAATAGGGGTGAATGCAGGTTGATTGGGAGCCTTCAAATTCAATCCCTTTGAATTTACCATAAAAAAATAAAAACACACCATAATGAAATAAATAGACAGCCTACTTTTCAACGGCGTTTAAAAATGTTTCAGTAACCACAAAGCTAGATAACAAGTTGTCTAAACATCGCCTTCACTTGAGGTTGAGCGGTTTCCGTTCAAACGCACGACATAATACGAATCCTGTCACTGTTTATCACACATTATATATATATATATATATATATATATATATACATACACTCACACACACACACACACACACATACATATATATATATATATATATATATATATATATATATATATATATATATGTGCGTGTGTGTGTGTGTGTATGGATGTATTTATGTGTAAGCTAATTAAAAACAAAGCATTTGGTGTTTTGTTTAAAATAAGTTACTGTTTAAGTTATGTTTGATTCAGTTTGAATGACTGTTATCTGATTAAAATATTAAAAAAAGAAAAAAAATCAATAAAAACATAAAATTATTTTCTTTGATTCTATAGTACAACAACATGGTCGTTTCGTGTTGTTTCTCATTGAGCGTCTCCACCTATGATTTGTCCAAATATTGTTTTGCTTCATTGCTAAATGATTTACGAGACTGAAGACACTTATCAGTTTTCCTGGACTTCGCCGACGACAGGTGCGACTCACGACGTGCTTTCCACCTGCTCGTTTTATTGCTGAAAACTTTACAGTTTATTTGAGAAGAAATATGACGCTGCTATGCAAGTTTCTTGCTAGATTTTATTGGATACCAATTCCGTTGCTTATCTCGAATAAAGTGGATAAGGATGTTAGACCGAGTCCTCTGAGGTTTGAGATTTGAGTTCTTCTATTTATTTCTAACCTTTAAGAATCGATGCATAATAACTCAAAGCTGATTGTAGGCTGTGTGTGTTTATTATTTTCGTAAAAATATGTGATTATAAAAAACAACCCAGACAGCACAATGACTGCTGTAGATGTAAATAAAAGAATTAGTATTATATTATTTAAATCTACAGTAATTTATTTAAGTTTATAAAACAAATGTAATCTGTGTTGTAGTCATCTTTGGAAAAGATCTTCCATCACTCCAGGACGTGTGACGAAGAAGAAGAGAAAAACAACTCTTCATTCTGTGGAAGTTTGAGGAGCATTTTCTATTGGCTGTGAGCACTCAACAGGAGCATGAGGGGAGGAGGGAGGGAGGGGATGCCGCTATAAGGCCGACAAGGATCCTGTCTGAAGGTAAAGGGCCCACCCAAAACAGCAAGATTGAGTTCAGCATTCTCCACACTTGATTTTTATTTTTTATTTTTATAGCCTACATTATATCAGCAATGACAGCAAAAACCAAACTTTTGCACTGGTCAGATGGAAAATTTCGGGGACGGCCGGATGATTTTTCTCTCTCTGAACATCCGAGGTTGACCCGCAGTGACCCACGGGCCTGGATGACCTCCGCGACACCCGCGTACTCATCCGCAGGTGACCACTACGCTCACACGCCGGTGGATGCAGTCATGGACAAATACATGTCCGGAGCCAACAGTCCTTTGACAGCGGAACCTGATCTGGGAGGATCTAAAGCACATGGGGGGACCAAGCAAAATCTCACCGGACCTCAAAGACACAGACGCGTGGCTGCTAACGCGAGAGAAAGGCGGAGGATGCACGGACTGAACCGAGCGTTTGACAAACTGAGGAGCGTCATTCCTTCCTTGGAGAACGAAAAAAAACTGTCGAAATATGACACCCTTCAGATGGCGCAGATTTACATCACAGAACTGTCCGAGTTGTTGGAAGGTGTCGTGCAGTCGGACTGCAGAGGTCTGAGGGACGGATGCGGCGCATCTGGCAACCATAGTAACCTTGGTCAGAGGAGTTCAGCTCAGTGTCTGAGGACCAGCATCCCTTACGCGCTGGACGCAACTTCTAATTTTGTTCCGGAGAAAAATGATGTCACGTCAAACGCGAGTGATGGCGAATCGTCTCATTTCAGCGACATCGAAGAAGGTCAGACCGGTGGACGCTGATGGCTTTGCTGGATTGACTTTGAGACTGTGGCACTCTGCTTAATTTATTTGTCTGTGTTTTAGTAGACACTGAAAGAACCAAATAGATAGGCCCTGGTTAGTTCTTCTAGAAAATGCTTCATTATTTGATTGACACAATTTCTGAAAACTCACATAAAAGGGAAGGAAAAACAAAAAAAACCCTATACAAGCCCTTTAGTTGCACTTTAAGACAGATAATTGCCTACATTTGGATTTTTCCATTCCACATGTACAAAACCTTCATCAGTAATGACAAAAATGCTATTTATGTCTGTCTGTGATTTTTTATTAAGTCAAAAGTTTAATAAAGACTTTTTTTACATATTTTTTTGGGATTGCTTCGATTCATACATTGGTTATATACAACTGTCAATCTGAGTAAATGAAAAAACGTTTCGTGCAGTTAGCCTATTTAATTAAATAGCACAGGTTATTTTTATCCAGTATCACATTCCATCGATTGACCAGCACTGTAGCGTTTGAACCAAAATGATTCATTCAAATTCGCTCTTTCTTCAGGTCAAAACGACTCACACAACACACAAAAACAAACTTTGTCGCCACCTACAGGCAAAACTATATGTGCCAGTAGGTGGCGACAAATTGTCTTTTTGTGTGTTATGTGAGTCGTTTTAACCTGAAGGAAGAGCGAATTTGAATGAATGTTTTTGGGTTCAAACGCTATAGTACGGGTTAATAAATGGAATGTAAGGGTCTGTTGTGTGAGTCGTTTAAATGGTTCACTCAACAGATCGAACGACTGAAGCATTCATCGTTTTAAACGTTACACGTGTTTTGTCAACAAAGCAAATTCATGATTTTTCCTCCATTTTGGAACGTATGGACGTATGACTTTTGTTGAACTTTAAAAATCAACAATATCCTAAGCTTCAGTGCCCCCTTATTAGGCTACTTAATTTCAATTTAGTAAGCATTTACAAAGCTATAATTATTTCGATTTGTTCAATTGTTTTGAACTCGACTGCCTCACATGATGACTCAGTTCGTTCACGAATGAGTTAAATCAATGCCGCGAAGGGCGTGTCCGTTCAGTAGTAGTCAACCAATAAAAAGCTCCGTACTCCAATGCTTGTGGCTAGTGCAGTAGCCAGAGTTGAAACAAGAAATGGAAATGGTGTGCCTCCAGGAACAGGGTTGGGAAGCACTGCATTAAAAGCGCACACAAATATTGAAATGAGAACTATTTCACGCCGGCGACCAAATTGTTTTTGACTACTTTTGATACATTGGTTAAAATACACATTTTTAACAATATATCTTACAAATACTTTTCATATAAAATCGTTTACTTTTGTATTCATATCATACAGTTTTCTTTATAAGCCTATTTAATTATTATATATTCTGTACACTATTATTAAAAAAGTACAATGTTAAAACTTATCACACAGTATAATACATATCACATATTGATCAGGCTAGCAGTGACCTCAACTGAAACCTTAATCACTCATGGGCTCATCTATACTGTCTAACTGATCGCAACTTCCCCCATGTGACCTGGAAGGAAATGGGGGTGGCAATTTGGACAGCTCTTTAAACAGGAAGCCAGAGAGTTTCTGTTTGAAGTCAACAGGGATTTCGCTTGAAGTGATAAGAGGAGTTTGTTGGTCAGCGTTTGGCTGCTCTTGACCTTCATTGTCCTCAGTCTGTCTGTTCTTCTTAGAGGCAAAATTCACTTTGCTATACAGATCCTCAATATTCGGTTGATCCCTCTCGGCAGTAGTCTTAGCAGTCCAGTTAGTGTAGGGAGCCTCCTCATCGCTGCTCTTAGAAGGTTTTGGTGATGGTTCCCAGTCCTTCTCGTTCTTCATAATTACATGTGAATGCACAGTATTGTAAATTCCAAAGTGTTGTGGTAGACTGTGAGGTGTTGCAACGTTTGGGAGATTCATTTTTCCTCTTGGTTTTGGTTGTGGAAATATTACTGAATACAAAACATCATCTGGGCTACTCACAGGGCTTTTGACACAAGGAGGAGGATCTGGTAAGGAGATGTTTCTGCGTGGTAGAGCAGGACAGGGTCTTTGTTGATTTAACTTGGCCGGAGGATGCTTTTTAACATTAGGCCCGTCCCATGGTTTGGTTTTAGGCAACGGCGGCGGTGGTGGAGGGGCTTGTTGAGGAGGGCTGGATGATGCCTGCAGCTCATGGGCGTTCTGGTGTTTGAGAACACCTTCAATGACCTTATGTATTGGCCGTCCAAATTTGTGCATTGTAGGTGGGCAAGGTCTTTCCTGATTCTTGCTGACTGAAAAATGCTTATTGACTTTAGTTTTGGGTTTTGGTGAAGGTGGCGGGTTTGGAATGGCTTGTGGAAAGTGGGTGGATGGTGGCAGAAGCTCTTGGAGGTTCTGGTGTGCACCTTCATTGGCTTTGTATATTTGCTGTCCACGTTTGCATTGTAATGCTGGGCGCGGCCTGTCCTGTGGTTTGCTTTTAGGAGAGGGGGGCTGGGGTGCAAACTGTTGCGGAAGACCAGTAGCTTGTGCTAGCAGTTCTTGGACACTCTGGTGCATGATGGCCTCCTCAATGGCCCTGTGTATTTGCGACCCCTGCTTTGACAAGAAAATGAACTGACCCTCCCCAGTGTGACAGCGACGACCTGACTCGATCATAATTCCCCCCTGAAAAGACAGTTACATTCAAAAACTTATATTCACATATTAAAAAAAAAACTGAAACAAGAAAATAATTCAATATTTTCAATAATGACCAATTCATATAAATAAAAGTGACAGTAAAGACATTCATGTTACAAAAATGAATCCAGGAGCAGAAAAACAAACAGCAGTTGTTTTCAAAATTGATAATAATAGGAAATGTTTCTTAAGCAGCAAATCAACATATTAGAATGATTTCTGAAGGATCATGTGACACTGGAAACTGGAGTAATGATGCTGAAAATTCATATTTTCATTCATATTTTAAATTGTAAAAATTGTCCTAATATTTTTTTCTAAATTTTAAATATTTACTGTAAATATGATCAACTACATGCAACCTTGGTGAGCATAAGAGTTTTCAATCTTGGTTCATAGGGACCCACTGCTCTGCACATTTTTCTTAACATTTTTGCTTATATAATTTAATTGATATAAAACCACATACAGTGTGTGTATACACAGTTATATATACATATGGTAATACTTTATAATAAGGTTCATTAGTTAACATTAGTTATACTACATTAGTTAACATGAACTAATAATGAACTACACTTCTACAGCATTTATTAATCTGTTAATGTTAATTTCAACATTTACTAATACATATTAAATAATATTTAATTTAATATGTATTAGTAAACATATAGAAATTTTGTTAACATTAGTTAATGCTCTGTGAACTAACATGAACAAACAATGACCAACTGTATTTTCATTAACTAACATAAAGAAGATTAGTAAATACAGTAACAGATATATTGCTCATGGTTAGTTCATGTTAGTTAATCCATTAACCAATTTTTAACTAATGAACCTTATTGTAAAGTGTTACCATACATACTGTACATATATATATATATATATATATATATATATATATATATATACATATTACACACAGTTGATCTCGAAAATTATATACATATATATATAATACATATAAATCTACATCTATATATATATATATATATATATATATACATACCCCTTGCAGAATCTGCAAAAATATTAATCTTTTTAACAAAATAAGGATCATAAAAATGACAAAACATATTTTTTAGTACTGTCCTGAATAAGCCATTTCACATAACAGGTGTTTACATAGAGAGTACAAGACAAGACAAAAAAAAAAAAGACCAAAAAAATATAAACAAAATTGACCCAGTACATACCCTTGATTATTAATACTGTATGTCGTTACCTGGATGTCGTTACCAACAACTTGTGATGGTTGTTCATGAGTCCCTTGTTTGTCCTGAGCAGTTGAACTGACCATGTTATTTAGAAAAAAATCCTTCAGGTTCTGCAGATTCTTTGATTTTCCAGCATCTTCTTCATATTTGAACCCTGTCCAGCAGTGACTCTATGATTTTGCGGTCCATCTTTTCACACTGAGGACAACTGAGGGACTCTAACACAACTATTAAAAAAGGTTCAAACATTTGAGTCCTCATTGTGAAAAGATGGACCTCAAAATCATACAGTCACTGCTGGAAAGGGTTCAAAAATGCAGAAGATGCTGGAAAACCAAAGAACTTGCAGGACCTGGAGGATGTTTCTGATTAACATGGTTAGTTTAACCGCTCAGGACAAACAAGGGACTCATGAACATCCATCACAAAACAAACAACCAGTCGTGGATCATCCAGGTAGCGACATATTAAGAATCAACTTCATACTTTTGAACTAGGTCATTTTTTCTAAATTCAGCCATTTTTTTTGTCTTGTGGACTTTATGTAAACATCTGTTATATGAAATAGTTTAGGACATTACCACATAAAAAAAAAATTATTAACATTTTTGCAGATTCTGCAAGGGGTATGTAAACTTTCGAGCAACTGTATTTATAGTATAGGCAAATACTTAAGAGATGGATCATTATTTCAGTGATTATGATGTTTCTAGCATATTATATGTTTAGCAACAGTTCTTTTAACTCTAAAAGATGGAGCGTGTAGCTTGTTTCTTAAACAACCATGTAGGAAGACACATCATGGCCATTTTCCAGGATGACAATGTCAAGATTCATCAGGCTCAAATTGTGAAAGAATGGTTGGGAGGGAGCATGAAGAATCCTTTTCACACATGAATGAGTCCAGAGCTTAAATTCATTGAAAGTCTTTGGGTTGTGCTGGAGTAGACTTTACAGAGCGCTCGACTCTTGTATTGTCAGTACAAGATCTTGACCAAAAAGTGATATAAATGTTGTGATGTTATTTCCAACAAGAGGTGCATCAATTTTTGCTCAAGATCTTGTATTGACAATGTAAGAAGTGAACACTATGTAAAGTCTCCATCAGCACATCCCAAAGACGTACACTGAGGTTAAGGTCTGGACTCAGAGGTGCCAATTCATGTGTGAAAATTATGCTTCATGCTCTTTGAACCATTCTTTCACAATACTGGCATCGTCATCCTGGAATATGGCCATTTCTACATGGTTGTTTAAGAAGTTAAAAGCTAGACACTCCATCTTTTAGGGTTAAAACATGCTAAAAATATAATAATCACTGCAATAATAATCCGATTATAGATTCTCAAGTATTTGCCTATTAAAATCCAAACACTGACTTTTTTTTTGGCCAGGCAGTTCAGGTATCCATGCATGTATGTATGTATGTATGTATGTAAATATTTATATAAGCAAAAATGTTGAGTCAGAGGGTTACATATCTTTATTCCTCATGAAGCACCTTGACTTGGCCAAATCTCCGGAGGACCCTGTAGGGCCAGTTGTAGATGGCCTGTCCGGTCTTGAGGTCCAGGAGGCAAATAGCCTCTTTCTCAGAAGACAGCAGGTATGAGCCAGATATCCGGCACCTCTGAGACGCATCTGTGCTCTGCACTGTCACCTGGAACTGGCCTGTGGGGTGGAATTCACAAAAACCATCAAACTAAAGTCTCTCTAGACAAACCCTGTCAGGTCAGACCTCTGGAATTTAAAATGAAGACAGAACATATTTTACAGGAGTGGCCAAAAATTATGAAGTAGTGAAATTGATTACATGAATATTTGGTCTAAAAACAATCCTGACTCTTGAATAATGGGGAAAAAACTGCCTACCCAATTTTACCAAAACATTTTCACATTTCTTCAATCAATAATTATGAAAAAGTTTGAACAGACAAGCAGAAGGGTCTAGTATGACCCTGAAGGGGTTTATTGTGATAAAAAAAAACATCTAGTTAAGTATTATCCCAATTTTTACAGTATAAGTTTAATAATAAACATAGTAATATGTAGTAATATTATAGTAAAATACTTGAAAAATAAATAAATGTTGATCTGAATTGAGAAGACTAAGAGAATGTAGACTAACTAAAAGATTCCACAAAAAAAAGAGAAAAAGTCAATTAATAATCGGCCTAGTAAGTTGCTCACTGCAACAATATTGTATTTTTAAATTGTTACTTTATATTATTAATATTTTATATTACTTTTAATCATGCAATTAAAATGACTTTTTCCTGTTGTTCACTGATATATAATATTTTATATATATATATATATATATATATATATATATATATATATATATATATATATATATATATATATATATATATATATATATATATGTATATATATATGTATATATATATACATATACATACATACACACACACACACACACACACATACACACCTCTAAACTATATTTGACTGTTGCCTTTGGCACAATGACACTACTTTTCATGTATCTAGTTTCAGTCTGACCACTAAAAATGGATGACTTCAGTATTCATAAATATACACTAATACGTTCTAAGTTAAGGTAGAGTGACAAATACTGGTTAGCTACTATGTACTGAGGGCCCTTAGTTTCAAACACCATAAATACATTTATGCACACATAGATCTATAGTTCCTTCCATCTGTGTGCCTCAAAAACATTTTTCAGACGACCTTTTTTTTTAGTTCAATTGGAATTTCCAGAGCTACTTTGTGTTCAGAAGCATTAGCGTTATCTGTGTTGAAAGTCAGTTTGAGGCTGACCAACAGTTTCTCACAGACTAAACTTGTCATCATTCACTATAGAAAAAAAAGGAACTATTTAAATAGCATCTGTAACTTAACATACCTCTGGGTATATACTAAGAATATGAACAACTAGGTATCCACTGTGTAATATTTATTTATGAGAAAAAGAAGAGTAAATAAAAATGTACAAGTTAATAAAACAAGACCATGTAACAGCTTTCTCACCAGACTACTTCTGAATTAGACTAAAATATGTGAAGATGCTGAAACGAACAGCAAGACATGATGCAACACCAAAGACGGCCATCTGCATGAGTACACAAAACCAACAATGAAATAAAATAAAACATCTTAGACTGACCACAAACTGGAACCTGAACACTTTTAGACTTAATGTTCAAAGATAAGGAAACAAAACAATATTTAAACACTTTTCAAAACATATTCATTTATCTACTGCAATTATGTCTTTGAACTTTCTTCATTTGGGGATTTTTCTCGGCAAATATATTAATCTATGCCATTATTTGAGATTTGATAGTTAGATTAATTAATCATCATATCATTTACTTCAATTATTTTTTTAAATTGCTCGACAACCATAATGATTGTTTCTGTTCATTAAATACTGTGTGAAAGTGACTATTTCTGTGTTCTTTTCTTAATAATTTGGACCTACATAGATAAAGAAACACTGACCGCAATAAAAGCACTGAGTAACGAAAACAGAAGTACATCTGCATCATTAAGACGCACTCTTGCTCAACTGCAACAAACAGTTGGTAACACCTAGTTTAACAGTAGATAATCATTATCACGGCTTGTTTGAAGCGAAGAGGATTTTCAGACCCCAGTCTCACCTGCTCCCCAGGTGGAGTACAGTTGATTTTCAGCCAGTGGCAAGTATTTATCTTTCTGGACTTTCCTGGTATCTTCGGTTCCTTTGGTCTTCTAAAAGAATATAAGGCAGTTGATTACAATGTACATTTGTAATTCCTCTTTTTTATGCTATCATTCTTTGAAAAAAGACTTATGCAATCATGAATTCAAAGGTGTGGTTCTCAACACTTCCTCTGTGGCAGGCAAGCGGTTGTGGGAAGCTGTAGCTCAAAAACTGAAGTTTGTCATAGATGTGTTGACTTTAGTCACTTTAGTAGAGGGAAAATGTTCTTCCATCTAATTATGACTTGCTTTACGAGGGCTAAATCCTGAAAGGAGACTGGACCCAACAATGAAACAATTTAACCAAAAGATATACAATTAGACCAAGGCAAGGGTCTATCACAAAAATACTTTAATTTAACAAGTTGAAAACAGTGCAAAAAGGTGAAGTGTCTTAAAGCCAGACGTTTCAGCTGTGCTTTCTTCAGTGCTCATTGATCAATGATCATGAGCTGAAACGTCTGCTCTTTGGTCTGTTTTTAAGACACTTTTCTGCACTTTTTTCACCTTGTAGATGTTAATTTAAAGTCATTTTTATGATAGACCCTTGCCTTGGTCTTTCAGTGTGTGGACAATTTTGGTTTTCTGGTTGAACAAACTTTTCTTGATTTACGCTCCAGAGAACGGACTGGTTATCTTTTGGAGCACATACAATACCATTTTTGATGCAACAATTGATCAATTTATCAATAAAATATATTATTTCCTTATCCCCAGTAGAGCATTGTGCTAGTTTGATTGCCAGGGAATGCATTAACTAATGGAATGTATAGCCTAGCCTACCTTGAATCCAATGTAAGTCGCATTCAATAAAAGCAACAGCCAAATATGTAAAGGAAATGCAACTGCTAAAGTTAAGGTTTGTTTGACAGGAATGTTTGAATAAATTGTACCTTGCAAAATCAGCATACCTGAAATGCTAGCTGACACAGAACAGAGATCCAGTCCTCCCGAGTGGGAGCAGCGATGGTGTAGGTGCATGAGGTGGTGTTTAAAAAGAAGGCAGAGCAATCCGTGGGACAGCTCTCTCCTGGGGCAGGGGTGATGCTCAGACAGTCGGTCAGGCGGATGACCCGTTTGTCCGTCTTCCTGAGCCCCGCAGGCCTCGTGATGGCGAACCCCTTCAGTCCCCCTCCATCACGCAGGTCGTACAGCTCGATTCGACCAATCCCTGCAGGGCTGGGCTCAAACAGAATCAGCCAGGATTTCCGCCATATCTTCTGCAGGAACAAGGGGAATGTTATAATTGATGCAAATACAGAGTGGGGCAAATGAATTATTTTGTTGCATAACTCATCAAACTGTCTGGTTCAGTGCTCCTCCACTGGGACTGGTTAGTATCTGGGAGAACATGCCAGAGGCGGTAGCAGAAGTTCTGAAAAGTTCCTTCATTTTATCTCCTATGCATGATTCATATCCGTTAAATGCTACCATGAAGATGGAAGCACCTCAGGTGGTTAACCAGCTGCCGTTTCCCTTCTATATTAATAATGTACAGTTGAAAATTTCTGACCACCTATAATTCCCAAGGCTGGTTGTAAATAATTAAACAGATGCTTTAATGCTGTTATAACTGTGATTAGCAATGATTTTCCGACCCTTTTCCTGGAAAAAAGAATATTATTTCCTACCTAATAAATTGCAATTACATTAAAGGAGTAGTTCACTTGAAAATGAAAATTCTGTCATCCTCATTCACTCTCGTGTCACTCTAAACCTGAACGACTTTTTCTTCCCCGGAACACAAAAGATCATATTTTGAAGAACTTTGGTAACCAAACAACATTGCATTCCATTCAATTACACTGTATAAAGAAAGAAAGAAAGAAAAAATTCCACAGGAGAACAAAAGCTATGCCGGTTTGGAATGACATGAGGGCAAGAGTAAATGATGATTTAAAAATGATTTTCATCACTTGCTGAACTTTAATATCCCTTTAAATCTGTTTGGATTTAAGGTCCTAAATACATATTTATGCATTTGCCTGACATTTTTAATCACAATGATCACATTTTTATCAGTATGTGTGTCCCTTGCAAATTTAACCCATAAGGTCGGCCTGGCTACCTTCAAAATATATTATTAATGTAAGCAATATAAAATGCATAAAAGCTAGTGAATCAAAAATAATAGTAGTACTAGAAATAGAATTAAAATAATCATCAATAAAATTAAAGCCACATTATTTCCACCTTGATCATTTTGATAATTTTCAATGAACCTTACCTTCCCAAACTTGACACCCTGCAAAAAGAGCGGACCCTCTTTAAAGATTACATCCATTGTGCTTGTTTGTCTCAAAGTGCTCCGGTTCCTGTATTTTCTTCAGAAAGTAACCAAACAAAGTGAGAGAGAGAGTGAGTGAGTGCGTGAGATGACAAATTTGATAGTAATCAAGCTTCTGTCATGGTGGGGGCCACGTCATTCGCCACCAAGAGGCCTAAAAATGGTCCACACTGGTTTCCTACAAACGCTGAGAACTTAACATAGATGTGCTACTTTATTAACAATCAACCAAGCTTGGTCATAAACAGGACATTGCAAAGAGATGTAATCAGATACTCAAAGTAATCTCAAAGAAGAATTTTATTGCAGTTTGCATTATAAAACAAAGAGGGTGCATGAATTACATTCACATATTTACACTGGATGTGTAGCACATAAACAATTTACTGTCAAAAACTTGCCTGACTGGATTTCAAATAAATACTGTAACACTTTAGCTGTTACATAATTACATGAACATCAATATAGAGTAAAACCTGATGAAAACTCTAGGGAACCAATTAACTTTAATATATTTATTACTTATATTTATGACTGCAACAAAAGGTTCAGTGAAATGAATTAAAAAAAAAAAAAAAATACACTTCAATGAATAATACATTTTATACAAAATAACATAAAACATGACAAAGCTTCAATGAAAGATGAGACAGCAAAGGAGTACACAGCATTAAAAATCCATAGAGCTGTTGGCCAGGTAGTCTTTGCGGCCGATATTGGTGACTTGTTTTGTCTGCATAGCCTCCAACTTGGGACAATCTGTGATCCTGTGGCCCAAACCACCACAAAATGTACAGCCTCTCTCTCCTAGGAGTAGAAAAGCAGAAGTTAAAAAATGCCTTTATCTTGTACTTGAGCACCGCACAGCCTCTTTGCACAAACAAGCAAATGTTGCAACAATGTGCTTTACTGGCGATGTAAACTTGTTTCAACAATAAGTATGTAATTTTTACCTCCGATATCCAGCATCGTCTCGTCTCCCGTTTGGAGGACCTGCAGTACAGGAGGAACCTTCTGTTTGGCTTCTATTAGCAGAGCTTTCAGATCCATCAACACAGACTCATCTATGGAGGAAAACGAAACAAAACAAAACAAAAAAACAACTTTAGTTTAGATGCTCATCTATTGCTTTGAAATAAATTGAAATAAATTACTCATTGTTTGTGGTAATTTTATCTTGGATGATAGAATGACAATAACAATATATATATATATATATATATATATATATATATATATATATATATATATATATATATATATATATATATATATATATATATATATATATATATATATATAATTATATTTATAAAAACTTACCACATCCTTTGTTGATAAATGTTGTGGCTATTCCAGTCTTTCCGGATCGACCTGTTCTGCCTATTCTGTGGACTGTTGAATAAACATGTTACATACATTTTGAACAAAACAAACAAACAAACAAACAAAAAAACAAGAAAGAAAAATGACATCTTTGGAACCAACTTCACTTTTCTGAACCATTTTTACAAGACAGTTAATCAGCTACTCAAAGGTTGTTTTTAATTGTATGAACTTTTATCAAATATGAAAGGGGTGGTTTTTTACTACCATTATTTAAAATAAATATTTTTAAATACTTTTTGAACTGTATGAACCATTTTAAATAATTTGTTCAAAAGTTTATGGTTGGTAAGAATTTTAATTTATCTTTTGTCTTATGCTCAATAAGGCTTATCAAAAATACTGTAAAGACAGCTGAAATATTACAATATAAAATAACTGGTTTTCTGTATTATACATATATATACACATGTATATATACACACACACATACATATATATACACTCATATACATACATATATATATATATATATATATAAATTAACACAAAAGTTCACAGTTGTGCCGCTTCACTTTTTTGATTAATAGAAAGATAAAGAGCGATGTGTGTAATAGAAACCTTTTGAAGCATTATAAATGTCTTTGCATGTCACTTTTGATATTTTTTCATAAAAATCAAGTTTAAAAACAAAATCAAAACTTTTAAAAACAATCATCTGAACACGTACCATAGTTCTCAATCTCCTCTGGCATGTCATAATTGACAACATGCTGGATAGCTGGGAAATCCAGACCCTTCGAAGCAACATCAGTAGCCACTAAGACGTCTTTCTTTCCCTCTTTGAATGCCTCAATGGCTTTCGTTCTCTCTTCTTGGTCTATAAAGCACAAATGGAGTTTATTGAGGAGTGTGTGTGTACGAACTGTTTAACATAACAGACTACTAGATATTTTAGGAAATGTGAACAGCAGTGGTTAGTGCGTATGATTAGCGTCAATTGATGCCACAGAAACTGCAGAATTCACTTTGAGGTCAAGCGAGATCAGAAGTTCTGACATAGTTTGAACACTAGTTTAGCACGCTTGTTCATCACAGCAGCCACACCGCAGCAGAAACTGACATCCGGCGGAGAGCGTCTGTAGCTGCAGGAGCCAGCATGCAAACAGCTGATTGATGGTGTGTGCTTTACAAGCAGATTGAGATGGATGATGTGGTACCTTTTCCTCCGTGAATAGCCACCGCCTCCACACCTTTCAGCAGAAGATACTCGTGTATGGCATCTACATCCGCTTTCTTCTCCGCAAATATTAATACCTAAGATACAATGAAAGAAGAATGACCTTTAGAAGAGATATTGTAGGGTTCTTAAATGTGGTTTAACAAGAACAGGAGGTTATGTACCGGAGGTGGGGTCTTCTGAAGACACTCCAGGAGATAAACCATTTTGGCCTCCTCTTTGACATATTCCACTTCCTGAAACACACAAATTAAAGTGAGGATGTATGCAAGAAAAACATTCTGCTCTGATTTATTAGCATAGGCTACTGTTCAAAAGTTTAGGGTTGGTAAGATTCTTTTAATGTTTCGAAAATGCCTTTTATGCTCACCCAAGCAATAGTAATAATAACGTTAAATATCACTATAATTCAAGATATCTGTTCTCCATTTAAATAGATTTTAAAACGTAATTTATCCATGTGATGCAAAGCCAAACATTTCGTATTATTATCAAAAAGAGTTGCTTGTTATTTTTGAGTAAACCGTAATTCTTTTTTCAGGATATTTGAGGATTAGAAAGTTCAAAGAAACAGACATTTATTTGAAATAAAAATCTTTTGTAACATCTTTAATGTCTGTCACATTATCAATTTAATGCATTTTTGCTGAATAAAAGAATTAATTTCTTCCCAAAAACCCTTTTGAATAGTAGTTTATGATTCAACTGAGTCATAATTTACTCACCCTCTTGCCATTCCAAATATGTATTCTGTATTCTTCCTTCTGCAGAACATGAAGATATTTTGAAGAATGCTGGTAACCAAACAGCTTCAGTTCCCATTGACTTCCATTAAAACGACGATAAATGGGAATTGAAACTGCTTGGTTACCAACATTCTTGAAAATATCTTCTTTAATGCTCCACAAAAGAAAGAAAATCATACAGGTTTGGAATGACATGAGGCCGAGTAAATAATGATAGAATTTAAATTTTTGGGGTGGAGTATTCCTCTAACAATTCAACTTGGCAAAGCTCACAAAACAATTAAAAGGATCGAATGGAAAATGAGGAAAAAAATAATGCTGGGCCTTATATGAATCTTAATGTCTTACCTGGATGACGTCCAAGCTTGCAGCTCCAGCTCTGCCCACATTAATGGTGATGGGTTTCACTAAAGCACTTTTGGCAAAGTTCTGGATCTTCTTGGGCATAGTGGCACTAAAGAGCAGCGTTTGTCTCTGACCCTAAAGCAGACCATAATATTACCCTTCATTACACTTTGATAAAATGTTAAAACCACTACATATTCAGGAAAACATTGAAAAGGGGAGTGATATTTCACTTGATTTACTTACTAAATATTCTATAATTGGGTTGCCCAATCATGAGATGTACAGAAATGTACCTTGAAGTAAGAAAAAATGGTCCTAATGTCCTCCTCAAAACCCATGTCAATCATCCTGTCAGCCTCGTCCAGGGCCAGATAGCGGCAGATATCCAGACTCACCATCTTCTTGTTCAGCAGGTCCATCAGTCTGCCAGGAGTGGCCACCATCATGTGCACCCCACTACCATCACAACATCATTCATTAGATTATTTTTAAGGGATTTCCAACACAATCACCATCCAATAAACACCCAATATGACGCCTTGGTTTGTTTTATGACCTTTTCCTTTTTAAATGTCATGAGATGTAAATTTGAAAGGTTAGTTCACCCAAAAATGAAAATTCTCTCATTATTTACTCACCCTCATGTTGTATCAAACTTGTAAGACTTTCGATCATCTTCGAAACACAAAAGAAGATCTTTATGATGAAATCTGAGAGCTTTCTGTCCCTCCATAGACAGCTACACAACCATCACTTTGACGCTTCATAAAGTTCACAAAGAAATCGGAAAACTAATCCATATGATTTGAACGGTTTAGTCAAACTTTTCTGAAGACACTCGATCGCTTTATATGATTAACAGATTTAGTTTAGGCTATTATTTACATATCAAACATTAATTCAGCGAACATAATCAGAAGCTCAACTGAACCTGCTTAAAAACAAACCTCTTGCGGAAGCTCAAAAGTGCTGCGTAACACGAGAATGAACCTCATTGGTTCTCGCATGTCAAGCAAACATGCTTAAGCTTCCGTTCACCCCAACTGATGTGTGAGTTTATGAATGTTTATATGTAAATAAAAGCCTAAATTCAATCTATTCATAAAAAGCGATCATGTCTCTTCAGAAAATTTGGACTAAACTGCTCAGTTCACAAGGATTCGTTTTACGATCACTTTTTTACGATTTTTTTTTTTTAAACATCATAGTGGTTGTTGCGTAGCCATCTATGGTGGGACAGAATGCTGTCAGATTTCATCATAGTAATTAATGACAGAATTTTCATTTTTTGGATGAACTAACCCTTTAAATAAAGTGACTTACTGTTTTACCACCTCCATCTGTTCTTTGACAGACATGCCCCCAATACACAGAGCACAGCGCAACTGAGGAGCCCCTTCATCCTCTAGGAGTTTACAGTAGTATTCGATGATACTATGTGTCTGTCTCGCCAGCTCCCTCTACAGACAAAGAGAAAGAAACACAACATAAATTACCATACTGTTGCCGCCTGACTATTGACTGCTTCTCGTTTCTAGTAGATGACACAGAATGTGTGAGAGACGGCTTACAGAAGGGCAAATGATGAGCCCGTAGGGTCCCTCTCTCTTACAGAAGGGCAGCCGTTTCTCCTGCTCCAGACAAAACATAATGATGGGCAGCGTGAAAACCAGGGTTTTCCCTGAGCCGGTGAAGGCAATGCCAATCATGTCCCTGCCAGAAAGACTAAACAAACAAAAGCATTTCAATATTAAGTTAAGTTTATAAAACCATTTTTAAATTTCTTAAATTGTTTAATTGTTTATATATATATATATATATATATATATATATTTGCAATCAAAATTGTTCAACCCCCTTTTGTTCAACCCCCCATTTATGAAAACAATTCAACAAAGGCATCAGTAAGCTATTATACAGTTTAAAGTCAAATTTTGTTCAGAATCTTTTATTCTTTATAACCTCCAATAAATGCTGTAAGTGCTTTGACCATTCTTTACAATCTTTGACCATTCCTCGTTTGAAAAAGCTGATAATCTTTTGTTACCACCGCTTTCCTCAAATTCCACCAAATATTTTCAACGAGATTTAAATCTGATGACTGTACAGGCCACTCAAAGCTTAAGTAGATTTTGATGTCCAATGATTCGCTTTCTGCACCAAAGGCATTACCATCTTTGCCAAAATGGCTTGATACTTCAAAGAATTCATGATGTCCTTCATACAGTCAAAGCACCCCCATAACAAGACTGGACCACCTCCATGTTTGACCATAGAGCGTTCTTCTGCTTATCTTTGCCTTTTCTGCAGAAAACCCACTGCAGATCCACGGGTCCAAAATGTTCCAGTTTGAACACATCACTTCATTAAGCATTTTTTCAGAACTCCAAATCAATTTTAACATATTCAAATCAGCTTTTTATGCTCTTCTTGGTCAATAGTGGCATTCGGCAAGATATCCCAGCCATGCTTGTCTAGTGTTCTTATACTCTGCATTGAAATGTTTTTTCCCTCCTTTCATCAGGTCATCTTGCAAGTCTTTGACAGTGAATGGAGGGGTTTTCTCAGTTGCTCTGATCAAACATTTTAATCCCCTTAATGATATTGTGCTTTTTCTTCAATACCCTCAAAAGTTTTCTGATCCAACAAATTTTAAACTTATGAACAATACTGCCAGCTGTGTCTCTATGAACTTTTAGTGTTTTGGAAATCTTCTTGCAGTCATAGATTTTCTAATGTAATAAAACAATTTGTTCTCTATAGCTTTTGTGAGAGCTGTTTTGACTTTGCCATATTTGCTACTCAAATTTAGCACATGCATGGACTAAAATGTATGTATGTGTAACAGAACAAGCTAATTTTGTTGCAAAAGAATTTCCAAATGCTTAATTGTGTTTTAACAGAATTTTGTACCATACCATACAAATATTTACATTTACATTTTTCATCATTTAGCAGACGCTTTTATGCAAAGCGACTTACAAGGGGAGCAATTAGGGGTTAGGTGCCTTGCTCAAGGGCACTTTAGTTGTGGTATCGAAGGTGGAGAGAGTGCTGTTCATTCACAGTCCCCACTTTCAATTCCTGCCGGCGTGGGAATCGAACCGGCAACCTTCAGATTACAAGCCCGACTCCCTCACCACTAGGCCACGACTACCCCTGTGACTGTAAATATGTGACTTAAAAACAGCCGTATTACAAAAAAATGCTATAACTAAAACATAAAAAAAAATAACATTATATATTTACATTATATATTGATATTATATATTGCCACTAAACAGTTATATATATATATATATATATATATATATATAGCTCTGGAAAAAATTAAGAGACCACTGCATATTTTTTGTTATTTTGATGAGTTGTTGCTTTTGGCAAATAAATGCTCTAAATTACAATATTTTTATTTGGAATTTGGGAAAAATGTCAGTAGTTTATAGAATAAAACAAAAATGTTAATTTTACCCAAACACATACCCATAAATAGTAAACCCAGAGAAACTGATAATTTTGCAGTGGTCTCTTAATTTTTTCCAGAGCTGTATATATATAAAATAAGCAAAATGTTTTATATTATTTGTACTTTTAAAAGGAGCAAAAAGCTAAAACCATCTAAAGCCCCCTGACACTGTATGATAATGACTGAATATTGCCCCAAGAAAAACAGCCCCACATGCGACTCACATGGTTGGTATTCCCTGAATCTGAATGGGTGTTGGGTGAACAATTCCTTTCTTCTTCAGTCCTTTCAGGATGGCTGCAAAGACCATTAAAGTTAAGAGTGGGCCATTAGTGTGAAGCTGTGAGTGAGGTGCTGCATGTAAAATAGGCGAGATGGATCTTACCCTGAGGAAGCTTCATCTCTCTGAAGCTCTTAATGGGTGGTGGAATGCCTTCACCTTCAACAAGAATATGGTACTTCTTCCGTACACGTTCATGCCGTGCTGGCGGCATGCCGAGAATATAACGTGGCGCATTCCAGCTGAAGAGAATATCATATGTTATTTTGTGTTGTCTTTACTGCAAAAAACACATATGATTTGACAAATGAATGGAGAGTGAAAAGCAGCTCACCTTGTTTTTATTGGGTCTTCGTATGTGATACCTTTGGCCATTTCCTTTACAGACATTAAAGCTGTTAAAGATATTGAAAGAGGCAGGTTTATGATGATAAATACTTCTTACCAATAAATTTAAGAACCTGGTAAATGATTCTGTTTTAGCTTACCTCTGCCTTCAGCCACGCTTTCCAGAATCTTTTCTTCCTCTTTCAACTGTTTCTCCTTGGCAGACTCCTTTCGAGCTAGATTAATTAATGTAAAAAAAAAAAACGTATAAATAATTATGAGAAAACTTCCAGACCACTCAAGAAAATTCATATTTTTTTGCGCTTTTCAAACTATACTATCAGTATAATGTAAGTGAAAACATTTTATTGAAAACTAAAGGTGTCCAAGAAATAGTGCAGAATCTTACATATTTATACATTTACATCATAAAATAAATCAAAATACTCAATCTTTTTTATTTCCAGGTTTAAATAACATTTTGAATCCTTGAATTTCAGATAATGGTTAAACAAGCTAAAAATTGTGATAAAAACATTTTCAAAGGTAACTCAACTAAAAACTCAATTTAAAACCTAAATACCTCAACTGAAAGTTTGAAATGACTGATGCACCAAAGACAAAGTTGTCTCCTGTTTATATGAATATATTTATAGAGAGAGAGAGAACTCTCACACTGTATTTATCCATTCACAGGGTTCCAGACTGCGACCTTTTTTTGAGAATGTACGATATACATTTTTATAATGAATGAGTACATCATGAATTCATTTTCCAAACCATGTTTTTGTCTTATCCTGAATCACTACAGTGCGCCTATAATAAGTGTTTATATTCGGACTGTTTCAGACCGGGCTCGGTTCGGCTCGGCTGCGGAGTATCACAGTACCTGCGTGACTCGTCATAGACAAACAGAGAGAAGTAGCTCCGGCTACAATGTTCTTCCGCAGGACACATGCAGTTCTATTTTATTAACCGCTCGAGAGAGCGAACTTATACGCGCATTGCACAATGATAATGAAACGCGCCAATAAGGAATTCAGGAATTAAGCCATATAAAAATAAAAAGGTTAATAGCTGAATAATAATAAAAAAAAAACAAAGTTTGGAGTTCAAGGATGCTGGTGGAAAGGACGAGACCGAGAGAGAATGTTTGGCCTGCGCTAATGTCAAACAGTGTTGTCAAGGTAATGTATACAACCACGTCTCTGTCGCGAAAATTCAAACGCAGCATCATCGCTTACGTTGCGTAACCACCGGAGTGTTGAAAATGCTCGCGCTCCGCACCAGTGGTCGTGCGCAGGTAGTCTGTCAGCGACTCAAAAACTGACTAGGCAAAATAGACTCAAATGTGAATGGACCGAAAATCTTTGGTTTATTTTGTCTGACCAACCACTGTGCGATAGGTCTGTGTGAAATGAATTCAAACTTCAGTTCAGCTTCACTGGAAACGCAATCTATATATATATAAATATGAATTTAAATATAAATTGTACATATATACCAGATTTATATCGGCCATCAGCCACTGTGATTTAATATATTTAAGATTAAGATGACTATTCATCAAGCATGCATTGATCAAAATTGTTGTAACAAAAAAAAAAAAAAATGTGCGACCAAATCATGTGCTGGTGCGACCAACTGAGAAAATTGGTAGCACCAGTGCAGCCAGTGGAAAAATTAGTGTGGAGCCCTGATTCATTTAGATGCATTTTATCTACTATACTTTATTTACTTTGCTACATGTGACATGATTATGTTTTTTTCTTCAAGTTATTTTTATTTTATTTTTTTTAAGTTATTTTTTTTCTTTATGTTATTGCTTTGGCAACGTGATAGACAGTCATGCTAATAAAGCTCATTTGAAATTGAGAGACAGACCGACAGATATAGATAGATGTTAATATTATATGGAAAGGGGGCTTTCAAATATTGTGTTTGACAGTCAAAAAGAACCACAGCATTAGACTGTAAATAAGTAATGAAGCACAGGGGAGGGCGTAAAGACCTTCAGCTTTCTCCTTGAGGTGTTGGTGCTGGTCCAGTAGACTGACATTGGATCGGGGGCCCAGACCCTCATCCTCATCTTTCTGCTCTCCACCACTGTCTTTCTGTTCCTCTTCCGTTTGCCCTTTCCCACGCAGACGCATCACCTTCTGGAGCTGAGGGTCACAGCAAAAGAATGAGACAGAGTTCCTCAAGCAAATGACAATGACAGTGAACCACAGAGCTGCCACAGGAAATAAAAACATTTCTCATGACAGTCAAAGAGCACGCTGTGGTAGAGATTGCTTACCGTCTGCTGTTTTCTAATCTTAACAGGGACATACGGCACATAGTCGTCATCCTCTGAGCCCTCAGATCCAGACTTCTCAGAGTAGTTTCTCTGACAATTACATATGTCACACAGCATTACATATAATACAAACTGCATACATGACAGTCATAGAGCATCACATAACGTTATAAAGCTGCATACATGACAGTCATAGAACATCACATAACGTTATAAAGCAGTTCAGGAGCACACATTCCCTTTGTATAAGCAACGTTACTTATGTGCACTGAAGCAGGGTAAACTTAGCTCGGCAACTGCTGAAATGTCATTTTATAACAGATAAGTATAGCAACCAGTAGGGAATTAAACACGTTTAACACTGTGAATGTGGCTGAATGTTTCTCGAATCTGTTTACTTTATTAAGACGCATTTATTTACATAATAGTACTCACCTTTTTGGGTCCGTTTTCTGTTTCCATGGTGCTCGACGTTATTGGCTTTAAGATTACAATTTAGCGATGATTTTTAGTATAAAAATCTTACATTCCATCAAGCAATTGTTTATACTCGCTAGCATGCAACGCTTCTACTGCGCAGCAGAAATGTGACGTACAGGTTACGTACACTACGGTGGCCCAAATGGGACTAATCGAAACGAAAGTCTCTCAGATAAGATCGTCCATATTTTCCGCCATAATGTTGGCCCACACCTGTATGACTTTAGTTCTTCTGTGGAACACACAAGGAAATGGAAGGCAGAATGACTGTCTCGGTCACCATTAGTCATTCCCATCCCGAATATTACTCCTAAAATCTTACGGTTACACGGTTTTAAAAGAAAGACTGAGCATATATATATATATTTATATATGTGGCAGACGACACCTAGGGAAAAGGGGGTGTGGTTGCCTACATATAAAGATCAGCGGTAGGAACGAGAAGAGTAAGTGCGTTCGTTTCTGGCCGGCAGAAATACATTGGTACTCTTGTTGTTTGGGATGCAAGAGGTTTATGTGGATGCGCTGGGATCACGGAGATAGGTATGAGCTTAATTTGAAACTCTCAAAATGTTTTAATGTGTTTGTTTTAGATAAAATAATAAAGATGTTTAATGTATGCTTTTCAGTCCATGGAGTGTATTCAGTTATTTGCGAGGTGCATGTGCTGTCTGTTGGATCTCTGATAGGTACGAAGTTGTACAAAAATGTTTTTAATGTGGTGTTTGTCTTGATGATAAATAATAAAGTTATTTTTAATGTGTTTCAGCTGTACAGAGCCCATTTGTTGCTCTTGTTATAGTTAGGTTTTTTCTTTATTTGGTTTGGTTATGTTTTCTAGTCCGCCCAGGTATTTAAATTGGTAATTAAATACGGATTGGCAGGTTCGGCGGACTAGGGTTTTTTTTTGTTTTCTTTCGTTTGTTTGTATTTTGTTTGTTTCCCCCATTGTTTGTGTACTTTGTAAGCGGACCATCAGCTTAGTATGTAAGCAGAGTTGAGCTATTTTTGCACCTAATTTGTTTATGAATTGCGTGATTTCACAACGTTTATTTTGGTATTAATTTATTGAATGTTTTTGTGTGATTTTTATTTTGTTTTCCCTTGGTATGGTTTGATGCTCAACTCTTGCTTGTCTGACTTGCATGTGTGTGTCCTGCTTAATTATGTAAGCCATAAATAAACTTTGGGGATTTATTTAATGAACCTGAGTTTGAATGTTTGTTTGATTTTGAGGTGGGCCTTGTAACATATATATATATAAATTTTAGCTTACACTTTACCTTGAAAACACCTTGATAACAACTCCAAGGTGAATATCTCAAATTTTAAACTGCACTTGTCCAAATTATGCCCATTTGGTTATTATGTTTCTCAATTTACAATAGATTTGTATTCAAGTTAGAAGCATAAGTTTAGAAAGCAAACACAACACATTTTTTTTTTTCAAAACTGTCATGTTTTAATCTTTCAGCATGAAAGATTTTCACAGTATCAAAAGTGAATAATAATAATAATAATAATAATTATAATAATAAAAAACAACAAAGTAAAACAGAAAGCCAACATACACTTGGCCATTAATGGTATAGTATAAATCTACATTCCAAATGTTTAAGATAATGTTTTCTAGTTGAATATAACCTGGATAGAGTCAAAGATGTCGGAAAGAATATGAAAACAAAAACTCAAAACATTTCTCAAGAGATCTCAATCCTTCAAAAGGAGATTCAGAATATCATAAACCCAGAGACCCTAATTTTCAACATAACGTCATATCTGTAGTTGGGATTTTTACCATAAGGGGCTCAGTAAAAAATATGATGCAGACATACAAAGCTATGGAAATGTTACAAGCGCCGTACCACTGAGGAGAATCTTGAATCATCATGAAAAGTCCTTGATTGCAAATGTAACAAGTGAAAACAGGTCTGAACTTGTCACACACTAGTGAACTGAAACTATACGAGCAGAACTACTGCAAGTGTCTGGGATGAACAAAATGAGGTCATGCAGCCAAAACAAGGGTGCACAGCTGGAGAACCAACTACAAACTGAAACTCACAACAACAGCATTGGAAACGTGGTCACAGCACAGAACTATATCCAAACCACCACATGGAAGGATCAGCAGGGACACTACCATAAGATTTTGGTCAGGAAATCAGGGAGCTTTGCCAAAAGTCAGTTTTGAAAAGCATTTCATACAGAGTTGAAGGACATGGGAGAGGTTTGTAGTAGCCTAAACTTGTCAGTTTTACTCATCATGCAAAAGAAACAAAGCTCATCTGCTCAACCTTCAAATTCATGTATAAAAGTGACAGGTAACGGATACAGGTCTTTAAAATCGGTTTCTTTTTAGTGTTAATTCATTTTTCTTTTCTTGAAAATGTCAAAAGTAATAAAACAAACGTTTTACACGTCATACATTGTAAGCAAAGGTATTGATGTTCTTGTTCTAAAGGACAACAAAGTCCATGTGCACGGTTCACTTTTTGTGCATATTAACTGTCTCGGCTTCACAAAGTCGACTGTGAAATGACATAGGTGTGGTATAGTCTATCCACGACTTTGTATTTCACATGGACAAACTACAAACTAAAACACATCAGTGAACACAACAGTCAATGCTGCATTTTTACCTCCATTATGACAATCAGACATGATACAGCAATTTGAATTTTGTATTATCAAAAACCCACATTTTTTGCATCTATTCTAAGACTACAGTATATCTGCAGGGTGAGTGGCGTCTGCAAAAATGCATGATGGTGATTTGCAAGTGGAGCAGTACCTTTTAAAAAAATGAACAGCTGAAAAAGGCTCGATGGGTCAAACCGCGCCAGTGTTGCAAATTTAAAACATTTTTATTGTAAAATAACTGTGTACATATGACATATAAAGCATATAGATGAAATGGATCAGTACCCGACCGTGTTTTAGCGACCTACGCAATAACAAGATGCAGGCTTTCGGACTGAGATCAGGGCGCAGTGTGATCCCCTGCGAACAACAGGTATAACGAAAACATGTTTGATGACTGGTGGTCAAAAATCAAGGTCCCGTGGCATAGAGGCAGAAAGGGCTGTGAGAGGGTGCAACCTTAGGCCGATCGAGTGTTAAGTACAGTAACCAAAGGCCAAAATGGTTTTTAGTACAGTCTTGCTGGGAGGGGAGGGGGGTCTGTTACTGAGCTGCATTTGAGGGCATCTTTTTGAGGCTGAAGTTGGACCAGTTCACGGCCACCTTCTGTCGGGTTTGTTTAGCAGAGTCAAGGCAAAACCTAAGAAAAAAAAGGGGGGAAATTAAAAGAACGTTAAGCAACGAGTGAAACTTTTATATCTCTATGACATTCTGGATCCAAGAATGACCTGTGACGTGATAAAACGGCAAGCGGTATCTTTTCCATGTAAATCTGAGTTGTTGACCTAGCGATAATCACCAGGAAGTTTTTGGTTACCCATCTGGTTACCACTTGATAGCTCCATTGACAGTGAAATCTCATTGGAAAAATTGCAAAATCCCATTTTGCATAACTGTATATTAATTGGCTGTTATCGTGTAGCATTGTTTCAGTCTGTGAACAGCCAAATATATCTTACCGGACTGCGTCTACTTAGGACATAGTTCATATTTATGAGACGTTTTCTACCGCTTTATCTCCAGCCAGGCTAAAATCAATATTCCTATAACTTAGAAAAGTTATGAGACACCTCTTGGCATAAGCCGCACAATTTAAGGTATTCATGGCTGAAGCATAAACAGTACAGGACAAATAAAGTGAAAATGTTTTATACTTGGGTTAGAGGTTTTGTTTACGATTTGTTAAAAGGTACAGAACAGAATTCTTGACTCTATTCATTCTTTACTGTGACTTTGTACAGTGGTTAAAATACAAAATTGTGTTATTTGCAGAGGAACATTTTTTATCAGTTGTGCTTCAGAACTGCATTTCTGCACAGATGAATCAGAAGATTTGTATGTACACTACAGTTCAAACAGTTTATGTTTTTGAAAGCATTCTCTTATGCTTAGCATAAAAAAAAACAAAAAAACAAAACTGAAATTACTCCAGTCTTCAGTGTCACATGATCCTCCAGAAATCATTCTAATATGCTGATTTGTGCGCAAGAAACATTTCTTTTTATTATCAATATTTAAAACAGTTGTGCTTCTTAATACTTTTGCTGACTGAAGCATTTTTTAGTTTGAAGGAACAGCATTTATTTGAAATATAATCTTTTGTAACATTATAAAATTTTAATATGAAATAAAAATTAACATTATAATATTTACTGTCACTTTTAATCAATTTAATGCATCCTTGCTGAATAAAACTATTAACATCTTAAAAAGAAACTTTTGGACTGTAGTGTAACAACAAGATGTGCGTGATCACCATATTAGAGCAGATTTATATTTATAAAAATATTTATATTAAATCTAACTAAACTAAACTGCTGTATTGTATCCTAAATATGAACAATAATAAAAATTGTGATGCTTGTCTTCAGAAAAACAGCTAAGAAACGGTTCAGTTTGTCTTTGGTGTGACTGGGCTTTACCTCTTGAAATATTCAACCTCACGATCGATCTCATCCATTTCCGTAGGGTCAACATCTTTGGGAAGGAACACATCATCTGAGGTAAAGGGGGTGAAAAGTAATGAGCTGAAAATTGTCCAGATAAAGATGATTACATAGACCTACAACATTAGACCAACTTGCTATTTCCCAAAAGGTCACTTACCAATTGCATTATTTGACTTTTCTGTCTTGTTTTTGTTCTTATTTTTAGTCTTTCCCTTCGGTTGCTGTGAACTGGGGGTGTTGGAGGTGGTTTTAGTGTCTACGTCCCGTGTGTCCGAGAGTTCGTTCTTCCCCCTCTGTGTGTTAGACCCTGCATTATGGTGACCATTTGAGGCTCCGTTGGATGACTGTTTGCAAGCTTTGACCTCTTCTGCTCTCTTATTTCCTGTTTTCTGCGAGTCTGTCTGCTGCTGAGTGTGGTGGTTCTGTTTGGAACCACCTTTGGTGCTCTTATCTGAATCAGCTGGCCTTGTTTCCTGCGCTTTGTGCATCTCAGTTTTTGCTGTTTTCAGACTGGTCACTTGCTCCTGAGTCACCTGTTCTTGCTGCCGTTGATTCTGCTGTTTCTTACCCTTCTTCGTCTTGGATCCGGCTCCTGTTGAGGTCTTGGTTTCAGGAACTGCATCGTTGGGTTTGGCAGTAGACGGGGTGCCAGGCTGGATGGACTCTGAACCCGTAGCTGGGCTTCGTTCTGGTGACCGAACACGGATGAGCTTGGAAAGACTAGGTGTGGAGTGGAGCCTCTGGATGTCTTTGGCTGCAGTGTTGGTGTCCTCCCAACCGTTCACTATGTCTAGGTCTCTCTTGAAGTTCCTCAGAGAAAGTGGCGCCAGATCCAGGTCTATCTGCTGCAGATCAGAAGATCCGTTGAGGTGAGACAGCAGATGGTTTCCTTCCAGTGTCGCCGCCTTCTTCGGGAAGTCATTGACGTCCAGGTTGAGGTCGTACATACTGAAGGAGGCACGGATGGAGTCTTTTATGGTGTTTTTGATCTCCTCCAGACGGCTAGTCAGGAAACTGTTAACTCGCTCCAGTTCCAGCTGAGGCCACTCTAACAGTCTGTTCGCTTCCCCATCTTGAGACGAATCTTCTATGGGGTCAGGGGGAGATCCCGAGCGGGGTTCGCTGCTGGCTGCCTCAACGCTGCCCTGAAGAGCCCTCTCCTTCTCCTGTTCAAGATTGTTGAGAAATTCCAGAAATCACAATCAAATTTTTCAAAAGAAAGCTGGAAGAGTAAATGCTGCATTTGACATTTACAGAATATGAATTGTATTCAAATCTGAATTGTAATCGTAAAGACTTCAAAAAAACTATTTTTGGAAATCAAAAAAGCCAGAGCTTCAAAAGTGCAATCTGGAAACAGAAGCCTGTTAGAAATCAGTGGCTTATCAGTAACAGAAATTCAAAATAATAATATATTTAGGCACGTTAATCAAGCACACATACACACACACACACATACATGTTTTATGGGGACTTCCCATAGACATAATGATTTTTATACTGTGCAAACTGTATATTCTATTCCTAACCATAAACCTACTCATCACAGAAAATGTTCTGCAATTTTAGATTTTCAAAACACTTCATTTAGTATGATTTATAAGCCTTTTTCCTCATGGGGGCCAAAAAAATGCATAAGGTCAAAATTTACTGGTATTACTATCCTTGTGGGCACATCTGGTCCCCATAATGTAGGGAATTCCAGGTACACACACGCGTGCATGCACGCACACATGCACACATGCACAACCGTTCAAATATAAAAAAAAAAAAGAAAGATAAAATGACAATGCATCAAAATACAATAAAACAATAATATTGTTAATTATTACAATTTTAGAAATTAGATTTATAATTTAACAGTTCTTTAACAGTATTTTACATTTTCAGCAGGAAAAGTTATAATTTACTTGCAGTTAGTTATATCAATGTAGCTTATTTTGGAATGTTTTGAAAAGCATAGTAACATATTACTCTATATTGCACATGGTGAACTGGAAAACACTGTACCTTTTTCTTCTGTTTGTGCCGTGCCCGTTTTGCCGCCTTGGCACTGTTGATGGGCTTAGGCTCTGTGCTGTTGATGAAGTCCAGGAGTTCATCCACATCTCGATGGTCTATGGCACTCGGTGCTGCCGGATCTAGATCCTGCCTCTGAGGAAGTTCCTCTTTACGGCGAGTCAGTCTGGACCGAAGTTTCTCCCTGATCTCAGCATAGTTCCGACTGGTGGGGGCAGCCGGAGGCTATGAAGGGGAAGACGAATATTTTTATTTATGGTAGACAGAGCACAAACATAATGTGTTAGAGCAATGTCTAAAGCATTAGGAAAATAATACCGCGTTATGGCCGAAGAACTCGCAGTAGCAACAGTCACAGTATTTCCCGTCCTTCTGATTGGTGGAAGAGGAAGCACACGAGCTGCGCTCCGAACTGCTGTCCTCATCATCTCCTTCTTCAAGCTCACAGGGCGGAGCGTGACACAACGACCCGTTGGGTAACTTGTGCCCTTTACATGCCTGGTCCCTGTTCAAACAGAACAACTCAAATTAACACAAAATTTTTCTCAATTCGATTTCAATTCACAAGCTTGTGATTCGATTCAATTCTGATCTTGAGTGAATTTGATATAGATTCTTTAGGATATATATATATCAGGTACAGTACATGTCAATTTTTCTCAAGAAAAAAAAAATGTTTCTCAAAAAAGCATGTCACTTGGGACATTACTGTAATAATAAGGATTAAATTTAACAACTCATTTGTATACAAATATTTAAATTGCAGATAAGGCGTTTTTTTTAATAACAATAAATTTATAATAAAAACTTTTTTAATTACATAATTTCTACTTAACTTTGTTTTTGAAATATAAAAAAATAATCTGAGCTGTCATAAAATGCAGTTTTCATGGTTGATTTATTCAAACATATTGAAAAGCAGGTTAAGTAAAAATACAATGAATAGTAATAGTGCAAATAATTATCAAAAACGCTCCTCGCTAGAGCTAACTATCGAGCTGTGGACACTGAAAGGCTTTTCTGAGGTAAATTTGACGTTACAGGACGTTGCGAGCTGTTTTATTGACGTCTTTCTGTGGTTGAAACACTTACTGTGTGATTTGACAGTGAGAGATTTTGGTGAGCTGTACTGTGTCTTTCAACATAACTTCTGATATTAATTCATGTTTATTTGATGATATAACTAGTAGTGAAGAGGAAGAAATGATCGCTATACAGCAATCACGCCACATTAAAGACAGCCTAAACAGCATTTTCTATTTGAATTTCATAATAACATTGATGGACTCTAAACGCTGAAACTTTGTTTCATATCAAAAGTAACAAAGCACAAAATTTATCGGAGGGGAGGCACGCTACATATAATGTTATGAGAAGTTTTGTTCATGCATCAACTGAAAACATCACATACTAAAACATAGAGTCTTAGGATTTAAGAAGAGAATCGATTAAAGAGAATGAGAATCAATAAATGTACATTTTCAACAAAGCCCTACTAAACATATTAACAGAAATGTTAATAAAAACAACCAATGACCAGTTCATGTCCACCGATGCTCACCTGCATGCCCCAGACGTCAGATGGCCAGCATTGGAGGAGGCTACAGGGCTGCCGTTACTGTGTCCGTTGCAGGGGTGACTGCAGCCTATGAGCGAGTTGCTGAGTTTGCCGTGTTGCGTGCTAACAGCGGGAATGTGGGAATTCTTGCAGGCGGTGGGCTTGTGTAGGGCCACCGGACTGTCCGCCCCACTCGAGTGCTTGGCTGCGGGAGCGTGAATGTTTGGTACCAACGGAGAGAAAGGAGCATGCGAAGGCAACCCCGGACTAGCAGAGTTGACATGAACATGCTGACTGGAGTTTTGTTTGGGAGGCAGCAGCGAGGAATGCTGGGATGAGAGACCTGTTGGACTGTTGGGCGGCACGGACAGGTCTGCAGCTTGGTGGTGATCGTTTGGGTGGAACGCTTCACCTAGAGAGAAACAGATATTTTAATTCTTTGGGATGTACATAAGTGATAAATCAACTCTTCCATATTAATTTCAGTGACAGCAAGAAGCAACAGGACATTTTATCATGCTTGGTTTCTACTTTTTGCAGAATCCACTGGTGTAGTCCAGTGAAACTTCATTGGTTCATAATCCCACCTTACATAATGGTTTATTAAACATAAAAATGTTCTGATTGGGTGTGATTGTGACACTTTGCTGCAACATTTCCTTTTCAGTGACGTCTGACACATTCTTGTCAAGTTGGGTATGGTTAGGAGATGGCGAAAATTTGAAAGCTTTGAGGCTCGCATCTATTACATAATATGGTGCAATATGAAGTGAAAAAGTATATAAATTAAATTCATTGTAAAAAAAAAAATGCAAAATGTTAACTGCTATTGTTTACATTAAAGCTGAAGTGCATGCATACATATTCTCCCACACAATCCCCTTTAGTCTGTCTATAGCTACACTGTGCTAAAATTAGAACAAACACTTCGACCTGCAATCTCTTATCTTCTATCCCTAAACACAACATCAACAGAACCACCGAGATAAAATAAAATCTGATATTAACAGATTCCATTTAGAACTACACCTAAACAAAGTGGTAAATGATAACTGACAACTTTAATTTGATAAAGTCAGTTAATGCATTAGGTATCATGAACTAACAGTGAACAATACTTTTAAAACCTTTATTAGTCTTGGTTAATGTTAATTTCTACCAGTGTTAATTTCGTTGACGAAGACTATGACGAAAAATATTCGTCAACGAACCTTTTTCACGGACGAAAACTAAATAAAAACTAAATAAAAAGTCAGATATGATGACGAAAAATGTGACGAAATATAACTGACACTTAAGTCAACGAATAAAAACGAGACGAAAATATTAGGGCGGAACGAATGGAGAAGAGATCCAATCAGAGCGAATCTTTGCACGGCAAATGCAGGCGCAAAAGCTCAACAAACTCAGCAGCAGGAGAAGATGAGTTTGCAGAACTTCGCACAGTTCCGAGGACGGTTGCACAACAGTTAGGTTATTTAACGTTACATTATATTTAGTTTGCACAGTCTTAGTTACACAGCTCTGGCTGATTTCAGTTGACTTTGCTCGTTAGCAACATACTAACGTTTTGCAGTGCACCCGGTCCGAGGGCAATGTCTCATGAACAACAGAAATGTCAGAGCTAGGACGAAAACGAAGAATTGACATCTGGTCACACTTCACATATGACCACAAGGACAACAAGACCGCCTGTAAACCGTGTGCAGCAAAAATCGCTGGGAAAAACACACAATGCACAGAGTAATAGATGATGCTTACAGAGTTATGTGCTTTTTAGTTTAATGTGATATTTACCTGTATTTTCAATGCTGAGAGAACAGGAGGTTTTTTTATTTACTTGAACATTAAGGAGCAGGTTTTTTTATTTACTTGAACATTTCGTTGGTAGTGTGTGCAATGGCATTACAGCCAATACATATTTTATTCTACATTTGAGAATTGCACTAATCTGTTCTGTTCACTAAAGTGTTTTTGACATTAAGAATAAAATAAAATACATGTTTTGTATTACAACCGTTAAATCTGTGTCTGTATTGCATATTCAAACTTTAATACAATTCTATAACAGACTGATGGATACTTTCAATGACCGGAAATTCTGGAGAAACATTTAGTCAAGTCGACTGTAGATTTAGTCGACTAAAATGTGCTAATATTGTTTTACTAAGACTAAAAGACTTAAGACTAGACTAAGACTAAAACTCTTATGATATTTAGTCGACTGAAACTAGACTAAGACTAAAAGATTTCAGATGACTAAAATATGACTAAAACTAAATGGTGTGTTATTCAAAAGACTAAGACTAAATCAGAATTTGCTGTCAAAATTAACACTGATTTCTACATACAATACCATTCAAATGGTTAAAGTCCGTTTTTTTTAAGGAAATTAATACTTTTATTCGGTAAGGACGTACTGAAATTGATCAAAAGTGACAGTAAAGCCATTTACAAAAGACGTCTATTTAAAATAAATGCTGTGTTTTCAGGATCAAAGAATCCTGAAAAATATTTATCACGGTTTCCACAAAAATACTAAGCAGCACAACTATTTTCAACACTGATAATATTAAGAGATGTTTCTTAAATCAGTTTAATGTTTCCTGAAGGATCATGTGACACTTAAGACTGGAGTAATGATGTTAAATTTCAGCTTCATCATCACAGGAATAAATTACATTAAATTTTTTAAAAAATAGAAAACAGTTATTTTAAATATTGAGACTTCAATATTTCTCAAAATGACTGTATTTTTCATCAAATAAATGCAGCCCTGGTAAGCATAACAGTATAATATATAATAAAAATATAATAATATTAAAATCACTAACCGACCCCAAACTTTTGAATGGAAGAGTAGAACAATAATTTTTAACATTACAAGTTGTATAAATTAACATTAGTTAATGTATTATGAATGCACATGAATTAACAATGAACAATATTAACCTAGATTTATAAATGCTGCAACAGAAATGTTGCTTGTTGTTAGTTTATGATCCCCAGAGCAATAACCAATTAAAAATTATTGTATAATGTTACCTATTTCATAGTGTGTTCTCACCTGGCGGAGTTGGTCGTCGACACATTGTCTTGAAGTGCTTGGGGTTGGTCTTACATAGATCAGTAGAGGCAGACAGAGTCCCAGGAGACGCTGCATTGGAATTCTGGGATGAGGGATGACTATAGGGACAGACTTTAGTCCCGAATGTTTTGGCAGCCTTCCCGGGAGCATCATGAGAAGATCTCTTCTCATGGCAAGCTGGTCCCAACGTTCCGCCTACCAAGACAAGAAATATCACAGTCAGTCTGTCTTATTTCTACAGCCAAATTCTATTTAATAGTTAAGAAAACCACTCAGCAAACTACACGAAAAGTGTTATATCAAGCCTCAAGCGGTTTATTTTGTCACAATGCCCGTTTGACTGAACATTATCCTGCTTATTACACAGCTAAGTATCAAATAAATAAATTAATGTGCATGACATATTGATTTGAACTTATCATCCGAGAATAAAGAAGAAATTATGGAGTGATATGAAACCTGAAACAAGCAGTTATGTAGAAAATTGGCTGCGACGGTCAATTCAATGGTCATTTTCTGTTTGGCTGATGTGTTAGAAGCTTTTATTTTGACGGCGCTGAGAACGGCGGCTCTGAGAACGTCAGCGCCTGAGCGCACAGCGCTCCCATTCTCCGTCTTCATTAGTTGTGGTCTCTGTTTAACAGTTTTGTCTAGTATGTTACTTGATAGAACAGTTAAACAAAGAATGTAAACTGTATATGAAAAAAAAATTTGTTTTTATATTATTAGTAAAGAAAGGCAAACACTATAATCCTTTTTCATTTACCATCAGAATTCAGCAAATACGCAATTATATCTTTTAAACAGATCTTTGAATATCTAATAAACGTTTACCGGTAATTTCACAAACCTTGCAGACTTAGTGGAATCCAGCAGTGAACGTGTTGCGTGGCGTGACGGTCAGTCAGTGCGAACTGAATGCTGACAGGAGACTTCAGCTTCACTTGAGAGGCGCGAACGACACACTTTAAAGGCACAATATGTAGTTTTTCTCCACTAGAGGTCGCCTATTCAAAACAAACGCGTAGCTTGATGACGCTGAGATTGAGCGCAGAATCATGGGAGTTGTTCTCAACTCACAGCCAGAAAAGAATACGACAGGAAATGGACAGAAATTATGTTCATGGATGAGATTATTAACGTTACTGTAGTATGAAGCAGAGCAGGGCTGAGTGATTTGGGAGCTGAACGAGGCGGTTGGAGCAATTGCTAATGAGAGATGAGTGCGCCGCACGGCTCAAGAGCAACCGAACTTTTATTATGCCGCAGTATCAGCCTCCACTACTTCCGGTCAAGTGTATGTGGGGTAACGCAGTGCTGAATATCATATTAGATACATTTGAGAAGGGTTGAAAATTATGTTATAACGTTACTCTGTGCGTTTACACAGCAGCTGCTATGAGTTTCTTGCTGCACACTGCAGTAAGCTAGATCGATATTAGAATATCATATTAATATAAACATACAAAGATATAAATATAAATTAATATGAACAAAAAAGAAGTTGCCATCTAAAGCAAGTCTGTTTAATTTAGAGATTGTTTTTTTTTAATTAATCTTCAAATCAGCTTCAGGTGGCATCGGCCACCCTACTCTCTAAGATATTGGCATCGGCCATCAAAAAACCAATATCGGTTGACCAGTAGTTCCAATGCACTGAAGTAAAAGAGCAGAGAGACATACCCTGTGAAAGTGAAGGTGTGCTGTGGTTGCAGTGAGACCCTCCATTAGAATGAGCCGAATTCCACAGGCCAGACAGTTTGCGCGCAGAGAGGAAGGAGCTGGGGTCCCAATCCACCGAGCTATGCTCCGGATAACCATTCCCGCAGCTCTGAGACTTACATGAGGATGAGTGGGACAGCGGCACCTAGATAACAACACATCCATCTTTTAGACAAGTGACAGAAAGCAAAATTGAGTCTGCAAAATCTGTTAGGGATCTATAGGGTCCATGGAAAATAACGTTGCACAAGCCATGTGAGCGCTATCAGGCTTTTTAGCCTGTTTAATGTACCCAGGATTGTCCTCAATGACATTCTGAGCTCTTCCGTCTAAGGAAGAGGACAGTTTCAGTCACACGTGTGATACGCTAGCTATGTTTCCTTCTACCTATTTTTATGTGCATTTTGGGATATCACATTTAATAAAAGCTGGATGGAAGTGACAAGATGTGCATAAATTCTAAAAACGTGTATAAAAAACGTATATGCGCTCAATTTTGGCGGATCAAACTTGTATCCGATAAGCAGACATGCGCATAAACTATGATGGAAACGCATTTACCCAATAAATTCCTCGATGCGCAACAAAAAAACTCACGTGACTTTGCCTCAACAGTGAATGTGATTAGATAACTGGACTAACCAGGGGACCAATTTCATCACACAGCATCTCAAATTTATCATTCTGAAATGCTGAAGCCAAAGTCTATCATCAGAATGATTTGGTATAATGACCTCCCAGAAGTTTCTCGCATCATTGCGTTCCCAAACACCAGGCATCCAAACGCAAGACAGCATGATGCCTTTTATTGTGTTTCGTCAGTCATTTATTATTTATGAAAAAAGAGCCTTCAGTGGCTTCCCTGATTGCAGAAACTTTCATTTTTATTACAGATAATAATTATTCGCAAAGGTTTTAAGTGATATTCAAATTTTGGAAATGGAAACATACCTACTGTTCTTCATGCAAAGGATAGAAGCAAACTTAACAACAGAAAATCTATATGAACACTGCGCAATCAGCTAGTGCAATCTTCCAATTAAAATAAGCCAGACAAAATGGATTATTTGATACAGTATCAACATAACTCAATACCTAAAAAGCATTTGGACACTTAATACACACTTGAAGGTAGGCCATTTTTTTTTATAAACACTTTTTGTTAAACTGGTTGAAACTCTCTTTACATCCTGATCAATCAATAATAGAAATGGTCTAAATACTTCTGAGGAAGTCTCAGGAAAGTCTCAGGAATCTCGGTCCGAATGCAATGATCTGATGTCCAGCCTGTCAACATATTCATTTCCATACATATGTACTTCCATTTCCTTCACGTCATCAGCGTGTTCCGTGAGGCTAAGCAGATCTGTAGACACACGGTCACTGAGCGCCACAGGCAAACAGCAGCCGCCTTTTATAGTTCCTCTTGAACCAAAACAATGAGCTTATGCTGCTTTCACACCATATCATATCCAGTGACATTCTACCTGGAGCTGTTTACGTCCTCAGACTTGGATTTTTGTGTTTCTAAGCAACTCTATCAATGTCAGAATGAATCTGCAGTGGTCAGGTGGTACAAGCAAGACCTCTGCAAGTTGCTTACATTCATTATTATTGTAATTTGTGATGCTTTGCACACTCTGCTGTGTGCGTTCATGTGTTTTGGAGGAATCGTGGCTTTGGAGACGCTCTGAAGGGAGGGTGGGATCTCATGCTTTCAAAGCTAGCTTGCTATTAATAGCCTCTCTGAAATCGCCTACCCTCCCTTTAATATATGAATGTTACTGCATTAGATAAAATATTAAAGTGTTTTTTTAGTTAAATATTTTTACATTTGATTCATTTTTTACATTCATGTAATTGTATTTTAAATGTATTTAATTTTAATGAAGACGGTACTTTAAAAAATTAAATGAAAGGTATGAAATGATGAAAGAATGAAGACAAAAGAATTAGGACACTTTCTGAATGTCTTATGTTTGTTAAACGTGTGTGTGAACCCACTTCGTATAGCTACTAAAAATCACTTAGATATTGGTTGAATAAAAATCACAAATGACAAAGAATGGAAGTTAGTTTTCAGAGAGGCTTTGGCATGATTTGTCTATCATTCGGTTTGATATGCTTGTTGTTAATAAATATGTGGAGATCGGATTCACCACATTCTGAAGTCATAAAGATGATCAGTTTTAAGTGTGTCTAAAAACACTCATTTCTAGGAATACAGCACATATTCTCAGTATATAATCTCAATTACCTGCGTAGTTTGCTCCTGAACCGTTCTCCTCTCCTCCTCTTCCACACTTTTCCTGCAGCTCTGGCAGATCCACAGAGGTACCTCACCCAACAGCGACTGGGAGAGCGAAGGCACGGCGTCTGCCAGCTTGCGACCCGGAACCTCCCTCAGTAGGGCCTGGGACAGCGCGGGTACAGCCTCCGCCAGTTTGGACCCGTGATTGGGGAGCCCGTTCACCTGGCCTGCCCCCCAGTCTTTAAACTCCCGATGACACAGCAAGCAGCACGTGTGCATGGACTGTGTGACCAGAGGAAACGAGTTAACCAACACAGACTGACAGGTTGTAATGAGCTCATGCCTGACAATCAAAAATTCCCTGATTTTTCCAGGTATGTCATGACCGTGGGAACCGTGCATATCCTGTAATCCTGAGCAAGTGGTTCAGTGGTCGGTAGAAAAATTAAAAATGGCATCCAACGGCGTAAAATCAAGTTAAATGGGTTCACACATTTTTTCTAATATTAAAATTCATTTTCTACAAGGACTGCAGACATTAAATATTTGCTTGGTTTTATCTTGAGCTCATTTTAATTTGTTCTAGATCATTAGAGATAATGTTGTAGAGTTTTGAAAGCCTGTCTGAAACCAGTCCATTAAAAAATATTCATACAAAAACGCTCTGTCAAGTCAATGACCGACCGGTCAGCGGGAAAAGCTTTTTATAGATTCTTCGCAAAATAAGTTGTTATATTGTAAAACAGACCCGTTCACATAAATCATATTATAAATATTAAGTTTTTGAACCGTTTCTTTTTCTTTTACAAAAACACAAGGGTTCAGCAAGACTACTGTAATCCACCAAAACAAATACCAAACATTGAGACTCCACTGCACACAATCCAAACATGGGAAAAGCAGTGTTAAATGCATATTAGCGTTTATTAATATGTTTGTGCATTGCAAGTATAACGTTTAAAGTGTTGCAGATATTAAGTCATGTTAGCAGGTTGGTAACCATGAAATGCAGCCAGAACTGAACCGTATGGCAATAATGTAACCCTTGACACAAAGTAAATATAGCTCTTAAGAAATTTAATGTACAAACATATGCTAATTTTGTCAATACATCAGGTGAGACTATGGCTGGGTTAGTAGCGCCGCTTTAGCTTGATCTCTACAGAAATAATTTAGTAGCCACAGCAGTAGACGACAGCAACACACTGTTAGCTTTGTGCTTCACGGACATTCGTTTAGCTTTCTTGAACCAGTTATATCTAAACAATCAGTATCTTATAAAGCATTCGGATGTAAGGTACTGGACTGCTTGGGGCTATCAAAACGCTGCGAAGGCTACACATTTATTTATTTATATCATTGCATAGGTGGCGAGCGAGCTAGTGCTGCTCCGCCCGTGCAGTAGTGATGGGAAATCCGATTCACTTCCGAGAAACGGTTCTTTCGAAGAGTTCGTTTCAAAGAAGCGGTTCAATTGATGAACTGATTCTAGGATTCTTTAACGTCAATACATGGTCCCTCATTCATATACATGTATGCAAACTGCACATATTAGAATTTGATATTTTGAAGTTTTCGTTATAAGATCTAAAAAAGTGTAATTCAGGTTTCCTAGTCCTTTGTTTTAGTATCCTATAAATATAATTTGCATTTAAAGTGTAATAAAAAATCAGTCTTAAAAAAGGCTATTATTTATTTATTTAAAAAAAAAAACTATTTATTAAAATGAACTTTTTGAGACTACTTTAATCCAATTGCTAACATATTTCAATGACGTTTTTGTAATATTTCATTTTTTTTAAGCTATTAAAATGATTTATTCTTCGCCCCATCACTCAAATCTTCAGCTCATTACGAATCGTACATTTCTGAAAACGGATGTTTTGGCAGTTGTTTATTAATTACGTCCGAATCGTTTAGATTGATATTGTGAATCGGTTCAACCAATTCACAAAAGATCCGACTCCAACGAACAAGTCGTTCATGATTCGGACAACGCTAATCAGGCGCTACAAAACGCGAAATAAGCGCGAAAACACAAATAACTGCACGTGCAATTGAGCTCTAGATAAAGCGCCCGTTAAAATAGTTTAAAAATCAAGTCGTTAACAGCGAGAACCGGCTCGAGGAGGTGTGCTGTTGGATGGACGTGTTAGCATTAGCTACCTGATTGGTCCTGCTCGCTCCTGCATCTCCTCCACCGCCAGCGCCGCCGCCTGCTGCCGCCGCCGCTGCTGCTGCTGCTGCTCCCGCATCGCCGGGCTTCTTCGACAGGCTCTGCTGCTGCTGTCCCGACACTAAATCCTTGGCCCCGACGCCCTGCTGCTTGCTTTTTTTCCTCGCCATCTCTTTAGTCCGTATTATGCCCGTCGGCTGGTCTCCAGGTCCGGTGTAAAAACACAGTTTCGGTTCTTGTGGACAGTCGCGAATGCTCTCTGTTCTTTCTCAAGGCAAGACAACAGTGAATATGGCGGAGGGCTGGCACACACACACTCGAGCAGGTTCAGGGGTCACACGTACTGATGGCAAACGGCTTCAGTATGGTTGAGAATAACCGAGGAATCCATTTTTAATGAGGGCAATATTTCCAGGTGACAGAGTACAGTAAGTCAATCTACTGTAGAGCAGGATTGAAGGAGAAATATCAACATAGTAATCACGTGCAGCTTTAATACGTAATACATACATGCAAATTTGCTCTTTGATGGGAGGTAACGCCAGTAAAATGATACATTAATAGAAAATATCTCCTTTTATGCCATTATGTTGTGTTTAGAATATTTTGTGAAAATTTTTAACTATAATTACTTATTATGTATAATAATAAATATATCATTACCTTTTTTTTTTTTTTTTACATTGCACCATTTTTAAACCCATCAGTCATACAAAACCTTATCTGTATTTTTTTTTAAATCACAAAAACTCTACACCGTACATGCATATACTATACCCTGTTACACATTTAAATCACACAGATAACCATACTTTTACTCAATTTCATATTCCATTTTATTTCGTTCGTTGTTAATTTTGGGTGATTGTACGAGATAGATGAGTTTTTCATACACTATTCATAAAATGTGTAAAATATATGTTGTCTGTTTATAAAGATATACCAGCGATTCTCACCCTCCATCTCCCTTTGTCAAACATATATAAAGGCGTCCATGTTTCCCTTGTAGTTCTGCATATACAAATGAATAAATAAAACCCAATTTGTCCATTTTGTTCACCAGGGTTGTGCTGCAGAGAAAAACATCTGAGAATTCCTTATACTTGACATAATATTTTTACTTTACTTATTTATTTCTTGTTGTGTTTCATTGATATTGTTACGTTGTTATGTTTTATGTTGTTATTGTACTGTTGTGTTACTGTTATGTTACCTGTAAACAACAAGGGTCTGAGAGTAACGGAATTTCAATTCTCTATGTACGTGCTGTGTTTATATAGTAGAATTGACAATAAAGCTGACTTTGACTTTGATATTGTTCCTTATCTTACAGTATATTTGTTCAGTATATCCAACTCATGGGGATTATAAATTTTCACAATCAGCATTTATGACTGTTAATTTGGCAGTAAGTTTATAAGTTTAATTTTTAAGAAAAAAATAACATTTGAATATTTAGGCTCTTTTTTATTTTAGAGTGGAGAAACAAGTGAAATACAACAAATGATTAATGATGAATACAACGAAAACATGACAGATCAGATCAAGTGACATACATAATACATAAAACATTTTAATCTATTCAAACACTAGGATTGTTAGTCATTACTGTAGTATTTGGCAGTGATTAGGATTTAAAGGGTTAGTTCACCCAAAAATGAAATTCTGTCAATATTTCCTCACACTCGTGTCGTTCCACATCCGTAAGACCTTCGTTACAAATATGAAGATATTTTTAATAAAATCCGAGAGGTTTCTGTCCCTCCACAGAGATTCAATGCAACTACCACTTTGAAGGTCCAGAAAGGTAGGAAAACCATCATTAAAGTACTTCATGTGACTCCAGTGGTTTAACCTCAGTTTTACAAAGTGACAAGAGTGCTTTGTTCGCACTCACACAAAAACATAATTTACCACTTTATTTACAAAATAACATTATCCAAAGCATGTTCATGCAACAATGTCAGCCCTCGTGTGAACACAACACCTATGCGTCCTGATAGATAAATGTTTTCGTAAATAAAGTGGTAAATTATGTTAGTTTTTTTTTTTTTGCGCAAAGCACTCATACTTCATAAAACTGAGGTTAAACCACTGGAGTCACATGGAGTACTTTAATGACGTCTTTACTAGTTTTCTGGACCTTGAAAATGGTAGTTGTGTTTGATGGGACAGAAAGCTCTCAGATTTCATTTTGTGTTCTGAAGATGAATGAAGCTGTGGAACGACACAAGGGTCAGTAATTAATGACAGAATTTTCATGTTTGGGTGAACTATCCCTTTAAGAGATTGAAATACATGCAGCACTGATTTTTAAGAATGCAGTTTACTGAAAATGCATATTTTGAATCACGTTCAAGTCTCAAATGAGCGCCAATCATTGCTAAAGATCTGTTTAAGTACAATTCACCAGAATTTGCTAAACTCTTTTTTTATTATTATTTATTTCTGAGATTAAAATAATGATCTGCCCATAACAAGGCCATTTTCCTGATGCGTCATTTCATAAAAACCAGCAAATATTTACTCTAAAAATTAGGATATTCTATGTTGGTGAAACAAAAATATAGAGTGCTATAGTTCATTTATTTGCCTTACAATTCAAAATATATTTTCAGGGATCTGCTTTATTAGTTTTAAAGACACCTTGACGTGTGAGTGAATTATATTTTGGAGGCACGTCTTTGTCTCGTTTGTCTCATGTTTCAGTCATATATATATATATATATATATATATATATATAAAATAATGTATGATTAAAGGCAGTGAGGTTAGGAAGACAAGGTTTCGTATGGGTTAAGCACATGTAAGTTGACTTCAGGTCACTGAGTTGAGGTGTACCACACAGAGTAAAACAGTTCTGTCATTACAACTGCTGCACACTGCCTCCCTTTGGTAGCATTAGGTTTTTAGTTCCAGTTACACAGTCTTCTGTAAAGATCACACTCTTCACATTCAGTGTTCTCCATCTCCATCTCCACATGCTTTCAAAATGCAATTCTTGTCAGTGCTGAGTCCCAAAAATCCATGGCTATAAGCTGGGATACTTTTGAAGAAACCGGTCGTAGGCGTCGTAAATTGCTTGTCTGGAAGTAAACAAGCATGCATGAAATTTAAGTTAAAAATGCATGAAAGTTAAAATGCATGTATTTAAAATTATTGGACATATGGTTCACTTATTTGATTACAAGCAATATGCTACAGTTTAATCGCATAATTCAACTTCTTCATGTTTACACTCCTCCACGTGCTCTCAGATCTTCATTTTCAATTTCTCTTGTGGTACCTCAGATTTGGCTAACTAGCATGGGCTTTTTATACAGGCTTTTTCATAATATGTTTTATTGAGTCTTTCCTACACTTTATCAGTATATGCGGAGTGTTCGTTGTGTGTGTGTTTTTTTTTCTCTTGTGTAGTGATCTGTACTTTTTTGCTTGCTTGTGAGGTGACCTTGGGTGTTTTGAAAGGTGCCAATAAATAAAATGCATCATTACTATTATTATTATTATTATTATTATTAATAATTAAAGCTGCAGTCCGTAAGTTTTGCTTCTTTGTCGCCATCTCTGTTTGAAACAACAGTTGCAGTTATATGTGGAATTATTATCGTTACATACGTTGGCACTCCTCTAATGTTTGCTGTCAGTCACCACATCTGTTTGGATACTGTACTTCGGAAACACAGATTCTATGTCTTGGTATTATGACTAAAATGTCATCTAAACAAGCAAGTAACATGTCTGCCACTTTTATTCTGACCAACCCAGGAAAAAAGCATTAGGCCTACAATAAATCGTGGTGCCAATGATGATTAAATCACTTAGCTCGTAAAGACGGGCGGCTGCATGCTCGAATTTCCCACGGAAACCCACCAGTAATGCTCTTATTATAAAACATTATTACAAGCTTACCATTGTGAATCAAGCTAAGGTAAGGAGATTTTTGAACACTGGATAGTTACAGTGGGTACAGAAAGTATTCAGACCCCCTTAATTTTTTCACTCTTTGTTATATTGCAGCCATTTGCTAAAATCATTTAAGTTAATTTTTTTCCTCATTAATGTACACACAGCACCCCATATTGACAGAAAAACACAGAATTCTTGACATTTTTGCAGATTTATTAAAAAAGAAAAACTGAAATATCACATGGTCCTAAGTATTCAGACCCTTTGCTGTGACACTCATATATTTAACTCAGGTGCTGTCCATTTCTTCTGATCATCCTTGAGATGGTTCTATACCTTCATTTGAGTCCAGCTGTGTTTGATTATACTGATTGGACTTGATTAGGAAAGCCACACACCTGTCTATATAAGACCTTACAGCTCACAGTGCATGTCAGAGCAAATGAGAATCATGAGGTCAAAGGAACTGCCCAAAGAGCTCAGAGACAGAATTGTGGCAAGGCACAGATCTGGCAAAGGTTACAAAAAAAATTCTGCTGAGCTAACGGGGGAGAAGAGCCTTGATGAGAGAGGTAAAGAAGAACCCAAAGATCACTGTGGCTGAGCCCCAGAGATGCAGTCGGGAGATGGGAGAAAGTTGTAGAGAGTCAACCATCACTGCAGCCCTCCACCAGTCGGGGCTTCATGGCAGAGTGGCCCGACGGAAGCCTCTCCTCAGTGCAAGACACATGAAAGCCTGCATGGAGTTTGTTAAAAAAACACCTGAAGGACTCCAAGATGGTGAAAAATAAGATTCTCTGGTCTGATGAGACCAAGATAGAACTTTTTGGCCTTAATTCTAAGTGGTATGTGTGGAGAAAACCAGGCACTGCTCATCACCTGTCCAATACAGTCCCAACAGTGAAGCATGGTGGTGGCAGCATCATGCTGTTGGGGTGTTTTTCAGCTGCAGGGACAGGATGACTGGTTGCAATCGAGGTAAAAATGAATGCGGCCAAATACAGGGATGTCCTGGATGAAAACCTTCTCCAGAGTGCTCAGGACCTGAGACTGGGCCAAAGGTTTACCTTCCAACAAGACAATGACCCTAAGCACACAGTTAAATAACGAAGGAGTGGCTTCACAACAACTCTGTGACTGTTCTTGAATGGCCCAGCCAGAACCCTGACTTAAACCCAATTGAGCATCTCTGGAGAGACCTAAAAATGGCTGTCCACCAACGTTTACCATCCAACCTGACAGAACTGGTGATGATCTGCAAGGAGGAATGCCAGAGGATCCCCAAAACCAGGTGTGAAAAACTTGTTGCATCTTTCCCAAAAAGACTCATGGCTGTATTAGATCAAAAGGGTGCTCCTACTAAATACTGAGCAAAGGGTCTGAATACTTGGGACCATGTGATATTTCTGTTTTTCTTTTTTAATAAATCTGCAAAAATGTCAAGAATTCTGTGTTTTTCTGTCAATATGGGGTGCTGTGTGTACATTAATGAGGAAAAAAAATGAACTTAAATCATTTTAGCAAATGGCTGCAATATAACAAAGAGGGAAAAATTTAAGGGGGTCTGAATACTTTCCGTACCCACTGTATGTACTTGCTCAGAAATTGATTTTGGATCATTTTTAACCAAAAAAAGTTATGGACTGCAGCTTTAACATTGATCACTATTAAAGGGTTAGTTCACCCAAAAATGACTATCTTCTTTCAGACGAAGATATATCTCAAAAAATATCCTTGCTCTCCAAAGATTTATCATGGTAGTGAGCGGGGGGCCTGTTTTGAAGCCCAAAATAAATCATAAAAAATAGTCCATACAGCTCCAGGGAGTTAATAAAGGCAATGTTTTTAGTAAGAAAAATATCTATATTTAAAACTTTATAAAGTAAAATAGCTAGCTTTCGGCAAATGGCTGTAAACATCAATTAATTAGTCTAATACGAGAAATTTTAAAGAGAAATGTCAAATATACATATACATATATATATTTTGATATAAGAGAAGAGGAGCTTGAGTTTGCTGCCCAGCCATATTTGTTTGAACAGTGAGAGGCGTCTAAGCTTACAATACTTCCTGCATCATGTCAGAGGATTACTAATTTGGCGCAAGTCGACTTGCACATTATGCATATGGTCGTCTGGGGGAGGCTAGTTATTTTAGACGAAAAATGTTTAAATATGGATATTTTTCTTACAAAAACCATTCGCTTTGTTTCAGAAGGACTTTATTAACCCCCTGGAGCCGTATGGCCGCATTATATTTATTATGGATGGATGCATTTATTATTGGCTTCAAAACAAGCCCCCATTCACTACCATTATAAATCTTTGAAGAGCCAGAATATTTTTAAATATATTTCCGATTGTGTTCATCTGAAAGAAGATGGTTATACAAACCTAGGATGACTAAATCATGGAATAATTTTCATTTTTGGGGAAACTATCCCTTTAAAGGAAAACTTCAGAATTCATTAAAAAAAAACACACAAACACACACACACACACTTTATACCCCAGTGCTCAAAAGTTTGAGGTCGATAGATTTTTTAATGTCTCTTATGTGCACCATGGCTGTATTTAATTGATAAAAATTACAGTAAAACAGTAATTCTGAAACATTATATTTTAAAAATGTAATTTATTCCTGTGACGCAAAGCTGAATTTTCAGCATCATTACTCCAGTCTTCAGTGTCACATGATCCTTCAGAAACCATTCTGATATGCTGATTTGCTGCTCAAGAAACGTTTCTTATTTTTATCAGTGTCAAAAATGGTTGTGCTTTTGTTTTTTCAGGATACTTTGATGAAAAGATATTTCAAAAGAACAGCATTCATTTGAAAATGAAATCGTTTTAACATTATAAAATGTCTTTACTGCCACTTCTGATCAATTTATTGCATCCTTGCTGAAAAGAAGTATTATTTTCTTTTCTTTTTTTTTTATCTTATGTTAACGTTAGTGTTGCAATGCAATTACAATGAACAGGAACTGGAAAAAAAAACTTTAAAAGTGATGTAAAAGCACCATAAATAATCATGAATGTGGAGCATATAATTTGTGTATAGTCAAGATTTTTGAAGTCATTGCTTGTGAGAAACATGTTGTTATTCACTAATGATCTTGACTTTCAGACAGAGGTTGCGGTAGACTTTCGCACTGAACAGTCGGACATCAGTCATTTTGACAGACAGGATCGTAAAAATTCCATCATAATCAATTAGTTACCCGTCATTTTGATTTTGTGTGTCACTTTTCAGTTTTCATCTTGAACAGTTGTCACGAATGTGAATGAACGCGATCATCCCTTCCTCTTAACTACTTTACAGAATGAAACAAACATAAGTTAATATCATGAATTATGTTGAAAGATACAGTAGCTTACCGAAATGTCACGTAGTCAAACATTATTCCTCAGAAAAGCCATTCATTGACCACAAACTTGATAATCAGCAAGAAAAATAACTCTGGAGCATTTTGCTAAATATATGCACTGCATTTCATAATCTTTATCTTTTTTTTCTTACTGTTCTTTATTATTTAATGTAAGTTTGAATGAATCGAGTTATGACAGCCACTAGTTAAAACAAAACAAACTGGATTAGAAACTTAATTATGTAGGTATTATAACTTTATTATTATAAAATGGACTTCAACTGGGTGCTCGTCTGTGTGTAGTCAAACGCATCGTTTCATTTTATTCTAGAGACTGAACTAGCGCTCCGCTGCCACACTGGAGTGCACTCACCAGCAACTGGACAGGGGTGGGAATTACAGTTACAAGTTACATCAGTGTAATCTGTCAAAAGGACGGAAAGTTTTCCGTTAATGCGACCTCTACTTTCCAGATTTGAGATTTGTGAAAGAATTACTCCTTTGAATTGGACCTTTTCAATGAATCTGTTGATGTGGTTTATAATACCACTCTGAATTATTTGTTTACTGACGAAATAATCAATGATTTATGATGCATTTATGTCATTTTGTGAAGGTTAAATGCTAAAAAAATATCCAGAACATCTTTAAAAATGTTATCATTTGTGTTCTGCAGACAAAAGAAATTCATATGGGTATTGGGTAAACTATCCATTTAAACTCCATGGATATTTTTTCCTTCTAAAACTTGACTGCACTTACCGAAATAGTCCTTGTTTAAAAAGATAGGCGCTAATGTGTCCTCCATTGAGGTAGCGAACCTCACAGCCAGGCCAGATTTCCTGTAAGCTGCGAACTCCAGTGCGGGGAATATAAGCGTCTTCCTTTGCCTGGACTATAATGATCAGACTGGGATCCACAGGCACTGGAGACAAATTAATAAAAAAAGAAAGAGGATCAAACACAGGAACACAGACCAAACTGCGTCAAAAACAAAACAGATTTAGTACCTGAAAAATTGGCGATGTGTGTGCATTCGTCCATCACACCCTTCATGAAGCAGAGAGACTCCCGCTGCAGCGACTGCCGCTGGCTGGTCCCGTAGGTGATGTTCTTAGCATGTAGCATGTCCAAATGAGGCCCGCTGCTGCTCACAGCGGACAGCATCTGATCCAGTCCGTCTCTCTCTCTTCGCCCCATCAGCAGGGCTGAGTCTGAGGCGTGACCTCCAGTCCCGGGCTGAGAACACGAGGAGCGTAGCCCCATCTGCTGGTCCCGCTCTGGTGAGTGGAGGTCAAGAAGGTCATGGGCAAGATCCAGGTCAGAGAGACTGTCAAAGCTGCCTGGGGCATTTTTTACGAATTCCTGGCCCATCCGGAAAGAGTCTGTCTGAAAGTCAAGGGTGTGTCACAGTGAGTGATTTGTCAAAAATGTTGCACCTTCAACATCAGTCATGTGATACATTACACAAATCATACCTTCCTTTGTGATATTTTGTGGTGTCCTTCACATATAAACAAGCTAAATCACAGCAAAACTGCTACAGAATAACATGCCTACCCCACAATACTCCAGCATACTGATGATTTCTTCCTCATAGACTGTGTGTGCTGCATACTGCTTTTCCAGTTCTCTCCAGTTCACGGCTCGACTTAAAACACCCTGCAAAATAAAAGATCATATTATTAAGTCTGATGTTAAGACACCCAACTGAGTTATTCATGAATGAATAATTGTAAATGGGAATGAGTAACACTTGGTGACGTCTATATTACCATGTTCTGATGCTATCAATTCATTGACACTGGAATGAAGACGTAAAGGTATTCAGTTACAAAGTTCAATAGCTAAGTGAATAATACTGCCTTTAAGTCATGGGAAGTCCCTACATACCAGGGTTATAATAGTTAACTAAAAAAACTTTGTTACTTGCAATATAAACCCTGATTGAAAAACACTTAAACATGTCTTATTTTAGATAGTTGCAAAGGCAACATTACTCATTTTTATTTTAACTTGATGTATTAAAATAACTTAAAGGGATATTTCACCACAAAATTTAATTTTATCATTTTGTTTTTCATCATTTACTCACCCTCATGTTGTTCCGAACGTGTATGATTTTTTTTTTTTTTTCTGTTGAACATATAAAAAGATATTTTAAAGAATGTTAGTTACCAGACAGTAGATGGTAGCCATTAGGGGCTTTTGCACCGGATGAACCTTTTCATAGTTCCTAGAACTATTTGCTGAAGTACCCGGAGTTTGCCCTTTTCAAACTGTAGGAACCAGGAATGATTTTAGTTCTAGGAAGTCCTTTTGGAGGAACTAAATTAGCTCCTACTTCAGAGTAGAGTCTAAACCAGCTCTATAGGAACTATCAGTGACGGAAGCGTACGGTGATTGGTCAAATGCATCTAAAACGCTGGCACCCGGCATTTTAAAAAAGCTGTGTAAACACATTTACTTTACAAACATGGAAAACAGCGATAAAACGACATTTACTTCTTGTTTGCAGGGTTGTGTTCTTTTCTCTGCCTCGATAATTGGAGATTTCGTCTCTTAGCTCCATTTTTTACTCTTTCAGTCGCGTAGATTATGTATTTACATTCCATCTGCGTTATCGCAAAACCCACAACACAACAAGCACAGCTCCGATCAGAGCATCCTCCATTCACTGGTTTTTAGCGTTTGTAAATGCCGGGCTTAAAGACGCCGCTGTCAACTGCTTCCTTGTGGTTAGTTCCTATAGCTGAGTTGCTAAAACTATTCGGTGCAAAAGCCCCTATTGCCTAAACATAGTATTTATTTTTCCTAATATGGAAGTCGATGGGGCCCATCAACTGTCTTGTTACATTCTTTAAAACATCGTCTTTTGTGTTGAACAGAGGAAAGAAATTTAGTTTGGAACAATATGAGGATGAGTAAATGATGACAACATTTTCATTTTGGGGTGAACTATCCCTTTAAAACTGAAATAAAAAGTTAATAAAATCAATATAGACACATAAAAAAACTAATAAAATATAAGAATCACAAAAACATAAAAAAAATACTAAACTTGAATATTAGGGTACATTTACATGACAATGATATACTAAAAACGTTTTTCCTTCATGTTTTTCGAGTAGACGACAACATTGTCAAAACTTTTCTAGTTCACATAGATCTGAGAAAATCAGAAAAAAATGCTGTATTATTATTATGTATAAAAGGCCAGTAGTTATTACACTAAGTGTAATATGCAGTCGCATGATGCCAGCTTTTTCACAAATTCTTGTTTTTGTAGCTTATATTGAGACAATAACGGTATTGTTTTTAAAAACTCTATTTTGAAACCCGTTTTCAAAGGTTTGCATTTTCAGGCCCCCAAAATATTGTTGTTGAGTCAGCAAAACTGTTTTTAGTTGAAAACATTGTTGTGTAAACGACCCCCAATGTAAAAAGAGTATTGTTAAAAACCAATTACAGTTTCTTAATGTTACTAAAATAACACTGCAACATACTTACTTTCACTTTCTTTTTTCATTTTCTGACAAACATAAGTTAAAATTCATGAGCTTTATAAAACCCCATTGCCATTGATGCTTTACATTCTTGTGCTGCCACAGAGCCTTACATTTCATAAACCTGCTGAATAGGCAGTAAATTCTGGGAGGATCTATAGTTGTTGATCATAAAAAGATCACAAATTGCATTCGAACTAAAAAGTAAAGTCAACATTCAGACTAAAAACAACTGACTTGATAAATCCAAACCAAATCAAGTTTGAGTCTCTCACTGGAAATGATGATTTTGAGGTACCTTAGGAATACAATCCATTCAAAATGACTTGTAGGCAACATTAATACACCACAATATGATGCTAAAACATAGTTGTTTAAATCTTACTGTGGTAAAAACACTTGAAGCAGTTGTCCAGGATAAACAAGGTATGAGCGGAATTGGTTTGGGCCAGTTTGTAACAGCTAATGATGCCATCTAGGAAGAAAATAAGTCAACCAATCAACAATAGATTTGTTATACAGGACATGGAACAGGTTTTTTTGAACACAGTTGATTGGAAACAACATGAAGAAATGAAGTCATATGTAAATGGGGAATGAAGAACCTACATGTCCGCCCATAGAAATGCCAGTAATGCCCAGAGGCCAGAAACCCTCTCGCTCCAGCCAGTGTAGCAGCGCAGCAGACTCCAGGATCAGTGCTCCACCCATCACAAACAGGTCTGATACATTCTTCAGACTGGAGCGACTGCATGAAACACAAATCATAAACATTCTAACCATGCATTGTTCATACTTATGCTCCATACAACAAAGACATGGACAACAATAGCTCCATCACAGCTGCTGCCATAAACACTCACAGTTGGTCTTTAGGTTTCCTATATCCATGTATGGCCCAGAGTTAAGGAGGTGTCAGATGATCTTGATCTTGTCATTTTTGATACTAGGGGTCAACATGGCAAACTAATATCAGGGCTCTACGCTTACATTTCTTTTTAGGAGCACCTTCTGATCAATGATGGAAATTAACCTTCCCATTATGAGGCAATATCTGACTCCTTAAAATGACTTGCCGGGGCATTTTTATTTAACTTTTGTAAAGGTGTTTTTTCTAACCTTATTAAATGTGTTTTTATTCATACACAATTCATACATTTATATTTATGAATCACGTTAAAATAATGAGACACAATCAGGAAGAATAAGTTAGCAATTAAATGAAATCAGTATCAACAACATTCATCTTTGCACTGCGGAAGTGGCCAGAGGAACAAAATGGTGGCATTTAAGGATATTTCCAGACTGTTTAATGAGGCTCGAAAGTGGCATGAATGTATTTAAATTCATGATAACAATGTTATAAAATTAATCTTTTAAAGAGAAAGTTTTGAATATAGAAGTATTAAATGATTCAAATAACTGAAAATAAACTTTAAAATGAAACTAAAACCGGCAGTAGGGAGCAGCAACTCACTGCCTTTGAATCATTCATTCAATCGATCGGTTCAAACGGCTGATTCATTCAAGAACTAAGCAAACGACTGGCTTTATGAATGGGTCATTGAATCATTGACTCACTAGATTCGTTTGAAAACGCAGATTCATTCATAAATAAAACAACTGTGTTTCCTCTGAGATAGGGAGCGGGTTTGGAACTATGTTCGTTGACAAAATAGAGCAAAATATGACAATACTGTTCCTAAAATGTAGTCACTTAATATTAACTTCATGTCTATTGAATTGTATAAAATCAATATTACATTTGCAAACTCCCTTCAAAAAGCTATCACTCGTCTCAGCTCATCGTGATCTCAAACTTCCATTGTTCGTGTAATCAATGAAGTTGTCTACAATGCACAATGAATCTCTTATTTACATTGTGTCTGTACTTTGTTATAATGAGAGGATTCATGAGCTTGCATGACTCTGCACTGAACAAACTCCAGCGTTCTGAGAGGTGAGTGGATTTTAACTTAAACCTCTGGTTGGCTGTTGTGTTCAGGAAATCAACTGATATGTCTGTGATTGGCTACATTGCTCAAACATGTTCTCACTCTCCACGCTCTCTCCATAGTGCAAATACAAATATGCATTGGCGCGTTTGCAAAATCTGTTTGGCCAATATGTTGTTATTAGTTTCAAGTGACGGTGCACTGTCTAACACCGTCATAAAACTGGGCCGAATCGGGTCACACGCACTGGTGCTCCTAAATATTTTTTCACAGTCACACTGTAGAGCCCTGTATATGTCTATAGTTTAGCATTCCGAAGGATATAATAAGGATTCTCCAACAGAAGAGACGCCATCCCTGATTCTTTAACCATCGGTCGGGCCATTAGTGTTCGCCTTCTCCAGAAAAACTGAGGGGAAAGAGATGCATCAAATTCAAATAAAATTCTAGCTGACACTGATAAGTCAATAATTATTTTCAATTTATGGCCAATAATTGATACATATTAACCTCAAATACTAAATACTATTTAATAGTTTTAAAAAAAAATTTTAAACATAAAATAAATAAAAATATGAAAAATAAAACTAATCATTTTAAATGCTACAGATGTATTAAGACATTATAATCACAGCATTATTATGTACATTATGAGAAATTCATATTCATTTCGAGATTTGCTAAACTGTTGAATAACAGCAAATATAATCTACTGTATATTTAAAAACAAAGAAAATATACATAAGCAATTAAAAATCCAATACTGATTAATGAAAAAAATGAGTTACACTTTATTTTAAAGTGTCATTGTTACTGTGTAATTACATAATTAAGTAATGAGTAATAGTAATTAACTAAATGCACTTACTATATAATAATGGTTAGGGTTAAGGTTTGGTTTAGTGTCAGTTGCACGCAACTATGCAAAATTGACTGTTAGTATTACTATAGTAAATACATGTAAAACATTTTTTTTTTTTTGAAAAGTCTTGTATGCTCACCGAGGCTGTATTTATTTGATAAACTGTAATACTGTAAAATATTAGTTCAATTTAAAATGTAATTTATTCATGTGATTCAAAGCTGAATTTCCAGTGTTCTGTCACAAGATCCTTAAATTATTCTAATTATTCTATTTCTGATATGTTGCTCAAGAAACATTTCTTATTGTTATCAATGTTGAAAACAGTTCTGATGCTTAATATTTTTGTGGACATTTATTTGAAATAGAAATCTTTTGTAACATTATAAATGTCTTTACTGTCACTTCTACTAATTTAATGTATCCTTGATGAATAAAAGTGCTAGTTTCTTAAAAAAATCTTTTGAAGTTTAGTGTACATTGTGCATCCCTAAGAAAAATGATGCTGAGATTGAATAGAAGCACACGTAAACGTCGCCGGTTTTTGCACACTCACGTGGTCTCCTGTTCCAGCTAAGTGAATACAGACTGGCCTGTGTCTCTTCCATTTCTTAGGTACAATGAACTGGAATCTGGTGGCAGAAGAAGTTGAAACAAAATGTCTTCATTTGAAAGAACTTTGAATACAAGCCACATTAATCCTTCACATTTGCATTTAGTGTTTGTGGGTGATTTGTTTTGGTTACCGGGCTTTGACAGACTCAGCTGGCAAGATGCCCGGGACAAAGTGCTCCAGTGGCGATATGAAATGACCGTTGTGAATTTTGCAATCCGTTTGATCTTCTACCTTTGGGCACAGCGGTAACACGATTAATGGGTCATTATGCAATTTTCAATTGTGCTGAACAATATATATATATATATATGTGCTAAAATAACACATATGCCTCCTCTATAGTTACTATTACTATCAGTAATAATAATAATAAAGTGTTTTAAAAAAAAGTGTCTCTTACTTTGTCAATAAATATTGGGTAGTCCCTCGGTACCAGATCTTTGCACCTCTCCCTGTTGCCAATAATCTTCCGGAACTCGAATAATCTGTAATTTCCATAAAGCAATTTAAATTAAATAAGTTAATATCATGTGTTTTTTGTTCATGTCAAGCTGGATATAAATGACACACCTGTCAATGCAATTGTAAAAATGTGGTATTCACACTAAACCATGATTAATATTTTCCACTAGGCCCGCACGATATTGAAGAAAAATGCGATAACTCGTTAAATAACGCCATATTCCAAATGCGATACGATAATGCTTTAAGTGTGTGAAATATATGTAAATTATATTAATAAAACTGAAAATGATACAACCAACATACATGTTTCACATTCGTTTTGTGAGAAGAAAGCATCGCTACAACTTGCAGTGTTTTACTGTGTCATTCCATAAAAAGTAATTTTAACATGAGTGTAAACCAGGGGGTTTAGGATTTCAGGTAGGCCTGCTTTAGGTTTATTTAACAACAGAAACTGAATAATCAAATGTAAAAATAAAACACTGCTTAGTCTTCTCTTCACTGTATGAATTAAATATATACTGATTCTTCTTAGAGCTTCCAAAGTTATTCACAACTATTCATTACCATGTGACTGATCATGGAATATTCCACTGCCTGTGCGCAGGACTACATGCTTACAATGTTATTTAAAGAAACTTTTAAAGAGTGCATATCCAACACACATATCTGTTATGAATGTTTCTTTTTGTTACAACAAACTTTTAAAAAGACCAAAAATAACAACATTCTATAAGACATACATCAACAAATATGTTTAAGTATTATTTTAGCATGAATATTTTAAGAGTAATTCTCAAAAGTGAATCACCCCGCTATCATAAGTGATTAAGTCATATGATGCAATGTGTTTTTATTGTGTAGTTTACCTTTTCAGGTCTTCTGGCTTCCCCCATCCTTGGATAAAGAGTTTGGTGAGGAGAAGCCTTCTATACAGAACATCAAGCCGACTCACACCCATTGATAAAAAACATTCTTCTGCAGAGAACAAAATACACTCAATCAGCACTTTTCATAGTCATAATCAGTCAGTCAGTCATAAATATTATAATGTTTTTATAAAATATGTTTCTACTCACTATAGTAATGTACCGTTAAATGTATTATTTAATTGTAATCCACTTTTTAGTTAATTATTTAAATAATTAAAACTATTTTAATCACATTTTGATTCATTTATTTTAATCTAATCTATTGATTGACTTATTTTAATTTAATGTTGACAGTTTTTCTCTAGACTTTTCCACAGACCCCCTGTCACTCGTATTTGGTCCCCAATTTAAAACCCCTCTGCAAGAAAATACAAATGACCTATCGCTGGTTATCAAAATTAAGAGGGTGTTTTTGACACTTTCTGTAACAGAACATGAGTTAGATATTGGAGCTGTCATAAACTCTCATTCATAGTGAATGACCATTAAGTAACCACGGATAACTGGACTATAACACTTCAATAAATTTGCATGAAATCTAGAACCTTAAAATGATTACCGGGTTTCTCACATTGCCCCTAAAAGATGAAGAGTGTTTGAACAACAAACTAAATCAGCTGTCAGAGATGAAGCTGCAGGAGAGCTGTATATAAAGTTAAGGTTTGAAAAACGGCTTGTCTCTTCAAGCCCACGAATACTTTAAAACAAAGTGCGAATGAATGAACGTAAAGTAATAAGTATATACCTCGAGCTAAAAGGACGTCGATTTGAGTTTCTTTGAAGAAACTGGATCAGTAGCTACACATGACAGAGGACGAATTCCGTGTGACGATGCAACGGCCATCCCAGTCTTCAACTCACGACCGGAAGTAACTCTTCTTCTACGCTCATCATCGGCAGTGATGTACTCAGTTGCACCAGTAGATGACGGTGTTGTACAGGTAAATTTTACAGCACCAGTAACAGCTATTCAAAACTACACAAGTTTCCTTTCAGAATGTCTAGTGTGATTTAAAAACAATACTAACTATATATCCTGTTTTATAGGATTCCAACATAAAGTAAATTTACACAAATTCCAGTAGCATTATTATGATTTCGTATCCCTGTTGGACATCTAAAGGATTTTAAATCATTTTTTCCGCAACTTATTATTCCAGATGCAGTTCCCTACCCCATCTCATCTCTATTTAAGCTAAGAAAACCCGTATGTATTTACAACTATAAAGCAATTTGTATTAGGAATAGTGTGTAATATGTGATATTGAGCATCACTGTAATAAGGGTAAGCAGTCAAATTTGGACACTGTTAGACATTTGTAACAATTCCATTTCAGTTAGGATAACTTTCCTGCCCCCTAAGCTTATTTGAAAGAAAAATGCTTTAAAAAGCAAATCACTTTTTTTATTATTATTGTGTCTCCTTTATAATATATTTTGACTTTTCAGTGCTATATTTGACAAAAAAAGGGCACATGTTAATATAGTATAATTTTTTATCTCCAAGTAAATATATTTGAGTGTCTGTTACATGTCTATCCATAAATAGCTGAAGATTTCCGTTTATTCTCATTGAAACTGAATTAAAGAAATGCACACGTTATAATCACATGCAGGCTCCGCCCACGCCCCGCCCACAAACAATAAATGATGCAAAATATTTGTTAGCGATGAATTTAGCACGTCCTTTTTTATTTGTACGCTGTTCACTGTATTAACTAACTGTTTTGTCACTTTACCTGTAGCAGTGTCAGTCTAACTTGCAAAAGTTAATTAAATGTAGGCTGCATTAATTTGTTTTTCAACTCACTGGATTGTTTTAATGGAGCCACTTCTGCCTGATTCCAGTCGAGATGTTTTGAACACTACTGGTTAATTTGTGGGTGAAACAAGCGGAATTTATCATGGTGGGCTGAATGCCAAATGGAGGCGCGACATATTGGCAGGTCACCGAGGATACTATTGGGGAAGAAATAATTAACCCTTTTTAATAGTTCTTATCTTTATTCTTAAGATGCAACTTTCTGCGTTGATCTTCTTTAGAACCAGTCCTCTGGAGTCGCGCGCAGCTCCCCGTATAATCTCCCGACGGGACATTTAAAACTTTCGCTGCTGTTGCTTCATTCGGGTCGCTTCAGACTGGAACGTGTGGTCTGTAAGCATGGCAGGCATTCCCAAAGCTTTGACTCAAGTGCTCATAGGGTTTCTAATAACTGTAATCTCAGGATTAAGAGCCAGCTCTCTACAGCAGGTTTTCGTGAAGGATATTGTCGCTGTTTACGGAGAAAACGGTTCACTGGATCTCAATGGCATTAACAGTTTATTGGAGATAATTGTGCAAGACAAGCCCTTGGATCCGAACATTCCTCTGCATGCTCAGGTAATATGGCTACTTTGACTTTAGTTAGGCCTACCAAACGCTTTTCACTAAACTTGTATAGAACATTTGACATTTGATTAAGTGACGCATTTGAGAGCATCAATACAGAAAAGCAAGCGAAACACTGTTTAATAGGACTTTATAGTCTTATTTCATTGACCCTGTTTATCAGTGTGTGTCCGGAGAAGATATTCTGGTGCATTATGGGCTTCAGAACCTCTCTCATCTAACAGAGGAACATCTGGTCACTGTCTGCCCGGCTCTGCTCAACCAAGCGCTGCTGCCGCCCTGTTCAGAAGAGCCTCCGGTCCTCACTGACCCCACTGAACTCCGCGGTGAGTCTTCTTACATATGCTGAATTCGTCATATATGAGCTTCACTTGCCAAAGACCTTCCTCCTGATGTAAACCTGCGATTTTGTATATCCCGAAGACTGAGAATGATGGGAGTTTTACACTTGATATTAAATTATAATCATGTCAGTTAAAGTAATGTTTCCTCTCACTTCTCATTAACTTAATGTAAAGCAATCTTGGGGAAAATGTTTATTATTTACAGTATATTTGATTTGTATTGGGTTAACACTCAGGGCTGGGTAGGTTACTTTTAAAATGTAATTCACTACAGATGCTAATTCACTTTAAAGATGCTTTAAAAAGTAATTTGTAACGTATTTTGTTACATTACTCAAGTTAAGTAACTTAATCTAAATATTTTAGAATGCTTTGGAATACTAATAAGTGTGGAGCAAACACAAAAAAGGTAATTGCAAGTTTTTATCTCACAATTCTGACTTTTTCCCTCAGAATTGCATGATATAAAGTTGCAATTGTGAGTTATAAAGTCAGAATTATGAGATATAAACTTGCGATATTGAGAAAAGTCAGAATTATGAGATATAAACTCACATACTAAATTCACAATTTCAAGAAAAAAAGTCAGTATTGCAAGTTTATACCCCCCAATTCTGACTTTATAACTTGCAATTGTGAGTTTAAATCTCGTAATTCTGAGAAAAAGAAGTCAGAATTGTGAAATGCAAACTCACAATTGAGACGGGAAAAAAACAGATTGTGAGAAAAAGTTGCAGTGACCAGTGAATTATAAAATGAATCACAAACTTCTATCACAAAACATGAAAACAGTCGTGGATCATCCAGGTCATGACAGGACAGTTAATTTAAGTTGACAATTGGGCAATTTTTTTTTTAATAAATTCAGTCATTTTGTCTTGTTCAGGACAGTACTAAATAAAAATAAAAAATTTTATGAACCCCCTTAAAAGTATTAAAATGTTGATGAAACTTAACTCCGCTTTTTCAGACTGTCAGGGTCAGAGAATCACCAATTGCTGTTTAAATGGCATTAAAACTCAAAGTAATCACTTTGGTAATCTAAAATACTTTTCAGATCTAACTGTAATCTGATTACCACCCATTTAAAATGTAACTGTAATGAAATACAGTTACTCAAATTTTGTATTTTAAATACGTAACAAAGTTACTTGTATTTCGTTACTCCCCAACCCTGTTAACACTTTACAGTAAGATTCATTAGTTTTAACTAACATGATGAATTGCACTTATACAGCATTTATTAATCTGTTAATGTATTAGTAAATGTCAAAATTAACATTATTAAAATCTTGTTAACATTAGTTAATGCACTGTGAACTAACATGAACAAACAATGAACTGTATTTTCATTAACTAATGTTAACAAGATGAGTAAATACAGGAATAAATGTATTGCTCATGGTTAGTTCATGTTAGTTAATACATTAACTGTAGTTAAATATGTTTAACTAATGAACCTTATTGTAACGTGTTGGCAAGATTGTAAGTGTACTGTATAACAGTAATAAAAATCCCTGTTGAGAATGATGTCACTTAACAGACAATTATGTGCAATTGTCTTAAAAATTAAAGAAAACACAATTGTCTTTATTCAATCTCAGAAGACAGAAAAAAGGGGAAAAAATAATTGGTAACACTTTTTAATATGGTCCCATTAGTAAACGCATTAACCAACAATAAGCAATAAATTTGTTACTGTACTTATTATTCTTTGTTAATATTAGTTAATAAAAAAAATTGTTCGTTCATGTTAGTTTTTCCCAATATATTTAATTTATATTTATATTTTTAATGGCATCAATGGTAAAAAAGTGATTCAAGAGAGGTAATGCTTGGTCTGAACTTAAAAAAAAAAAAATCATGCATGTTTTTAAAACATTTACTAAGAGCAAATGTATGAATACAAATAAGAAGACTTCAAATGCAAAAGCCTCAAAGTCGTCTGACATTTTTCTTTGAAATTAATTTTTTTTTTTTATATATAGACTCCTATGTATGGTTTCTAGTACTTTTGAATGGTTTAGGGTTGGGGATTAAGCGGGTTTGAAGTGAAAGAATTTGATGAACGTATAGTATGCGCAGAGAGCATTCGTTCATTGTCATTACGTCATTTTTGACCTGATGTAGCTTTTAGGGGCTTTTGCATCAGAATTACTTGGAACGTTAAATAACAACAATAACATTCCATGTCTCAAAACTCATTTTATTAATTTATAAATGGCCAACTTTTATTTAAAACTATTAAAACCAACGTCATACGTGAGCACATATACACACACACACTAGCAGTCACACCCTCAAATGCAATCATACACACATCCCTGTCCTCGTATATGCGTACACTTTTATATGACCTAATAAATAAATAGACTGTATAGGCCTGCATTGAAATAAATGATAAAATCTGAAGACTATTTAATATTGCTGTTTAGTAAAACTATTCAAGTGTAAATTATATCAGAATTTTAACTTAATAGGCATAATATACCCTTTGGTGCATGATGTCCACTGGAGTGGATAGATGTATTTTCTGGCACAGAAAAAAAAAATATTTTGAAGGCGGATTGTAATCAAGAAAGAGTGCCTACAGAAATTGAATTCTACAGGTAACGTTAATACACTCTAAATACACATAGTCACACAATGCTGATGGTGTTAACATTAACAATTTGAGAACTAAGTATAACAATAATAATGGTTTGATGTGATCGCAGCTAAGTGTTTGTTATATTTAATCACCATTGGTAGTTCGATTTTATTGTAATAATGTTTTTTTCTCAGAACAGTTGGTTTCAGAACAAAAGTTACTTGTTCAGATGACATTTTTTGGTGAAAATTCTTATTTCGGCCATACTTCCAAGACGTAGAATCTGTGATTTCGAAGTACACACAGATGTGGTGACTGACAGCAAACGTTAGATTCATCTGTGCTGTGCTGATGCACAACCCACATAAAGATGATCATTCCGCAAATAACAGCAATTGCAAGTTTCAAACAGAGATGGCGACAAAGAGGCAAAACTTACAGACTGCAGCTTTAATTGATTAATCGTTAGACTTAATATTACAATATGCATTTACTGTAGTGCCACATTGCCAACAGGATGACAGAGTGTGCAAATGCTGCTCAAAATGCCATGTTCATCACCAAATAAAAGGGTTTTTAGTCTAAATAAAGGGCTAGTAGGATTGTAAAATGAGTCGATGTGATTGATGATTTAATTAAATTACTTATTTAATATTCAAATATAATGACTAATACAATGTGTCACCAACACCGCCTCAGAATAGTCTGAACTCCTGTTGTGGACGCTCTCTTCCCGAAGCAATGCGCTGAAACATGGCAACTATACCCAATGACTTCACAATGATTGATTACAGTAGTGTACTCATAATAATGTTATGTAATGTGACAGTTCCAATCATAGTTATTAGTCGAGCGTTACTGTTTAAGCTGCATGCGCTGAAGTGCTGAATGAACACCAGTAGACTGAAGCCCTTTGATAGCAGGTTATTTAACTCTACAACACATCCTATATGAGATTAATCAGAGATAAACAAAATAAATAATACTATTACAAATTATATCTGCACAAAATGACCTGAATGCGCAAGTGAACTTGAACTAAGTTATGTGCTAATCAGAATGTGTAACTCCTGTTGTGGATGCGCAATTCCTGGAGCTGTGAGCCGAAACTCGCAAATAAACCCAAATAATTCACAACATTTTACAGTATTGTTCTCTTTATAATGATATGTAATATGACAGCCCCAATCATTGTTATTATTTGTCGTGCAATGCTGTTTGAGCTGCATGCACTGAAGCTGAATGATCACCACGTTAATTCTTAACAAAATGTTTTTTTTATATATATATATATATATATATGCATAGACCTACACAAAATAAAAACACAACATTACAACTTACATTTGCACAAAACAAAAGGGTGCGAATGCACACGCAAACTTCTAGTCATGAAGATGTACTAGCCTTTTAATGTAAAATGGTCCCAAAATGAACTCGGGCGCGCCTGCTTCACTTTTCCTCATGTCTGCTTTATATGTTTCATGGTTGTGTGGCACGCATACACAATGACCTTGTTTAATCGACTATCAATAAGTTTAATCGATTAATATTATTATCGGCAATTAATCAATCGTTGATTAATCGTAGCATCCCTACTTTCCATTGAACACAAGAACACATAGTAATATCAGACAACTTAATCCAGGTGTTTTAATCTAATCTGCAAATTCGTTTGAAGAACCAAATTAAGGTCAGTTATCATGATTAGAAAATCTGGTAGGTCTATCTGTCATATTTTCACAGATGTAAGCGAGGTATGAAGAACGGACCCCAGAGGGGCCCGTTTTCGCATGAAAATGCAAAGGCACGCTATGAATTGTTGTGAAAAGTTACGTTGGCCAATCAGAAGCCTGAAAAAAAGTTTATTACCGGTTCCGGTAGGCTAATAACATTGTCATGAGCATTTTATTATTATTATTATTATGATTATGATTATTATTAATGCCATAAACCAGAACAATACAATGAGACATATTCATTTAAAGTAAAAAAAAAACATTTTCATAAGCAGTGACCTGCGTAGTATTGCATTCTGACGCCTCTGTTCCGCAATATAATGGGAGAACTGTGCTGTGTCTGTATACATGTTATAAGCCCTGTTAGCACAGTTATTAGCAGCAGTATTTTGTCTACGTCCATCATTGCACAGACTGGTCTCATGTAAACAAAAGAGATAGCGACGCACAATCTGATGTCAAACAATGGAGTGCACTCCAACATCACTGGCTAAAATCTCCGGTTTCACCGTCTATATGACAACACTGCAAACAAAATCTTCATCCTGGCAGGAGTTTTCAGTGACCGGATACTGCGTTTGTGTTGGACGAATGGACAAACTGCAAAGAAAAAGCTGCGGTTTTGAAAATACCCGTGTTTGTGTGGACAGGGCCCAAAACTCAGGTGCACATAATCAGTTAACCAATGAGTAACCATAGAAACAATCTAGCAATGGTAACAACAAAACACAGGAAGGAAACATGGGAACCAAGGGAAAAATAACAAGTCCACACATAGAACATAACCGTGACAATGTACATTTTATACTGCTTCTTATATACTTTAATACACTAAAAATGCACTGTATTACAGTAGTGAAACCACCATTGTGGGAAAATAGCTGTTTCAGACAATTGTTTTAACTGGCTTAAAAATGTCACAACACAAAAATCTTTCTTTTTATGAAAGCATTATTTTCTTTTTTTTTGATTTTGGGTTTAAATATGATTTACCCTTCTGTATAACTGTTTGACCTTTCACCTTTCCTTCTGCATAAAGTATGGGGATATGGCTTCTTGGCTGTTACCATCATTAATCTGGCCTCACTGCTGGGTCTGACTCTCGTTCCTGTCACTAAAAAGCCCTACTTCCCTAAAGTGCTCACCTATTTCATTGGTCTGGCTGTCGGGACGCTCTTCTCCAATGCTGCTCTCCAACTCATACCTGAGGTGAAATGCTTTTCCATTTTTCAGTTTATTTCATTTATGTTGGAAGCTTTCTTCGTGTCATTTAGGTCAGTTTAGGACAGTTCTCTAGGAGGTTGCTGAAGGTCAGTTTGGTGGTATGGCAGGATTGTGAACCCAATAACCTACATTAGTTCATTCTTGCTTCATAGATGTCCTGAAATCAAACCTCCAACATCTTTAATTGCCATCTTATCAGCACAATGATGCTGATGCAGATCATTTCTGCTTAGCTTGTAGTGATTATATAAAAATATGATACAAAATGCTCTTTGAACTGGACTCATTAATTCCAACTTGTTTATTTTCCTGAAGAGTGCAGATTTTTCTTGCTATGTGATGCATGATCGTTGCATGATATGTGATATTTGTTTGCACCAGTTACATGTTGCAATATTTATTTTGGGTTTGCATTTTAACTTTGAACTAATAATGAATAAATAATTATAAATAACTAACTTGTTCAAAGACTCATGATTACATGATTAATTCCTCTAACTGAACAGGCCTTTGGGTTTGACCCAAAAGCAGATGGTTACGTTCTCCAAGCTGTTGGGATCTTTGGTGGATTCTATGCTCTGTACTTCACCGAAAAAATCCTAAGGATGCTCCTTAAACCAGACCTTGAGGTAGGTTCATCTTAGTATTATGAGGACTCAACAGAACTCGATTGGTTCATTTTAAGTCATTTTGTATTCTTTATACAATTCAAACTAATTAAAAACACACATATACAAACAATAAAACACATTACAAGGCTCTCTGGAATACTCGCTTCTGATTGGTCAGTCACAAACTCAACACATTACAGTCTTTGTTATGTAAACCCCCCAAAAAAACAAATCTATCTATCTATATATATATATCTATCTATATATATATATATATATATATCTATCTATATATATATATATATATAGATATATATATATATATATATATATATATATATATATATATATAAAACAAATAGAGCAGTTGTATAATGAGCTGGATAGAGTACAGTCAGCTAATCATTATCGCTGAATCAACTCCTTCAGGGTGATATGAAGTTTATTTTGTCAAAATAACTTTGTTGAGTAGATGATCTCATACTTAATATGCATATCATATAATTGCAATTTACCGCAAGAAAATGGACGAGTGACAGAAATTCATTGATGGTCAATGTTTTATATTTGCTCTTATTATTTTGTTCTTTGAAAACATATGCAGTAATCATATGATCAATTTAAATCCTCTCCATTTCCATTCCTCAGCCTGGCCACGGACACAGTCACTTCCTCCCCTCAGAGAGTGGCCAACAGAACGGCGTCATCATCACGGCGAACTCTGATTTCAACTTTGCCAGCAGCGAGAAAGCCAGCATAACCTCTGACTCCCCAGTGGAACAGGTACAACTGGTCAGATCTCACAAAAACTACAAATAGTCCCAAGAGATATGTGAATGGCCTAAATATAGCCTTAAGTTACATAAACAGTATAAAAATAGCCAATGGTTTGAAAAACAAACAAACAAACGTACAAAATACGGATTCATTCCCACTTTAAATGAAATGTAAATGTATTTTAGTAAAACTACATTTACATTTTGCAAGTGGTAAAACTCACTAATGATATGTCAGGAGGTTGCTTTGTGGTTAACTAGGTTGTTCTAGATGGTTGCTTACTGATCCAAGTAAATAATAGATATTATATAAAAAGGATATAATATATACACTAACATTCAAAAGTTTGGAAAGCAGGAGCATTTTTTGGGTACATTTTATTCTGATGCTCCCCTTTAGACATTCTGTTGACTATAAGTACCTACATGTCAGATAACTCTCGTTAGAGTATTAGTTGAGTATTAGTAAACTTAGAGATAGGGTTAGTAGGGGTTAGAGTTGGTAGAACAAGTTGACGTGTACTTGCAAAGGTAAAGTCAGTAGATTGTCTGTTGGCAGAGCATCACAATAAAGTGTTAGCAAATATTAAGCAGACAGTCGACTAATACTCTAATGAGAGTTAGTTGACATGTTGGTGCAACGTTACTTATAGTCAACAGAATGTTTATAGGGGTCCATCTAAACAGTGGAGTGCCTTGTTGGCAAACACTATTTACACTAGCTCCGCCCACCAATGTCTGGTTGGGCCACTCAAGTTTTAAAAAGACGCACAGCATTCAACGTCTTCAGTGGCGCAGCAGGAGTGAGTAAGGGTCGCAGACCTGGCTTTCAAAATGCATTATTATGCATTATTACTAAAAGTGGAAATAAACTGCGAAAGAGTGTTTAATATTATTAAAAGTGTTTATTGGGTAGGGTTTGGGGAAGGTGTAGGGAGGGTTTTTATTCTCCCAGTAAGGCAGCATCCATTTAATCATTTTAATAAATATAATCATTTACACTATATTTTTATATGCAATATTATTATTGCATCGTTAATGTACAAAAACACTGAGGTACAAATAATATCTGCCAATATAAAGTATAGATAGCATCTAATTACCATTTACTCTTATTGCAAAGAACTGATACTTTTACATGGTGTAAATGGCATATCGCTAAGAAAATACTGATATTGTCACTTAGTGTAAATAGAATATATTGCTAATTTCACTTAGTGTAATGAGAATATACTGCTAATTTGAGTGTAAATAGTATCAATTGCTGCCTTAAAATAAAGGGTAACTTTTTTATTTTGAAAGAAATTAATACTTTTATTCAGCAAGAATTGATTAAATTGATTAAAATTTTCTGTAGACATTCATAAGGTTATAAAAAGATTTCTATTTCAAATCAGTACTGTTCTTTGAACTTTTATTCATCAAAGAATCCTAAAAAAAATCTATTATAATTTGAAAAAACGTTTTAAATGGAACTGTGTTCAAACTTTTTTAATAGCACCGAATCATCATCATAGAATGATTTCTGAAGGATCATGTGACTGAAGTAATGATGCTGAAATTTCAGTTTTGCATCACAAGAATAAATAACTTTTTAAAATAGATTAAGATTGAAACCAGTTCTTTGAAATTGTTATAATATTTCACTATATTATGTTTTTACTGTATTTTTGATCATAAATAAAAAAAACCCAAAACAAAACACAACAAAAGGCATCCGTTGAGAGCATAAGAGACTTCTTTCAAAAACATTTTAAAAAAATCTTTGAAAGGTAGTGTAGGACAGAAATAAAAAGATGACATAAATAGGCCAGCAAATTCCTATGTGAAATTTAGTTAAAGAAACTACATTTTTAAATTTTCTTGTGCTTGTCCATGCCTCCTCTATAAATGGTTCAGGAGACCCTCCTTCAATGTAAGTCTGTGGGATTTTGTGCTCACTTTTGTGCAACAGTCTCCACAGCAAGCCGTATGACTTGAGGAAACATTCATTTCTGCAGCACAAGCAGAGCAGGACAAGTTATGCACCAAAGTTTAATACTGATGTTACGGGTTTGTTAAAATCTCTAACCCTGTATGATCAATTATATGAGTGAAGCTTGGCTTAGCAAACACCTATACATGTCATCTATAAAGAATGACTGATTATCGCATAAACAATTTATGATTACATCAAAGTGTCTGCAATTGTCAAGTAAAGATAAATGCTAATTATTTGTCATTACAACCAGGCTATTACATCAAGTAGGTCATGCGATAACAGTTGTCAGCGGGATCGAATACCTTTGAATGCCTTCAATCTGCTGCTAAAGTCTCAATAGCATGTAGCGCCACACAAAAAAAACCTTTTTTTGTCATTCAACAGTTCAGAGTTTTTTGCTACAGAATTAAGAAGTACATAGTGTACAGGTCAGTGCAACTTACAGTCCAGCCGTAGAGACACACCAGCTGTGTTTACTTTCATCTGTCACAGCTGCCAGCAGAAACAAGATTGCCTTCTGACCTTTGACCCTAAATCACGAGCACCATGCAATTGGGATCGTCATCTCGACCCTGTAACAATATAAAAAATTAGACCTCGGGGCTAAAAGTAAATAGTATTTGAAATATGAACCGAGGGTTGAAGCTCAAGCGGGTACAGAACAATGTTGTTCGAGAAGAAAATGAGATTTTAATTTCGATGTGAATGTGGTTGCAGGGGTCTTGCAGATGGCTCAGAGGAAGACGGCTGTCCAGCGTGAAGACGGTGGCATGGATGATTTCCCTGAGCGATGCTCTACACAACTTCATCGACGGACTGGCCATCGGCGCCTCGTTCACGGTGTCTGTTCTCAATGGCTTTAGCGCCTCTATCGCTATCGTCTGCGAGGAGTTCCCTCACGAGCTGGGTAAGAGAAATGCAGGGATATAATGACTATTTTCTTTCAGTTGTCAGATCTGACCTTTAACCCCTACGCCACACCACCTCTATGACTACTGCCCTTTGAATGTTGACCTCCAATAAAAGTTTATGGAAAAAAAACATGCAAGGCACATTTTCACTCTGTCTCCCCCTGTAGGCGACTTCATTATTCTGCTGAACGCAGGGCTGAGCATTCCACAGGCCGTCTTCTTCAACCTGCTGTCTGCGATGTCCTGCTACGTGGGCTTGGTCTTGGGCATCTTGTTGGGCAACGCTTTTGCCCCCAACATCATCTTTGCCTTTGCTGGTGGCATGTTCCTTTATATATCCTTGGCTGATATGGTAAGAGCAGTGTGGGTTAAGAAATACAGTACATAACATTTCACCGCATTTTGTTTTTGAATTGTCTTCTTGGTGCATAAAAAAAAAAAAAAAAAAAAAAAAAAAAAAAAAAAAATAATAATAATAATAATAATAATAATAATAATAATAATAATAATATATATATATATATATATATATATATATATATATATATATATATATTAAGAAAGATTAGTCTTGTTTTCTAAAAATAAATTAATAAAATATATAATTAAATAAACTTAATTCAAAGAGAAAATACATTTTGTCTTACCTCATTGGCAGATATTATTTCTTGTTTTAAGCAAAACTCACTCAATTGTAATATTTATTTCAGAAAACAAGACGTAATAATAAATTAAATGCATCTTGATTTATGAAGTTTTAGATATTTGTACTGAAAAACAAGACATTAATACTGAGTTTTTGCAGTAAAACAATTGCTATTCCTTTGAATTCTGTTCATTAAATAATCCTGAAAATGCAACACTGTTTCAACAAAAATATTAAGCTCTTTTTGACATTGATAATAATAAATGTTTTTTTTTAGCACCAAATCAGCATATTAGAATGATTTCTGAAGTAATATGTGACACTGAAGACTGAAGAAATGATGCTGGCTTTGCCAATAATATTTTACAATATTACAGTTTTTAACGGTAGTTTTCATCAAATAAATGTAGCCTTGGAGTGCATAAAAGAGACTGCTTTAAAACATTTTCAGTGTTTTTTTTGGGGTTTTTTAAATATTCTGACAAAGCGTTTTTGGACTTATACTGACACCTAGAGGTGTGGAGGCAGCATAAAAAAAGTAGTTTTTGGTGACAGATGCATTGTAGAAACACACTGTTCGCAGTCCTCCACAGATAATACAATCTGTGACAAATAATAGGGGTGTTAAAAAGATAAAAGTGAGCCATGTCAGATTGGCCATGTCTCAAAATGGCCGCCCCCATGACGTGACCCGCTCCATGTAAAATAACACCGCTTTTATTAGGCAACTCATATGACTGTTGACTTCATCTTTTTAAACCTATAAGTATTAATTTATTTAGGGGTAAAATCTTTTTGAAGAAAGTCCAATGACTAAATGGAACATAAATCTGTTTTAGCAGAGCAAACACTGAATCCTCTTTCTCCCTCTCACCTAGTTGCCTGAAATGAACATGATTGCCAACGAACAAGTGCGGAACACAAAGACCGATATCATTTTTTTCGCAATCCAAAATGCTGGAGTGCTGACAGGATTTACTTTGATTCTTCTCATCACATTGTATGGTGGGAACATTAGCCTGGGTTGAGCCCTCGGTACATTCTGCCCTTCCATTCTGTGCCTTTCCTGTACACTTCCCATTCCAGATGATACTCTCATTTAAGCTATTTATTTGAGAAGAATACTACTTCATACTATTTTTTTTAAAATCATTTGTACTGAGGAAACTTGAAAATCATTAGGTGTTTAGTAATTTGATGATTTGTATAAGCTGATTATTCTAAATATGTACAATTCTAGCCATTTTATACTGTTGTAAATAAACTGTACTGACCTACTAATCATGTATTTTTGGTGCATTTGGTGCTAACTGAATGATCAAGTTTGTTACTTTGTAAAATAGGAACTTCTAATATCATGCAAAATAAAAACACAGAACAGAACTGTATTAAAAAGTCCAAATTTATGTCTTTTTTTGTCATTGGACATCCATCTGTTATACAGTTGATTGATATATCTATACATTTAGTTATTTGATATTCATTAAACACAATGTACACTTAAAAACATCTTTAAAACAGTACAATCAGTGCAATATCTTTACAGACCAAATCAAAAACATTTTCTCTCCAAAAATATACATCTATATAGATCTCAGAACATTAATTCTAACCCACTTTACAAGAAGTAAGAATAAAACTTTAATCACGCAAAGAGGTAAAATAACTAGTTTTGATCGAATAAAGTTATTGGGTGAATCTCACGAAACCTGTCAAGAACACGTCCAGGTCATATTTCATGGCAAAATCAAGATATTTTGATGTTATGATACTGTCGAGTATTTATAAACAACTGCAGTCATTGTTGTACTGCCTTTAATTAACACAAATAAAAGTTTTTCAAAATCATAAATAAAAATAATAATGCACTGCACCATCTACACTACAGATAATCTAATGACAATAATGGGAATCATGCGAACTACAAAAGAAAGAAAAAAATAATAATTCCGGACGCATTAGAGACTTATAAATAATTTTCATGAAAAAAGAAAAAAAAATGGATTTTTGGGGTAATATATGACTAATTTTCGTGAGATTTACCGTATTTGGAGGCACATCAGCTCTAAAGGACCTAGAATAGCACGGTTCTACTTCATAGTCACTGAACAAGTAGAACAAACAGAATGGCATGAAGTTAAACGCACACGTACAGCAATACTGCAGAAGTTCTTGAAGCACTTATATGAGGCACTATACGCAGAGCTCGGGCCAAACCACACCACAGAACAGCACGTTAACCCGAAGGCTTTTCATGGCAACAGGCACAACAATTGCAGAAATCACCACTGTACACACTTCTGGCAAATGAACGACACGAGAGAGGGCGAATCGGCGAGATGAGATCTATCGATCGGATGTGAAGAAAAATAACAACGAGACCTAAACCATTGGTCATACTATATATAATCAAATGCACTTGGTCAGATTTTCATATTTGTCATCATTCCCAGACATGATCCATGAAGTGCAGGAAGAAAAGCATGCGCAAGTCTTTGGAAGAGCCTGGCGGAACTTGATTCTCGGAGTGATGTGTGCCGGTGAGACGAGGTAGATGAGGTAAGACAGTTGCCCCCCCGTGGGTGGCTGAGGCTACGCCCCCTGCAACAGCCTGGCAATAACGCATGCCTGATGGGAAGTGTAGCGTCTAACTGATCATACAAACAAAATCTAAGGCCAGCCTCATGAATCCATACCACTGGAGCAGGGCTGACCGGTCACTGTACAGAAACAAGATATACACGTCACTTACTAGCAAATATATATTACAGCACGGCGCTCGCCTCTAGCTTTACTTTTACAACTGGACGAGTAGCTTTACACGACTGTCTACTATGTCAAGAAAACAGTAACATTTATTTAGTTAGAAATCAACGCTTTCACCGGAACATGATGAAGCTACGCTTGGCTTAAAGGTTCATATGACGTTACACTATAAATACCGAAACTTGCTACGTGATCTTGCGTGGAATGTTTTATCAAGTATCGTACAGATTTATATTAATATTAACTCTAAAAGTGGTGCATATGTCTACAAACATTGCAGGGAATTTACAAACATTCTTCTTTCGTAAAATCCACGACTCTTTTAAATGATTTCACAGTATTGTCGGTACCGCTCCTGTTTGAAACTCTATTGATATTCCTTCCTCTTTTGACACCAGATTGTTTACTCACGTTTCGGTGAGGCACGATTGCGCCTACAGTCTCATCTAAGAAAGCTAGAAAATTGATATACAAAGACGATTATCTCTCCACTCTTGCACATTCAAATGTGTTATTAATGAACAAGGACTAGATTTGTTTGTACATATATAATGTTTTGGTTCAGATACTTGTAGAAAGCTACTAGGGGCTGCTATTGCAAATAAACTTCAAGTATGACATTTACGATAATAACCATAAAAACAAAAAATGACCAGATGAAGGCCAGTCAGTCACAGTTTTTACCATAAACCAAAAAGGCCGCCATCACATGCAAGATGCGAGTATTAAATGATAGTCTTAACTTGGCGATGTTCATGAAACGGTAGTTTTTGGCATTTGTGATGCGCACAATGTGCGTAAATACTGGTTGCTCGCTCATGTGTCATAGCATTTCAGTGATTGACTACTTTAAGACGATATTCCCTTCCGAAAGAAGATGCAGATTGGCAATCGAAATAAAACCGACAAAAAATATCTACACCAGCATGAATCTAAGGCAAAAACGGGCCGGAAACAGGCCGGGGGCAGCTAAAGTCCTGAGAAACAGACTGCAGTGCTATCATCTGATGGGGCATTTGAACACTACAGAGTATGAGATTTTAGAGATGTCTGTGTAATACATTCTAGTTCAGCTAAAGTCAATGTTGATACCCACCCAAAGTGAAACAAAGAACAGAGCAAAGACTCAAAGAAAAGTTGTCAAGGCGACAGTAAAGGGTTGTCAATGAAGTGTTTGTGCGGTTTGTCACTGCCCACCATCACTGGGTGCAGGACTGTCGGAACGGCCTTCCTTCAAACTGCCGGATTGTTTCTTCTGCTTGGTTTTGGACTTTCTTAACATGCACACCTAGAACAGAAAACAAAGTCATTTTAAATACACAGATGTGAGAAAACAGATGGTGAGAAAATGGAATACTTGAGTGGAATGTCCTTTGGTTCCATTAACGGCTCTGGAATGTCTGCATTCTTCCATCAGTGCACAATCTTTTTGACAATTTGTGCACTCACCCATTTAATCGTGTAAATTATATGGTTTTGAAGGCCTATTTCTTATATTGAAAATTAATGAGGTCAATGCTTATATACACATACACACACACACATATATACACATACATACACACACACATATATACATATTTATGTGTGTGTATTTATGTAGATATATATATATATATATATATACACGTGTGGGTGTATTATTGTGAAATATTATTACAATTTAAAACAACTGTTTTCTATTTGAATATATTTTAAAATGTAATTTATTCCTGGGATGCAGTGTCACATGATCCTTCTGAAATCATTATAAATGTAATGCTCAAGAAACATTTCTGATTTTATCATTATTAGCAGTTGAAAACAGTAAAAATCTTTTTTTCAGGATTCTTTAATGAATAGAAAGTTCAGAAGAACAGCATGAAATAGAAATAGTCTAAAATAGAAATCTTTTGTAACATGATTTTAATGTCACTTTTGTGTCTTTACTGTCACTTTAGATCAATTTAATGCATTCTTGCTAAATAGAATTAATTTCCTCTTCAAAAAAGAAATCTTATTGATTTATATATATATAAAATATTAATTCAATAAATCAAGCCTCTATCATTGAGTTGGCCAAGCAGTTTAGGAAATACGTAGAAGTACCTTTGGTCCCGCAGCTGAGATGATGATCTGTCCAGGTGATTGTATCCAGGGTTCTCCGTCCACCTGCACTGGAATGGGTTTGGTCACAGTGATGCGAATATAGCTGCCCTGAGCGATACGTATCCCAGAGCGCAGCCCACTCTGAACTTGACCCTGAAAAAAAAACCCCCAGCAAATTAAAGAGATCATTAAACAGTACTTTTATTCAGCAAGGATGTAATTGATCAAAAGTGTCAGTAAAGACATTTATAATGTTACAAAAAATGTTATTTAAAATTTTAAAGAAATGCTTCTTTTGAACTGAAAAAAGTATCATGGTTTCCACAATTTTTGAGCAACAACTATTTTCAACATTTATATTGATAATTAGAAATTTTTCTTCAGCACCAAATCAACATAGAATGATTTCTGAAAGATCATGTGACACTGAAGACTGGAGAAATGATGCTGAAAATCCAGCTTTGCATCACAGGAATAAATTACATTTTAAAATATAATAAAATAGAAAATGGTTGTTTTAAATAGTAATAATATTTTAGTGTTTTTACTGTATTTTTGATCAAATAAATGCAGCCTTAATGAGCCAAAATTTTCAAAAACACTTAAGAAATCTTCAACAACCCCAAACGTTTGAAAAGTAGTGTTTTTAAAGGTGAAAATATTCTTAGAAAGAAGAACTCACCATGTGCACCACACCAGTGACTCCCACAACCTCCAGCATCCCATCATCTATCCTGGGTCGCCCAAACCGAGAGTCATTGTCTGAGCCCCACAGGTCAGCACCAGAACCCCAGCTAGACACACATAGAGCAGATTTAATCTTCTATAACAAACTCCCATGTGTGGAATCGTCACAATGGAAATGTCTTTACTTTCATTGTGTGAGACTGACGTGTGTTTACCTAGGAATGTTGAGGAATATCAGTCCCTCTATACTGGGCAGTTCCACATCCAGTCTGTCCACTTGTAGTCTGATATCTTTATGAAGGTTTCGTGTGTGACTCAACTTCTGCAGGCCCACCTTCACATACACACCTTTATTGTGGAACCTGCAAGAACAATGACAAAATCAAAATAGTAATGCACACAGACCTCCTTCACCCTAACTGTGAGTCACATGGCCACCCTTTAGAGGTGAAAGAACAAAACTTACCTGCTATTAAACTTATCTGGGTCCTCTTCACGTGCGTGATGAAAGTCCAGGCTCAGTTCAGCATCAATTCCCAGCCCAAAATAATTATTCATCTGCACAATCTATAACACAGACAGGTACAACCCTGTTATGTTTGACTGCTTTACTCCAGTAACTTGAAAAATGTGTGCAGAGATACATTCCTTAGCAGAGCTAAAAGCATAAAAAAATAATAATTACATAATTAAAAAAATAGTTTAATTAGTAAATATAATTATGTATTATATTATTTGTAATGTTATTATAATTAATTTTGCTGTTATAATATGCACTGATTATGAATAATTATTATGTAATTATGTATATAAAATAAATAAAAATATATATTATGTATATATTATAATTGCATTGTTAAATGTTAAATTAAAAACATATTTTATTTTTGTAAAATGATAAATTATAAAATATAATATATTTTTATTATTTATTTTATTATTACAAATAAAATATTCACAAATAATATGCAATTATTTGAAATGAATGCACATATTTATCTACATTTTATATTAATTGCATTAATTATATTAAAAAAACATTTAAAATTGTATTTCTTCATATTTATAATAATTTAAAAATGTTCTATAGGAGCATTTATGCAGAAATATTTATTGTAATTTGAAAAGATTGATTGTGTACCTTGGGCGGCTCTAGGAAGCCGTTCTCTTTGCCGTCCTCTGACATATCCTGTGCGTCCAGAAGAATTGTCCAGCGGTCCATTTGTACTTCTTCTGCCTCGTCCACAGACACGAGGAAGTTGAAAGGGTCCTCGCCGCTGTAGCCCGCCCCCCATCGCAACACCCGAGCCAGATCGTTCCCTGACAAACACATACAGCATAACTGAACACAAATGGCAATGGATGCAAACATAGTAAAATAGTAAAACCTACAGTAAACTAAAATGAAATTATAAATTATTTTCCCTCAATCACGCACCTGTGCCCAGCGGTATGATGCTGATCGCTGGCTCGGGACAGGCAATCTTATGTCGGATGGACTCCAGAACCCCCAGCACCCATCCCACTGTGCCGTCTCCTCCACACACCAGGATACGGAAGTGAGGGACGTCCCTGAACGCATGCAGCCTGTACAATACACATACCTATACATGTGAGAAGGGAACCTACAGTATTCACCCATACATATTCCAATCAAACCATTAATATCAACTAGACTATCATTCAAAAGGCGAGGAGGTCTAACCCAGGAAGTGGTCCTCCGCTGGTCAGCTCAAACACTTGGTGAGGGTTTAGAAGTTTCCGGAAACTGTATAAAATCTCTCTGCCCTTTAGTCCTCCACTTTTAGGGTTGACAAAGACCAGCAGGGGGCAGCTTCCTTTGGCCAGCTTGCTTTGCTGTTGGGAGAGAAAAGAAGCTTTATTAAACTTGTTGTTGAATTGTACTGTAGTTTCTCACTGGGCCACTAGAGGGACCACTAGATGTATCTAAAGCTTGGACCAGCATTTTGAACAGCCTTCTATTGTTGCAATGAACAGCATGTGACCTACTACTGATCACAATGAAGTCAATACAAGTGATTATTTTGAATCAGCTGTGTCCACTATCTTAAATAAATTACAAGGTTCTATCTGTTTTGAGATATTGAGCTTCAAAGTTTTTGCATTCCACACTCCTTTGTAGATAGTACCTTCTTGTTTTCTAGTCAAGTCAAGTCACCTTTACTTATATGGCGCTTTTTACAATGCAAATTGTGGCAAAGCAGCTTTACATTAATAATTGGCAAATAATTTTGGCTGCACAGCAGCTCCCAAAGAAAATGGTGTCACTGTCCAGCTTATTCTATATATTATTGATTCATTCCGTAGCAAAGATCAATAGTTATTAGTCTAGTTAATTTATGTATATCAGCACTGGAGAAAACAGTGACGTAATCGTCCGGCTCAGCTCAGTTCGCATACAACGGCGCCAATGCAGGCATATCAAAAACACTGCTGAATATCAAGCAAGTGTCCCCAACTTAAGCAAGCCAAAGGCTTTTCTAAAAAGAAAATCCCAAAATGTACACAACTAACAAAAAACCCATCACATAATGTAAATAATTTTTCACAGAATAAGAATAACTCAATTTAGACAAAAATGTCAGATAGAATGTCAGATAGAAGTCCAAGGTGACGACATCTCGTATTTGGACACAATGGGGAAAATTCATCATTTACTCACCCTCATGTCACTGTATTTCAGTGTTTCCCTCCCACCTCATTATTATTTTGTCAACAATAAAGTTTCATTGAACGTTTCAAGTGATCGCAAAAGCATTGGAATATACATTTTCCTGCCATCTATTTTTTTTTTTTTTTTTTTTTTTACTGTCCTCGTGTCCCTTTAGGGTCTCCGTACAAACCCATACAACTTCGGTCCAAAAAACAAAACACTGCAGCCAACTGACTTTCATAGGTTAAACAAGTAACAGATCAGAAAGTCATAGAAGTTTGGAATGACATGGTGGCAAGTAAATAATGATAGAATTTTCAGTACTGAGTTAACTATCCCTTTGAACCCCACTTTAAAATGCCAGGTTAATGTATAAATCACATTATTTTATTACACATTAATTATACAATAAAATGTCAAACCAAGTGGCATGTGTTTCAAAGAAAGAGAACACTTTCCATATTCCATATAAAAAAGGAGTTTGCTGCACCCATTGAGTGTCACTATCAGATTTATGGCTTTGTAAAAAGACGTTGTACCATGATCTCAGGTATGACAAGTGAGTAGAGCTGTTTTCCACTGATGCTGATGTCTTTGGCCAGCATGTAAATCCTTTCTGCCTCTGAGAAACAGCTGATCTGCAGAACCACAGCACCTGAAAATAGCACACCAGCCCAATTATACAAGCGCACACACACACTAACACCTGCTCACACCTGGGACACAATTATTTTCTAGTTCTGTGCAAAATTATTTTTAACTCCTATCATGATATGATGGAATAAGACAAAGAGATAAAAAACAAAAAAACAATGGAAGCCTCTATACATCACTAGCAGTCAAACGTCTGTGGTCAGTAAGGTGAAGTTTTTTTGTTTGTTTTGAAAGAAAAAAATGTATTTTTCTCAGAAAAGATATATTAAATTGATTAAAAGTGATAGTAGAGACAATTATAATGTAAAAAAAAAATGTAAATTATCAAATAATTCTAAAAGTGTCACTGTTTCCACAAAGAATGTGCAGCAAAACCTTCAACACATAGATTTAACTTAATATTTTAAAGTACACATAAAGGTACACAAAATCTCTAAAATCAAATCAAATGAACTAGCATTTTATTCACTTAAAATTCACTACAACAAAACATTCTAGAAATGACACTACCACTTATAGTATATAAGTTATATATATATAGGAAACTATCACTTCTATTTATTGGCCACTTCGCACCACGCTCTTTGTACCATTTTTACTCGTACAGTAGCCAATGACAGGAAATAATAATGAGTAGAAGTGTAATAGCTCTAGGTGTCAGAGCTTATGTGCAAACCACTACATAGTTGAAGACTGTAATGACTGGATCGATGAAACACACAATTGTAAAAGTTAACCCTCACCCAGGCCGACTCCGTAATGTCTAGCTTCCCCACTGAAAACTATCTGCACTGCACGGACAGCTACAAGCTTGACTGAATGACTCACACTTTGTTGGACATCATCATCTCTGTTTGTTATATTTATCAGAGTATAAATGAACATAAACTTCCAACTTACTCCCCTCGTGCAAATGAGTTGCCTTTCAAACAAAGAAACTCTCCCACCTGAGAATTGTACCTTTCTCATTGGTCAAGACAAATCTCAAAGATGTGATTTCTGTGGAACATAAACTGCAACTTCACAGTGACCCCTTAGCGCTCTTCTGTCAATGTTCTTGCTGATTCCACTGATTGCTGGTTAACTCATCTGGCCGAAAGGCCTCATTCACCTCAAGCCATGTGCAACTTCCTCGACAACAGTGTCAAATGAACAGCGCAAGTTTGTCGTCATTTCCTCACTCAACGCCGAAGATATTACAACTTCAGCACGAGCGAACCAAACCATCAAGAATTTCTCCTGAGACTGCATATCCAGATGCACATCAAATGGTGATTTAGTATTAAGTTGTGAACAAATGAGCTTTATAGTGAGAAATTGTTAAATGACTCTTTTTTTTTTTATAGCTCCATTCCCTTGTTAAGCTAAGGTTAAATTCATTTCCACTCTCTCATTTCCTATGTATGATTGATATCTGTCTGTGTGTGTTTATTCTAGCTATGTGTTCATGATTTAGTTAAATAAAACTTTGAGCACATTCTTGCGAGTTGATTCTAATCTTCTAATAAACCAATGTCAATAATAAAGATTATGATCACAGCTACATGCTAAGAAAACGTTATTTTTCTGTGGCTATGGAAAATATCCTTTCTGAAGAGTTTATAGATGATCAACACTGAGTGTTTACAGATTAATTGATGGTAATATTAATTCAACTACATCAAGTTAATTTAATAACAGATTCAAATATTTAGAAATTAATTATAACAAGCTATGATTAATTATTCATATTTCCCTTTAGAACTTATTTGCTCCACACACAAACCAACACACCGCTGCAACATTACAAATACGTGCAACGCATCAAAGCTAGTGAGCCAGTGGGCATGTTGTGGATGACTGAGAACAACCAGCAGTTCTGAGCGTTTGTGTGCAGAACAAGGGCTTTCATTTACAGAGCGCTGAGAGTAGGCCAGACTGCAGCCCATGGACACAGCCAGAGGTTTGTTCTACAGCATGCACCAGCGACCTTCAGTGTTATCAAATAAAGTCAAGCAGTTTAGTTGTGCTCGGAACAAAGACACATCTTATGAGTCGGCTCTAATGGAGGGATGCATTTCCTGTCGAGGAAACGGGCTGTTCTCCCACAGAACATGATTTATGGATTTGGTTGCTCTTACCTTGTCCGGCGTACACGTGAGTGATGGTGACCAAGTGACCTGGGTGGGGAAGAGAGAGAAAGATATGATTAGTGTTAACCCTGCAATCACAAGAAATCATCAGCAGTCACAATATAATCCACTCTAATCCCTACCAGCAGAGCAGCGACAGGGATATTTACGATGAGTACACAAGATGACTCAGAATGTCCGACTTATAGGTCAGCATTGTTTAAGGACAATTTTATGGAAAGATTAATAGAATCCAAAGAGATGAACGGCTAAAATCTGAGCAATTTAAATCTTGAGGACATTCAAGCACACAGAGACGTGCTGTCACGGCACTCACTTTTCACGGCGAGGTGTTCGAATAGCAGGTGTGAGTATTCCTCTTTGTCGAGTTGTGTCGGGAAACCTCCCAAGAGCAGACTGACCTGCACCACTCGATTCCTGCTTTCCTCTATGTAAAACCGGGTCTGATTCATCTGTCGCAATGATGTCTGAAAGTCACACGCTCAGAATCAGTCGGAGACAACCAAAAAGCTCTCACAAGATGTTTTCCATAAGCACACAGACACTGTAAAATTAGTGTGCTATGCTTATCAGGGCTCATCACCTTCAGCGTTTTCCAAATGCCAAGAAATATCAGCATGAGTCACCCCACATACCTTCCGTATCTCCAGCAGTTTGTCCAGTAAAAGCTCCTGACCGCTGAGGACTTGGCGTTGAACTAAAGATGGGTAAGAAACACAAGGTCAGGATATGATGACATCATCTACACTTTTCAAAGCATTTCTATGTTGAAAGGGGTTGAACCAAGATTACATCAAAATCAGGCAAAATTACATTTCCCATTGCTGTCTACAGTTAAGTATAAACCGTGTTGGGGAAAGTTACTTTTATAAGTAATGTATAACAATATTGCATTACTGCCTTTAAAAGTAATTAATTGCGTTAATTAGTTACTTTTTATTGAAAGTAATGCATTATGTTACTTTTGCTTTTTTGAAAAAGTAACTGACATGTTTTCTTGTAAAATTAAAAGTAATGTTACTTGACTAGTTACTTAGAAAAAGTAATCGGATTACGTAATTTGTGTTGTAATGCATTACCCCCAACACTGGCAATAAATAAATAAATATTACATATGAAAAAATGATTAAATTAATTATAGTGTGCATTTGGCTCAACATAACATTTCACATTTTGATTAAAAAATCTTATTGTCCAGACTTATATGTGTGCATGTATGTATATACTGTACAGCCATGTGAAAAAGAAAGTACACACTTTTGAAAAATATGGTTTTATGTATCAGGACATCATAAAAAAATCTAGTCCTTGAAAGGTCTTAAAATTAGGTAAATACAATCTCAGATGAACAACAGCAGCACATGACATTTTACACCGTGTCATGGTTTATTTAACAAAAGCAAGGCCAAAATTGAGAAATATTTAGGGCCTGAGCACCAAAGTGCGAGGACCCTATTGGATTTCCTCCGTTTATTGCTTATTGTTTCCATAGGAATTAAGAGGGTAAGCAGCAGTCTGGCACTGCTAATCAAATGCCTTTGATTAATTGATCATCAACAAGCCTGAATAACTCTATACAAGCAGAAGTTTTGCCAGTTTGCTGGTCTGGAACACCCAGGTGTGTGTTAACACAATGCCAAGGAGGAAATAATACATCAGGAATGATCTTAGAGAAGCAATTGTTGCTGCCCATCAATCTAGGAAGGGTTACAAGGACATCATTCTACAGAGAGGAAGATTATTCACAAGTGGAAAACTTTCCCAGTAATGGATGTCCCAGCAAATTCACCCAAAGGTCAGACCGTACAGTACTCATTTGAAAAAAAAATCTACATCTCAGACTGTACAGGACTCAGTTAACATGTTAAATGTTAAAGTTCATGACAGTACAATTAGAAAAAGACTAGACAACGTTTGGAAGGGTTGCCAAGAGAAAGATTCTTCTCTCTTGAAAGAACATGGTGGCACAGCTTAGGTTTGCAAAGTTGCTTCTGAACAAACCATAAGACTTCTGGAACAATGTGCTTCAGACCAAAGTGGGATGTTTGACCATAATGCACAGCACCATATTTGGCAAAAACCAAACCGCATAAGAGCACAAACACCTCATATCAAGTGTCAAGCATGGTGGTGGAGATGTGATGATTTGCGCTTATTTTGCAGCCACAGGACTTGAGCACCTTGCAGTCATTGAGTTGACTATGAACCTCTATTTACCAAAGTATTCTACGACAGCTAAAGATTGGCCAAAATTGGGTCATGCAACTGGACAATGATCTGAAAATTGCCAGCAAATCTACAACAGAATGACTGAAAAAGGAAAGAATCAAGGTGTTGCACTGGTCCTAGACCTCAACCAGACTGAAATTCTCTGGTGTGACTTTAAGAAAGCTATGCATAAATGGATTGCCCACAAACCTCAATGAACTGAAACAACGTTGTAAAGAATAGTGGGCAAAAGTTCCTCTAGAATGATGTGAGAGATGTGATAAACCCATACAGAAAATGATTACTTCAATTTATTGCTACTAAAGATGGTTCTACAAGCAAGTGAATCATAAGGCGTACTTAGTTTGTCACACATGGCTTCTTCATTTTGACTATTTTAATTCAATAAATAATGACATTGAAATATGTCATATGTTGTTGTTCATCTGAGGTTTTATGTACCTAATTTTAAGAACTGCTTAAGACCAAATTATTATTTTTATGTCCTGATACATAAAACCATAGAATACAATGTCCTTTCTTTTTCATATAAGAGATCTTACCTTGTTTGCTGCTCATGAAAACCTCTACAAGGTTAAAGTCAGCAGGGTTCTCATTCTAAAGATATTTGCAAAAACATGAGGATTAATATACAAATGCATAAAAGTAAAAAAAAAAAAAAAAAATAGTTCATAAAAAGTAAAAATAACTAGATTTAGATGAAGAGTCTATTGTGGCATTCGCCTGTGCAAAAGCTGCCACGAAGACACAAGGGTGTTACAAGTTGTTGCCACCGTATGTGGTAGGCAAATATCATAAGATTAATTTCTCATAAAAGTTATGGCACAAATTTCAATGTGTTTTGAGGCATGAGCAATGTTTGTGGCACAAATAAGTTATGCATCATAGTACTAATACGAAAGGTTAAAGGGTTTGTTCAAATATCCCTAATTTGTGATTTTTAGAAGTGAAATCCAAGTTACCTGTTTTCCTAGTTGTGAGAGCACTTCTTTTATGACTGAGTCTACCACGCTGCTTTTCCCAGCAGTCACGGAGATGTAGATGACTCCAACCCTGAAACACAAATGTGAAACCCAAGAACGTTCCTCATTACACCATCATTTCAAAATGTAAAGCATCGGAAAACATTCCATCCCATGATTCACCAGCGGTTTCGTACTGTATAAATCATCCACTGGTCTGCCACTGAAATTTCAGACAACATTTTGATTTACTGTGGTTAATATTATATAAGAATAAATGTTTGTTTGTGGCACCAACTGGCAGCATGTGTAAAGCTTTACTCAATCCCTCCATGACTAAAAACTATGTTAATAAAACATAAAATACTTAATTTTTTCCAGATCCATGTTGACAAAACAAAAAGCCTCATCTAATGGTAACATCAAGGACATGAATGGCACTGCTCTTCTTTTCAAGAAATCTAAAGTTTTCCTGATGAGTTTCTGTAAGTGATGAGGGTCCCTCAGCATTTGTGATCCATTTTCTGCTGGCATGGCAACAACATCTTAGTTAAACCATGGATGCTGTGTCATTTCATCTCCGTGGCAACTGGACTCACAACAGCAATTCTGTCATCAGTTGAGCCAAGTGTGTTTAGATGGGTTTCATATACACTTGCCCTCACTGAGTGGTACACGACACAACTATTGTCCATTTCCTTGCAATGCCTGGAGATGATATATGGTTTGTTTGGAGAAGCGAGAGGATTGATGTGCCATAAAACCCTTAGATAAGTAAACTGTAAGCTGGAACCTCCGTTCTGACGCAAGAACTGAGCATCTTTACGATGTGTATGTAAAATACATTTTCCATTCCGTTCTGCTTATCTATATATAGCTAACTTAGTCTTCTAAAGAACGGTTTGTGATATGTATCGTCTACGTTAATATAACAAAGTGCAAGCTGACAGTGAGTAGCCTATTAGTATATTGAACACCCTCAAAATTCAAGATGGGTTCCTCAAAGGACTAAAATGTGTTTTTTTGTCTTAACTATATCATATAACCTTAATAAGCAATTTAGCATTAGCAAGCATGCTGTTCTTCCCAAATATCAACATGATTGCAGATGTGAAATTGATTTTATACAACTATTCAATAAGCAAGAAGTTAATATCGAGAGTTACATTTTAGACACAATATTGTTTCTTGCTTCATATACCAAATGAAAATAGTTGCATCTCTGAGCAACACAGTGTTTTGTTACTAAATGAATCTGAGCTTTATGAATGAATCAGGTGAGTCAGTTATTCAATGACTCATTCATAAAGACAGCTACCTGCTACGTTTCAGCCATTTCAACCAATCGGTTGAATTAATGACTTAATGATTCAGCGAATGCCAACCATTTACTGAATTTAGTTTCAGATTTATAGCATTTTTTAAAATCACATATTGTATAATTAATTAGTTATAGAAAAAGTTCCAGAAAGTAATCAAGATAAAAAAAAAATTGTCAATATTGCACATCCCTACTTTAGCGTTTTCTTTGTGTAGCTTGTGGGTTATTTAAAGGAATATTATGGTGAAATGAAATTATTTACTTTCTTAATACACATTACTGGTCAAATTGTGCACGAGTAATGATTAAACATCTTTTTTTCAAAACACAATAAAAAATATAATAAAAATATAATAAATGTCTTAGCTTTCCTGCTGATGCCAGCAAGTCTTCTCATTTTTGACCAAGTCTTCATAATTTTTAGTCAATTCCTTGTATATAAAATCAAGGCCCATACTATTTTCTTTTCTCATTGAATATTCCACTTCAGTTAAAATACATTGGAATATGTAAGTAAAATGGGGTGTGAACACTGTGTCATGTTGACTTAAATCCCATACCACAAGCACTGTTGACAGAACTTGAGTTTAACCTGTAATACTGCTTTAAAGAATGTTTCGTCTACGTTCCTGTGCACTTCCTTGTGAATCAATATTATGGCAGTCGGACAACACTAAACAAAATGGCAGAACATGATGCACAGAAAAGCAGAAGTAGATCTCACTTTTGCCAGCGGTGGTAAATCTTCACCACCTCTGTTTCTCTGGGTTTTGCTCTGAGCACCCAGGAATCAGACATGGTGTCCTTAAAAACAGGCTTGTTGTCTGGAGTGCCGTTACGGTTGATGATGTCATCTGTAAACAGTCCCGGTTGGCCGTAACTCTGTAGCTCATAATCCTGAGGTTCATCGGGGATGTAGAACGCTCTGAGCGCTGCTTCCTGTCAGGACAGGAAATCAGAAACAACAGAATGACACCGACAATAATGTTTAAGAGTTATTCAAGCATGATCTTAATATAACACTTTTGATGTATACCCTGTAAAGGTTACATTATAATGTAAAATACATTATAATTCAGGTGAAAGCTAATTATGGAAAAAACATCTCACCACCACTTCCTCATTCTTGATTATTCGAGGGATCGAAACCAAACGAAACTGATTGCGCTTAGCTGCATCGTCACCATCGAAAACTTTCAGAGTCTGTTTACCTGCAGGCCAAAAGATGGGCGATTACTTTGGCAGCAAGTGTGATTATTAACATGTCATGATGTAATTTTTGGCCAGGTTTGTACCCGTGTCAGGTGATCCCGTAGGCTGATTCTCCTTTGATGTTACTGGACTCTGAGTATCAACATCATCCAGGTTATCTGGAGAAAGCACAATTCTCTATGAGCATTTATAGACATGTGATCTTGTTATTTGATATTTAAAGGTGAATAGGACAGTCTAACAATGAACTGGAGGGCTACATTTAAAATATGCAATTTCCCAACCATCTTATTTTCAAGGATTACACATTTAATTGTACACATTTAAAACCGTAATTAAATCAGAACAGGATTATTGTGCTCACTGACTTTGAAGAAATGTTCCAGGTTCAATATAAGTTCAATTCGTCTGTGACATGCAGTCGAGTACCAAAGAAAACAATTGTGACATGCCTCCCAGTTTGTAAAAACAAGTAAAAATCAAGTGTATATTTCTATACAAAACACAATATTTCTAAAGTATAGCCACAAGACTTACCAATTATGGGGGCAATCATAAGTCTTGATTGATAAAATGTGCATTTATTTCCAATAATAATAATAATAATAAATTCATCTGTCTAAACTAAAGTTCCATAACGAAAAGGATAATTTAGCCAACTTTTAACTTTTGAACAGTAGTGTGTGTAGTCAGCAAGATTTTTTTTATTCACGTTTTTGAAAGACATCTCATGTTCACAAAGACTGCATTTATTTGATCAAAAATAAAGTAAAAACTGTAATAATGTGAAATATTACTATAATTTAAAAAAATTTTTTAAATAAATTTGAATATATTTTAAAATGTAATTCTTGTGATGGCAAAGCTGAATTTCCTCATTCAAAGCTAAATTATTCTAATTTGGTGCTCAAGTAATCTCATTATTATCAATGTTGAAAACAGTTGTTTGTTTCAGGATTCTTTGATTTTTTTTAATGCGTCCTTGCTAAAAGTAAGTATTAATTTAAAAAAAAAAAAAAAAGTCTTAATGAAATATGAGATCTATGGAGATCCCTCCATTGACAGCCTACACGACTATCACTTTCAAGCCCCAGAAAATTCATAAAATTTGAAAGAGGTAGTTTTGTAGACTGTCAACAGAGGGACAGAAAGATCTTAGATTTCATTAAAAAGATCTTCAGTTGTGTTCTGAAGATGAACAAAATGTCTTACGGGTTTATAGCGACATTAATGACAGAATTTTCATTTTTGGCTGAACTAACCTTTAAGTTAAGGCATAAAGGCATTAATGCAAACCCATTTTTGCTTGTTTTTACCACCTTGATGAATGATTGTGTTGCCACAGCTGCTGTGCACAGAATTGTTGTGAATCGGAGCATTCCTTTAGCTTTAAGGTGTCTGCTCAGATTTCAGTGAGAATGTGAAAGTATCTAGGCATTACCCATCTCTCCATGTTGGGAATTCTCTGAGATCCTGTAACAGTGCATCTTGCTGAAGTTCCGCGAGCAGATCCTCACGCAGCTGGGGTGAAGAATCATGTTCCGCAGTCGTCCCAGGCTGCACTCCGAGGAGATGATTATGTAACATGACGCATGTGTCTGCAAACATATACATACAGATTAGCAGTTGAGCAAAGAGCTCACAAGCTCTAGTACAGATTTATGAGAACTGAAAGTTTTCTAATAATAAATGACAACAGATGGTTCATTTATTTACCCAAAGCAACATATAGGGAGATTGTTCCTGTTTTAAGTATGCTATACTAACCGGGGGTTAGGTGGATTGCTGAAGAGCACAATGGTCTACCATTCATGGATTGACCTTTGCAGGGTTTCAACCAACAACCTTTTGGTTACCAGTCCTAATTGTTGAGCACAATACCCCAACTAAAATAAAAGTAAAGCTACAATCTGTATGTATAAGTCCTTTACTTGTGTCTTTGTTCTAAAAAATCCCTCTAAATCCTAGAGGTTTGTGCTTTCAGAGAATTAGTGCTGCAAACAGCCGTTTCAAATATGTACTCTGAAGCCTCTGCCCTGAAAAAACCTTTTGCTCAGGCAATACTGCTTACATCATCTACTAGCCTACAGTGCTAAAAAACTTGAGAGCTGGGGAGGGGGAGGAATAGATGCTAGTGTTCAGTGGGACATGCTGTGATAGCTGGAGTGCAGTAAAGTAGAGCGTTTTATCTCCAGGAGCCAAATAAAACAATGTCGGGAAAAAAAGTGGAGAGTGAGCCATTGGCACAATATGTAATGCTATTGACATAGTGCTCTCTTCCAAAAACTGCATCATTGTCTATGTAGGCAGGTGACTTCTAAGTCAGCAACCTAACTGAAAAGAAAAGTCGTAAGTGAATGATTTGGAATATGACAACTAATTTAAAAATCATGAAAGGAACAACAAAAAGAACTTAAGTTTATATTATAAACCACCTTTCAAAAATTTGGGGTCAGTAAGATTTTTTTCTTTTTGAAAAAAGAATTATTTTATTCAGCAAAGATAAAAACAAATGCTGTTCTTTTGAAGAATCCTGAACAAAAATGTATCACAATTTCCAGAAAAATATTTAGCAGCTCAACTGTTTTCAACATGGATAATTATGTTTCTTGAGCACCAAATCATCATAGTAGAATATTTCACAATATTACTGTTTTTATAAACTTTTAAAAACATTTAAGAAATCTTACAGGCCTTTGAACAATAATCTACATACAAAGAACACACAAATAGTGGGTGAAATGAGTCAGTTTAAACATTTAAAGGTATTTAATTGATTTTTATTCATACTTTTCATTGTTTAATGTATAATAAGTACATTTATGATTGTATGAATGAATTCTCTTGCATCATTCATCAACCATCTTGGAATTAAATTTTCATTTCAGGCCAGCGTAATGCATTCTGGGATTGCTTTCTCTGCAAAAAATTTAAGAGATATCTTAATAGGCATCTTAATTAGGCTGCCTACCTTTTGATGCCTTAAAAGAAACTTGACTGGTGTCGGAACAAAAGGTACAGTAATGTGGCAACCACCTACAACCGAAACCAGGCAATAAAAATAGCCACTGCCAAGATGACAGAGGAATAAAACCTCAACATCAAGCTTACCTTAACATCTAGATTTTACTGTATTCAACTTTGACCGAGAACAATTTTGTTAGTGCTGACTGGAGCTGCATCCCAAATTCCACCTCTTAAATAATTGATTGTTTCTTTGTGAGATATGACAGCCTAAGAGCCCACTCACCTTCATTCTTATAACTAAATAATGAAGCCGTTTGTGTGATGAAAACAGCTGACAACAGGCAAACTGAAAGCATTGAACGCAAAGACAAGTAAAGTTTGGGTGCACTGTAAAAACGAGGCACAAACACTTACCGTAATGCCACACCACTCACATCTCATGCCAGCTAGGATGTCCGAGGAGCTGCAGGTACGACGGCAGACCTCACAGCGGGCCCCTGAGGACATGTTGCCCTCCCGCCAATGGTGCTGGTAGGTGTCCTATCGGAGCAGGAGGGGATGATGGGTTAGGAAAAGCCATGTGGCCAATAATACAATCTAGAGCAATAATAGAGCTAGGGGATGTGATTTACCCTGGATCAACATCCTAGTTACGTTTTCTGCTGGGGTTAAACAACATACTTATCACCAATCATTTCCCTCTGATTTTAGGGGTAATTTGGAGTTTGATCTATAATTAGAAATGATCTAATTATATAATTCTAAGTAGAAAGACAAGGGCTGCATTTGAAAGCTTGGGCAGCTGACTTGTTGCCTTGCTGCCCTATTAGGCAATGACTTTGCAGGCAGCGTTTGCGCACAAAGGCACCTTGTGAGGCTGCATAACGGTTTAATGATTGAATAAAGTGCGCTTTGGTGACAACTAAGAGAACATTTAATCACTACAATAGTATCTTCTCGCTAGAAATGACATCAAAAGTGGAAAAAAGTACATTTACACACAAACTGACCACTAACCACAACTTTCAGATGTCATCTTTATTTTTTTAGCTCAACTGTCACAGAACGGAAAGCACAGGATTGTGGGATATCTCAGTGGAAAGGAAGTGAAGCAAACATTGGACCTTGGAATGCATCATCCGAAGGAAGCATTTTTTAAGCTTTTGAACGAAGCTTGGGAAAAAACATCAATCTTTAAACTTGTTTTCATACTCTATCTAGAAATTCACATTTTTACATTGCCTGTGTAAAAGTGCAGTCACATTAGCCAAATTTTGTGGGCAAAAAGGTTAATTGTACTTTGTCAATAATCTAGCGATTCATGCAGCACAGCTCACACAAGTCACTTTCAAACCAAGCAGTTTTCTTTTGGTCAACACAGCAAATATGCACAAACCTGGGTGAAACTTGCATGGGAACTTTTTCGCCCTCACGCGAAACTACCAAACGTGGGGACAACAATAACACTGTGTAATCACAAATCACAGTAAGTAGGCTACAGTGTAGTGTAATCAGTACTAATGTAGTTAAAAATCTACCAAACGACAACAATTTCAAGGGTGCAAAAAAAAAAAAAAAAAAAAAGATTTTGACAAACTATGAAAAATTCTATTACTTTTCAAGTTGAGGTCAGCCATGGTTTTATTGTCTGGACTGCTGGCTTTAAATGTCAGGTTAATATATCAGTAGAAACAGAAGGAGATGGTGCAGTCCTGCTTCTCATACTCACAATGTCTTGCCCTCCATCTTGGTGGCAGAAACGACAATCACTAACACTGAACGGGGCACAGTCGCTGTGGACGTGTAGCTCACACACTGAAAGACATGTGAGGTAAGGTTATTGAAAGAACAGAGTGTCTTTAAGTGATTCCTCCACTAAACAAGCATCATGTGAGGTAAAACAGTTGGTAGATTCATTTTATTAGTACAGGCACTATTAGTATTGCCTGTGAGGTGTTAAAAGCCACTTAATTCATGTTATTGTAGCAAATGTTTGAGTGGGTGTGGGAATTAAAGACCGACTTTTCTTGTGAACTTCATTTGTGCTTTTTATATTCGAGAGAGGAAGAGAGATAGAAAGAGAGTTGGAGTGTGATGTTTTTCTTTTCAGCTCAGTTCTTAGAATTCAGCCCACTGCAAAAGGCCATTCTGCCATTTCCATGGAAACAGCAGCTTTCCAAACAGGAACAGCCAGCAAAGACAAATGAGCAATAACAGAATAAGAAAAGACCAAGACCAAGGGTTTGGGGAAATAGAAAAAAACAGAAAAGGTTTTAGAAGAAACACTGAGAGAGCCTGATTATTTAAAATAAGGGAAAAGATATTTTCAGCACTGAAGATAACTGCAACCCTACAGAAAAAAAAACTTTACGTACTTTCATCCATTAAAGGAGCTATATGTAGTATTCAGCAATTCAATTTATGTTCATTGTTGTATTACCAACTATTGTAGTAATTATTTTTTTATTTCTAATTTTTTAATAAAATAGATAAATCTGGCAGAAATCTGAAAATTTCAGCACAGAAATGAAGGTTTGGTACTAGAGCACAAAAGCAATTTAGAACAGACATGCTCACTCACACATGCACAAAGACACAAAGATGGGTTATATAGAATTTGGCAAACAAAATCAGCCAGAAATGCAGACAAAAAAAAGCATATATGGAGGGAGACGTAACAGATAAAAACACGTATACAGTATGGACACACAAACACAGAAAAACGTTCTTCAAATCGAAATCAATCTACAGGCTTTCATTGACAACATAGGAAGTCAGGGAAGTTTTTTTTTAAGTTCTGTTAGAAGCTGCTCACACATTGGCGATAAAAGGTAATACATGAAAATTCTTACATATAGCCCCTTTAAGCTTGTTCTAGCTGGTTTACCGGCCTGGCCCAACTGGTGTGGAGCTGGTTTAGTTGGTCAGCCATACAGTGCCCAAAACCTCTCTAAAGCTAGCGAAACAAACCAGCCTGAACAGCAAATCAAATTAATGTGTATCAGCAATGGAAATATCTAACCAACAGCATCTGACAGATTTTAAATAGGCCATATCAAACAGCTTTCTAAGAAGATCACTTCTGAGTCAAGAGGCTTTAATTTAATTTAACATCAACGTTTTCCACCCCATTTTTGACCCTTAGAATTAAACAGACTGTTTTAGCTACTGAACACAGAGAGATGGTTCACCTAAAAATAAATTTTCTTTTATCACTTACTCACCCTTCCAAACTGTTCTTCAGTGGAACAAAAAGATATTCTGAAGAATGTTGGGAATCAAACCGTTTTGGTGCCCATTGACTTACATTGCATGGACAAAAAAAAAACAACAACAACCACCAACACTGAGATGTTTCTCAAAATATGATCTTTTATGATCCTCAGAAAAAAAAAAAAAATCACACAGGTTTGGAGCGACATGAGGGTGAGGATGATGACAAAATTTTCATTTTGGGTGAACTATCCCTATAAGACAATGTAAATGACCAATTTGCATTTGAAATGCATCCAAACTAGTTTAGGTTTTCATCAAGACTTTGATTATTTTCACAGGTTGTTTGGTATTCTGTTTATGGCAAAGTCAGCTCATGTCATGTGAACAACGCTCTTAAATTAGGTGAGTTTAATCATTACTAGGGCTAAAACATCCAGATGCCATCATGCTGTTTAAATCTCATAACCTCGTCCTCAGTATAACACCCTCCTTCACACACAGTCACACACAGTCACACACCTTCACAGCGCAGAGCTGAACTGCCTTCCAGGTGCTTCCGGCAAACACAGCAGAATCTTTTCTTCTGACCAGCAGGACCAAAGCAATGTGCAACAGGAACCTGGACAACAAAAAAGACGAATGATTAATAATAATAATAATAAAATCTGGTAGTTGTGCTGCCTTCAAAATGCACCTGGGAAACTTATTGAACACATATTCAAGTCAGAAACATAACATGGAAGTAGCCTAAACTAAACTATAACAATAAACCTAAATAACTGCATCTGAATCTAACAACTTGTACAATCTAGAATTCTACGTTTCCCACGACTTTGCTTGGTCATTCATGTGCTTAGAATTGGTTATTACAATATTTCAGACGCTACTCGAAAGGCACATGCTCTTATTCACACCGAAACTAACTTACACCGTTTCATTCACATTGTCTGGGAGGTGTGATTCACTTTAGCGTATCAGTGTTTTTCAATGAAGGTCAGGTTCACAAGAAATCTATACCCTACTCAGTATAGATTTCGAAAGTTTGTCATTCACTTAAATTATTTTGACTAAGTTATTAAAATAACTGGTTTAATCAAACTATCCCTAATGGGTTAGTCGTGTGTCAGAGGGCACACTGGCAGATCTGTGACTCCATGTGACATCACTTCCTGTCTGAGTGGTGTGAATGGTGGGAACGTGCGCAGATGCCCGCACTTCCTTCCTGTCTGGGGGAGGGAAGTAGAGAACTTAAGGATTTAAATAGCGGATTTCTTGTTCCTTTGACCTCACGTACCAGCATCGCAGAACACAAATAAACACAAAGATTTATAAATATAATAGAGGAAGGTGTACAGTATGTGTCAACATAATGAAATAGAAGAAAAAAGGGGTACTCCATATACCCCTACTAAATGTGCTCCATTCTTAGAGGTCTAGTTTAAGTGTACAGTAAACCATATTCCAATAAAAGTGAACATAATACAACACTGCAACCTAATCCTTCCTCGTTGAAAGCGTTAGAGTGAATTCAAGCTTTATATTCAAACGCGTTTAACCAGCTTAAGCAGACATGTACATTTAAATGCACTCAAAGAAAGGGTAAATGGCCTGAGAGCGCTTCTCCCTTTCCTTCCATACATTTACTTCCTACAGAGGCTCCTTTTACATCTAACATGCAATGGCATTTATCAAATTACAATCAGGTAGCACTTGACCACTTTGTCTAGGTTTAAATGGATGATGGATCATGTAAACTGCAATTGAATCATATTGCATACAACGAAGAATATTTAATATGTAAATACAGATTTTCATTTTATATTCTGGACAGATCCACAAAAATTCTGCATTTAAGCATAAATTCTTGGTTCTTTTGGTCTGGACCAAAAATGTAAATAATAAATTTAGTCCTGGTTCACTTAGCGTTCACACTATCATTTTTAAGACCGAACCTAAACATACTACATAAAAACATAAAAAACAACTACAAAAAAAAAAAAAAACGTATTTTGCAACGGAACTTACCGAACATCGGAAACAATGCTGTGTGCTTGGATAAATGCGTGCGTATGTGCGTATGGCATTTTGACCAGCTGAGCTATAAAATGTGTCAAGGAGTCAAAACAGTGGCAGGAATTCCTCCGTTGCACACAAACTAAGACTACAAGGAGACGGCATTTCTGACACCTGTACTGAACTGTAATGGCAACATAGCTCCTATGATAACAGGTATGCTTTAACATTACTGTACGTCCTTTTTAGGTTTGCATCTGGTGAAATCAGGTCCTGTTTGTGTAAATGACTTTGGTCATATTTGAGTTGAACCGCACCAGAGTTCATTTGGAAGCAGACTGAGACCCACCTTTTCAAGGGTCTTGGTCCGCTTGTTTGGTGCACAACAGGGTTTGGATGGCAGCGTTTACACTTACTCAAATGAATCACACAAACAGAGCACCAGAGTTTGTTTTAACCAAACAAAACGTGATAAGTGTGAATACAAATGTGAACACAGTGTGAAAGTCTGTTTATAGAAAAAGAATATGCAGGACAAAATGGCATTTGTCTACAACAGCATTTATACCGTAAATTGGCACATTTACACTGTAAACAACAAAAATAAATAACAATAAATGTCTGAAAAGATCAAATTGGATTGTGACTGATTGGATTGTGAATCCGAATCATAAAGAATGTAATGATTACCACTTCGAACTGGGAATGGAATCCAGCTAAATAGCATCCAGTTACTATCTGGATATGACTCAATTGTGAGCATGGCTGGAGCTTTCAAAGACCCAGAGCAAGATGTTCTGATATAGTAAAGAGATGTGGCAACATCTCCTTCCCATTCTTTTGCTGGTGACGGGCGTCACCATGACTCCTGAGGATAAATATCTTCAGGTCTTTGGCTGCATGATGTGCTGGTTTGTAAATGTACAAACACTTTGGTGGGATGGTGAATTAGAGGTTATTTTAGGTAGTGAGAGTGAGCAACATCTGGAGAGCTATAATCTTGCACTGCCTCCATCAAGCTCTTGAGCTGATGGTCTCTATTTGCCTACTGAAGAAAAAAAATCCTTTTAATTCCCCCACACAGGAAAAACTCCCTTTAATTGATGGAAAACTCCCTTTAGGGTGTCTATGCTGCTGAACATTTCCATTAAGCATTCTTAAAGGTGAAGCGTGTCATTTCTTCCCAAACCCAGTTTCTCCTGCCCCAGTTTAAAATGCAGAGAGAGAGAGAGAAAAATGGCTGTGGCACGATTAAAACATTGCTAAATTATTTTGAGCATATTATTAAAAGTCTCTTATGCTCACCAAGCCTGCATTAATTTGATCAAAAATACAGTTAAAAAAAGGAATATTGTTGAAATTTAAAATGTTATTGCTAGTTAAAATAACTTCTCTATTTCAATATATTTAAAAAATGTAATTCATTTCTGTGACCAAAGCTGAATTTTCAGAAGTCATTACTCAGGGTCACATGATCCTTCAGAAATCATTCTAATAAGCTTATTTGGTACACAGGAAACATTTCTTAATATTATCAATGTTGAAAACAGTTGTACATGATATATTTTTTTCAGGATTCTTTGATAATTTGAAAGAACAGCATTTATTAGAAATAATTTTTTTGTAACAATATAAATGTTTTTCCTGTCACTTTTAATCAGCTTAATGCATATTGTTTAATAAAAGTATTAATTGTTAGTAAAAAGCATTAAGACAGCAAACCTTTGATCTTATCTAGCCCTAAACAGTATTAATAATGTATCCTTTGGGAGTCGATTAAGTACAAAGGCGTCCCCAAGCCCTAAAGGTAAAATTTTGGCATTTAAATACATACAAATGAACATACAAACACTGCAAAAAGGCAGGGGACATTAACTCCATTTCTGTGCTCCTAGGCATACCTGTCAGCTTCAGTGAAAAACCAGTGACATTTAAGAGCAGACATTCGAGACACAACAGAGAGCAGTGAACGACGGGATAGATTAGGCGCTTTACTCAAGATTTGAATATATGGCTCAGGAAGAAGAAAAATAGCTTGACATTTGCTCAAGCAAATCAGGATATTTAGACGCTTGACAGGGTGCCAGAAATCGAACTCGCTGATGTCTATGAGCTTACAGACACAGAACAGCTGTTTAGAAGTCTGTACTGCCTAACATTTTCATAATGCTAATGTCACAAACCTAAATATGGTCACTGCACAGAAAATACCTAAACTCTAGGGACAAAAAAAAAATTAATTAATTCCACATAATACAGAGGAAAATATGGTGAGGTTTTGTGTTTAAGGTTGCCAAGGCTCTCAAAATCTCTGCTGATGAGGCCCCAAGCACACACACACACACACACACACACACACACACACACACACACACACAACAGCATGTGTCCTTGAGCTGCGACCCATCTCTCCCTCCTGTGGTGGACACATCCTCACTGGCTCTTGCCCTCCCAAGGGAGTCGCTACAGTAGACTGCAGAGCATCCTACCGGACGTGACCTCGTTTCCTGTCATTAGCTGCCACTTCTCTGATCCTAAAGGTGATTGGCTCCTGTAAATGGCTACTGCTGAGGTACTTGGCTCAGAGTACTTTCGGAATAAATGGATGAAAAAATTAAGCTCAGTTTTGCTAAAAAGTAAACCGTTTGTTCTTGAGTTCTGGATGAGAGCTTTTACATACTATTCACTCATTTTGCTGTCGTTTTAGATGGTGTTCAAGATTATATTATAGATTAAGATTCAGAATTCATCAAACTTAAATTCTGAGTAATCACTTTAACATCAGTGTTGGCAGTGTTATTATTGACAACTAAAACTATCAAAAGCTGTTTTCAGGAATTGTTTTGCTTGTTTGTTAATACTTTAAAGCCATGTCAGCCACGGCTATATTCATGGTCAGAAAAAAGTGAAAACTTAAAAACTTTTCAGGGATTGAAATAACAGAAATAAAACAAAATAAAAATATATTACATGAAAAACTGGGAAAAACTTGTAAGATGAAATGGAAACTAAAATATATATAAAAAGCTAATTTAAAAAACTATAGTATTATATAAATAATACTAAATGAAGACTGGTCTCGACAGTTCTTCTAACCCTAAATTGTCTAACCCTAATTGATGAGTGTGTAGCTTTTCATTTCCTAAACAACCCGGTAGGACACATTATGGCCATATTCCAGGATGACAATGCCAAGATTCATCAGGCTAAAATTGTGAAAATATTTTGGAGGGTGCATAAAGAATCAAGATCTTGACCAAAATTTGATGTACCTCTTGATGGAAATAAATGTTGAGATGTTATTTCCATCATGAGATGCATCAATTTTTCAAGATCCGGTCTAGTCCAGCACATCCCAAAGACTTTCAATGAATTTAAGGTCTGGACTCTTGATGCTACTTGATGCTCTGCTCTCTCCAGACACAGAGAGCAGCAGAAATATTATAATGCCGTAACTTTAAGTCTGAAAGCACGGATCCAATATAATGATACACACCAATTTTATTTCTCAATTGTTTATGAGGATACTCACCAAGACAGGTGTGGGAGAGGGGGTGTGGTTTAGCAAGTTCTGTGACAGGAGAGAGATCTTGGAGTCATGTGGTTGCATCAAGTGCAAATGACAAACACCTGTGTCTTGTTTCAGTAATTGGTGTGGAGAGACCATAAAAGCCACTGGGAAATGAGGCCAGAGGAGAGAGTATCTGGACAGAGGATCAATCGTGACTACTGACACTCAGGAGAGCAGTACACTGATTTACGAATGGTGCAGAGTTTATATTTTATTTTACTATTGCAGCGCAGTGAGCACACCCTTTTGTTTGAACCTTTAGTGAAAAGGAATAAAGATAACGATCCTCAAAGCCGACCCTCTTCCTTCCTGATCATTGAATTTTATTACATTGGTCCCGAAACCTGTAAAGGAAGAAGGAAGCCGCTGCCATGCAGACTCCATCAGGATCATTCAACACCTCTGGGTTCTTCACCAGGAACAACATCAGGTGATAATGGACATGAGGAGTGACCAGGAGCGTCGCTTCCAAGTGATCGACAACAGGAGGACCACAAGAGGTTACGGTGCTGGATGGGCCGGGAGGTTTGGACAGAAGCCATGGAGCGCCAGGACCCAATCACCCACCTGCCACTGAATAAAATGGGGCCACAGGACATCCCAGAAGTATTCTTAGACCTGTTTGAAAAATCAGCGGAGGCCACGAGACTATTCCGGTGGCACGAGAGCTCCACCCAAGGGGCCCACGCCAATCACTTGGCCCACTTCCTGCCACTAGGGCGGCCGGGAGGTCTGGGCGCCGACCGGTTAACGTTCCAATGATGGAGGTGGGGACAAGGATCTGGGTCCCATATGTTCCACAGGCTGCCCCTGATCAGGCTGGCTGGTACCAAATACCTGAGTATTGAGGGGGTACCTATCAGGCTCTGGTGGATTCAGAATGCAACCAAACCTCAATCCATCAAAGCCTGATTCAACCAGAGGCATTGGATATGAGCCGCATGGTTCAGGTATGGCATGTGCACGGGGGTGTGGTGAAATATCCTTTAATGTCTGCTATCATTCAATTTCGGGGGAAAAGTATAGGGTGGAAGTAGCTGTTAACCCGCATCTCCAACATCCATTAATTTTGGGAACCAATTGGCTGGCTTTTAGTGAATTATTAGGATATCTATGTGCGGATGTCTCTTGTGGCAAGAAAAAGTAGGATAGGAGACCGGACGAGCAGGCTGCAGACTTTGAACCGGATGGAACTCATTGGGCCATTAGAACGATCCGCACGGGGGCATTACTATGCATTAATGACAGTGGACTATGCAAAATGATACCCTGAAGCAGTGGCGCTTCGCAGCATCTCCACCAAGAGTGTGGCAGACGCACTGTTTCATTTAATCTCTCAAGAGGGAATCCTGAAAGAGATCCTCACTGATCAGAGCATAGCATTTATGTCACAAACATTATGCAAACTTTATGAATTATTGGGCATTAAATCGATTCACACCCAAAAGCCGGTGCTATCACCCAAAAACTGGTGGAACGATTTAATCGCACATTAAAAACCATGATTCAAAAGTTCATTCACGAAGCCGCCAAAAATTGGAATAAATGGTTGGAACCCCTCTTGTTCGCTGTGCACGATGTCCCACAAGCCACCACGGGGTTTCTTTATGGCTTCTTTATGGACGTCAGCCCAGAGGGGTCTTAGATGTGCTTAAAGAGACTTGGGAGGACGGACCTTCGCAGAATCGAAATTAAATTCAGTATGTACTGGACCTGAGAACAAAACTCTGCACTTTGGGGTGGCTCTCTATGGAGAGCTTGTTACAGGACCAGGACAGACAGAATCGTTATACAACAGGGGAACCAGACAGTGAGAATTTGCATCAACCAATAAAGTGCTTTTACTGCTCCAAACTTCGAGTTCTAAATTACTCGCAAAGTGGCAAGGACCCTTTGAGGTCACACGTCGAGTTGGATATCTCAATTATGAGGTAATATGGACAGACAGGAGTGGGACGTCAAATTTATCACCTCCTAAAAAATGGAGTGAGGCGGAATTAGTGATGCTGGCGATGGCAGTAAGTGGGAAAAAAGGATCTCGGGCCAGAAGTGAGCACTAAAGTTTAATCTCTCGTTCCCCAGGAGGAGATCATCTCTTGCCCTCCCAGCTCACTGATGTAGCCTGATTACAAGAAGAATTTGCTGACTTGTGCTCGCCCCTGCCTGGCAGAACGTACCTCATTCAGCACCATATTTAGACCGAGCCAGGCATGGTGGTGCGCAGCTGGTCGTATCGGTTACCTGAACACAAAAAAAAAAAAAAGGCACTGCTCGATTTTATTCGACACTAGATTTAACTAAAGGATACTGGCAGATCCCCTTATAACCTGTATCTAAAGACAAGACAGCCTTCACAATGGTGTTGTGATTACACCAATTTGTAACGCTTTCTTTCGGGTTGTTCGGGGCACCAGCCAGTTTCCAGTGTCTCATGGACTGAATTCTCCAGCCACAAACTGCATATGCCACTATCTAGATGACCATCTATAGTAATGCTGGCAGCATCATATGGAGCATTTGCGTGCTGTCCTGAGAGCGCTGAGAGTGGCTGGTCTGACGGCATACCCGAAGAAGTGTGCAGTTGGGTGTGTGGAGGTCAGGTATCTGGGCTTCCACTTGGGTCACGGACAAGTGCGTCCCCAAATGATTCCGAGACTGAAGACCAAAAAAGGTGTGAAAAGAAGGGTCCTAAGGTTTGTGCCGAAGCTGACTGACTGATCTCACTAAAATCTCACTCTGATCTCTGTGTGGCGGCCCACTTTTACATTCTCCTGACTTCCCTCTCCCCTTATGGTTACAGTCTGACGCGCTGGACGGGGCAGGGAGTGGTCCTGTCCCAGGAGATAGAGGGTGAGGAGCAGCCGGTGCTGTACATTAGTCACAAGCTCTCCAAGAGAGAGAGATTAAGTACAGCTCCATTGAAAAGGAATGTCTAGCCATCAGGTGGCTGTTCTCACCCTCCGATATTATCTCCTGGGATGGGAATTCACCCTCTGTTCGGACCACACGTCCCTGCAGTGGCTCCATCGCATGAAAGAAACCAACACGTGGATTACCTGTTGGTATCTGGCTTTACAACCCTTTAAATTTCAGGTAGTCCACAGGCCGGGGGCGCAGATGGCTGTTGCAAATTTCCTCTCCAGAAATGGGGGGTTTGTAAGCCAGATGGCTCCCCGGTTTTGGATCGGGCTATGGGAGTATGTGGCAGAGGGGGCGTGGTTTAGCGAAGTCTGTGACAGGAGAGAGAGCTGGGAGACATGTGGTGTGTAAGTGGGTCAAGTGCAAATGACAAACACCTATGTCTTGTTGCCACCGGAAGATGGGACCAGAGGAGAAAGAATCTGGCTGCTGACGCTCAGGAGAGCAGTGTATTGATTTAAAAATGGTGCAGAGTGATTATTGCAGCGCAGTGACCGCACCTTTTTGTTTGAACCTTTTGTGAAAAGGAATAAAGCGAACGATCCTCAAAGTCGACCCTGTCCTCTTCCTTCCTGATCACTGAACTTTGTTATAACAGGCATTTAGACATAATTTTGCATGTATGTCTTAAAGCACAAATCGATGCAAAAGAGAATGGAATTCTGTGTTAGTGCGCTGTGTTGGCATGAAAAACAGCGCACGAGACCCAAATTGAATTCTCTTTCGTGTTTTCTTGCACTAGAATAGTTTAAAATTGCTTTAATGTTTAAACTGACAGGGCCTAAAACACATACAAATGACGAACTTTTGAATTTAAACGTTGCAATTAATCCAAGAATCATGTGCATTTCGAACCATGATGCCTGGTCCATACAGATCAACTATGATCCTTGTACTTGACACTGGACATCCTGCAATGTGACTATCACGGATGCACACAGCAAAATATCAATGCTAAAATGACATTTAGTGTAGCCCTAATGTAAGAATCCCAACAATTGGTAACAATCACAATCCCAATTGATACACTTCAAGATTTAAGTTCCAACATAAATTATGTCTACGCCAAATATTGTTTCACAAAAGAAATACATAACATTCCAGAAGTCAAATGTGTTCTGTGCACATGATGTCTAATACAAAAATTACTTTTATTTTAACTTAATTATCCACAGAAAGTGAAAGAAGACTTTCTCAAGTTTTAAAGGATATATTCTCGACTTTCAGTAATAACAGTGTCGAATGGCTGCTACTGTTGTATTCGTATTTCCTCAGATGCGGTTCAGAGAGGTTGTTGAGTAAAGGTTAATGGAGCAGTTGGCTCGGAGACTGGTTCACTCCTACACCACCCACTCACCCACACACATATTCACACACACATATTCACACACACACAAACACACACACAGCTGAGAAAAGTCTTCAGCCAGTACAGAAAAAGTTACATCCACTTCCTTTTTAAACTGAATGCATCACTCTTAAAGCCTAAGAAACTTGAAAAGAGAATTAAAACACTGCATTCACTTTCTTGTTTTGTTTCTTTATTCATTATGCATGAGGGCAAACTTCCAGTGCATTCTCTGAGGGCCCGTCTTTAATTCAGAGTGGTTTCTGTTCCACCTAATTATCTTTTGGTCTAAATTAAGTTTTGCTGTGGCATGTTGCTTGACTCGGCCTCCTGTCATGCCCTGGGGCTACTCTGCGGCTGGCCGGTCAGTGTCACACCTGTGCCATTTGGCTGAAGCAAGACGGGCTTTGCTCGCTGTGAACTCAGCCCCACGGTGGGATGTGACATTAGCACATTGAGAGGATGCAGTTTCTAAGCAGCGAGCATCTCATGTGGTTACTTTTTCACAAGATGGTAACAAGTAAGATCTGTTATTTTTTTTTACATGCTAAGTGTACATCCTGTTTTAACAAAACAATATACTGTAGCAGTTTTCTTCAAGTCGCAGCAACTGTTCAATGGAGAGTGTGCAGACATTAAAATGAAAAAGAGCCTGATAAATCCCAATTATTACATTCCAATCCCACTTAATTAATTGTTATTTAAAGGACGAATAAATAAAAGCATGGACAATGAGATATTGATTTATCCAAGTAAGTAAAAATTGTCCATGTACAATGTGAAAAACAACTGGGCTAGACAAGACAAACAGTTGTTATTGTTAACTAACACTAAAATTCCTAAAAACTGTTTGGTAATTGAAATAAAGCTTAAATAAAATCAAATAAAAATATTAGTTATAAAACTTTTTTTTAAATATTGCCTTGGCAACTAACTGAAAAGTTTAAGCACTAAAATGAATAAAACAAAATTATTAAAGCTATATATAAATATAAAAAACTAATAAAAATGACAAAAGTGCATTAAATTACTAAAACTAAAATTAAAAGAAAAACTAAATGAAAAATGTAGCATGCCAACACAATATGTTCATATCAGCAAGGCCACTTCTAAATTTCACAGGGATCAGGACCTACATTATATCAGTACAATGAGTTTATCAACTATAGATTGGGTTCATAACAGTACTGAGTACGCTGGAGGGAAAAAACTACCGGTCTAGGCTGATAGCAGCTCATTTAGATTGCTAGATGAGCTGCTATCAAATGCACAAAGGCTGGATGACAGTTGGCCTTCATGAAAGACCACAACACGACAGGAAGTCATCAGTAATTCATTATGAAGGCTGGACAAAGGGCTACACTGGGTGCTTCTCAAACAGAAGGCTGCATCCTACTGAGGCTGCGTCCTTCCTAGTCCAGTCCTTTGGAGGCTGTAGTCTAAAGTCTTCCTCAGCATCAAAAGTGAATGGGATGGTCTAGTAAGAGTGCATGGCTACATAATAAATGTTTCTGCCCCTAATACTATTTAAACTTAATTTTGGAAAAATACTTTGTATTAAAAATCATCATATTAACTAGCAATTAATGCAATACAGTGAATAACAGCAGTCTGCGCGGTTTTACATTATTGGCAGTTTAGTGTTAAGTGATTCATTTACAGCAAAACAAAAGACAAAATCTATGCTTTCATGTCCGAAAACATTACTTTTGTCTTACATTTCATAATAAATTCAGACAAGCTCAGTATCGACTTGTTTTCCATCAGTTTATCTTCTTGAAATGGAACGTGTGCAAAGGATTTTGGGTGATTTAAGGCCACGAAGGATACATCCAATGGGTCTTTAAATACTGTCGGAATGAAGGACACGAATCGAAGGCTGTCTTCCAAGGATCGACTTGGCAGCCGAGATATGCAGCCTTCCGTTTGAGAAGCACCCAATGCCTGCTGTGTTTCTGAGCAAAACGGCTCCAGTCAGTATGTGAGGACTAAATTATTTAATGTAGATTCAGGGCACAATGTACTTTCGGTTTGTAATGCAAAGCCACGGATAAGACAGGTAAGCATCAACTGCTAATTATGATCTTTGGTGCCTCATCATACCCTATGAAACAATTTGATCATTCTTCATTAACAGCATAATTGTTTTAGACTTCATGTCCTGTATTATCGAACATCCATCCAGCATCGTGATGCCTCAGAAATGTTGTTAGTCGGATGACTGAGAAAATAAACCTTGTCCTGCCTTATGTCCGTAAGTGTAATATCCACAGTGCCATATATGGAATGAATGAAGATGTGAAAATAATCTGCATAATATAATTTGGTTGTTTTTTCCATTTTAATTTTTGGGATAAAATATGACCAGGACATGTTCATTACAGATTTAATGAGATTTATTCACATAGTTACTGATGTTTGTCCATCTCTTCAGATGTGTGGCACGCGTCACTCACCTGAACTTGTGTGGGAGCCATACAGGAACACACGGTCCTGACGTGCTTCAAACACTTCTCATGTGACATGAAGTTACACACTGCAGAGAAAAAGAGAGCGATTTAGTGCAAGCCACAGAATTATGGTGCATTGTGGTACCAAGATATGCAGGTACAGTAGCTTTAGCAAAACGAAAACTTGTCACTCTTTTCCAGCAGTGAATTCACAGCCATACCACAATTTTCACAATTTAGAGGTGATGTCACTTCGTAAACAAACAAATCTTTTATAGCACCAAAAGAATTTCCAAAACAGCATTTCTAAACTGGTTTACCCATCATACCCATCTGCCATTCTTGAGAAAAAAAAAGTTCTGCCCCAAAACTCATTTCATTAATTGAGTCAGCAATCGACCAGTTGGACTGCTCACAAAAACAAAATAATGCTTCTACTCTTATGGAAAGTCAAGATATGACTGGACAAAATGTCACGAACATTTCCAAGCATCAAGCAGTGGCAATTTATTGCCCAAGAGAACAATTTGCACCAAAGACAACAGCACCGATTGGCTATCTCTGTGGTCGGAGACTGCTGCACTGCTGTGTACCCAATTTATGCTGCTGTCAGAGCCCACTTTGCCCCTCAGTAGAGACTGAAGCTCACAACTGCATTTGTTGGTTTTTGCATGCTTACCAGAGACAGGAAGTGATCTCGCTGGCCAGGCTGAGCTCCTCTCACTATCACAACCACAAGAGCAAGGAAAACATTCTAAAGTTTAACATATCACAGACGCGTTATCATGCACAATGTTAAGCCCACCACGCTTGTGAAATCAGAAACAGTTAGAAATGACATGCACACGCTGCTAAGGACAGCACAAAGGTTCCATTTGCACATTCTTAATCAACGCAAACATTTGTCATATGAGCCCATGCAACTGTTTTAGCAGGCTGCATTTTTTAACATGCAAAACACTAGAGTTTCCAATGTTAATTAAAAAAAAAGTCAGTGGACCAAAAAAAACAAACAAATAATAATAATAATAATAATAATAATTGACATATATATATATATATATATAAATAAATCAAAATTTCAATATGTTACCTTAAAGAGCTATATATAGCTGATTTAACTCATATAAATTACCGCATTTAGTTGGTGAATGTGAATGTATTTAGGTTGATACAGTGATGTTAAAAATACTTTTGACTTGAATGGAACTTGCTATTTTAGATGTTACCAATTTTTTTTTTTGTACGGTAGACCAAATATCTTGGCTGAAACAGAGATAATAGATACCTTGAAATAAACAAAGAAACATGTCCATGAAATTCAGTTAATCATTTAAATAGTATTGTAATATAAATGGATGTGCATGCACAACTGAAATACTTATTAAAAAGATAGACCAATTGTATACTTGATCAATTAATAACATATAAAGAAACTAATTAGAAACATATAAAGTTTAAGGTCATCTTGATATTTAGAGTTTCATTGATGTAATATTGACTGCTACATGTACAAATGAAAAAAACTTTTTCCTTTACAGTTGTAAATTTAAAAAAAAAAAAATTGAAAAATTGATGGAGCTTATATTGTACAACCACACCACTTGAAAGAAGTTAGTGCAATGACTTAAAGGTAGGGTAGGCAATTTCAGAGGCTAGCAATAGCAAGCCAGCCTTGACAGCATAAGATCCCAGCCTCCCTTCAGAGCGTCTTCAAAGCCACACCTCCTCCAAAACACATGAACATGCACATGATGTCTCAAAGCACATAACATTACAATAATAATGAACGTAAACAACTTACAGAGCTCTGACTTATACCACCTGACTGCTGCAAATTCGCAACTTATAGTGTTGACATAAAAACGCATAATGCCGAGTCTGAGGACGACATGGCATAAAAGCAGCATTAGTTCCTTGCTTTGACTGACGAAGAACTGTAAAGGGCGGCTGCTGTTTGTTTGTGACACTTGGTAGCTGACATCTCTCTAGGAATGTGCTAATGGCGTGTGATGTCTGCGTGAGCAGTGTGCACAGAGGTATGGAAATACAAATGTTGACAGGCAGGTCAACAGACCGAATGCAATGACTGGACAAGCATATTTTGGTCCCAAGACTTCCACAGAAGATATACAATCCTGGGCAAAAAATGTGCCATGCCCAACATGGTTCAACACCAAGCTTTTCATCATCTTGACCACAACTTATTGGTCAGGAAATTAACAAAATTTAAACAAACTGATTACATAAAAAAACATTTCTGTCACAGAAAAACAATGAAGTTTGAATTAAGTTATGAATATGGTAGTTGTGTGTTGAGTGATGAATCACAATAAAACAGATGTTACACAGTGATGCTCCAGAAGGGTGTCTTCAATCTGGTGAGAATCATAATAATAAATGCATCTCTACCACAGTGAAGCATGGAGGAAGAGGTGTCATTTGTGTTGGAACCATTTTAGCTGTTGGTATTGGTGAGCTACTTCACTGTTAAAAAGTCATTTAATTCTTTGAAGTAAATGAAAATGGCTTGCATCCCACAAATGAAAAGTTGTTATCTAAAGAGGAATGATCAGTTGGTATTTTTCAAGACAATGCTCCAGCCCAAAATGCAAAAACAACCAAGAAGTGGCTTAAGAACAAGTCTATTAGGCTCATGTTTTGGCCTGGTCAGAGTCCAGATTTGATCCCTATGGTGAATATTTGGTCTCACGTTAAACTCAAATGAACTGCGAGACATTTTTCAACTACTCATGAACTGCTTGAAGCTTTGAACATCGAGAGAAACAACACTGACTCTTGCTGTAAAAAGCTGTGTGCAAGCTGGGAAAGGGTGTTACTTTATCTAAACTATTTGAGCAATTCTTGCTAATTCCCTAACAAGTGATATGTGATTAAAATGCTTAAAGTCCATTTATTAACTAAAAACTTTACTAAATATTTTCCTCCCAGGAGTGCATGTAAATACTTTAATATTTAGACCACTTATATTATTGACTGCTATAAGAATGCGGAGAGAGTTTAAACCAGTATAACAAAAAAACATTGCCTACCCTACTTTTAATATAAATAATAATACTTTTAATATAAATGTTAATTTGGCGATTTTAAGTACATTTTATTTATCATATTTATATATATCAGCACTATATCATTCGACCCTATACAAAATGTCTTGCATAAAAGGAAACAGTAATGAATACAATTGAATAATGACATGAATTCATTAGTCTGAGCCTGGCACGTTACTAGTCCATTCACCAGTGCGATAAACACAATGAGCATTAGAATATAGAACATGCATGCGTGTTTATGTTCTACTCTCAGCCCGTCTGGCTACAGCATCCAGTCTGTCGCTGTGCTCCATTGGACTACGTGTTGCCATACCAACCTGGAAGAGTCAATCACGACTTCACTGCAGCACATTACGTAACAGAAACGTCTCATTTCTGCCTAACTCTGCCTGGTAACATGCACATTGTCAATCAACATCTGCTTTTCTGCCATGCCAATCTCATAAGGCAACATAAATCCAGTCCGTTTGTATCTAAAGTAATGCTGCTCGTTGCCATAATCCGTCATAGAGGAATTGTGGTGAAACCTTGGTGAATTGCATAACATTGTGGATTAATCTCTCCCAAGGAAACAGCAACAGGCTTTAAAAGGGCAAGATACTTTACATTCACTCTATGTGTATGAGAAAAAAATATATAGATTATCCATATAGAAATCAGATGGAAGGGGATTTGGCTCCATCAAGGATTTATTTTGAAGTCATTTGCAGACCATAAAAGTTTCAAACTTACAGAGCAGCAGTATTGTGATGACTTCTCAAAAAGAGTCAAAAGAAATGAGCTCAGGCATAGATTACACTCTGGCTGGTCTTTAGACATTCTTTGAAGATATTCTATGACAGATTCTGCAAGGCCAAGGATTATTAAACCAGTACTGAATACAAAAGGAGAAAAAAGCAGTTGCTTTTTTTCCCTATGCATTACAATAAAAACCGTCAAGCTTCATAAAGGACACAAAAGCATCATAAAAGTGGTCCACATGACTCTATATGGCACTATATTCCAAGTCTCGCTTTGTTTTGTAAATTTAAAGTCGCTATTCACTAAAAATATTGATGTCTACCATAACTGTCCTCCATGTCCTCCATTATTCATTCAATAACTGACCTGATCAAGTTCAACTCACTGATTCAATTATTTGTTTATAGGCAGGGGGAAGAGTATCAGTGAATTAGGGATTAAATGTTGGTCTGCTCATTACACTATGAAGTTATGACCAATTTAATGATTCTTTTGCAGATTTTTTTGTCTTAATTCATTGTAATCTGGGCTGTTGTAGATTTCGATCCTGCAAAAGGTGATCATTAAGTCATTACCACTGTACATCAAAGAGATTCGGACGGATTGTCCAAAGGTTGCTTCGAATTAAAGCCCAATCTAAAAATGCTAAACAGATACTTGCTTAATGTTTAGCCAACTGGGCAGCTCTGCAAAGAAAAAAAAATGATGCTTAACCTCTAACTAACAGAAGTGAGAATAGTACAGATCTTCTCTCACTGGCCTCCATCAATTAGATGGATCTCATCAAAGTGTCCTCCTTCACAGATTCCTGTCCAACAGGAGGAGTGTGCCGGATCGATCTGCATCAATCTGTCTTCCCCAGTTAGTAGACAAGCGATTCGATCATTCTGACGAGAGGGGGGTGTAGAGGAGAGAGACTGATTTTCTTCATATCCTTCATCTATTTTCTAACATACATTCTTGTTTGCAGGATGGCACGTGCACAGATAATAATCTGTCGATCAAAACTGTCAATCAAAGTGGTATGGGGAAATTCCATTTGGAACAAAATCACTTGCACAGCACTTTGAATGAAATAGTTAAATGACCCAAAATACATTCAAAAGGCTAACTCACAAATGTTAAGATGATTATTCAAGGTGTTTACGAGTATTCATCCAATACTGTGGTATATAAGAAATTACCATAGTATTTGTCTTATAATACCATCATTGTACCATAACACAAGCGTTTTGTGTAAGACACACTTTGTTGACATTGCTTTGCTGAATGAAACATGCCGACCGAGTGCATCCATAAAGCATCTTACCTTCACAAAGAAACCCAACAATTCCCCATATGAAGTCGCTGCAGTGATGGCAGAAGGTCGGTTTGGTCAGGGTCACTTTCCGAAAGCAGTGCCCGGGAGCGTTGACACAGTACCGCGCCTTTGAACTCGGCGACTGCTGCGCCTTTTTCCTCCCGGGTCCGGGGCTCGAGCTCGGGCTGTCGCGCTTCACCCGACCGCTGTCTGCCATCTCTGTCAGTTCCAATGAAAATCCAGCGCAAAACGCCAAGAGAAAATGCTCCACGAGATTGGTTGTTGTGGAAGTCACATATGTGATTTAGCAGTTATGTTAAGCCCAATCGAGTCATCACTGAATAAAGTGAATGTTTCTTCTCTCCCACTACGGTGTGTCATCAAGAGTCGGAAACGCGCTACAATGAATCAATATAACAGAATATCTGAACGTTCCAATCAAAGTGCGTGTTAGTTAGTATGAGAGCTTCACTATCTGACCATCTTACCAGACATCAAACTCAATAAATATGCCAGTCTGCCTTTGCCGACGACAACCAGCAGTCTGCAAATGCTGGAGGGAAAAATAAAGCGACCGCGTCAACATATATGGTATGATGCGCTGAGGTTTTAGTCGTCATAAAACGCCGGTTGCTTATCATTTATGATGATTTTCACTTTCTCAGCAGAGGATATTTTCACCAACACAAGCGCCTGTAACTTCCGCCTGTAGTAGAGCTCCGGCCAGAGAGAGAAACACACATACACACGAGCCTCACACCAGCAGCTTCAGCTATGGCAAGCCGTTTTAATATGTATTCCTTTGAAATAACTAGTAGGCTGTCTACTTGTACTCGTTTAATCCAGTAGTGACTAGCATCTTTTAAATTTTCACTATATTTATTATATACTAGTATTTGCCCAAAAGTTACTAATATTTATTCAAATATTCAGTTGTAATTTTCCTTACATATAGGAAAAAATTATTTTTTTTTTGAGCGGCTGATCACTGCAGAGCCATGGGTGAAGCGTGAAGTCCAGCTCTCACTCTCGGGATGTAATTTGGGGCATAATGGCTGGAGCTAGAAGGTACAACCACACCCTAACTCTAATTCATAACTCTTTCCAACCACTTGACCACCCAAGCTCAACCCATCATGTCCAGAGAGGTTTGGACAGTGAGCACCATTTGTAAATTTTTACTCGACAGTATTCCAAACACACTCTGATGGTGATTCGTAACTACGTTTTGGTGAACCAGTCCATAAAGATCTCATATGTACATTTTTGCACAATCTATTTACAGTTCACTAACAGTTAGATTTAGAGGTTGAGCTTCACATACTCATATGAATTATATCATATGAATCATCACCTCATAATATATGAATGTTTTCTAATGAAATCTAGTTGGATCATTTCATTCCTATTGGTAACAAATTGCAAATGTTTGCCATTGAATTCTAAGATATCAGCAATTTCCTTCCTACTAGTATGTATTCTAGCTGCTGGAATACAAAAAGTACCTGTGAGAAGAGAATAATTATATATCCAATATCTGCACCACTTATCTCTATAGAATTCATAAACTATTGCAAATTGTTCCCTGTGAAACTATTGGGATAGTAACTAATAGCAAAGGAATAAGCAAAGGAATACACTCTAATGTATTAAATTAACTAGTGGATTATTATGGACGCTTGTTTCCACCACAGAATAAAAAAAAAAATGTAAAAGTTAATTGCAACTTTTTTCTCACAGTTGCGAGTTTACAATGTTAGAATTGCAAACTCGCAATCGCTAGGAATAAAGTCAGAATTGTGGGATATAAACTTGCAATTATGAGAAATAAAGTCAGAACTGCGAGATATAAACTATATATACAATTGTGAGTTATGTCCAATTCTGAGGAAAACAAAATTTTACAATTGTGAGTTCATATCTCACAATTCTGACTTGATAACTCACAATTGACCCTTCGCAAAGACCCACACCCTTTAGATACTGTTGCTATGTCCGAAAAGCCATGCGCTCTTGTGCTACACATCACGCTGTGAAAAATACATTGCGGTGTTTTGACACTGACAATGCATCGACAGACAAGACAGAGCAGCTTACTTTTGATATGAAACAGTATCATATTTGAAATATTGTAATTTTTTAAAGAAGTTTATACAATAAACGCCATATAGTTGCTCTTTAATGTGACATGACAGATCGCTGTAGCTCCTCAGTTCAAGCGGCTCGTGAACCGATCATCTCTTCATGCTAGTTCATTTATAGCATCAAATAAACATGAATGGACATCAGAAGGAATGTTGCTGTGTGGAAAGATGTGAGTAAACACAATTTTTCAAGTTCATGTTCACCAACGTTAATACTAACTCCCCTGACTGCTTTGTCAGACAAAATGGCGGATTCGGGGTTATGATTGGTCAGATTGCCTGTCAATCAAACTGCCGGCGAAGGGACAATTGCAAGTTTATATTATGCAATTCTGAGGGGGGGGGGGGGGGGGCTAAATTGTGAATTTAAAAAATTACCTTTTTATATTTTATTAGATGATGGAAACAAGCTTCCATAGATTACTTAATAGTAATTAAAAATTAAAACCTAGTCTATCATAATATACTGCCTAGTTATAAGGCGTAATGTTCAAATAGCTTGCCATACACACAATAGCTCCAAGCAGGATCCACAGGCTGTTTTTAGAATGCGGAATTCCGTTGTGACGTCGACACTCGAAGCACATTATGATGTTCTGCAGATGCGAGAGTTCCACGCCCTCCTGGCTGCTCACTTACAGTCAAAAGTGTTTTTATGTCATGGAGTAGAATAACAAAAAAGTATGAATCTTTTTTTTTGTTTGTTTAATACTTGTGTACTTGTGAGGACATCCCCAAAAGGTGTCTTTGTCCGAATTAGCTCACTTCTGTAAGAAATGTGGTCCCCAAAGTGTGGCCAAAATCACCTTCAGCCATACACGATCAACTGCAAACAGAATGGGTGGTCACAGCTCATATGCTTCCTGTTATCATACAAATTTCTCTTAGGCGTCACTCAGATTGCTAAACACATTGATGACACGCCTTTAACACACCTGGAATAATAATAAGCAATAGAGTACAGGCCTAAGGATGTTAAATTCACAGGGCTCAGGACTAAATTTTAATGGCACAATGAGGAAGCAATCCTGTAAGTGCAGTGATTTTCAAACAGGGAGACAGATTTGGCTTTGTAAACTGTATAACAGACAAATAAAAGTTTAAAGTAACAGTGAATAATCACGGGATTTTTCAGGTCCTTTGTATGAAAAGGAAATAAACGAATGTTTAAAATGTGCTTGTTTTATAAATGCACGTGGATGGCACTCATAATAGAATGCTAATTTGCGAGTCGTTTCACTCAGTACCAAATGCTAATATCGAAACACATGTAAACACTATGATAAAACTAAATTGATAAAAAATTACTTAATTCTATAAAAGTTACAATTTGTTAGCTAGCTCTGTTAGTTAGCTTATTGCAATTTTAATTAGCTTTAGCTTGAGATATTAGAATTCAAAGAATTGGATGTTTTTTTTTTGTTTTGTTTTTTTTAAAAGGTTAGATTGTACACCATCTGCTGGTGGTTTTACAGAACACATCACAACAACCGGCAAATTGAAAATTGCTATATCAGTTATGGAGTGGAAGCAAATTTGCAATATGAACAGTCAATAGTACAGGAGATGTAAAATAAAACTTCAAAACAGTAGTACACAATGAATCGTTTTATTATAAAAAGTATCACAATAAAACCAGTTACAAAGCCCACAAAATTTTCCCTCTGTACAACACTGATTCACAGGGTACAGACATAAATACCAATTTACAGCCAACAATACATTACAGTGCCAGTCAAACCTTTAGTCTTGGGTTTTGTTGATAGTATTGGTATGGTTTTGTTGCTCTTTTTAACATTATTCATTATATTATGGAAATATTACGGCAGCCAAAAGCATTTTGATGACATGCGAGTCACCAAGTCAGTTCAAAGGTCGGAGGCTATGTTTAGAACATTTAACATAGCAAAAAGAAAGTCAGCTGATATAGATCAGCAAATCATCCGAGTGATACTTTGTTTATACAGCCTGAGTTCACACACAACAGAAGGGAATGAGATTTAACTTTTTTTAAAAAGAAAGATAAAAATGTAACAACAAATATTTCATTAAGGGCACTTGAGGCATCTGGTTGAAGCAATCCTCATACACACATTCTGTAAAGCTCCTTAACGTCACTCACACTCACACACACACACACACACACACACACAAACTCCATCAAAATCTAGTCAAACACACTTTAATCACTGCTCAGGACTGACCCTTGTGTTTGTTTTTATCATTCAAACAAGTGGAAGAGAAAATACTCTCTCAAAGCTTATGATTTTTTTTTTTTTATCAGAACCTGTGAGCGAAAATGAGAAATTACAGGTAGCACCAGTAAATGCGAAATAAATTCCATCGCCAACCCAAATAACAGCTGAAGGGGTGAGGGATGGCAAGAGAACATATGTTTTTGGAGGGTCTGTTATGAAGGGAAGAGCTTTTTCCATCATCCAACAGATTCGATTGGTCCAGAGGGTCATAATAATCCAGTAGACCTCCTCTTACTCTCTTCCTTTTCCTGTATGTCACTACATTGCAGCTCCAAACGAAAACCCTTTGTAAGCAAATGACTATGAGGAAGTCTGCATAATAGATTATCTAAACTGAAGATGCCATTCTTAAAATCAGATTGTTTGTTAATATTTATTAACAAAGGAAACAAATAGTTGAGGCCGGACTTATCAAACCAGACGTTAAAAAACTGTACTTATAAACAAGTCAGGTAATAACATTTTTTTTTTTTTGGCAAATCAGGCCTGAGAATCTAAATAATGTGCAAGACATCATAAAGCACCTAAATATTTAGTTTGTTATAACATCTGGGCTCTAGACATCATTGCTCAGCTTAACCACAAATGAAAACAGCCACTTGGAAATTAAAAAAATAAAAATAAAAAAATAACCAAGACAATAAAGCTCTAATAAAAGGAAAAAAAAAATAAATGTTCAAATAAGTGCTTTTAGGTATTATTCATATGAAAAGCTTAGAAAAGGGGGGAAGAAAATCCCCATTGCCAGAGAACTCTCCGGTTTAAGGACTCCTCAGAGTTCATTTGCATTTTGGGTGTGGCTGAGGAGCATCCACAGTGGGCGATGGCCAATCAAAGATTTTGGAGGCGTGTCCTGAAGTTGAGTGGCACTGTTGCTGTAGTGAGGAGGGAGAAGCTGGTCTTTAGGGTCAGGCCTCAGTTTGTGCGATTGTGTTTGGAGTCGGCAAAACCAAAGCTGGGGCTCTAGAAAGAAGTCTCCACACCGCTGTCGCATATCCCACTCTCCTCCTGATGGGGGCCCAGTGTCAAACCCTGAATGGACTTACAGAGCCCTGGACCTGAGAAATGGTTTGTTTTGAGGGGGGAAAAAAAGAGGGCTATTATTAATATGACTGTAGATTTTTTTTTTTTTTTAATATCTTCCCTAATTAAAAGTCATTTTTAAATTACAATACATTTAACATCTTAAAAGGTTAGTTCACCCAAAAATGAAATTTCAGTCATTAAGTACTCACACTCACGCTGTTCCAAACTGGTAAGAGCTTCTTTCCTCTTTGGAACACAAATTAAGATATTTTTTATGAAATCCGAGGGGTTCCGAATCACAGGCAACAACGTCATTGCACCTTTCAAGGCCCAGAAAGATAATAAATATATCGTTAAAATAATCTATGTTACTACAGTGGTTCAATCTTAATGTTATGAAGTGACGAGAATATGTTTTGTGTGCAAAAACGAAACAAAAATAACGACTTTATTCAACAATTTCTTTATTAATTCTCCTACGCTGTTGTCGTAGTAAGCGCATTACTACGACAACAGCGTAGGAGAATGAATAAAGAAATTGTTGAATAAAGTCGTTATTTTCGTTTTGTTTTTGTACACAAAAAGTATTCTCATCACTTCATAACATTAAAGTTGAACCAGTGTAGTTAAATGGACTATTTTAACAATGTTTTTAATACCTTTCTGGGCCTTGAAAGGTGCAATGATGTTGCTACCTATGTGTGGTTCAGAAACCCTCAGATTTTATAAAAAATATCGTAATTTGTTTTCCGAAGAGGAATAAAGGTCTTACCGGTTTGGAACGACATGATGGAGAGTATTTAATGACAGAAATTTCATTTTTAGGTGAACTAACCCTTTAATGCTTCCTAAAACCTTTTTGTTTCCAGATTTAAAACAGATTGTGAATTCCAAATTTTATGTCAGGCCTCAGACTTTTGAAACCCACTTTATTTAACGTATCTTTTTAACATGACGTGACAACAATATGGACAACCACAAGAAGGAAACCGAGATTAATAATAATAAAAATAAAAAAAAAATTCCCCCTGCTGGCTTACACACGCTCACTGGACCCTGACGATGAACCCTTCAAATCAGACAGCAAGGTGGAAAGACTTGTTTCAAAGAAACTGCGCCAGAGACAAAAACCAGAAGTGCCATATCTAAGTTTCACTTCTGTTCCTGGGAATCCCCCTCTTAAGTGCCCACTTCCCTCTGAAACATGGCCATTACTGCAGAAACTCTATGTGAACACTACTGTAGTGTGATGGGTCACCCTGAGACCGAGGGGAACCCCCTTAGAATGCAGAGGCAGTGCTGTCATGTTGACATCATGCTTGAGTTCACATGAGGTAATGACAGAGAGGACCACAACGTGATGCTATTGTTAAGAGGAGAGGGACAGGGGACTGAGATTGACAGTGATTTAATCTGGGGGTTTTACAAACCCTATTGTGGGACAAAAAACTCCCCGACAGAGGTGTGTAGTACAAATTCACACTCATACTACGAAATGCCACAATGACGATGTGCTCTTGGGAAAAGATCCAAAATACCTCACCAATGAGCAGAAAATACATGTTTCAAAAAGATGAATTGTTGAGGTTTATGTTCTCGTACACAGAAATATTGTTTCACTATTAGACACTGGTTAAAATGTTATCTAGCATTGAGGATAGTTAGTATGCCTTTAGGATTTGAGAATGTGAATTAAAACAATAAATAAGGCCATGTGTTACTGTGATTTTACCATAGTAAAGTGGCCTTGAGTGGCTTATGTTTTTTTTTTGTTTTTTTTTAGAAAAGTGACAACAGAAATATGAATCAAATATTATAAAAAATTAAATGTAGTAATTTATTAACATTTTTTTATTTATTTATTTATTTTGGAAGGAAATTATTTTTGGGCTAGAACTAACAACTTTTGGCTCAGAAATGCACATATCAAACAATTACCTGTGAGCTGAGGCGTGGTGTGGACAGCTTCGGGCTCCTTACACACAGCCTGGAGTAAACTGACAGCACCGCTGTTCCCAATATGCTTCAGTCCCTCCACCAGCTCACACACCGTTCCTCCAGACACCTGAAAGACACATTTAATTAGCAGCTGAAACCGGAGCAACTACAGGATGCACAAAACATGAAATAAAAGTTCAGCCTATTGATATAGTTTATGTTAGAGGAATTATTATCGTCACCGTCATTCTGAGAAATATGGTCAATAGGTTTAGCCCTAAGCTTAAAGCGCCATATTATTTCAATCAAGTAATTCTGGGTAATAAAAAAATAAAAAAAAGTTCACTCAGTTTTGTTGAATCTTGTGATTGATATGATATGCTATTATATATATATATATATATATATGATATACAGTATATTATATATGATATGGCCTGCCATAATCATGAATTTTGTGGATCGGTTTAGCCCTAAGCATAAATAATACAGAACTTTTTCAGTCCCAAAACATTTAAAGTATTGAGATTAAATATATTTAAAATACAAATTAATTTCCAAAAGTGCTAAGAAGTATTGAATACACTTATACCTGTTTGGGAAAATCAAATCTTTAATACACACATATCAAATGTTTTTACTGCCCCTGGTGCTTCTGCAGTATGGCGGTCAGTTAAGATCAGATTAAAAGACAAATACTTTTTTCTTACTAGTCATGTTTATGTAAGATTGAAAAGGGAAGTGAATTTGTTTACCTCGTAGCTGTCCAGCAGCTTTCCAGCAGGGCAGGAGCTGAGTCTGAAGGCGCTGGTCAGGATACCAAGGCCCAGAGCATGAGCCAGACTCTCCCAGCCTTCCGTCTGTCCCTCCAGTGCCCGGCACAGCTCCTGCTTTGTGTCAGAGCTCAAGCTCTTCATGTCACCTGCCAACACGAGTCAAGCACATTTAAATACACAAAATAGTTTAGAGTCAGTACATTTTTGATACTTTTGACACTTCAACAAGGATTCATTAAATTGATCAAAATTGACATTTACAAAGTTAAAAAAAGATTTCCATTTCAAATAAATGTAATTTTTAATTCATTAATAAAATGAAAACCACCCCATTATTTACTCAATGTCAAGCCATCCTAGGTGTATGTGACTTTCTTCTTTCAGACGAACACAATCAGAGTTGTATTAAAAAATATCCTGGCTCTTCCAAGCTTTATAATGGCATATTTAATTCCAAATTTAATCCATATTTATTACAATATCCATATTTAAAACTTCCAGGGGGTTAAAAAAGGCCTGACATGAAACAACGCATTTGTGTAAGAAAAATATCCATCTAAAGAGTCAACTCTGACCTAGCACATGACCTACTGACAAACGTAGAAGCACAGAGGAGAGAGCAAAACAAAACACCGGTAACAAATTAGAAGTCTAAAACGAGAATTTCTAAAGAGAAATGTTGGAGGATTTCGATATAAGAGAAGAGGAGCTGGAGTTTGTTGTACACATTTTGTTTGAACAGTGAGAGGCAGGGGTTACTCTTTTGGCATTAGTCGACGTGCTACGGCTATCTCCTGGAAGCTAGTTATTTTAGTTTTTAAAGTTTTAAATATGGATATTGGAATAAATATGGATTGAATATGGAAACGCATCACTTTATTAACCCCCCCAGAGCAGTGTGGATATCTTTTATGATGAATGGTTGCACTTTTTTGGCTTCAAAATCTATCCTCTATTCATTGCCATTATAAAGCTTGGAAGAGCCAGGATATTTTTTAATGCAACTCTGATTGTATTCATCTGAAAGAAGAAAGTCACATACACCTAGGATGGCTTGACATTGAGTAAATCATGCGGTAATTTTCATTTTTGGGTGAACTAACCCTTTAAGCAGCACAACTGTTTTCAACATTGATGATGATAAGAAAATGTTTCTTGAGCACCAAATCAACATATTAGAATGATTTCAGAAGGATCATGTGACCCTGTAGACTGGAGTAATGATGCTGAAAATTCAGATTTCCCATTACATGAATAAATTACATTTTGAAATATATTAAAATAGAAAACACTTATTTTATATTGAAATAATATTTCTCAATTTTGTAATGTTTTTGATACCATAAATGCACCCTTGATAAGAGTAAGAGACTTCTTTAAAAAAAAAATATAAAAAAAAAAAATCATACCAACCCCAAACATCTTAACTGAATAGTTGAACAGTTTTCCTTATTTTTATTTTCCTTAAGGATTTCAGCAGTGACTATTTTTGTTGAAAACAAACAATCAGGGTTCCTGCCGCTTTAAATGAATTTCCATGCCTTTTCCAGTTTTCCAGTCCATTGACTTCATGATAACTGGATAAGGGTTTTTAAAATGTGTTTATGAAGAGTAATTCAAAGTCAATTAAATATTTAGAGCTGAGCATAATTATATGACTATGATCGCACTAAAAATATTACTTCCATGACAAGATTGTATAGATTTAAATACGTTTTAAGCCTAAAAAAACAATTCAGAAGCAGGATAAAACATTACAAGAATACGAAGCCTGGAGCTCATACCTTGTGGTGGAACGACGATGGTGGTGGGCTGATACTCTTCTCCATTGAGAATATCATACACCTGACAGCACAGAACAGAACAGACACCACATTATATTCACAACCAATGACAACCTGCAGTTACAAACCTCATATGGCCCTCAAACAGACATGAAACCCACCTCTGGGGAAGTTGCCATGTTCATAGGGCTTGTCCCAGGAATATAGCCTTCATCCTCCTCCTCATCCTCACATGTGCCACACAGCTCATCATCTTTAAAGAACAGTGGCTCAAAGTTCTCCTTATGAGGATCTGCTCCTAGTAGCAAAGCACGTAAACACTGGTAAATTACACCATGACAAGGAAAATTAATCTACTGACTATGGACACAAATACAGCATTCATGATTGAGAATGAGTGGTGAAACATCTTTAATAAATGATATTGAATTTGCTTTAGTATAATTCTACAAGACCTATATGCAAATCATTAATGACAGCGGACAATGTCATGTTAGTTATAAATGTTTCAGCATGACACATTATTCCTCACCTGCAGCCATTAGAAGTGCGCTCAGTTTGGTTGAATCTCGTCCTGCAGCAATGTGTAGAGGAGTGGAGCCGTTGTAGGTGACGCTGTCTACATACGCATACCCCTGTATAGACAAAATGTTACACATGCAGTGTGATTCAGCAAGAGATGACTCAAATTATTACCTTCATGAACACATTATTTCTGTCTCCTCACTTTCAAAGGGACATATGGAAAACAGGATTGTCTTTTAATATGTAAGATTAGTATGTACACATTTTCAAAGTTCTTTCCACAGTCCAGCTTGACTGCTGGTCCTTCAGAAATCGTTATGGCTATGATATATCACGTGGCCATCTATGTTGCTATATGCACTACCATTCAAAAGATGCAGTAAAGACTTTTAAAAATTTACAAAAGATTTTAAAGTCAAATAAATGTTGTTCTTTTGAATTTTCCCTTCATCAGAGAATCCTGAAAGCAAAATACCAGGGTGGCCACTAAAATATTAAGCAGCAGAACTGTTTTGAACATTGATAATAAGAAATATTTTTTGAACAGCAAATCAACATATTAGAATGATTTCTGAAAGATCATGTGACTCCTACTGAATGCGTCTTTGCCATTTATAAAGAATAAAATTGAAATTCATTCATTCATTCTGACCCCAATTTTTTGAAAGGCAGTGTAACCAAGCATTCAGTATTTATTAAATTGGAAGGTTTATGAAAATTCACATGAAATGAATTTAGCCAATCATAATAGAGGTTATGTAGCTATAAAAGTCTTAAAGAGACAGTAGCATCAACTTTTTAATTCTAATTGTAAAGTCCGGGACACACCAAGCCGATGTCATAGAACTAACGGTGATGAAAGCCGACTGTCTTGTCACCTCTCGTCAGCTGCGTCTCCGCCAAAAAGCTGCGCTTGAGCACTTCAAAAGCACTAAAGACAACTGTCAACTAGCATATGCGTTCTGTGCCTGTGTGTAAGTAAACGTCTGTCTATATCAGCAGGTATCAATAGTCTATATTAAAAGGGAAACCAAAAATAGGACTGCAGATAAACAAATCATAAAAAAGCCGCAGTTGCTAACCATTTTGAATTTTAATCACACCTATCGATTTCTTCATTCCAGTCGGCTGATTATGAAAATATTCACATACTGAAATGCTCAGGTAAGATGATGTAAAATTATAACAGCCTTCTGTCTGTACCGTCTTGACTTCTTTGATTTCAAATCAAATCAATTAGCTTTCATCACTTTTCGCTTTTATTCTCGTGCACTGACTCCAAGCTGAACAGCCAATCAGAGCTCTCTCTCTCACCAACGGCCCGATGCCAATTCAACATGCTACATTTGCCAAAAAACCCTGACGGCATCTCACTAGAGCCAACGGTGTGGGACAAAGCTAAGCCAACCAATGTTAAAAAATGTCCAGCTGTCAGTTAGGTGTGTTCCGGCCTTTAGAGTTAGTGAGGTGTAAAAAGATGACAGTCTAAAATATACACCAATTAACATTATACGTAGATGTCAGTGATAAGACAATACTACAAAGGTATAAAGTAACACTTTAAAATAGCAGAAATAAGCAGTATTCACTTAAGTAACATCCTCCAAAACCATTCACTAGTACATGCAATCATGTAAGGAGGTGTTAGTAGTACCTCCAGCAGGAGGCAGCCGGCGAGGGAAAGGTTGCCCAGCTCTGTGGCCAGATGAAGTGCTGTGCGACCACACGTAAGCTCCTGAACCTCCACATCTGCCCCGCCATCCAGCAGGGCCCGCACACAACTCAAACTGTTCGCTTTTACAGCCAGGTGAAGCGGACAGAGACCTGAACACAAACATATAAACAAATCAGCACCCCCAAAAATTTGAATGCATTAATGCATATCAGATAGTTAGTTCAGCGTACCTGCTGTGTTGGGGATGCTAGTTAACTGCGCCACTGACTTGTGCTTTAGCAGCAATCGCAGCATGCTTTCCTCTTTCTGTTGAGCCGCCAGGTGAAGTGCCGTGTTTCCATGGCGATCTGTCAGTGTGACGTCCACCTTGGCCTCCAATAAGGCCTCAACTACCTCTGTCTGCTGCGTCAAAACTGCTAGGTGCAAAGGAGTCTGGGACAGAAGTATCAGAGGATTTTATTGACTACAGAGTTTTTGGAAATTTCACAGACCTCAGTTGTAGTGTAAAACAAAATCGCGTTTTAAAGTATTGTGTGAGTTTTAAAGGTGTAATGGTACAAGTATTCGTCCGGAACCGTATGGTTCAGGGTTCAGTATGGTTCAGTGCATGCAATCAGACGATGAATACAGCCAGTCATAGGCGATCCACGCTCCAATCCAGAAGGGGGCACATGTGGTAATATAATGCTGTTTGCTAACTGCCACAACAGGAAAAAGAGCAGAAGAACAGCGCATACGATAATGACTTGAGCGCTTGAAAACAAAGTCCACAAGACGTTGAATGCGCCTTGCTTATGGACAAAGGAGAATTCTTTGAAAGGTTCGCGCACTCAACTGTGCGCAAAACGGAGCGGAACGCAGAAAATTAGTATAAAAGTATAGGATTGTTGGGCTTAAGCTTTGAATGTTTAAAAGGTTAGTTCACTCAAAAATTAAAATTTTCCCCTGATTTACTCAAGCCATCCTAGGTGTATTAGACTGTCTTCTTTCAGACGGACACAATCTTAGATATATTTAAAAATATCCCTGCTCCTCCAAGCTTCATAATGGTTGTGATTGAAGCCAAAAAAAATGCATCCATTCATTATAAAAGTAAAACATACGGCTCCAGTGAGTTAATAAAGGCCTTCTGAAGTGAAGCGATGGGTTTTTGTAAGAAAAATATCTATATTTATAACTTTATTAACTATAATAACTAGATTCCGACAGACTGCTGTACACCTCGATTTGCAGGGGAAGAGTAAGCCCTGACCCGACACAATGATGAACGCGGAAGCGAAGAGGATATAGCAAAACAAAACCCCAGTCACGATTTAGAAGTCTAAAATGAGAAATTTTAAAGAGAAATGTTGGAGGATTTTGCCCAGCCATATTTGTTTGTACCGCGAGAGGCGTCTAAGCTTACAATACTCCTACATCCTGCGTCATTCATCGTGCCTGGTAGTTCCTCATTTGGTGCAAGTCGACTTGCGCAGTATGTGTACAGTCATCCGTGGGAAGCTAGTTATTTCAATTCATAAAGATTTAAATATGGATATTTTGCATTCTGTTTACTGCTTAATACACTAAAGGAGGCTGTGTACTGTACCAACTAGGGGACTAAATGCCACTTGGTGGAACAAACTGTGATTTGCACTACTGTTTAAAATAAAATAAAATAAAATAAACCTAGAATTGAGGATTTGTTCTTTTGTCTGGTAACACTTTAGTTTAAGGTCCAATTCTCACTTTTAACTAGTTGCTTATTAGCATGCATATTACTAAAATATTTGCATGACAATATTCTATATCCCATAATCCTACAAATACCTAAACTTAAAAAACCACTTTACTATCGATAAGAAATAATTAGGCCGTTAAAAGTCGTAGTTAATAGTTAAGAATCCTACCCTAAAGTGTGACCATTTTTCCTAGCGTACCGAAATCGTACCGAACCGTGACCCCAAAACCAAGGCACGTACTGAACCGTGACTTCTCTGTACCGTTACATTCCAATTGAACTTGTAGTATACCTGGTAGAGATCATTCCTCATATTGAGTACATCCTCTCCAGGGAGAGCAGAGATGACTTGAGCTAGATTTCGCACTGCATCTGTCTGACTGTGGATAACTCCCAGATGTAAACCCCTAAAAATCAGACCCAAAATTTCAGTAAATAAACGTTCAATATTTGGGTAAAAAAGACAAAACAACAGCTGAAATTATTTATTCCCATATGATGTGTTTTGGTGAGAAGTGGATAGTTTATGTAAATAGATCATCTATAAAAACACAAGGTTGGTTTGTCTGACTTACGTGTCTCCGTTCTCGTCTTGAGTGGTCATGAGGGGGCGCTGTGGAGCCAGAAGCATTCTAGCATCACCACTTAATGCGTAATGAAAGAGAGCTTGAGCCTGTCTTCCAGCAAGCTCAGCCAAATGTGACTCTAACACACAGCCTGAAAAGACAAAGGCAGAAACTAAACAAAAAAAAAATCCAGAGATATCCACAAACAATATGAAGTTTGTCTGGATTTTAGTCCAGTTTGACAAGAGCTACTTTGCACAAGTTTAAATATTTAGCTTCACTGTTTACACCGGGAAGCCAAACTCAGTCTAACCTGTGGCGTCTAACTCAAGATCTTCAGTAGGCTGTATGTCATCACGCGCCACTCCCAAAATCAGGGGAACAGGTTCAGGCTGAGCACAGATTCGCACCACTCCACCTGAAGCGGGATCATCATCTGTATCACTGCCGCTATCCTCATCACTGTCTTCAACTGGGTCTTGACATGCTAAAAAAGGAAGGAAAACAGAGAAACTGCCTTTGCTGCAAATGTTTTCCAAATTTATCTTTTCCTTATAAAATTTGTATACTACCATTATTAGGGACCTGCAGTTTTTTGGTTTAAATAAATTAATACTTCAGATTTTTCTTAAATCAATCCCAAACTTTTAAAAGGTATATGTCGAGTGTACAGCCAAAGATGCTGGGATGAAGGCAGATTGACTGACAGCTTGGACACTCACTATGTTTGATGCTGGTCCCGCCTCCTCCCATGCCTGAGGCGAAGTTGTATCCAGACCCATAATTGTTATAATTTTGATATCCCTGGAAGAAATGTCCTACAAGACAGAAACATGAAATATTTTGATCTAAAAGAGTACATTTATCCAAAATCCCTGCATCTAAGCAGTGCATGGTGGGATTTTCAAACTTTAAAAAAAAAAAAATAATAATAACAATAATTATATGTGATGTAAAATGCAACGTTGATGTACCTCCTCCTCCTCCACTGGGACCGCCCCCTGCTGTAGACCCACCCCCTCCTCCTCTAAACATGCCTCCAGCTCCGCCTCCTGCTCCACTGTAGTCCTGGAAGTTCGGCAGGGTCTTCTGTCTCTTTCTCTGGACTTCTTCTTTGTCTGAAAACAGTTTAAAAGAGAAATTCAATGGAAAAGTAAACCAGCATATGGGCAAAGATTGGACATTTTTCTCAATTGCTATTCAGCAATTACAAAAAAAAAAAAAATCTAATGAAAGGGAACCAATTATGCCCATTTTTACAAGATGTAATTTAAGTCTCAGGTGTCCCCAGAATGTGTCTGAAGTTTCAGCTCAAAATACCACACAGATCATTTATTATACCACATTGTAAATGCCAATTTTTGAGTTGAAACAAGCCATTTTCGTGTGTGTATCTTTAAAAGCAAATGAGCTGCTGCTCCCCACCCTCTGTCCAGAAAGCACCGTGCCTTTACAGCACAAAACATCTGTTTGGTTTTGATTATCATCTCCATCACGTGACATTGCAGTTCTTTGTCATCATGAAAGCTATTTTTTAAGCCGTATCAGTTTAAACTTCTTTTTCTGAGCAAACACATCAGAAGCACACACACAGAAAGCTGGCTGTCAGATGGCGCGTCGTGTGAGTATTAAACTAAGTTTTATTTCACGTCTTAGTGCTTAAACCTGGGGTGTCCAATCCTGCTCCTGTACAGCCACTGTCCTCCAGGGTCTAGCTCAAACACAAGTTAAACACACCTGAACAAACTAATAAATGTCTTGCTTGGCATACTAGAAACTTCCAGGCAGGTGTGTTGAGATAAGTTGGAGCTAAACTCTGCAGGACAGTGACCTTCCAGTTTGGACAGTTTGGAAATTTGGGCAGTGTATTTAAGCTGTCAAATACACGCAAGGTTATGTCAAAAACACAAAGTTTGCATAAACACAGTAGATTATGTCTGTGAAAGTGCAGGGAAAGAAATGGCATGTGTATATTAGATCCGTGTATTAAAGTAAAAGCAGCTTAATAGAAAATATCTACTGCTGTATATGCTGTTAATATGAATCAATGGATGGATTTTTACTGCACACTGGGGACACAGTTATTTTCAAAAACAATATGTGAATAATAGGTCTTTTGGAAAATTTTGTCTTGTGACAAAATACTTTTTTGTATCTGCAATTGTTATGGCAAAAAAAGAGGAAAAAAGAAAAGTTGATGTTGCACAGTCACAATCAAAATTCAAGGGAGATGGGTAAAGACTGTACCTATAATCTGTGGATGGTAGGTGAATGGCTTTGGTTCGCTCGTTTCATTGTCTGACTTCCTCTTGAGCTGCACAAACACAGAAATGGGCTTCTGGAGGTTCTGGTCCCGATATTTAGGCGTCTTGAATACGATTGCAAACTGAGAGATGGAAATGAAAAGTGGATTATTCATTCCACCAGAATATATTCATTTTAGTAACAATAATAATAAGGTTACTATTTAATTATTGTCATTTAAAGTCAAGATGTAATAGTGACTTGATGAATAATTAAAAAGGATGGATTAAATTTATTAAAAGTCACAATAAAGACATTTATAATGTTACAAAAGTTCTGTTTCAAATAAACGCTCTTCTTTTGAACTTTCTCTTCATTGAAGAATCCGGAAAAAGATGAATCAAGGTTTGCACAAAAAATATTTCCAACACTGATAATAATAAGAAATGTATCTTGAGCAGCAAATCACCATGTGAGAATGATTTCTGAAGGATCATGTGATACTGAAGACTGGAGTAACTGGAGTGCAAATTCAGTTTTGGCATCACAGGAATAAAATTACATTGTAAAATATATTAAAATAGAAATAAATTATATTAAATTGTGATAATTGGCAGTATTACTGCTTTTACTGTATCAAATAAATGCAGCCTTGATGCGCGTAAAAGACTTTCGAATAGTAGGGTAGTGAATTATTTATTCCAGAGAAGTTAGGATTTGTTCATAAGAAACAGATTGAAGGCATCATCAAACCACAAAACAAGTCACTAAACAAAGGATCAGGTTTAGATCCGCGGGGCCAAACTCTGGCCGCAGTACAGCAGCAGACAAGTTCCTGTGCTGACCTGTCTGTGGACGTCAGTGGGGGAGAAATCCCCGTAGGCCTCCCAGGTTAGACCTGAATCATCATCTTCATAAAACCGCACCTGGATGTCATCTGTCACAACAACAGAAACAAACAATGACATCACATGAGGAAAATAAGAAGAAAAATGAAATTACTGTGAACCAACAGGGAAAGAAAGAGGAAACAACTGCAACCACACACACACAGTAAAATTTGAATATCTCTGTCATCACCATGCAGCACACTCTTACTTCCGCAAAAGCCACGATTTAATAAGATACAAACTTCATTTAATGGTGTGACAGATATGCACATTACAGGCACATGATCCAGAAACATATCAGATATGCTTTCCTAGGTGTGGAAATACCATGGCTCTTTGATTTATATCATTATATCAAACAATAAAATAATCAAGTAAAACTTGTCTTTACCTAATAATCGGGCTGGGGATTGCCAATGCCCCCACAAAATGATTCACACAGCAATAATACTTGTCATTGTCACTTGTCATACGTCATACAATCTTATTCCTCATTTTAAAACATTCAAGGGATGGCGAACAATGTTTCAGAGAATTCAGTGGGTAGTAATGGTGAACACTGATGATTTTGTGTTTCAGGTTCAACTAGAATAAGAAACAGATTGAACATCTTTTTCGAGCTATTTTTTTTGAGCCATCTTCTTCGTGAGGATGATATGAGAGGAGAGAAATGGCAAGTAGGTCTAACAATGATGTACAGCTAACTTTCTCTTGCGCCCACATTTGCATATGAAGGGGGAATTCCCTATAGCTAGAAATCTGCAGTGAAAACTTCCTTTAAGAGCGGCACAGGGCATCCAGCATCTACTACAGGAAAACAAGGTGCCGTATCACCTGTAGGTTAAAGGCTAAAACTTTTTGAGGGTGATCGCGTGCACATTTACACCGTTATACCCATTTTCAAGAATTCTTGCACCAAAAAGTCACTGCTTAGTTTCAAAAGACCATTCTTCACACTCTCTTTCTGAGCCTTAGCAAAGTCCTTTTTAAAACAAGTCAGTTCCCTTGGCGGCCATCTTGGCAATGCTCCGGGCAGCTATTTCCAGTCATGCAAGTATGGCAAAAGACTGACATATCTGAAATTGCTTGTCAATATTAGCTTTAAATGACATTTCAAATTCAAAATCAGTCAACAACAGGCTCATAAACTACACTTCTTTTGGGCGTGTTCAGACTTGTAGTTCTCTTGGTTCTTTTGGCCTTGGTTCAATTAGCATTCACCCAGCCATTTTTAAGACCGGCTTTTATGATGTTTATTTTGTGACGGAACTTACAAAAATCCATAACAAAGCTGGAAGTTTTTTACCAGCTGAGAACTCACAAAGGGTTTATAATATTCAAGATCTCCTTTTAATTGAACAAAACATCCCAAGTGTGAACACACCCTTAGTTGAAATTATGCAAATTGTTTACACTGTTTAAGCTGATCCAGCTAATTCAAGTTTGAGAGTAAAACAAACTTGCTCTTTAAACCATAAGGCGGGACTTCCTGTCTTTTATCAAAAAGCTGATTGGCTCTGCAAAATTGAGCATTGCGATTTCTCCCATTCACTTTTATATCTTCTACTCTCAAAATTTCTGTGCTCTTTTATTGCTACTTTACTTTAAGACACACTACTGTTCAAAAGATTAGGGATAGTAAGATTTTGTAATGTTTTAGAAAGAAATCTCTTACTCTCACCAAGGCTCCAGTCTTCAGTGGCACATGACCCTCAAGAAATCATTTTAAAGGGTTAGTTCTCCCAAAAATAAAAATTCTGTCATGAATTACTCACCCTCATGTTGTTCCAACCCCCTAAAACCTTCGTTCATCTTCAGAACACGAATTAAGATAATGTTTTTTATAAAATCCGATGGCTCACTGAGGCCTCCATTGACAGCAAGATAATTAATACTTTCAATTGCCCAGAACGGACTAAAGGCATATTTAAAACAGTTCATGTGACTACAGTAGTTCAACCATAATGTTATGAAATGACGAGAATACTATTTGTGCGGCAAAAAAACAAAAAACAAAATAACTTTATTCAACAATATCTAGAGATGGGCGATTTCAAAACACCGCTTCATGAAGCTTCAGAGATTACAAAGATTTGTAAAGCTTTGAAGCTTCATGAAGCAGTGTTTTGAAATCGCCCATCACTAGATACTGTTGAATAAAGTCAATCTTTTGGGGGTTTTTGGTGCACAAAAAATTCTCGTCGCTTCATAACATTAAGGTTGAACCACTGTACTCACATGAATTGTTTTAAATATGTTTTTATGGGCAATTGAAAGTCACTGAGCTATCGGATTTTGTCAAAAATATCTTAATTTGTGTTCTGAAGATGAAAGACATGAGGATGAGTAATTAATTAATTTTCATTTTTAGGTGAACTAAACATTTAATTTGTTGAATTGGTGCATAAAAGCATTTCTTATGATCCATGTTGAAAACAGTCGTGCTGCTTAATATTTTTGTGGAACCCATGACACATTTTTTCAGTGTTTTTGATGAATAGAAGAAAGTTGTGTTCAATTTAATGCATCCTTCCTGAGTAAAAATATTAATTTCTTTAGATCTTACTAACCCCAAACTTCAGAAGTATAACAGTAGTGTATATGCGAATGATCTTTATGACTGGTTAAACACTGCAAGTGAAATAAGTAATGGCCAAGTTGTTTTACAGGAATTGCTAATGCAATTTTCTCTTAATTTGATCATGGTTGTGATATCACAATAATTATTAATTAACTCTTTAAGATATCCATTGTGAACATTAGAAAACCTTTATTTCAAAGTGGCAAGGAAAAAATCATGTTTTTCATTATATGTCCTTAATTCTGTTCAGAAATCACATACAGGCAGACCGTTAAGCACGCTTTCTGACCTTTCTGGACTTTGTCACACAATAGATAGACCTCCTCTCCTCCTGTCACACAGCCGGCAGTCCGATCCATCCGAACTATCTTAAGATTGGAGGCGTTTGGGGCTTCTAAAAATCCACAAGAGAGACAGAGGTGTTAGAAATCAAGTCGTTTTTTTTTTTTTTTTTCATTTTTATGGAGTTTCCCTATTTTTCCTTTCCTTTCCATTGCAGTCTCGTTTTACAAACATGATCTCTGACAGTACTGAGGTGAGAGACAGAAATGGAGTCAGAGATTATTAAAAAAGGGAGTGGAAACTGAAAGTGTAGCGCTAGTTTCAGGGAGGAAGCAATATCCGACAGTTCTCTGACAGAGAGTGAGAGTACGAGGGAGAGAGACAGAATTAGAAAAACAGAATAAGTTTGAGAGTGAGACCTAAAAAATAACAATAATTTTCCCCAAACTCAAAATCATGTGACCAGTACTTTGACCAAAAAAAAAGAAAAAAAAAAAGTGGTGGGAATCTTGATTCGATTCAATTCAAATCAATTCTTGAGGTCTCGTTTGAGGACACAAATTTAGATTCGATATATGCATAGATTTGATTCTAGTGCGTTTTGTGTTACTTTTCCTATTTGACTGCGGTAGACAGTTTAATAAGTCTTGAAGAAAAAAATCCGAAAGAATTAAATGTGAACCTATTTACAAATTTATTTTGTTTTTCTTCCCATTTCAGCTAACCCAATATTATAACACAAATGGCATTTAAGTTAACTTGAATTTAAGCTTTTATGTAAAAAAAATAGGAACAAAGAAGCAAATTTCAAACAATTATACAGATACAATAGAAAACATACAAATTAAAAAATGTTTTTCAGGTACAGTCGCCAAGGTTTATTTAACATGTAGTAAGAAATTGAATAATCAAATGTAAAAATATGACACTGTATAGTCTTCACTGTTTGAATTAAATATAAATTCATTCATATTAAAGATCTATCAGTCAAAAGCAATGAGTGATTTTTTACTAACATTAATGAAACAGACAGCAACAGTTTCTGAGGCTGCTGTCCCTTTAAGAACGAATGCACGGATCTAATATACTGTTTAACTGTTTAAGTTCACATATGACATAACAGACTGTTTGAAAATGTAACTGTAATGTAAATGTAAATCGATTTTTGAAATTTGTGAATCGATACGAATATTGAATCAAGATTCATATGTGAGTTGATTTTCCCCCATCCCTATAAAAATGCATTGCTCACTGTTAGTTCACGTTAGCTAATGCATTAACTAGCTTTAACAAATGAGACCTTATTGTTAACATAAACACTATAATTGTATCTCAATGATACTAAATTGACATGGTCAGTATCAAGGAGGATGATACTCACTGCTGTCAAAGATGGGGTCTGAAATGACTGGTTCCAGTCTGCGGGAGAACCCTCCATCGCTGTCGGGCAGGAACGCTGTGAACATGAGCCGGACCACGCTCAGGTCCATCTCCTTCGACTGTGTAATGGCTGCATTGCCAATCAGGGTCCTCTCATTATCTAAAATACAGGTACAAACAGTCACAATGTGCTGATGTTATTTTTATTCAACACCTCAAGCATTCTTAAAGCATTAGTTCACCCTAAAATTCAAATTCTGTCATTAATTATTCACCCTCATGTCGTTCCAAACCCATAAGACTTTCGCTCATCTTCGGAACACAAATTTAAGATCTTTTTAATGAAATCTGAGAGCTTTCTGTCCCTCCATTGACAGCCTATGCAACTACCACTTTGATGCTTCAAAAAGTTAATAAAGAGATTGTAAAACTAATCCATATGAATTAAGCAGTGGTCCTGTAGTTTTGTTTATATGATGAACAGATTGAATTTAGGCTTTTATTCACATGTAAACATTCATCAACTGACTCATCAGTTGTGGTAAACGGAAGCTCAAACATGTTTGCTTGACGTGTGCGTGAACCAGTAAGGTTCATTCTCGTGTTACGCAGCACGTTTGAGCTTCCGCAAGAGGTTTGTTCTCGTGTGTCATTTAGATTCAGTTGAACATCTTTATGTTCACTGATAAATGTGAGTAAAAGCTTAAACTAAATCTGTTCATCATATAGAGTGACCGAGTCTCTTCAGAAAATTTGGACTAAACCGCTCAGTTCATATGGATTAGTTTTACAATCTCTTTGTGAACAATTTGAAGCGTCAAAGTTTCTATTGCGTAGCTGTCTATGGGACAGAAAGCTCTCAGATTTCATCAAAAAGATCTTCATTTGTTTTCTGAAGATGAACGAAAGTCTAACGGGTTGGAAACGACATAAGGATGAGTAATTAATGACAGAATTTGTTGGGTTTCCTTTTCTTTTGAAGTATTTTCAGATCATTAGGAGACATGCCAATTCCTATTTAAATCCATAGTGCTTTAAAGGTCATTTTCAAAGGGCTACTGCCAAACTGGGGTTAATTTTTTTTTTTTTTTTTTTTAACTACAGTGTGATTGCTCCTTGGGGAATTTGAATCAACAACCGTTCAGTTATTATTCCAGATCTTCAACCATTATGCTAGAACAACCATAAGCAATATCAGAGCCTAATAATAAGTTTGGTCACTTGTATTTTTGGGTTGAAAAGTACAAACCAGTCAGTAACATTGGTCACACTGCATGCCATCAACTTCCTGCAAAAATGTATCTAAGAATGTAGAGTTCACTAAAGTTAGAAAATTTGGGGTTGGTTATATTATATTTATATTTTTGAATAAAGTCTTTTATGCTCACCAAGGCTGTTAAAATAGCTGTTTTCTATTTTAATATATTTTAAAATGTGTTCCTATGATGCAAAGCATCATTACTCCAGTCTTCAGTGTCACATGATCCTTCGGAAATCATTATAATGTGATGATTTGGTGCTCAAGAATCATTCTGAAAACAGTTGTGCTGCATAATATTTTTGTGGAAAATGTTATCATGATTCTTTGATAAATATTAAGCTTATTAAGTTTAAAAAGAACAAAATTTATCTGAAATAGAAATCACTTGTAACATTATAAATTTAATACATCTTTGCTGAATAAAGTATTAACAAAAATGTTTTGTTTTTTTTAACTGACCCCAAAATTTTACAGATGTACAATGCATCTAAACACTAAAAATACAAAAAATAATATTTATAATTCTTTGCGGTGTGGCAGGGAAAATGTTGGCAGGGAAAATATCTGAATTACTGTCCTGACTAGAATATGGACAAAATCTGTTTACCTGTGAGCTCTCTGGGAATGCGGACTTCTCCTTGTAGGGCATCTATTTCAGGATGTATGAATATGCCATAGTTATATCCCATCCTGTAGGCCTCGATCATCCTCTCCTCCAAAACTTTACCTACGTTCTTCTTTGTCACGTGCAAAATGCCCAAGTTAGGAAAACTGTGAAACACGTGCAAGTGAACATTAATTATGACAATCAGTATTATCATTGCATGTACCAAGAGTGTTGTTGCTCAGAAAGAGGCATTCTGGATGCTGAGGGACAAATTCAGACCTGATAACTGTGTCTTTGGGCTGTAAGTCTGCAATGCAGATTCCTTTATCACACTGTTTGCCCACCAGACTGTGAGCATGGAGATGCGGCTCCTGAGAGTTGGTCACCAGCTGAACAACCACTCGTGCTGCTCCCTGGTAGTTACAGATCTGTTGCCCCAAAACAAAGAGAATAAAAAACAAAAAGAATGACATAATAGTTTTTATTAAACAGACTGTTTCAGATCAAAATCGGCTAAAACAATTGCCACTTATTTCACAACAAATAATATAATTGCTTTTTTTTATAATTTATTGTGAAATAATAATAATAATAATAATGATAATGAGCATCATCATTATGTATAAAACAATTATTATAGATTAATTGTTAATAAAATAAATAAATAAAAACAACAATAATCTAATCAATAAAAACAATTATAATTCACAGATCATTTTTATTATTTTACAATAATATATTAATTTATTGTAAAATATTCATTATATGATACTGATATTACATATGATAATGAATCATGTATAAATAAAATTATCATCATCAATAGATTACTGTCATTATTATTTTAGAATAATATAATCACTTATATCATAGATTGTGAAATAATAACCATCACCATCGACCAGTAAAAGCAATTATTATTGATCACTGATACATTGACAATTATTGTTATTATCTTATGGTAAATATAATAATTTATCATTTACTGTTAAATAATACTAATAATAATCTTCATTTAATAAATAAAGGCTATTGATATAGCATTATTATTTTACGATAACAATTTATTGTGAAATAATGATAATAACAACAACAACAACAACCACCATAATTTTTTGGGATTTTTTGTCTTTATTATTATCATTATTATTAAAGACTTAAATAATACTATTTTATATACTAATATTACTATTCACACATTACATATTTACAATATGAAGTCTTTGTGTAGCAGTTCTGCAAATACAGTTCAGAAAATCTAAAAGGCAAACCAGAAGATATTAATGGCATAGGAATCACACAGATATGCTAATCTCATTTCGGTGGGGGAAATCCCTGCATTCACAGGGAAAGAGGGTGGACCATTTGTGGACTTTTCCACAACATAATTTGGCCACTGTTATCAACATCATCCTCAATAAACACACAGAACAGTTGAAATGAAAATAAAACACCGTGGCTTGAATTACAAGTAAATCCCAAACATTGGTAAGAAAAGACTTGCCAAAAAAAAAAAAAAAAAAAATTTAAACTCTTATTGACTCATATGCTGGGGTGTGTGGTTTGACAACTTCTATAGGCCAAGTGCAAATGTGGCTCTTAAGACTCTTTCTCTGGGAGAAAATGACTCATGCACATAGAAATATCAACCCCCATAAAAAAATACCCAGCGAATATCAAAGAATATAAACGCGAGCCCCTCTAGAAAGATCATTTGATAATGGCATGAAAGCACTGATGCTGTATGAATACGTGAATAATTATCCTCCATTTCACCGCCTCAGATCTGGCTAAAACAGTCAAACAAAACGGAAGACAGCTGAGCTAATCAGTTGACGTGCAATATGGGCAACAGCTGAGCTAATTTCCTCTTGCTGAGAGAAATGATATAAAATTCAGCACAGAATCAACATGGAAATCCCTACAATAAACCTGTATGATGTACATAGTAGAGTAAACTTCATAGTAGACCACAAATTAAATATCAACATTGAAAATTCCAGCGCTGATTTAAAACAATAGACTATTATTGCTGTAGAAACAGGTAGTGGTTATGGTGGTAAATTTCAATACACAGTTGATTATATTATGCCCGTTTTTTTATACTTGAATGTTAAAAAAAACAAACATTATTTTTCACATATTTGATATCGCTGCAGCACCTCTTTTCTCAGTCTGTCATCAACGTAGTCTGTGAGTCTGTAGTTCTGGTGTCAAAGAAGCCCCGCCATCCAAAAATGGCAATGTGCTCTGATTGGTCAACAACTTTAAGCATGTTTTAAAATGTAAAAAAGCATAATAGGTCCTCTTTACAAACTTTTTTTTTTATCTTTTCAGGAATACAATTAGAAATTCATGAAATTTGGCAGGTTTCCTTCTCCTTTGCTTTCAAAAGTCATCAATATTGTTTGGTTTAAAGGGGAAATAAAAATTCAGTTTATAGTATACGTGGCTCCTTAGCAAAAAAATGTATTCACTTATGCGATTCTAGGGAAGAACGTAATAGGCGTATTATAATGGCACCTATTGTCAGATGTATGTGTGTGTGTGTGTGTGTACATCTGAGTAGCAGGTGAGATCAGGGACCATTACACCAAATTCTTTATATTTAAGAAAGGGGACTTTATGTTTAATGGTTTTTGACAACCAGAAACTTCTAAAAATAAAACATTTGAACATCAATGCATACCAAATAAAATTAATCTGATCAAGGACTTGGAGTCTCAGTACAGCCCACATTTACTTGTAGGTGTATGTGCAAAGTACCCCCCCACACACACACACCTCTTTAATGTGTGCTTGTGTGTGTTGCATGTCAGTGTATTGGAGCGAGAGGGGGCGAGCTACCGCTCACTTCGTTTCCCTTCTCTGATGTCACATTACGCAGAACAATTCTTCCCACTAATTACCCCAGTGACACACTGAGGAAATTCCCAAACTGACTGCTGTCATGAAGGAGAACATGATAACAGAACAGAGTTCTTCTTTCATTTCTCTCCTCTCTTTACTTGTTTTGTTTCACTCACTTTCTAAACCTGCAGCCACTGTGATCCCAAAATAACTGTCCTGGCACAAACTGGCAGTTGTAAGAGAAAGCAGCAACTATTTTTAGCCGAGTCCAGCAGAGTCCAAATATTGCATCATTTGGACTTATCACCTGATGAAAGAGCGGCCATGTCAGACACCTCTCTCTCTCTCTCGATCTCAAAACTAGGAATACCATTGCTTACATGCTTGAAAATATAATAATAATAATAATAAAGAAGAAGAAGAAGAAGATGATAATTTTCTCTCTGTCATGGTGAGAACTTTCTTCTGTGAACCACAAAAAGATATTAATTAGGATGTTCATGCTTGTATTTTATACAAAGAACGAAACAGGTCAAATGTAAAACAGCCTCTGGTTGACATACTTTGTACAAAAAGGTGAGCATGAACATTCTGCAAGAGATCTTTTGAGTTCAGCTTAAGAAAGGAAGTAAAACAGGTTTGGAACAACGTCACAATGAGTAAGTGAAGACTTTTATTTAAGGTGAACTATTCCTTTAAAATTTTAAGTAAGCATATGATCCACACTTGGATCAAAATGACCAATCACAATTTAGTATGCATATTAATATGAGAAAGAATTCAGAATTCAGGAAGCAAATGTAACAATGACATAAACTGTTGTTTACCCAACGCATCAGACATTTGGGGTCGGTCAGATTTTTTTGGGGTTTTTTTTTATTCCAATGTTGTGTTAAATTAAAACAACTGTTTTCTATTGTAATATATTTTAAAAATGTAATTTATTTATTTTAAAATGTAATTATGGTGGGAAAGCTGAATTCTCAGCATCATTACTCCAGTCTTCAGTGGCACATGATGCTTCAAAAATCATTCTAATATACTGATTTGGTGAACAAGAAACATTTCTCATTATTATTATTATTATAATATTGAAACAGTTGAGCTGCTTAATATTTTAGTGGAAACTGTGATACATATTTTTACAGGACACTTTGATGAACAGAAAGTTCAAAAGAACAGCATTTATTTGAAATAGAAATCTTTTGTAACATTATAAATCTCTCAGTTTCGATTAATAAATCGATTAATAAAAGTATTAATAAAAAAAAAAATGTAAAAAAAAATCTTACTGACCCAAAAGTATTGAACGGTAGTGCAAGTCAAAGGGACATTTTTAACCATTATTATTGTGTTTAAGATGACAAAGTCTGGCAAGACCAAAAAAAAATAACAGCCTACTTGGTTTGGTTAGCACTGAAGAAATAAAAAAAGCAGAAAATAGGTTTATCCTAAACCCTATAGCCCAACCAGAAGTGAATTGTAAGAGAATGGTTTGTTTATCACCAGGCATCAGCAGAGATCTATCTCTTTGAACCTACCTTCACTTGTGGGTAAGACTTCCTGTTCTTCTCACTGGAGGCCCCTGGGAGTCCGCCGTGGGAGGGGCCTTCACATCCATAGCGGAACCTGAAGCCTCTCTGGAGATGACAATGTCAGACTTAATGTTGTGCTATAATGAGTTTGTTATTGTTACCGCCTGTTGCCAGAGTTACCAGGCTCTTCTGAACCTTTGTGCCATTACACTGTATTTGGTTACCTTGAAAATATGTTAGGAAAAACAATTGAAGCAGCAAGACAACATTTCAGTGGTGACGTTATTTGACTAGTTGAAACTATTTAACAAGAGTATTTGCCAAAATTGTATGTGCCTCACCTGTTTTGGTTGTTCGACAATTCGCAGAGAAGGTCCATCAACTGCAAAAGAACAGATGCAAAATACTTTAATGAATTGTAAAATGAAAATTGTCTAATTTTTTTCTTTAATCTTCCACTCTGCAGTCGCTCTCAAATATCTTTATACTTGCTGGGACATGATTGGTTTTGAAACAGAGAACCAATGACAACCAATGCTGTTAAGCATCATTGATGCCAAAACTGATTCTGCACATCTGAATGCGTCATATTTAACATGAAATGTAAAATTTGTCAGCTGCACACAAAGTAATCATATGGCAAAAGGGCAGCATGAACATTGTGTCAAATATCTCTTTTTGTGTTTCATGACAGAATGGAACAGAGCTTGGTACGACATAAAGGTGTTTTCAATAAATGGGATAGTTCACCCAAAAATAAAAATTCTGTCATAATTTACTCAACCTCAAGTTGTTCCAAACCTTTATTTCTTTCTTCTGCTGGACACAAAATAAAATGTTTTCAATATGGACAACCAAACAGTTGAAAAAAAAAAAAAAAGAGACATGAAACAAAAAGAGATGAAATTCTCCGATGACAAATTTCAGTTTTACATATCGAGACAGAGAAAAGAACACAACCCTGCAGACAACAGGTAAATGTCGTTATCGCTGTTTTCCATGTTCATGTAAAAACAGCTTTTAAAAAATGCCGGGTTCCGGTGTTTGAGATGGGTTGACTAATGTACCATTGTGTCACTGATAGTTCCTACAGAGCTGGTTTAGACTCTACTCTGAAATAGGAGCTAATTTAATTCCTCCAAAAGGAGTTCCTAGAACTAAAATCCTTCTTAGTTCCTGGAGTGTGAACAGGGCAAAATCCGGGTACCTCAGCATATAGTTCTAGGAACTATGAAAAGGTTCCTCCGGTGTGTAAAAAAAAAAAAAAAAAAAAAAAAATACTATGGAAGTTAATGAGGCCCATCAACTGTTTGGCTGCCAATATTCTTCAAAATATATTCTTTTATGTTCAGTAGAAAAAAAAATTCATACAGGTTTCGAACAACTTGAGGGAGAGTAAATGATGACAGAATTTTCATTGTTGGATGAACCATCGCTTTAAAGGTGAACCATGTTTGCGTAGTTATTATTGCAGATTCTGTGATTTATTTAGACAATTGCCTAAACTACCATTCAAACGTTTGCGGTTAGTAAAATTGTTTTTGAAAGAAAATACTTTTATTCAGCAAGTGCACATTAAATTCATCAAAAGTGACAGTAAAGAATAGGGCTGTGCGATTAATTGTAACGGATTTTTCGATTTCGATTTTGGCTTACGACAATTATGAAAAAAAGATAATCAAGGTAAAACGATTATTGTGCCGCTTGACCCCTAAACTTTTGAATGCCAATAAAACACTATCAGAGAAAACTGCTGTTGAGAACTGTTTCTGGTTTTTCTCTAGTAATTTGGCTTATGTCCAGTGTTGGGAGTAACGCATTACAAGTAACGCGTGTTACGTAATCAGATTACTTTTTCAAGTGACTAGTAAAGTAACACATTACTTTTAAATTTACAGCAAAATATACGAGTTAGTTTTTCAAATAAGTAACGCAAGTTACTTTGTTTTCAAATGTTCTGTTTTAACAGCTCTGCCCCAATGTTGAGAAACTCGTAAGTGCAGAGGCATTGTTAAATATAAGCAGGCATTTCCTCATCTCAAATGCACAAAAGAAGATTCAGTTTTCCTCAAAATGAATAAAAACAGTGAAATGCAAACTTAGAATATTATGAAAAATTGCAATAATTAAATGTTAAATTAAACAAATATACAATGGCCCGGTTTTACAGACAGGGTTAGCCTAATCATTTTATCTTACACTAAATGACTAGCCTCATCTGTGAAACTGGAGGTTTCTGCAGTAAAATATCCAAAAACCACTAGACCAGTGTTATATATTTTGTTCAGTTGGGCAGTAAAAATATCCTAAATGTTTCCAACTATTTGTAAATCATGAGAAAATCTCGATTTTAACAGGAGTCTCCTGTCAATGGCGTCATATCTGTGTTAACCTTGGTTTTAGTCTTAATATTTAAATCTAGTTTCCTTGATTTTCCAAGAGTACCATGCTTTTACCACGCCTCAGAGAAAAACACTATTTTGTCAAGTAGCTAAGTAATACAGCATTTTCTCCATCATACAATACATTTAAAATGAATTGCATGCCATTTATCAACATAAGCCACCCAACATTTATTAGTATGATACTCTAATTTCAATCTATCTTACTGCAGTGTGCAACAAGTGTCTCACAGCAGCCGCCGAGCAAACGCACAGAGTAACGTTATAACATAATTTTCAACACAAATGTATCTAATATGATAAACAGCGCTGTTACCTCATATGCTTGAAGTGGCGACAGTGGCATAATAAAAGTTCCGCTGCTCACGAAACATGTTTGTCTTTCATTAGTAATCGCTCCAGCGGCCTCGTTCAGCTCCCACAACACTCAGTCCTGCTATGCTTCATACTACAGTAACGTAAATAATCTCATCCATGAGCATGATTGATTTCTGCCCGAGTCCCGTCCCGATTCTTTTCCACTGGCTATGAGGTGAAGACAACACCTCCCAAAATTCCACACTCAAACTCGGCATCATCAAGCTACGCCTTTGCTTTGAATAGGTGACCTCTAGCGGCAAAAAATCTACATATTGTAGCTTTAACCAATGTCTTTGCTGCTGACCTTCAATGATCCAATTCAACTACACTAATAAGCAAGAATTAGTTTAGATAAACATCATGTGTGTATATTTTCTTTTGTTTCTCCCATTCTCCTGCGATCCAGTATGGCAGTAGAGCTGAAAGGTTTGTTTGAGCTGCGCCCTCTACTGTACAGACATGATTTTACATTTCTTTCAGCCTGAGGTTTATTCATTTCACTTTTGGTGTGAAAGGGCGTTTACATTTGCTAAAAAACAACAAAAAACCCCCACAATTTTTGTTATTAAAAACCAAACAAGCAAGCCCAAACTGGACGAGAAAAAAAATAATGCAAAAGTAACATAACACATTATTTTCCCTAAAACATAATGAATGCAAATAGTTACTTTTTAGGGAGTAATGCAATATTGTAACGCATTACCTTTAAAAAGTGACTTTCCCCAATACTGATAACGTCAATGACACACTGCAGTGCAATAAAAGCAAACATGACTAGCTGAAAGGCCCCAATTTAATTCAACCAGGTGTGGGAAAATGCAAGATTAGAATTCAATCTGACATGTCATGCAGACATTCCTGCCACCAAGCATATTAAAACATTCGCTGAGAGGCTGGTGCTCTGCAGATATTTCAAGGCCAGAGCTCTCACCATACCACGTGTTTCCACAACAGCGCAAGCCTCTTCCTCTTCCTGTGCACTACAAGGACTAAGACCACATCCTTGGTGAAGCGGAGAAATAAATCAGCCAAAACTGCAGAATTTAACCTCTTAGAGCACAACTTTAATGTGTCCTCCATTTTGGAATGTTTATAAATGTTGACATAACAGGGGCAGGTAATTTATTTGGTTGGATATGACATAATGTACATCATATTTCATAATATTACCCATCTGACACAACGTATCAAGTCTAAAGCAGATGTCAAAACCACAGGTGTACTGAACTCTAAATAGAAATACATTACTCAATTGTCACACTGACAATCTCAAACCAAACCAAACCATCTCAAAACAAAGTGATAAGCTTGAAACAACTCAGTTGGCTTCAAGTTAAAGGGCACCTATTATGCAAACACCATGTAAAAGTGGATTTTGGACATAAATTTGTGTTGGCAGTGTGTGAACACCACCACCCTACAAAGATAAAAATCCACCTGCTCCTTTTATTAATCTCCATTAAATCAGAGTGATGTCACACTGCTCAGGCCCCGCCCACAGCCACTGACTGACAGTCCTGTATTACTATAGTTTCCGCCCTCAGCGAGTTGTACGCTGTCCACCATTTTCTCCACGCTTGAGCAGCTTTACTGACAACAATGTCTCGTAAGCAGTCCTGGTGTTCTGTTGCTGGATGTAAGACTGAACATAAGAGTCTTCATTTTCTCCAACATCTGAGCCACTGAGGATGCAGGGGGTTCATTTTTGAAGGTAATGCGCCTCAAAATATATCTAAATTCATTCATGTATGCGCAAATAATTTCACTCCAGACTGCTTTGTGAACAAGGGTCAATGCAAAGGAACAATACAAAACACAGGTTTTGCTAAAAAGTTGTTACTCAAGGACGGATCAGTATAAACTGTTCATAAACAAGCTTATAGTCTCCAGAGCGATACTAGTATCCGGCAATAATGACAGGGAGAACGCAGACTTTATTACAGTTCATCGGAAATGTTTTACGGATATAGAGTTTATTAAGCACCCCCATCAAAAAAAAAAAAGAATTAGGTCTTTATATATTAGTTTACTGTTAGTTGTAATGAGTGTTTTTGAGTAATTCGATCACTGTGTATATTGATGATAATGCAAGGGTTTAATGCTCACTTTTTGTACTGTGTTTTATTCAGCTCTTACGGTGATTTCGCCATCATTCGGATGGGCTCTGCTACAACAGGCGTGTATTAAAAGTGAATAAAAGCAAGGTGAAAACATAAGTTATAACCTTAATTAAACTAAACTATATCTGCTCTGTCTACAGTATATGTTATCTGGCTCTATAGGGATCATTGTCTGAGTCCAGTTAGAACTGAACCCCATAATCGACAGTTTGACATTTTGCAGTGCTTGAGATTGTCCTGTTTGCATGAGCTCTTGCAGCTCCACCCTCCAGTGGGCCAGGCGCAGCAGCTCATTTACAACTAAAGGGACACACACAAAAATGGTGTTTTTGCTCACCCCTCAAAACTGACCATTTTAACATGCAATAAAAAAAAATATCTGTGGGGTATTTTGAGCTTAAACATCACATACACACTCTGGGGACAACAGAGACTTATTTTAGATCTTGTAAAAAGGGGCACAATAGGTGCTGTTTAAGTCGATGTACCTACTTGACCATAAGCCAACTGTATCACTATCTGCATTACCACTTGTATTTGCCACACTGTGCCCATGCATGCTAGAATAAAGTTGAACTCTGCTCTCAAACTTTGTCTAACTCACTTCACTCACAGTTGCTCATGTCACCTCTAATTACTGACTCTCATTGAAAATAAATAATGCTGGTTACTTTCTTGCTGTTAATGTGATGCCCATCCATGATAACCCCACCAGTTGAAACTTAAAGTCGGTATGAGATACAAGCTGTGATAGTCTTTTCTTTCCTGTTGTGACATATCTGAGTGAAACGGCTTCTTGAACAAGAAAATTTGTTGGGCGGGACTTGATTGGATGTTCGTGGTTTGCTATTGCTATGATGTCATGTGAGTGACAGGTTGTCCCACCCTCACACCAGTAAACCGGTAACCAGAGAAGAGATGTCGCTACAAGAAGGAAGGGAATTTATTGTGATCAAAGAATTATGGGCATGGATAACTCTCTCCCTCTCATATTTGGCAATATTCCATTAAAAAAATAAAAAAATAACAAGAGCTGAAAATAGATAAGAAAAAGAAAATAGATCTTCTCCTGTAGCGCCAACCCACATAATACACAAATGACTGCTTGTGACATCACTGAGCCTAGGAGTGAAATGTTCCTGAGATCTTAAGTGAGTGTTTGCACTTCTCTAAAACATCACAGTGCTACACAGTGTCGTTTATTGGATTTAGACCTCTTAGGGTGCAGGATACTGCTTTCTTGAGGAAGGAATAGAGCAAGAAGAAAAAGGGGAAATGAGGGCTAGTATTACTACATCAATTCTGCAAAGCTCAGCAAATTATTTCATCATTAAAGTCATCATGAAATCAAATTTGACAATTCTTATTGTTTTGTGGAATTTTGCCATATTTATTATAAATCATTATTTTTCTAAAAATCATGTACCCTCATAATCCCTAATCAAAATAACTTCCCCTCTCTTGCAGAATCTCTTCTCTTCTCTGATGGGATTCTTACTGACGCGGGGGTAGGGCAACCTGTCACTCACATGACATCACAGCATGAGTAAACCTCAACCATCCAATCAATTCCCCATGGACAAAATCAAGTCCCGCCCTATATTTTTTCTTGTTCAAGAAGCCATTTCACTCAGATATATATCACACTAGAGGGAAAAAGGTTATCACAACTTTGGTTTCATGGTGAATTTAAAGGATTAGTTCACTTTCAAATGAAAATTACCGCAAGCTCTACTCACCCTCAAGCCATCCTAGGTGTATATGACTTTCTTCTTTTTGATGAGCACAATCGGAGATATTTTAATAAATATCCTGACGCATTCGAGCTTTATAATGGCAGCGAGCGGGACTGATGAGAATGATGTGAAGAAAGTGCTTCCATTCACATCCATCCATCTTAAACGTGTACTCTACACAGCTCCGGGGGATTAATAAAGGCCTTCTGAAGCGAAGGGATGCATTTGTGTAAAAAAATAAATAAATAAAACCAAAAAAAAAAAATCTATATTTAACAAGTTATGAAGTAAAATATCTAGCTTCCGCCAGACCGCCTTCCATATGGTGTCAATTAAGCTTTTTCCGCAAGTTGAAAAGGGAAGGTTTAGAATGTAGCATAAGCTTTTTGAACTGCAAGAGTTTTACATTTCCTTCATACGTTGAATACAGAAGGCGGTCTGGCAGAAGCTAGAAATTTTACTTCATAACTTGTTAAATATGGATATATTTTTTTTTTTACACAAACGCATCGCTTCGCTTCAGAAGGCCTTTATTAACCCCCTGGAGCCGTGTGGAGTACACATTTATGATAGATGGATGTGGATAGAGACAATTTCTTCAGTTCATACTCATACCGTTCACTGCTATTATAAAGCTTGGATGCGTCAGGATATTTATTACATTTTTATTTATTATTTATTAAAATATCTACGATTGTGTTCATCAGAAAGAAGAAAGTCAAATACACCTAGGATGGCTTGAGGGTGAGTAAAGCTTGAGGTAATTTTCATTTGAAAGTGAACTAATCCTTTAAGACCTTGATTATATGACAAGTCAAAGGAAACTCTTACCTGTCCTCATAACATTATTGTTGTGAATGCCCGGAAATGGTCCAGGGTCCATGGTCATCCATATTGTTTCATTAGGGAACTCAATTTGATCAATGAACTTCAGAGTATAAAAACAAAAAACAATGAGACACATTGACTTTGATCATATCCATATTATGTATGTGTCATGTAGACATATTAATCACATTAAAAGCCATAATTGTAGAATTACTAAAAGCAAACTCAGCATAATAAATCACATATGCTGGTTTTTATATATACTGTAGAGAATATACAGGTGCTGGTCATATAATTAGAATATCATCAAAAAGTTGATTTATTTCACTAATTCCATTCAAAAAGTGAAACTTGTATATTATATTCATTCATTACACACAGACTGATATATTTCAAATGTTTATTTCTTTTAACTTTGATGATTATAACTGACATCTAAGAAAAATCCCAAATTCAGTATCTCAGAAAATTAGAATATTGTGAAAAGGTTCAATATTGAAGACACCTGGTGCCACACTCTAATCAGCTAATTAACTCAAAACACCTGCAAAGGCCTTTAAATAGTCTCTCAGTCTAGTTCTGTAGGCTACACAATCATGGGGAAGACTGCTGACTTGACAGTTGTCCAAAAGACGACCATTGACACCTTGCACAAGGAGGGCAAGACACAAAAGAGGTTGACTGTTCACAGAGCTCTGTGTCCAAGCACATTAATAGAGAGGTGAAGGGAAGGAAAAGATGTGGTAGAAAAAAAAGTGTACAAGCAATAGGGATAACAGCAGAGGATTGTGAAACAGAACCCATTCAAAAATGTGGGGGAGATTCACATAGTGGACTGCAGCTGGAGTCAGTGCTTCAAGAACCACTATGCACAGACGTATGCAAGACATGGGTTTCAGCTGTCGCATTCCTTGTCAAGCCACTCTTGAACAACAGACAGTGTCAGAAGCGTCTCGCCTGGGCTAAAGACAAAAAGGACTGGACTGCTGCTGAGTGGTCCAAAATTATGTTCTCTGATGAAAGTAAATTTTGCATTTCCTTTGGAAATCAGGGTCCCAGAGTCTGGAGGAAGAGAGGAGAGGCACACAATCCACGTTGCTTGAGGTCCAGTGTAAAGTTTCCATAGTCAGTGATGGTTTTGGGTGCCATGTCATCTGCTGGTGTTGGTCCACTGTGTTTTCTGAGGTCCAAGGTCAACGCAGCCGTATACCAGGTGTTTTAGAGCACTTCATGCTTCCTGCTGCTGACCAACTTTATGGAGATGCAGATTTCATTTTCCAACAGGACTTGGCACCTGCACACAGTGCCAAAGCAACCAGTACCTGGTTTAAGGACCATGGTATCCCTGGAGTATTGTGAAGAGGAAGATGACATATGCCAGACCTAACAACGCAGAAGAGCTGAAGGCCACTATCAGAGCAACCTGGGCTCTCATAACACCTGAGCAGTGCCACAGACTGATCGACTCCATGCCACGCTGAATTGCTGCAGTAATTCAGGCAAAAGGAGCCCCAACTAAGTATTGAGTACTGTACATGCTCATACTTTTCATGTTCATACTTTTCAGTTGGCCAAGATTTCTAAAAATCCTTTCTTTGTATTGGTCTTAATTAATATTCTAATTTTCTGAAATACTGAATTTGGGATTTTCCTTAGTTGTCAGTTATAATCATCAAAATTAAAAGAAATAAACATTGAAATATATCAGTCTGTATATGTTTAAAATATTTCAAAAAGTTTCACTTTTTGAATGGAATTAGTGAAATCAACTTTTTGATGATATTCTAATTATATGACCACCACCTGCATATACACACACAAGTGCATTTCAATAAATTAGTTCATTTATTTCTGTAATTCAAATCAAATTGTGAAACTTGTGTGGTAAATAAATTCAATGCACACAGACTGAAGTAGTTTAAGTCTTTGGTTCTTTTAATTGTGATGATTTTGGGTCACATTTAACAAAAACCCATCAATTCACTATCGCAACAAATTAGAATATGGTGACATGCCAATCAGCTAATCAACTCAAAACACCTGCAAAGGTTTCCTGAGCCTTCAAAAAATGGTCTCTCGGTTTGGTTCACTAGGCTACACAATCATGGGGAAGACTGCAGATCTGACAGTAGTCCAGAAGACAATCATTGACACCCTTCACAAGGAGGGTAAGCAACAAACATTCATTGCCAAGCTGGCTGTTCACAGAGTACTGTATCCAAGCATATTAACTGGAGTGGAATGAAAAAGTGTGGAAGAAAAAGATGTACAACCAACCAAAGAGAACCGCAGCCTTATGAGGATTGTCAAGCAAAATCGATTCATGAATTTGGGTGAACTTCACAAGGAATGGACTGAGGCTGGGGTCAAGGCATCAAGAGCCACCACATACAGACGTGTCAAGGAATTTGGCTACAGTTGTCGTATTCCTCTTATTAAGCGACTCCTGAACCACAGACAACGTCAGAGGCATCTTACCTGAGCTAAGAAGAAGAAGAACTGGACTGTTGCCCAGTGATCCAAAGTCCTCTTTTCAGATGAGAGCAAGTTTTGTATTTCATTTGGAAACCAAGGTCCTAGAGTCTGGAGGAAGGGTGGAGAAGCTCATAGCCCATGTTGCTTGAAGTCTAGTGTTAAGTTTCCACAGTCTGTGATGATTTGGGGTGCAATGTCATCTGCTGGTATTGGTCCATTGTGTTTTTTGAGAACCAAAGTCACTGCACCAGTTTACCAAGAAGGCCAAAAATTCACTAAAAATATATATATATATTTTTTGGTCTTATGAAGTATTCTAATTTGTTGAGATGGTGAATTGGTGGGTTTTTGTTAAATGTGAGCCAAAATTATCACAATTAAAAGAACCAAAGACTTAAACTACTTCAGTCTGTGTGCACTGAATTTATTTAATACACAAGTTTCACAATTTGAGATGAATTACTTTTCCATGACATTCTTATTTATTCAGATGCACCTATATATATATATATATATATATATATATATATAGAGAGAGAGAGAGAGAGAGAGAGAGAATATGTCTTTTTCAAAGTAAAGCCTTATTCAGAACATAGACATAAAATATGCATGAAATTATGACCTTTGTAAACGCTTCAAATTTGATTTGAGCACCAACACACTTTAGAAAGAGCTTCATGACTTTGTGTTTATGAAGTGTTGCATAAGTACAGAGTTTGAATTTAAGTGTCAGATTATAAGCACAGGTGTAAGATGCACGAAGTCAGTGTAGACAGACAGACAAGACATATGAGGATACAAAAAATAATAAACTCTAGTCTCTATTTTAATTTGCTACTGTGTTAAGGGTGAAATAACAACCACAGCAGGCAGGAAGAAGGAAAACCTTCTCAGCTTTCTAAGATACACTTCCTGTGCAATGCTGTGGTATTTACAGAAATTAATGTGCTGTTTCAAATTTAATCATTTACTATCAGGCTTATATGCTTTCAAAGACACACATCTGTAACAAACACCACAAAAAGAGCTCTGAGGTGTATGTTTATCTTGTGAAGTTAATTATAAGGCATGAGCTTCACGCTTCCTGTCCGATGTCTGCTATCTATGTGGTCTTTATGACAATAAACATTTTCATAAATAAATTACCAGGTATTAATAGTAGCTTAAAGTCCACATGAAATCAAAACTGAGCCCATTTACTTCCTGGTTTTACAACAGACACCAAAGACAAAATACTGTGAACAATAACAGATTCCTAATTAAAATAAGTTGGCAATGGCAACTCCAAACATTGTAGAAAACATTTCCTCACCCCTGTATGGTATGGGTCCTCTCCAGCCATGATTCCTAAAAAGAAAGGTAAAAAAATTAATTCATGATTCATATTCAGAAAATAGTCTAATGTCCAAAAGTAGTAAAATACCGAAAATATAATATAGAAAATATAACGTTAATTTTGGTTACACTGTCACTGTGGTGCTTTATTCATTAGTGAATCTGTAGGGTTTTTTTTTTTTTTTTTTTAAATTAAACGTAAGTGAATCATTTTCCCTCACTTCCATACACTCACATTTTTATTACCTGAAGTTACCCCTTTATAAAGCTGCACTCCTGGAAGTTTCGCACATTCACAGAAAACACCTTACTTCCACATTGAAATAGCAGGTTGATGGCACGAAAAAAAAAGTGTTTTTCTGAATCAGTCGGTTTTAAATCTGAACATGACACTAGCTAGACAAGCCGTTTGTGAACAAACTAAATGAACAAGTCACCTTGTTTTTGAATGAAATGAACGAACAATATATTTAGTTTGTGAAGGAAAATGTGCTGACTGACTGACTGAAAAAAATGTCTTAAATTTAGTTTGTTTGTGTCCTGCGAGGAAAAAAGGCGGCAAATGAAATCAAATTGGACAATTATTTAATCTTACGGAATAATACTTGTACATCGATTCACGATGGACAGAGTCAAATCCGCCAAGTCCCGCCCTCATTTTTTTTCTTGTTTGAGAAGCTGTTTCCAGTGTTACCATTTGACTAATTTAACACAGTTGCCGAAGGTTGTTTTTCATATCTGCGGGTAGAAGCAACCCAAAATTACAAATTTAGCCTCTGGAATGCAAATTTGACCAAGGGAACCCAGCCAAAAAAACAGATTTTACCCCCCTAGAACGCGATTGGGCTAGTTTTGAGTAGCAACTAGGCAGGTTTTATTGTGAACCTGGCAACCCTGACCATTTCCCTTGGATATATATCACAATAGGGAAGAAAAGTCTATACCACATCTTCCATTTCATGGCGACTTTAAGTGTGTTAAATGACTGATGGCCAACCATATACAATTAATATGAAGCAGGAAGGCAATTATTTTTTGTCTTTTTTATAATAAAAAAACTGCACAGCAGTTGTGAAGAATGAAAATCTGTTTAGTTGTCATCTGTAGGGAGTCGGTTGAGTGAAATATCAAGTGAATCACTCCCAGCAAAGCAAATCTCAATTGTCTAGCCACCTACTGGCGTTGTGATCTACAAAGTCGGTAAAAGAACGAATCAGTGAGCCAATCATTTGAAGGCTTTCAAAACATTAACGTTATTGGAATGAAATCCCAACTACACGTCTAGTCGTCTCAAACACTGAGTGACAAAACAGACTAATAGATCCCCGCTAATTTAAAACAAACTACATCTCGCGCGTTTGGAACATCAGAATTGATTTACGAATTCGACTTCGATTCTAATCAACTCCACTCCGGATATTCGGACCGAGCGCGGCTTCATGCTCAAATATATTGTATTGATAGATTTTGACACACGGCCAGCACAACACATAACAGTCAACTTTCTACGGCCGGATCCTGACCAACTTCCATCAAAACACATTAATGTGCATCATGAGTTGTTCGTACTCACCCAAAACCTATTTATCAAAAGCCCTTGAAAGCTGAAATGTGCATTTGGTCTCTGAGGCAGAAGTAGGAAGTTCAGCAGCACTTCATACAAAGTATCACAACAACCTTTAGATGGCAACATGGGCAACTGCAAGACAACAAGCATGGCTGGATCTACGAGGCTGCTTACCTTTCCTGACAGATATTCGAGGTTCAGGATCAACATCAAACAGCTGGGCACTGGGATTCCGAGTCAAGTCTTCTTATTCGTGACAATTTATTTCTCCATGTTGCGCTGAAGTCAACTAATGTAAGCTCATAGACAGATAGTCAGTTCAATGTAGCTTCCTTATTCAGGATGTTTGTTACGTCTGCTAGACATGGATACGCAGAAGATCCACTGAGGATAAAAGACACATCGGTCGATCAATCGATTTTAATCGCCTGTGGCGAATGATCGCAGTAAATCATACCGAGATCAACTCGACGTTTGAATATACAGCTTAACTTCCTTACTGGAAATTCCCTGTGACGTAACTCATGTTCAACATGTCTTTAAAAACGTCCTATTGCGCCCACTTGTGGACATGAACTTCAAATACTGTATTTGAACATGGAAAACAAAGAGTCTAAAATGGTTTACACGTCTCGTGCCCGGTCAGGCTGATCTGCTCGTGGCTGGCTTTAAATATTTAAGCTCGTCAGCGTAAGAGTCCCCTTTAAACCATCTAAGTGTTGTCCATCGGTAAAGAACAGTTAAATTCATGTGTGTATAGTATTATTACATAAAATTGTGTGTGTTTATATATATTTATAAACTGGCTTAAAAAGCTCAATAAATTGTGCTTTTTGAACATGGGCTTTCCTCTAATCTGTCCACAAATACATCAATGACAAAGTCGATAGTGTTGGTTAGCTGCTATTCACCTCACAACTGGGGTCCCTCCTTCAGAGAACTAATTATAGTCCAGCAGTTGTTGAGAGATCTCAATTGGACGATAGGTCATGCATGTTAGGGACATGGTCGAACAACTACAGTATCAAATTCAGTCCATTCACGTAACGTTATTGTACCAGAGTAATGTCCTAGATATACAGTGTATTAAAGTGTAATATGCAAGGTTCTGAACAAGACTTCTCTCAGTGGTACTGCAGAAGGAAACACCAAATGATAGTTTAGCAACTTTATTGAGCAAACAAAATGAACAGCTAGTAGAGCTATTAGTTGATCGGTCATCCATTAAGAGCTTCCAATCACATATATTCAGTGCAATGAGAGAACAGTGTTTAGGAGGATAGACAAACTAATAGCTTCCAATTCTAAAAACATCAAAAAGAGGAGAGAAAAAGGAGTAACAAAATAAGTTCTCAGACTCTAAAAGTGGACATGTATTCGCTTAACATCGTCTGCAGATATTCATTTTTGGCAGACCACAGACCAATTACTTTAATTGTTCCATTAACATGCAAAATATATATTTTCCGTAACTGCTGATACAATGACGTGACTGATTTGGTAAGAAACAGTCAGATATAAGCAAGAATATATTTCACAGACCATAGTTCTTCTCATTGCTATTGTAAAAGCATATAAAAACATGAAGGCCAACCGAGCAAAAGATCGACTTTGAGAGGTACGCTGGCACCTGCAGAATCGTTGTTTTTTTTCTTAAATAGCACCTCTAGCCAGTGGCGTGAGTCAGAAGCGTTCGATGTTTTCACCTTATTTATGTTTTCTTTTTCTTATCTCAATAAAAAAGGTCTGAGCTCGTAGTTAAAACATGCTTCTTTGACACGAGCATTTTTCTCAACATAAACGTTGGTGATCTTTGCAATATTGTGGTCTTTTTTACAGCATGTGAATGAAGGTTGAAGGGGCTCAAAATAACCAAGCAGAACTGATATAGTCTGAATACATGGGGAACTGTCAATTCATTGAGGGGAAGAAAAAAAGTTGTTCAATTTTTTTTCCAGCTGTACTGCAGATTGGTCTGATGTTCCTCAGGTATCACATGGCGTACTTTTGAGTCCATTCCCGAGCTATTCTGTTGTACCTGTGAAAGAGAAAGGAAGAGAAATGAAGTGTGGCATTGGCGCAGACGCTGTTGCAGAGGCACGGTCACACATGCTGGGTAAGCGGACCGTCTGCCAACTCGGCTCAGGCCAACATAAACACACAGAGTGCAGAAACGGCTCAAGGTCAAACACAGTGGCATCTTCTCCATGTCTACACTGCAACTCTAAACATTACTTCTATTGTTTACTTTGATGCTAGTTATAGCTTGAAGTGTTTACCTCAACCAAACCTTTTGTCACCAAACGTATGATAAAGCCAGACATATTTAGGTCTGATTTTAGTATGCATGGTCTTTAAAAAGATAAAACCTTTCGAATTTGCGTGAGAACCGCTTAAATACATAAAAAATAAGTCATGGAAATGAATGAAATCTGTTATATATACTCACTCACACTGTATATATTACAAATCACTTCAATTTATATGTAAAATGTTAATTTCAGTAGCAAGTAAAATTCATTTTCAAAATAAAATGTCATTTTAACCAACCATACAAAACGGTTTGGGGTCTGTAAGATTTTTCAATATTTTTGAAAGAGTTCTCTTCTCACCAAGGCGGTGTTTATTTGATGAAAAATACAGAAAAACTGTAATATTTTGAATTACTACCATAATTTAAGAAAGCGGTTTTCTATTAATATTTTAAAATGTAGCTTATTCCTGTGATGGCAAAGCTGAATTTTCAGCATCAGTGTCACGTGTCACATGATCGTTCAGAAATAATTCTAATTTGCTGCACATTTTTCACCATTCTCTGATGCGTAGAAAGTTCAAAAGAATCAACATTTATTTAAAATAGATTTTTTTAATAACATTATAAATGTTTTTACTGTCACTTTTGATCAATTTAGGGAGTCCTTGTTGAATAAAAGGTATCTTACTGAAGCAAAATTTTGGAACAGTAGTATATGTATCGCATGTAATATGATTTTCAAAAGCTACATCCATTTATGAACACCATCAATAAAATTAGTGCAACCAGTAGTATGAACACCTACTAGTGACCAACAGTACTGCAACATGGTGACGTTCAGAGATTAGTAAGCCTTTTTCATGCTCACACAAAAACACTCCCACAATGCCTTGCTCACCTTAACCCCTATAACATGGCATATTTCTCTGTCCATTCCCTGGCTAGTTTATTATACCTGAAAGGAGACATCAAACTATTCACACTATCTAAAAGTAGGGGTGTGATGATACACTTAACTCATCACGAGACAATACACAATATTGGGTTCACAAGAACGAGATATTTTAACACTATTTTAAAAAATCTTCAATGATGAAGCATATGATCATAAATATAGTCTTTTATTCTACTGAAAGTAACAGAATGGTGCATTCTGAAATGTTTTAACTAGTGCGGTCAATCGATCATTTTTTTAAAAAATTAATCAGGATTGAATAATTGTAGTTAATATTTTAATATATTTTATATTGTAATAAAATGACTGTTACTCTCCAAATTAATATGAAAATAACTTAAATACAGTATATTTTAAATATTTGTTTAATAGCATCTTTTTATGAATGAAGGCCAGTATCACTGATACTTAAAACAATAATTATAGACATTCAACATTACAGTACGACTAAAAGACATTTTTTAATTTAAGTGACCTTAAAAGGATCTTATAAACCCATTATAATAAATGTCATATATACATGTGGCCTTCTAACAGGTAGGAAATATACAGAAATTGAATAAAGTTATCAAACACTTTAAAGTCTTCACTGGATAAATTATACATGCAATATAGATTTTTATTAAAAGATACAATTTTTTTCTGTTACCGTTGTTCTTTGACTAACATCACAGCAACTGGTTTATTAGGCTGCTCTGAGTTTAAGAGCTGTCGCTGCCGAATATGATGCAGATCTGACACGATTCTCATTTTCTCTTTCAGTTCATTTAAGACGTTATTTAACTCATTTAAGACTATTCATATGAGCATACTCAACAAAACTGGCATTTTGGCATAATTCTGTATTATCGTTAGTTCAAGCGCGAAAGAGGACGCGATACTGGTGCGCGTCTTTGTGCGTACGAGTCGAGTGTGTGTGTGTGTGTGTCACAGACAGGACATTCACAGACAGTGCGCTCATTTGTCTTGTGGCACTTGAATGATTTAAGAGCATTTGAATAAGAGCGTAATCATATAATGTAATGATAGTGAAATTATGATGTAAAAAAAATAGATGCTGCATTAATTGTGTTAAATTTGAATGCGTTAAACTGAAAACGAATAATCGCATGTGTTAACGCAACAGCACTAGCTTTAACAAATCATTTTTTTATAAATACGGCAGAGTTTCCCAAAATTTGAGCTTGATGAAAAAGACTTAATCGTCACATTGACAGTGTGGCACGAGATCTCGTCACACCCCTATCTAAAAGGTTTCTCTATTACTTACACCAGCTAAAAAAAAACAAAAAAAAAACTTTTTTAAAAAGGTCTTTTTTAAACATTTCACTTAAGACAAACAAAAACACTTACTTTTCATTGTCTGTTTTATAGATACGTGCTATCTCTGGCACTAACGGATCATCTGGGTTTGGATCACATAACAGTGAGCAGATGGACAATAGAACTGCAACAGAAAGAAGAGAGACGTTGGCTCATGGCATAAACAACTTCAATGCATATCTTGGCTATCCAATAAAATGACTCTTAAGAAAAAGGTATTCTATTAAGCTCAATGATTTTGTTCTGTTATTTTTTTATATAGTTCACCTTTAGAGATAGTTAACGCAGGAGACCACTGAGACCTTAGAATATCCAAACAGATGCTGCCATTACTGTTAATATTTGGGTGATAAATTCTTGTGGTGAATGCAACCTGCAAATGAGAGGGTGAAACAGATGATCAGACCACATACATTCAAAAGCCTAGCAATTGATATTTTTCTGTAGATCTCTAGAACAGCAGCAGGTTTTTCTTGTGGAATTTGACTATGTGCACACTGCTAGGAGGCAAAAAAACAACAACAAAAAAACCATGACAATCTTATTCAAATTTACACCTTACAGAGAGATTAAACCTGTAGGTCGTGTTTAAATACTTGATTCTTGCCTTAGGTGGTTTGAAAGGGTAGTCTGTAGGGAAATGAATGGTCAAGAAAAACACACCCCCTTGATATGGACTGTCATTCTGTAAAGAAACAACAGAACAAAGTTACATGATTTCCGTCAGTCCTTTAGTGAATGCAATGCTATAACAGTATAGACATTGCATGCAAATAAATGTCACAATCCATCATTAATATCCATATGCAAATAAGGACATATTTCCACTTACAGGTCCCATAATAGTTGCTTGCCAGTGAAACACTGTGAATAAAGAGCAAGAATAGTCTCATTACAGTGAGCTCTGCGATATGCTCAGAGACTGGTAATGAACAGAAAGAGCGAAATAACTCACAGTCATCTCCAACCGGCCCTGCTGAGCACTGCGCTGGGGGGTCCCGGCCCAGATCAGTCAGCTCCTAAAGACAGAGAGGATACATAGGTATTGGACAGGATCTTTTACATATTTAAAAAAAAAAAAAAAAAATCTGCATCTATGTGCATTTGGCCATCCATCCATGTAACTTCAATAAATTTCATTCCTGTGGTAAAAATGGCAAAAATGAAAAACACTTTCCTTTGCTCCCATGTTCCATGTCACTTATGATACATAAAAAAATCATTTTGGTATTTATGCTCATATTTGATATAATTATACAAATTATTGATAGAATTATATAAAGCTAGTTGACAGGAAATAACTTTTGGAAGCTAACATGTCCATGTGGCGTGCTATGCTAAATCTTAAAGCATTTTAACGTAATTTTCATATTCTTTTATAATCCTTATACATGCAGTTTTATAACTTCCTATTTCAGATACTACATAGAATGTGTCAACAAATGTCAATTTCATCTCTTACACAGCAGGGCTGTTTAAAATGTAAAATCTTCTTGACTAACCAATAAACTGCTTGGTTTTAAGCAATAAATTTAAGAAACATTCAAAAGACACACTGCAAAGTTTCAGTCATCACAGAGGGTTTCGAGGAAGCTGCACAGTTGCTTCATAATGTGCAATGATTTAGATAAAAATGTTAAATTTTACAAGAGGAGTCGTATGCCACTATCAGGACAAGTAAGACAAGACACCAGTTATAATGTACCATGCTCCGATTGATAGTCTCTTAACGTACTGGACGAGCAATCTGATTTTGATTCCAAGTACATTATCAGTCATTGTGACAGTTAACTGGTTATATTATAATTCACATTTAGCCAATTAAACAGCTGAAATCTAAGATGTTTCTGTTGGAAACTATAGACTTGATCCTTTCATTTTAATCCAGATGCATTCCTCTTCCAGACAGATAACGCAAATAATGAACTGTCACAACTAGACGCTCTTCTGTCTCCGAGGCCCAAACTGTTGACCCTGGAGAACAATCAGAGCGGAGACTCATGTGTCATCGGGATTAGATAGGAACAGTGGACAGATTATCCTTTAATTTTACATGCTCTCACCCTTCACTGATTGTGAATACTGACAGCTTTCTCAACTCTTGAAAAACACAAGCAGAAAATGACTGTGTGATTGTCTTCTTAATGAAACTTTACAAAGAACAGAGGTTGAATGAGCAAAATGTTCTTTTGGTTTCCTCACAGTCCCCTAAAAATCACAAACTGCAGCAAATTCGGCAAAAAAAAAAAAATAAAAAAAAAATCAATGGGTCATTCAGAGAAGTCTGCTGCAATGTATCCCTTCTACACCAAGTTCTACATGTTCCTACCTAAACTTGACAGACTGTAAACTTGTCCCTCAAATCTTATTGATTGATTGGAATGTTGTTCAACGATCAATGAAAATGTTGATACTGGAACAAGTTTTTTTTTTTTAACAGTTTACAGTTAAAGTTTAGGCTTACAACCAAGATTAGGTGCTTCTACATCAGTGCTATTCATCTATCACTTCCCTCTGATTTTAGGAATAACTCAGCGTTCAGTTTAGGGGTAGCGAAAGGACTAAATTTTGACAGGAATGTAGTTCCAGGATGAACAAAACATCTTGATCCAGGAACATGTCTTACTAAATCACTGTGACCAGACTTCTTGACCCAGTAATAAAGAAATCAGCCTTTTCATTTCTTTACAGGTCGTGAAGTCAAACAAGTTATTTTGCCAAACTGAAAGGTCTGAAAGTTAGTTCATGCTGCCCCAATAAATAAGGTGGTTGTTCTAAAATGTTGTGAAACAAAACAGGTAAAAAAGCTCACTTCAGTTTCAATTTTTTAAATAACACTCAAGATTTTACTTGTACTACTGTTAGAGGGTTTAAAAAAATCATCCAGAAAACGTATTCACAAAGTAACTTATATAATGTGCTTGTGCTTTAAATGATTACACAACCTTTTAAATAACAGCCATTCATTCTTAATGACAAATATGTACCAAGCAATTTGACATAAAATACATTTATAAGCATTTACTCTACAGTTCAGACCCCAAGTTAAATCTTTTGGATGCATTAAATTAATTAAAAGCGACAGTAGAGGCAGTATTAGTTTTATGATCAGTCAGCAAATCAGCATATTAGAATGATTTCTGAAAGATCATGTGACACTGAAGACTGGAGTAATGATACTGAAAATTCAGCTTTGATCACAGGAATAGATCACAGGCCTATAATACATATTTAATCCAGTTTACTGTTAATAAAATAGGCTACTCTTATAAATTAATTTTAAAAAAGTTGCGCATGTCCTTAGGAAGCACTTGGGTCTGACGTTTTGGTTTTTAGGAAAAGAACATGCATGAATGTGAAAAAGTGAAGGACGTGCTTGATGTTAAACAGAGCGCAACAAGCCATGAAAAAGATCTCAATTCTTTACTCGGGCTGACTGGCACACCTGAAGCGCACCAACAGAAAGAGGCAATCTCTAAGAGGCATCTGAATTCAGGCATCCGTATTTCAGCCACTCTTTAATGGTGTATTTGCACTTGAATGGTCAGATACACAGTATTATTTCAAAATATATGTTTTGGCGAGTATTCACAAAAACATTGTCGGTTTTGTCTAAAAGGTATAGTTCACCCAAATGAAAATTCCATCACCCTCTTGTCGTTCCAAACCTGTAAGACTTACGTTCATCTTTGGGACACAAATGAAGACCTTTTTGATGGAATCTGAGAGCTTTCTGTCCCTCCATAGTTCAGCTACGCAACTGACACTTTGATGCTTCAAAAAGTTAATAAAGAGACTTGACATCAAACCTCTTTCGGAAACTCAAACGTGCTACTTTACTCGAGAATGGTTCTCACACGTCAAGCGAACATGCTTGAGCTTTCGTTTACCACAACTGATGTGTTAGTTGATGAGTGTCTATATGTGAATAAAAACCTAAATTCAATCTGTTCATCATAAAAAAGCAATCATGTCTCTTAAGACAATTTAGACTAAACTGCTCGATTCATATGGATTACTTTTACAATCTCTTTATGAACTTTTTTATGCATCAAAGTGGTAGTTGTAATGGAGGGACAAATCGCTCAGATTTCATCATAAAGATGAAATGAAAAAGTCTTACAGATTTGGAATGACATGAGGGTGAGTAAATAACAGAATTTTAATTTTTGGGAGAACTGTCCTTTTAAGAGAAAGCAAACAGTAGTTGTGGGGAATCTGATGTGTAACATTATATTAAATCCATGCATTAGGTCTTAATATAATAAACCTGCTGCTCATTAATGTTAATCGAGCACCAAAATAAAAGAGGGAATCATTCACTGCTCTTGACTGAATAACATTTAGCTTTAATAATAATCAGTGTATTTGTAATTAATTCACTAAAGACTATGCAGTGATTTTTACTTTAGATTATTCAATTTCTGTATTATTTCTTACATGAATGATTCTGTTAAATAGATGTAAAATGAAAGCAAAGCACTGTTAATTTAATTTGTTTCTTATATTGTATTTGTTCTACTGTGTCATTTGCATCTTTGATCTTATTTTCAATAACAAAGATATAATAACAAAAATAACTAGCTTTTGATACAGTAGTTATAATTAATGAAAAGAATTGGAGGAAGAGATGAATCATTATGCATCAAGGATTGTTTTATAACCGAATAGAATAGTGAGGAATGATTCTAGGTGTGAAGAAGATTCGCAACTCTGATAAGGTGTACACTTGCACTAGTTTAGGTAACAATGAAGAATGTGGTCATAATAAACTAGTCTTCTGATCTCTGGCCACACCTAGGCATTTAGACAACAAGGAAATAACTACCGTTCTAGATCTTTCGGTCTCTCTTTATGGGAACAGTGACTATATAAACCACTTCTGAGAAAATAGCACATTTCTGAGAACTCATGTAGGGCTATGTGAAGTGCAGGCAACCCTCTGGCAGAGCTTGTCTGTGCATGTGAGCATGTGACCATACAGGAAGTAGAGGTTTCTTTGATGATGAGGGTGGAAACATCAAAACAAATAAAGGTAGACTGTTTAGTTCATAACATTGTTGACAGGTTACTCATCTCTGAATACAAAACCAGTTGACGAACATACAAATGCCTATGATAACATCAGTCACTCAGACCTGAGGGATTGTGGGTAAAAATGTATACTCTTTGAAACGATAAAAACTGCTACAATTAAAACATACATTAAACACTGTATTTTTAATTATATTACTAAATTAATTTATTATTAAATATAAAATTATGAATATCTGTAAAATATAATATTATATATACAAATATAACATTATATTTTATATATATGTGTGTGTGTGTGTGTGTATGTGTGTGATTATTGGTCTCGTGCTACCTTTTGAATCTGAATTCTTAGTCAAGATCAACAAAAACGGCATGATTTAGCTGTAAGAACTAGTTGAAACATCTTTGCTGTGAGAAGCAAAATAATCAAACAACATGGATCTGAGATTCAGTTAGATCCATCGGAGCTACTAATGAGGAACTTGACCAGTCTAAACTAGGAACTAAACTGTCAGTGTCACAAGCCACACGAGAACAACACGTTTCAAGGCTCAGCTAAATCAAGGCCATTCTTTGTGAATAAGGTTTAATTGACTGACTAATGCCAGATCGACAACAACAAAAAAATTCTCCGTCATCCTTAAAGCTGCCTTGATGACATGGGTGGAGGAAGCCTATGGAAGTGTCAATGTACAACACCAACTCAGCCAAACAATATAGGACAGTGTGAACATCAGCACTAACAGTGGCAGCTATTTTTACGCCTGTATACTTCAGATGAGAGTGTGGGGAATAAACCAGTCCTGCCATCACTTGAGAGATGCGTTGCTGGTATTTTCAACCAGTCGTCTGTGTGCCCACTTGGCATTAGCTGTCGTAAAATTCTCAGATCAACTAACTAAGTATTTGGCCGCCTGCCCAAGAACAATCTGCTGTGTCAGTCTAATTCATAGAAGCTCTCAAAGTCAGCGAAACAGGCAAAAATCACTGTTTGGCCAAGTTCAACACCTATGTGCACTTCATGCTGGTATGGGCTGGATATTTCTAACTGGAGTATTACGTGCTCATAGTAGCCTTCCAGGAAGCACTTCAAGCAATGACGCAAAGTTCTTGTTGTGTTTACCAAAATAAAAAAATGTCACTATAACAAGAGATAAGAATAACCCAAAGAACTAACAAGTCAGCATTATATGCCCATAGGATTTACTCTAAACCAGTAAGGCAAGTCTGTTCCAACCAGTACTTCTGTGGCCGAAATGATTCATAAATATTATTCACCTGAACCAACACCATGAGTTCAAGCATGAGAAATCACATAAGGTTGTGTTTTTCTGGATGTGACTCACAGAGGAAACACATCCTCATAAAATCCCTCTCATCCACCTTCTAAAAGCTGGTTCCAGTATTTCTTCTTTTTTAACGAACTAATATGAGGAATGTCGTATAGTTACTTTAGTTTTAATCTGTATTACAATGTGCCACCTGTCATAGATAGATAGATAAACAGACAGATAGATAGATAGATATGCAATGTCAGCATTCCTTTTAGAGGAAACAATACAATAACCAACATTAAAATAATAAACATGAAACAAAACAGCCTCGCTTCATAGCCAAGCCTGCTATCCTCATAGCATTTGTTAACATCTATATTTCTAACACTTAAAGCGAAAAAACAATAGGTTTAAGCGGTGAATAAAACATAATATTTCTTAACATAAAATATAATATTTTACCTTGTGAATTCGTTTTAATGCCATTCTGTGTGTGTACTGGGCTCGTGAGGCCGAGAAAAGAGGAGATTTATCCGGCTAGCTGCGGTTAGCTGTGCTCGCTAGCCAGACACTAAAGATTCAACAGAAACCCGACGAGACCGTAACAGAAACGAACAAAATAAGCCGTTAAAATGGACCAACGGAATCCCAGCTGTCCGACCGACAATAATCCTGACGAGAATGAACGTTATATTGAGTATGAACGGGAAGGCCTGTATTTCTACACTGAACACTTGTATAGGTATGTGTGTGTCTCCACCTCCTCCCTCTCCCTCTCTCTCTCTCTCTCTCTCTCTTTACAAAATGTCCTCTTTCTCACTCCCTCTATCTGCCCTCCTGACGTCTATGCACAGCATCGGTTTACGGAAATGCTGTGTTAAATGCTAGAAGCAGTGACTAACAGAGAGGAAAAGACATTACGAAACAGTCTTACAAAATAAGAGGATTTGTGTCAGGGTTACTTTCTCTCTTTTTAGTGGTTGTGTCTCAAAACCTAGTGCCTATTTAGACAGCAAGTTAGAGTCACCATAAAATCAAAAGGATTATTTTATAGAATATGCAGTAATTATTATAAATTATGTTTAACTGTGCTCATTATTGTTATTATTATTATTATTATTATTTATTTATTTATTTATTTATTTTATTTATTTGTTTTAATTCATGTGCCCTCCTAATCTTTAACAAAACAACCCTATTGCAACAACATCACTGTCACTCATATCACAGCATTAGCAAACCACCTGATGGACAAAATCAAGTACCGGCCTACATTTTTTTCTTGATCGAGAAGTGATTTAACTCGTTTGGAAGCCTGTTCCCGCCACTGTTGAGAAAAAAAATATTCCGTAAGTCATAATAATGAGAAACTTTCTCATAATAATGACTTAATATCTCATAATAATGAGAAACTTTTCTCATAATAATGAGAAACTTTCTCATAATAATGACTTAGTATCTCATTATAATGACTTAGTGTCTCATAATAATGATTTAACATCTCATAATAATGACTTAGTATCTCATAATAATGACTTAGCCTCTTTAACTTAATCAAATTTTTTTTAGAAACTTTTCTCATAATAATGACTTAATATCTCATAATAATGACTTAACATCTCATAATAATGACTTAGTATCTCATAATAATGACTTAGCATCTTTAACTTAATCAATTTTTTTTTTAGAAACTTTTCTCATAATAATGACTTAATATCTCATAGTAATGACTTAATATCTCATAATAATGACTTAGTATCTTTAACTTAATAAAAAAACTTTTTTATTTTTTTATTTTAGGTTAAAGATGCTAAGTCATTATTATGAGATGTTAAGTCATTATTATGAGATGTTAAGTCATTGTTATGAGATGTTAAGTCATTGTTATGAGATGTTAAGTCATTATTATGAGATACTACGTCATTATTATGAGATGTTAAGTCATTATTATGAGAAAGTTTCTAAAAAAATAATTTGATTAAGTTAAAGATGCTAAGTCATTATTATGAGATGTTAAGTCATTATTTATTAAGAGATGTTAAGTCATTATTATGAGAAAAGTTTCTGAAAAATGTAAAAAAAAAATTGGATTAAGTTAAAGATGTTAAGTCATTATTATAAGATACTAAGTCATTATTATGAGAAAAGTTTCTGAAAAATGTAAAAAAAAAATTGGATTAAGTTAAACATGCTAAGTCATTATTATGAGATGTTAAGTCATTATTATGAGAAAAGTTTCTAAAAAAATAAATAAATAAATAAAAAATTGTTTTTTTGATTAAGTTAAAGATGCCAAGTCATTATTATGAGATACTAAGTCATTATTATGAGATGGTAAGTCATTATTATGAGAAAAGTTTCTAAAAATATATATATTTTTTTTGATTAAGTTAAAGATGCTAAGTCATTATTATGAGATGTTAAGTCATTATTATGAGAAAAGTTTCTAAAAAATTTAAAAAAAATTTTTTTGATTAAGTTAAAGATGTTAAGTCATTATTATGAGATACTAAGTCATTATTATGAGATGTTAAGTCATTATTATGAGATTACTAAGTCATTATTATGAGATGTTAAGTCATTATTATGAGATATTAAGTCATTATTATGAGAAAGTTTCTCATTATTATGAGAAAAGTTTCTCATTATTATGAGATACTAAGTCATTATTATGAGAAAGTTTCTCATTATTATGACTTACGGAATTTTTTTTTCTCAACAGTGTAACAACATATATATATACAAAACCTGTATGTAAAAATGCATGATTGCATAAATTGTAAATACACAAATACAACACAAAAGCTAGAGAACCTCATTGTAAAGTCCCCTATAAGGGGGCAGTGTTGGCATCTTCCTTCCTTCCTTCTGAAAAATCACTGACAACCATGACTGGACTATGGGTTTGCTTCATTGGGGCCAGTTTCCTGAGTCCTCAGACTTGCAGGGGCTGTCAGTAATCAGATAGCAGAAGGTCAGTGATTGATTGTAAGATCTCAAAATATTTTGTTTTACCTTTGTTATATCAGAAATGTTGTAAATTACGGGAACAGTTTCATCTTGGGAAAACGTCAATGGAAATTGTACAATGTCAAAACAATACCTTAGTACTTGACCATCTTTCAGAGTCTTGAGACAGGCATTTTATATCACCTAAGTAGCCTAGTATGGACAAGGCCTGAAAAATTCTGTCATTTCTGTATTGTACATCTCGAGGTGTCTGCAACTAGAAAGACTTAATGAATTACAATGTTTATATTTGTCTTCTTCTGAAGGCGAATTTGGACGCAGGATTTCTGCCTGCCTGCTTTATTTACTCTTTCCAGTTTTTAGCATTAAATAAGGTGCTTTATTTCTGTCGCTCTGTGCGCATGCGTGAGCGTCAGTCGCGCGGATGAGTGGAACTTGGCTACAACTGTTAGCGGTTCTTCTCAACTTTTTAACGGTTAGTCAGTTTTCTGTGTTTCTCACTGTTTGCACGATCATATGGCACTATATGTATTTTCTTTTTGTTTTTGTTTTGGTTGTCAGACAGTATTAAACTGGCCATCTGCGAGCCGCTTACCTGGCGTCACAGTGTTGAGTGTGTCAGTGTAGTGGTCAGTTTGTCTGCAGGAGAAGTGTTGGAGAAGAATAGAGGAACACCGGACACACAGGGCAATGATGATACAGATTAGGTGAGGTAAAGGGCAGCTTGTGAATTATACAATGACTTTTAGCGAGGGAATGTTCGACATGCCATGTGTGTCGTTTGACAAAGCCAGTTTACACAAAAAATCATGTATGTTGTACATACGGTCTCTACCCTCTCTCTCTTTCTCTTTCTCTCTCTCTCTCTCTCTCTCTCTCTCTCTCTCTCTCTCTCTCTCTCTCTCTCTCTTTCTCTCCCTCTCTCTCTCTCTCTCTTTCTCTCTCTCTCTCTGTGAAGACATTCATTGACACAAAGCAATCTCTTAACCTTACCCAACCCTACCCATCACAACTAAGTGTCTAAACAAAGCCCTTACCCTAAACCTTAACCTAATTTTAACCTTATCCCTAAAACCAAGTCTTCACCCTCAAACAGGATTTAAAAAGGTCTCAGACCAGCCAAAATGTCCCCACTTTACTCTCTATGTCCTCACTCAGATTGTTTAAAATTCAAACTCGTCCTCACAGTTGTAGTACACACACACACACCACATATACACATTAAATATCCAGAATATTGTATCTAACAGATGAAGAGTGAAGCTCAGAGTACAGAGAAATGAAAAAAGAAAGAAGACATTTGCTGAATGAAATGAGAGGTAGAAGAGATGAAGCAGAAGCTAAAAGAGTAGAAGCAGAAGGAGAGGCAAAAAGTGAAGAGTAAAATAAGAGCAATGAATATATGCAGAAGACTTACACCCCCTTAAACTTATGTTTTGGTCTAATAAGAAAAGGTCAAACAGATTTATTCATTATGTCATAGTTGGTGTAACAGCTTGGTCAGAGTGACTGGTCAAATGTCAAACGTAGATGAAAATAGATACAGGTGTTGTTTTGACACCTTTAGGAGAATATTGGAGATCCTGCATTATTTCATGTTTGCAGATAAGTCAACAGACACATTTTGATATAAAGGTACATCACATAATTAATTCTAATGGAACATACACCAACTCAATCTTACAGCACAAAAGAGAGTGAGACACCAAAGATCTTAAATTAGGAAATATTACATACAAACATATTAGAGCATATAGTAAGAAATATTAAAATGATTAAGGAAATCAATAACACGTAAAAGAATAATAATACATAAAGAATAATTAATAAAAGAAATAATATGAATAAAGACATTATCATAAACATTGACCATTTTGGATACTCCAGTCGTTATTTTTGTGCACAAAAAGTATTCTTGTCGCTTCATAACATTAAGGTTGAATCAATGTAGTCACATGAACTATTTTAATAATGTCTTTACTTCTTGTCTGGAAGTTGAATGTGGTAATTTTGTTGCATTCTACGGGAGGTAACAAAATCTCTCAGATTTCATCAAAGATATCTTAATTTGTGTTTCGAAGATGGAACAACATTTTGGGTGAACTAACCCTTTAATTCAGTATAGTGTAATACTTTGTTATTTTTAGTTTTCAAGTGAGATCTGTTTCTTTGCTCAGGGTAATTAAAAGAGAACTCATTTCACTGAAACAGGAAACGTCTCAGGTGATGTATGTAACCATGGTTCCCTCAGAGGGCACGAGACGCTGCATCCAAAGCGCAGTGGGAACGTCTCTGCGTGATTGCGTCATGAAGCACATGTGAAATCAGTCCAATGGCGTGACGGAACATCATAGGCAGGTGATGTCATTACCAGGAAATTATAAAGCACACCTGAACCAGACTGTGTTAGCTTCTAGTCGTACAATGTTGGTCACGGGCATGCTGGCAGAGTGGTGGATAGTAACGAAGTATTTATAGTTCGTTACTGTACTTAAGTACATTTTTCCCGTATCTGTTCTTTACTCGAGTATTTTTTATTTTGAGCAACTTTTACTTTTATTTCACTACATTCCTAAGCGAAAGATCGTACTTTTTACTCCACTACATGTCACAAAACACATCGCTACTCATTATTTAAAATGAAGAAATCGTCACGTGCTCAGAAACGTAAAAGCTTTGTCCGATTCGTGTACGAACTGATTCTTTTCAATCATCCTGTTAAATCGGTTCACAAATCACATCAAACAATTTATTCGCAAATTAAACTTGCAGATCGTATTGCAGCTGTTCTTGAGTCAATAACTCAATGATTCGTTCAGAGTGAGTCTCCAGTGAATTGAATTTACATGTCTGACTGAAAATTAGCCAAGAACTGGGGGATCCTCTGAGTGCTTGAGCGACTGAGGTGAAAAGTAAGCCTACTAATGTTTAATTATGTAATAATTAATTATGACAACTGAAATGCTTTAATGCGAACACGTCCACACCAGTGTCTACAGATCGCGATCTCGATTCAAAAACAGATGAAATCAAATTTTAAAACTAACTTGGCGCATCAAATAACGGTTGTATCGATTACATCGTTACGGCACTAGGTAATCCAGTAATTAAACAAGTGAAGTAGTTATGAGTGAGTCATTGAATCATTTTTTCAAAACCATTTTTTAAATAGATTAAATAAAATGTTTTTAAATAGACCACAGCAATTAATATTTTGTCCCTAGTAAATAATTATATGTTATTTTGTTTAGTTCTCTATTTGGAATCGTGGGAGAATTATGATCTTTATATGAAAGAAAAAAAATCTTGATTCTCATTTTATCCAGAATCGTGCAACTCTAACACAAATTAAAATAATGCATGCACGTTCATCTTCCCCGCTGCTGTAGCAATTTCTTAATTTTATGTACTTAGCCCTATATGTTTTGTCTGTTTTTATTCTTTGTCTTGTATTATGTATCTGCATCCACTAATCTTCCATTCTTTCTGACTAGTGCTGGCTATTTGATATATATATATATAAAATCATTCATAACAATTTTGAGCCATACGGTTATATAAAATATATAATATAAAATTAAATTATATACGTGGCCAATATTTTGTAATTGTATAAATATATATCAGTACTTTTTTACTTAAGTAAATTAAAAGTCAGGTACTTTTGTACTTTCACTCAAGTAAAATTGAAAAGTAATATTTCACTTGAGTAATATTTTATTATATGTATCTGTACTTTTACTCAAGTATTTGATTTGTGTACTTCGTCAGCCACTGGCTGAGAGTATGGCAAAGCCACGCAGCATCTCATTCCCTCTCAGGGAACCATGTTTACATACGTAACCTGAGACGTTCCCTTTCAAGGGAACTAGCGTTGCGTCCTGAAGGATAGCCGGCCGACTCCTCAACTATCCGCTTACTCAAAGTTTGCTTAGATGCAGGGTACCCTTTCCGTGGGAACCCGAAACACACACAAATAATTGATCAGGTTAACGCTACAGGGCAGCTCTGTGGATGTAAGCATCTAAGGCCATAACTGGACAGAGCAGTTTTAGTTTCTCCTGGTCTGAGTTTTGAAAAGGGGGTGGACAAAAGGCCTGCATCATAATTGGGCCTGCCACATTAGTGGGAACCTTAGGCACATACCCTTCTTTAGGAAACAAGAAAGCTTTCACCATGCCTGATGCAAACTCAAGGCAAGAGGGAGAAACCGACAGTCCTTGGAGGTCTCCAATTCTTTTAAGAGACGAAATAGCCATAGAGAGTAAAAAATTTCTCGGGAACCTCTTCAATAGGTTCAAAGGGAGCCAGAGATAGACCTTCCAAAACTGGCCAAATCCCATTTCGGTACCCTCAAGCTTTCCGCATGTCCCAGCCTCAAAGTACCTTGGAGGAAGCCAGTTACCCAGGGGTGTCTCCAAATTAACGTACCATCCAGAAGAGTGTGGTAAACGGCTATACCAGTGGACGGGGATAACCCTGCAGAGAATCGATCTTGTAAGAACTTGAGTACTGTCCCAACTGGGCAGTTATCTGGGTCCAGCATACCACCCCTGCAAAATATTCCACTTTAGGGCATTTTGACACTTTTAGAGTCCCGAGTCTATGATCCGGGCCTCCTCAAAGGCCATGCCCACATTTTCAATAACACCGGGCGGGGTTGAAGAAGTGAGCCCCCCGCCTGAGAGAGAAGGTCCTTCCTGACCGGAATCTCCCACAGAGAACCGTTGAGAAAAGACACTAGGTCCGAGAAACGTACTCGGCCCGGCCAGAATGGGGCTAATAGCAAAATAAGAACCCAGAACTCAGAGCAGAGCAATCTGGGGGAAAATGTACAGGCGCAGAACAAGAACACAGCCATGATCTCTAGCTGGTTTATATGCCATGAAAGATGATGGCCCCACCACGGACCCTGAGCTGAGCGACCACACATGATCGCCCCCCCAACCGGTGAGGGTCGTATCTGCCTCCACCTGTTTTTTTTTTTCCTTCTGAAACCTCTTGACAACCGTGTTAACAGAATCGCTGATGAGGCCAGGCAGAGAGAGCAGGGCATCCAAAACAAATGTTCTATCACAATCCTTCATGTCAGATTGATTGAGCCAGAGATGTCTCTTCATAGCTATCAGGGCTGTCTTGGACCGCCTGATTAACTTGGCGATCTCCTTGGTACCCCAAAGAGATAGATCACTTGCTTTCCTTAGCTCAACAAAAGCCTCACGGCTCACCTTCAGACCCTCATCAAGGTCTTTCAGCTGGTCGGCTTGATATGCTTGTACAATAGACATGGAGTGTAAACATGCCGTTTCCTGACCTGCTGCTGAGAATGTTCTACCCACTAAAGCGGAAGATGTTCTGCGTGGTTTAGTCCGTAACTTCTGGGATTTTAGGGAAGATGCAGACTCAGGGGAGAGCTAGCTCGCAAGTGTCTCTTCCACCCGAGGCATCTCCCCATAACCATGCCTTTTCAGTCCCTCTACCTTAGAATAGTTTGATAATTTGGGACTAAAAACCTGATAAAAAATGGCAAGCCCCGATGAGGAGGTTGTGATCGTGATGGCAAGAAGCGTTCGTCTAATAGACTTCTTGTTTCTCTTCAAAGAAAACTTCAAATTTTCTTTGGCGGAGCTACGGCTGTGCCCACTGGTGGCTCTGTGGCAGAGTCTGGAGTGGACTCAGGTGCTGGAGCAGACTCAGGCAGGCTTGTAGGTTGACCATCTTGGGATGAGGCGCAGGCATGGTGGTCATCTTGGGACGAGGCTCGGGCATGGCAGCCATCTTGGTCCATCTTGGCAGACTTAAGTGCTGAGCTGACAGATGTTAATGCTGGGTCTGTAATTTTGGCCCCCATGTCAGCACTGTTGGACTCATTTTCGGACACGGGGAAGTGCAGGAGAACAGAAATGGATGGAACCACTGGAGCAGTATGTGGAGGGAACCGGCATGGGGGGAGCTGGTGAGGCCAAGTGTGCCTAAGTGTGCTGGATGAGGGAAAAAAAGCTCTTTTTCTTTAAATTCTACTTCAAAATTAGAACCATTTAAATAGAGTATAAGATTTATCGACTCGACTAGGAAAAAATAACAAGCTGGTTCGCAATGGCGAATAGTATCCTCATCCATTCCCATCCGAAAACATACATTGAGAGAGGTGTCTGGCCAGCTCACCTGTTGGGAAAGCTTGAGAAACTCCTCCACATACCTCTCCAAAGGACGACCATTCTGCCGCAGGCCCCACATCTCTTCTGTTTCCTTTTTAGGTCCTGTATTCTGTCACGATCTGGTGGTGTGGATCAGTGTTTCCCAACCCAGCTCCTGGAGGCACACCAACACTACACATTTTGCAACTCTTCCTAATCAAACACACCTGAATCAACTCATCAGCTCATCAGCAGAAACTCCGAGATAGAAAATAAAAGGGTCAGATGAGGGAGACATCCAAAATGTGGACTCTTGGTGTGCCTCCAGGTACAGCGTTGGGAAACACTTGTATAGATAAACACAATGAAGGCAAATGACGATCAAACTCAGACTTTACTTTATAATCCACAAGGTGTACAACAAAGAAGGCAGAAGAACTCAAACCACAAATATCAATAGACATTAAACAATACAGGACAAAAACCAGACTGAAACTGAGGGCTTATATACACAAGGCAAACAGAGGAGATAACGAGGCTAATTATTAAGACACATCTGAACTGAAACTCAAATCAATCTGTAACTACTAAAGAGTGGCAGGAAAATCTGAACAAAAGAGGACATGTGACAAATGGAAAAAAACAAACAGACATGTAACAGCAGTAAATTTTATGTTGTGGAATGTACAGTACAACGGTAAATCAGTCCTCATCTTTAAACTAGTTTGAATGTACAATGCTTTGAATGATATGAAAGGGTTTACCAGCTAAACTAGTTTTGATTCTCTTATGACACCTGACTGTAAAAACTTTTGTTTTTTCTTCCTACTTTTGATTTTCAGAGAGATACAGATAGATAGATTATTCTGTTTATGTTTATTCACCCAGTTCTCAAACTACCATCTTATATAAGACATTTATATGTGCCATATTTCAAAACATACAGGCAAAAAAATAATTAAATTGAACTGTTGTGAGACTTAAATTAAGTGATTGATGGCCAATTTAATTAATACACACACACACACACACACACACATGCTCGGCACATCCAGAACAAAATGTATTTAAAATACATCCATTTAAAGGATCTTGATGGAAATAACATCACATCATTTATTTTCATCAAGAGGTTCATCAATTTTTGGTCAAGATCTTGTATTGACAATGCAGGAGTCAAGCACTCTGTAAAGTCAACTCTAAAATCCCCAGTCTAGTCTAAAAGAACACTTTCAATGAAATTAAAGTCTGGACTCATACAGCCAATTCATGTGTGAAAATGATTCTTCATACTCCCTCCCAACCATTTTTTCACAATTTGAGCCCGATGAATCTTGAAATTGTCAAGGAATGTGGCCATGGATGTTTAAGAAATAAAAAGCTACACACTGCATTCAATCATGAGGGTTAAAAAAAACTGTACCCAAACATACAACATGCTAGAAACATAATCATCACAGCAATAATGATTCCAAATAACTTTTTTTTGACTGTATGGGCAGTGTACAGTATATAGATGGATTTTAAAATTCTAAAGAGTGAATGAACATGTTGGAAACAAATATATATTTACAGCATATATGTGGGTATTTTGATCTTATTAGCATGCAATTAAATATTGCAAAAAGAAACTGGAATTTTGTAGGAATATAATGGACTTGTGAAAGAGTGTAATATTGGAACAGTGACACTACATATGAGATGAAAATATTTTGGACTTATAAAACACTCTGGAGAACCTCTTGTTACACGTGTGTTAAATGTCTTATTATATCTTGTTGTCTACTTAAGGACCTCAAAACATTTCCCTTCTGATTACCGGAGGGAATATTGACACTATTGTCTGTAGAATTCTTGGATTCAATTTTAAAAAGACATGCAAAGGAGGGTCCTGCCATATTGGCGTTAAGGAATCCCAAATGTTACCTCAAATATCATGACATTTTTACAATGAGGTTATTTTGCTTGCATTCAGGTCTTCTAGGAAAGTCATTGAAAGACTTGCAGGTCATTTCCAGAACACTAGATGGAGCTCTTTACCTTACAAACAAAATAATAGCATGGTCCTGATAATGTTTGTTCTATTTACTACTCAGATGTCATGACTTCTGTGATTTTACTTTACAATCTTAATAATTTAAACCATATTATTTGCTCATTATCACTCTTGAATTTATGATGTCAAGCACGACGTGACAATTAGCACTTAGCATGATTCTAAACAGACTGTAATTTTATTGTGTTTTACTGAGAACAGGCAAGCTCATATGTATTTATAAATAAACAATAAAAAAATACATTATTTTATGATCCATATAAAATGCCGTTATAAGCCACCTAATCTCTGATCTTAAAACATCCCAGTAATTTGTATAATTTAATAGCAGTAATTGCACATTTAATGTGATTTGAAAGATTGTGAGACACTATCTTTTGATAAGAGTGTAATAGAAACATGAAATAAATAATAGGCTTAAGAAAAATGTTAAGCTTTTGAAGAACGCCATTAAGTAAGTTTATAGATGCTCGAGCTAATTTCATGATTATTGATGATGAATGTCCTGGAAAAAATGAAAAAAAAAAAAAAAAAAAAACATTGCATGTTTTTTGTTTGTTTGTTTGTTTGTTTTTTAACTCGACGGCCACTAGGTGGAAACAACGGCTTGAATCTGACAGAAAGATGTCCGGATTGATATAATGACTTCAATTAACCTGGAATAGTGAGCTACATGTGTGGGCAAAGACAAGATATATTAAGTGTGTGTTTTTGTCTCGATTTTTTTAAGATACATTTCAGTTCTAACATATTCCGTTATTTAACCTAATCAAACATATCATTGCACTTATATCTCGTTTCCCCTTAAATACGTTCAGTGATATTTGATAAATTGTGCACTCCAAATTACAATGCAAAGCATAGTCCAGTCAAGTGTTCTTTTCGTAACAAAATGAATCAATGAATACTTTTACAACCCGCGCGTGCACTTTAAACGGCTCACATGATTGTTTACAATTTGACAGCGTCAATTTCCGCGGAATACATGTAATATTATTAGAATGATACAGCGAAAAAATACATGTTCTTGGGTTGCCATATAAGAACATTTGATAGAGAACTGCAAACAATCGAAAGTGGCTGAAATACAGCGTTAGAAATTATTTTCCACTTAAAACATCTAGGGCTTTCGAGACATCAGACGTCGCAGAAATATTTATCACGGTGAGGAACAGTTGCGAAAAGCGCACGAGACATTTATCACGGACAGAATCTTTATGTTCTTGTCTTGTGTGAAACATGTTGTGTTAGTTTCGAAGTAACATGGTGTTGCAGATGCTGTGCTTTGGGTATTGACCCTTTAACCTCCTCTAAAATATAGAATAGGAAAACATCTTTATACACCTAGTCTTGTGTGTTTTAGTTTCGCCATGTAACACAACATAAGTTTCTGATGACTGATTGATCTTCAACCTCCACTCAAATATAGAATAGAGAGTTTTATTAGTGGTCAGAGGTCATGCTCCGTTTGAGGCAGTTCGTGTTGTTTTGTACATGTCTTGCGTGAACATCGCCCTGCTTTTCTGTCGCTTCAAGTATTTTGTCTTTGAGTGAGAAGTGAACGCTGGACGCAACATTTCCGTGGCCTCAAAAAAGTTTACAAGGAAGATAATACTTTTGTGCACATTTTTTTAAGAAGACCGATGCTGTAGGAAAATAACTACACAAATAGTCCCACAGCTATTATTTAATAATAATAATAATAATAATGTGTAAAATATGAAGAAATCTGAGGGGAAAAACAAACCTTTGATATGTTGGAGCAAATGACTGCATCATACGATATGGTGACTGCTTTAGTCAATAATATTTTTGTTTAGGTGAAATTGGATTTGTGTTTTTTTATTAAATCCCACTGGGTCGTTTTCTGACTGTGAGGATGGCTATCTGTAATAAATATTTAATCAGACATCATTTGGTGGAATTCAGAATATTGCCAAAGAACTTCAGAAACCCTTAAAACAATGCGAGTTTGCGCAATTAAACATTTATTTTATTTTATTTTTATGTATATAAGCAAAAACAATATCCTATTTACTGGATTATTTTTCCTAAATTATATAATAATTGTTGTTCACATAATTTAATTTATTTTATATTTGTTTTACAAGCGGGCTAATAATAACAATAATAATATTAATAACATGATTATTATTAATATTTTTATCATATTTCATGCAGCTGTAAATAACCGGTTTCTCAATTTGAATATCTTTTAATTTATCGAGCAGGAGTCAACTTAGTCCCTATATTCACCTCAAGGTTACAAAATGAAGAGATGCCACTGTTTAATAATACTAATGTTTGACAGCGTTATAAAATATCACTGCGCTGCGTCATCTGTGGAAACACCATCATAATCCACTGTACAGTAGGCTTAGGATCCGCATTCACTCACTGTTTAATATCATATCAAACCGGCTACATTTTTAGACAAATTTGACTCCCGGAAAACGATGTAATCGATAATATTTTAATCTTGATAGATGAAATGCATCGAGAATGTTCCTGTGTATTATTAAAGGCAAGTGTCTGGTTAAACTTGGAAAGCACGAGACCACTTTCACTGACAGAGCGCTCAGTCCCTCTAACATCAGCTGAGTTTTTGCGGCGAATTTTGAAAATGACGCAAGGGATGACCACGACCAATCGGAGCTCAGAACGGAGATTGACATGTAAATGACTTTGCCTTTTAAGGGCATGTCTCCGCCCTCGTCAAGTCCACGCTTGTCCCCCCCGAGAGCGCTGGAGCCGCGGAACCCGAGAGAAGGTGCGCTCCGCTGGGACACAGGAGGCATAAAGAGACGGGGAGGGAGGGAATGAGATTTCTTGCTACCCAATCCCTCTTTTCCCCAGGGACAGCAAGCCTTCCCTGGTCCATCCCTCCCTCTTGTTTGGTAATCATTTCATTTTACTCCTTTTTGAAGCAGTCGCCCGTTTTATCCCACTTTTCATTTCACAATCCCGTGCGCGTCTGTTCGCCTTCTTCTTCAGAGCAAGTTCGCGTTCTCCCCTCGTTCTCCCCGCGACGAGAAGGTCTGCTTGATCCCGGCTGATCGTTTCCTTTGAGATGCTCCACAGCTCTTGCCTTCTCTCCACCCTCTTTTAACTAGAGACCGGTTAATCTTGAGTGAACTGAACTTGGGTTTGGAATCTAAAAGAAAGAGGAACACCCAAAGGGATACGGCAGCGCGTCTTTGGATAAGGACCTCTTCCCCCTTGTTGCACTTTGGGGAAGATTTTTTCCCTTTCAGTTGGTTTTTGTTAATCCAGGTGGTGCAGGAGGATTATTCCACTCGAGCTGGTGTAGAGAGACATCCCCCAGAAGGCTATTTTCATGTTCTCCATCCAGGACGGTCTCCCACGGGGAGCCTTGACCATGAAAGAAGAGCCCCTTACGAGTGGCATGACGCCGGTGCGCTCTTGGATGCAGAGCGCGGGGATACTGGATGCCAACACAGCTGCGCAAAGGTAAACATCACCAACAAGCTCCAAGTTGTTCATATTCCAAGTAGTTGGGCGCGTGAAACGGAGCGTCTGATGCGCGTTAGAGGAAGCGCTTTACCACAGTTCTGTGAGTGTTACGAAATCAGTTGTTTCGTACAAGGACGTCGCGCACGGCACAGTTTCCCAGTCAGTTTGTCGGCTGTTATTTAGTTGTACTATTGCGCCTCGTCAGTCGCTGCTCGCGCCGCTGTCACACACGAGAAAACAGTGTTCTACCTGATTTCTCTGTGGTTGAAAGAGAGCTGAAGATCTGTCAGTTTGTCTTGGGTAGGAACGTCCCGCTCGTTTCGCGCTAATCCAGTGATGTTTCACGTGCATCGCAGGGACAGAGAGCTCTAGCGAGAGTAACTGACAAGCACGAGTTATAGTTTGTTTGACGATAAAATATCCAATACATTGAGCGCTCCTTTAGTTGAATAAATCATCTTAAATTATTTATTTTCATGTATCTTATTTTTGTGGTACTTTACAGAATATAACCGGTAAATACTGAATGTGGGGAGAAAATGGGTTTTGCCTGTAGTAGACAAAACTATTAGGCCTGCTTTCAAAAACAGAAAAGTCAGACCGACCATGGCGTGTTTTTCAGTCGTCTAATGCAAATCAAACCAAACATTTGCGCTTGAATCAAAGTTAGTTTTAGGACTGCGAGTTCCTCCGCATATACTCTCCCCTGGGTTCTAGAATGATGTTGAAACACCGAGGAAATGTCTGCAGAGAGACCTGGCATTTTGAGAAATGCGTGTAGGTTACACTCAAGTTGACTAGTAGAAGTTTGACCCAGAGGGATAAAAAAAAAAAATAGTTTGGGCAATAAAAAATAAAATAAAATCAACTGATAGCTGCCCAAAATTATTATTATATGATATCATGTTAAAACTTAGGAAAAATATAGGAGTAGAGAAAATGGGAAGTACAGGGAGCATCACTAATTCTGTAAAATGAATTGTATATTAATAGAATAATAAGACAAATACGCTTTTTACGTGTGTGTTAGGAACAAATGTTCTTTTTTTCTTCTTAAACGCGCAGAGAAAATTGACTTTAAGGAACACTAGATTTGTTCATTTAGTGCCATTGTTTTTTTTTTAAGGATATTTTAGATCAATTAAAACTTTATGTAGGCTATCTATTTATTCTATAAATTTAATTTGGTTGCAGCAGGGCCAAACGTGCGGGTTACAATAAATTAACATATAAATATGATTTTATGTGATATACATTTACTATTTTTAGCAGAAAAATGCAGTTAATGAGACAGGTTGTTATTTTCTGCTGGTGTGTGGAAAAGTATGCATCCTGAAATCAAAACATCTTCAGGACATACACTGAAGCAAGCTTTCGAAGCGTTTTTTAATGTACAAATAATCTTACAGTTCATTAAAAACATGTAGAGAGATATGCTGCGTTTACATGTTTTCGTGATTCCCTTGAATACGTTGGGAGATAGCTAAATCCCCGCGGTATATTAATATTGCATATTGTGAAGGCTGGATAAAAGTTGATGTTTCAAACTTACACGGAGTGTCCGAAATCACCTGCCTTATTATATGCGCGAACAGAGGCTATAAGAGTCGCGAACACCTTGACCACCAGTATTTGCAGACGAATCTGTTGATGTTTTACTATGATATTAATTAGAGACAAAAAATGCACAGGCTTTGGGCATCTAATTACCCTAGATGGGATAAACTCACATCTTGAATTATTTATTTGGGGGAGAAAATAGTCGCATTGCATGTAAGTTACAATGCATATCGTATGCAAAAAAAAGTACGTTTTATTTAATTATTTAAAATAAATCGTTCAAAATGATCGCGCGTTTTATAGTCATTTCTCATGCATGAAGTTGTGATAAAGAGCCGGTGTATGCCCATCATATAGAAGGACTACAGTAAAAAGTCACTGATAAATGTTAATTCCAAACAGGTTCCTTTTATAAGAAATAATTTGCTCTAGCCAATTATCAGCCTCATACACAACACAAACTCTCCCGCGCTCCTTACAAACGAGAAAGAGAAAGTGTCATGATATAGATCTTGTCATCTTAAACTAAGACTTAAAGAATTAAACTTAAATGAGTAAAAAGAGCTTTTGTTGCTATAATAGTTGTTATAATCCTTCATTTGTTAGTATTGTACATTTCTGTATGTTCTACATGAATGGATTAGTTAACTGTCAGGTAAAATAGCTTTGCACCTCTTCTTCTGCTTCTACTTTAAATCTATCCTCTTTCTTGCTCTCTCACTCTCTTTATAATTCATCCTAGTGCATTTTTTAAATAGAATTAGAGCTCCATTTTAATCTCAAATATACACTGATGGCAGGATATCAGTTTTATGGGTTCAGTAAAGGTTGTTCTCTTAAGAGACAGTAAAGTGAGTGAATCTAGACAAAAGAAGCAAAAAAGAGAGCTTAATTTTATTTGAATCCTTAATGTGATCCTGTAAATAATACCATGTGTTGGCTGTGGTGGTGATAGGTAGGTGTCTTGAGCTTGGTGCACCTTTTTTCTTTTTGGATTAGTTGATTATTCATGTATGATCTCATTATTATTTCCCACATTTTTGTTTTCAGAAACACATTATAATTTCCATTCCTTGTTGTTTGTATTCCTACGGAATCTAGATTGATGTAGATGGAGTTGGCTGAACAGGTTTGTGATGCTCAGGCAGCTCGGGGGTACGTTTGTGGGGTCCATCTCCCCCCGAGCAGTTCTCTCTCTCTCTCTTTCGTTTGTTCTCTCTGGGCTTAGGGGTGAGTGAGAGGGCCGCACAGCTGGGGAACAGATTTCGATTGACCCTTTCACCGATTCCGTACCCCTACACTGTAAAACCTGGCAAAGTGAATTATGTCGCCTCTGTTTTGTCCACTGAGGGGGAGAAGGAGGGGTCAGACTAATAAAGTCCAGACCCCAAAGCTTAAAAAAAAAGTAATATATATATGTATATTTCATATATATATATAAAACACTTTTCTCTCCACACCATCCCAAAATCCCTGAAAGAGAGAGTGCAATGGCGGGATACATACTATTTTTCAAATCCGACCAAATATGCAACAGTGACACTGGAAGTTACACATAATTACACTTGACCGCTCCAAAAAGTTGTTCACGCAAGTTTAAAACACGTCGGTATTCGTAAATACATTAAAAAGCCCACCGAATCACAAAACGCACCTGATTTACAGGGTCTCGCTCTGTTCTATCTCAGTCGACGCCTGCATACTGGAATGTAACACAGAGAAACAAGTGTTTTAGAAACAGCTGCCCCATAACATGCTAGCGATTAGCGGCCGGCTGCAGGGCCACCTCGGTAATGACCCCATTAGAAACGTACAGGTGACCAGTTAATGATTTCAGCTGTAGGCCACTAACGATTTTAGAAATGACTACGTTTTTTTAGAGCGGTGTGAGAGGCAGAATGAAACAAGCGCTGTAATTTGTAGTGTGTGTGCAGATCTGGCAGGTGCAGTCGGGCTAAACCTACAGCAAACATGCACAAGTGCAATACTAATAAAACACACACAGCCCCAGCACTTCACACACCCAGCACGGCCTCTTATGTAGAGCTCTCTCAGTCCAGCTGAGGAGAGACATGTGACCAGTGCATTGATCAAGGCGTCCAGAGCAGATCAGTTACAGTGAGGCCCTGACTAATTTTCACTCTCTCTCATGATTGAAAGAAAAACAAATATATTGCAATTTGGAGGGATGCAATAATTGAAAAGGAATTCAATGTGATTAAAGTATAAAGAATGCAATAATATAAGGATGTGACAAATGTAAATACTTGTTTCCTATGCACTTGATACACTTCTGCCGCTCTATTCTTTGTCACATGTTCAATTAGAGTGTCCTAATCACATGAAACATTTGTCTGTAATTTAGCTGTCCAGCTCCAGGAAATAACTTCTCACTGTGCAATGCTTTACTTGTCTCGGTGCAATTACGAACAAATTAGAAATTAGCTGGAAGCATTTAGCACTGGCTGGTTATACACTTTTACGATTAAAGAAGCCGAGTATTATGTTTCCGACGTGTTGCAGTGTCTGACAGTGCCGTCAGCTGTTTGAGTTTGTTTGCGGATGTGTGTTAATCTTTATTGTTAGTACACTGGCTTTGTAGTATGATTTGCAATTGTGTGAACGCTAGTTCTTTGCATTCAGCTTTATTATAATGAAACCATTATTTGGATACAAGACATTTAAAGCTCTTTTTATATTTTCTCAAAACCAAAAAAGCTTGTCTGTTAAAACTGAATCAGCATTCAAAAACCTGATATAAAACCTTTTTGGGGCATATTACATGACACATAACTTTGCATAAAAAAAGTCTGGGTTCATAATCATATGTAGCCTATATGTCCTTGTTTTGTCACAGCTGTGGAGCGTTCCACACTGACATCCCATAGCCCACGATAGCGAGCGATAAACAAACGGGGCTGAATTTGATTAGATGTCTAATCTGTGAGTGAGCCGTGAGTCTATTGACTCAGATCATCTCTCGTTGAGAGCTACAATCAGTGAGCAATGATGGTACATCAACTCCTCTGACTCCACGGGCCATTCAGCAGAGCACCTTCTCTTTGGAGTAATACGTCAAAAGAGACGTTTAGCTAAATATTGGTGGCAAAAACAGTGTTTTGTGTGCTCGAAAGAGAGCGTTTTTTCAGTCGCTCGTTGTTTTTTTGTGTAAATTCAGATTTTGCTCAATGCGTTTGTTTAAAACAAGCTTTTAATTGTCATTGTTTAAACCATTGCATGATTTGATTCCATTTAGATTGAGATTATTCAAAATCTTAAATCAAGAAAAAATATCCAAATAAATAAATGGATGATTATGACTTTGAAAAGTAAATATTTTGGCTTTTTTATATTATTATTGAGTACCAACCATATTATATAAACCACTATACATATAGCCAAACATATCGGGGTATATAGAAGGGAGAAAAAAAGTCAGTGGAAAACGGTGTACATCTTTAACTGTTACAAATGAAGTTTGTATTGCTTTCAAGTTTTTACTTTTAGATATGTTTTCCAATTTTAATGTCAATTTAAATTGTTCAAACATAGGCATTTTTTCAAACCATTTGACAAATGAATATAATAATGATTGAATATAATAATGAAAAAAAAGTAAGTACTACGTTTTTATCGCCATCCAATGAGAAACACCTTAACATCAATTTACTTTTAGAAATGAACCCTCTGATGTATGATATCCAAAATAAGTCATTTTTGAAGTTACATGAAGTTACATGAAAAACCTTAAGTGATAACTTTTGACCCTTACCAATAATTCTATATGTCTTCTTCATACGTCATCGTGTTTTTTTTTTTTTTTTTTTACTTCTGAGTATTGAACCCACTGGATATGCATACCTCTGTTGAAATACATATATATATATATATATATATATATATATATATATATATATATATTGGGATGTCTGTAAAGTGTTAGTATTTGTGTGTGTGAATAAAACGGCGAGCAGGCGGTGGCAGTGATGCTGGCAGCTGGTGATGTATGTGCCAGCTTATCGCTGGGAGACGTGACAGACAGGCCGTTTGTGTTTGTGTGGCAATAGAAATCATGGAGAAATGACAGGCCTTTCTTTATGCAAAGATCCTCTCAGACACGTTTGCTTTGACTTACGGCCACCCGTTACTGTGCAGCGGTGACAAATGCCTCTATTACTCTCTGCACTCAGTCATTTCAGGAAGGTTTTCCTATGATTCCACGTCGTAACATCCAATTAGCGATAAAGAATCAAAGACGCCGACTATCCATAAACGCAATCAGCACATCTGGTGCAGCGCTTTCACCTCAGATAACAGCCATGTAAAATACACATTTTTATACTTTAGGGGGATCTAAACTGCCCATTTTGACAATTTACAATGCACAAGGCTTGTGTTTAACAATTAAATCACAACATACTTGAGTTGAGAGAGAACGAGAGCTACACAGATGAAATCGCAACAGGCCAAGTGAACCCAACAAAAAAAAAAAGACCCGGTTTGACCACAAGTGGGATTTAGGTTTCAAAACAACCTCTTCTTCTCTCTCTCTTCTTATTCTCGTTCTGTTTCTGCTCTCCACTAATCCCAATATGCTGCCCATGCTCCTACAGCGCTTTAGTCCTCAACTCATTAAATCTTATTACACAGCTAATAAGCGCTAACCAAACATACCGCTGCCATGCTGACTGCCCGCTGCCGCCCCCTAACACCGCACGAGCGCACACACACACACACACACACACACACACACACACACCCGTATGCATGGGCAAATGTATGCCACAGTAATTGTCTCTTTCTGCATAAATTACTACTCATGTAAACATAGAGTATGTGCATATCTTAGTATCCACCATCCTCCAAAATACTTCCACACGGACCCTGATGAGCGCAAGAAAAGCGAGCATGCTCTGGTTATCAGCTTCCTCCTTTCTCATTTGGTCTGTTTTGGACATTTATTAGAGTAAAGGTCAAATATGATTCCCTTATGTTGGTTTATTTAGAGAATAATCTCCCATTGCAGATCTCTGATGAAGGCAGGTGCTTTATCGACCAAATCTTAGCCTATACAATCCAATTCTTTTTTTTTTTGACGTGATCTTTCTGAGAGGGAAACTGGTTCTGAGACATTTCTGAAAGGACGGAGTCAACAAAAGAGAACAAGAAATTATTAAAAGAAAGTCAAAATGAGGAAGGAAGAGTGCAAGAGAGAGAGAGAACGAGATTTACATTTACTTGTTGGATCAGCACGTTGGCGCTCAGCCAGGGCAGAGATGATTTTTCTGCGTCACATTTGTATAAACAGAGTGCTGCTGTACGGCTCATTAGTTCGATAGTGAGAGAGAGAGACGAGCTGTAGTTAAAGACTTCCCTTTGTCACAGTCCATCACAGGCGTGATTAATGTCACCAAGATGTGGGGCTGCATCCATGATGGCACACATATGCCACACACACACTACCTGTGTCATATGTTGTTTTGCAGGCGTTTTAACAGACACCTCATGGAAAAATAACTAATACTGGTTGACACAGTCAATACAAAATTGATACACTACCTTTTTTGAAAGAGATGAATGCATTTATTTAGCAAGGGTGTATTCAGTTGATCAGTAAAGAAATTTGTAATGTTACAAAAGGTTTCTATTTCAAATAAATGTTGTTCTTTTAAACTTTCTAAGAAAAGTTTAAAAGATTCTTTCTCATCAAAGAATCCTGATAAAAATGTATCAAGGTTTATCAAGGAAGCTGCAACATTTATAATAATAAAAGTTTCTTCGGCATGAAGGATTATGTGACACTGAAGACTGTGATGCTGAAAATCACAGGAATACATTAAATTTTAAAGTATATTAAAGAATAAATAGTTGTTTAACATTTTAATTATAATTCACTGTTTTACTACATTTTTGATCAAATAAATGCAGCGTTGGTGAGCATAAGATACTCTCAAAACATTACAAATTTTACCAACCTCAAACGAAGGGTAGTGACATCCTTTCTTATTCATTTAATATGGTCTCCTGACCTAATCAAAATCAATTTTACAAATGTTACATTTGTTTAATTATATTTTTCTTCAATGTAATGAAAATGTTTCTTGTCCAGTACATTGTAGAAAAATATAATAAAACAAATTTAAATAAACACTCTGGAGGAGTGAACTACTACTACTGTGCATACCAGTCAGGATATTGGGTACGTGTGAATTTCATGTAGAGATGACAATGTTGTCAACAATGTTGATCCCCATTAACACAGATTTGTGAAAACAACAACAACCAAAAAACGCTGTATTATTCATGCCAGGCCAGTAGTTGGCGATGTCAATTTGTAAAGAAACAGTACATGCTTATAGATTGAACACATAGTACGCATGCTCATGACTTCACTGTTTTCACTGATTCGCTTTTTCCTTGTTTTGCTTGCACTCTGCGTTTTAATGCCCCCAAAACTAAATTATTATTTAAATGAATGGCCAAAACGCATAAAAAGTTTTCAGTTTTTAGTTGAAAACAGTGTTGTGTAAATGGTTCCCAAGTATGTGAAAATTCATTTCAGTTTATAGATGTGATTCATAAGTAATGTGACATTTTTCATGCAGGACTTTTAAAATATGTTCCCAAATTCATTACTTCAATGTTAAGTATGCGTCTTTATCGACCTCTGAAATCATTTTTTGCTGACATAATTTAAGCCACATTGGTGGGAAAAATAGTAGTAACGAGTAACAATCCAATCAAATCCTGATAGCTGTTATCAAGTACCGCTCTATGTTATTTGAATACCAAATTGTTCTGTTTTACTTTGTAATACGACGCTTTGTCGGAGTTAAACGTGTTGTAAATGACGTATTTGCAATAGAGTGGTGCAGGGATGATGTCAAAACCCAGAAGACTAATTCGCCATTGATTCATTCGCGATTGTCCAATGGATTTTTATAATTTATATATATTTTTTTCAATTCATGAGTAAAATGAGGACTGTGGTAAACATAACTCGACGATACTTGGATGTTTTGTTCTACAACGTAACTCCCCAAACATTCTTATCTAGTTACTAATTAAAAACATACATTTTTAAAATAAACATAACAGCTTCAAAATTCACTTTTCAGATCTTATTTTAATCATAAATTGAAAACACCCATCATTTAAACCATATGAAAATCATGAGGGAACCACTGGCAAATTAGTCTTCCGTTTTTTGACGTCATCCCTGCACCACTCTATGTTTTCTGTAAAATTTCAATCTTAAACAGTTTGATTTGTCGTCATTTTGCAGTGAGATGATTGTTTTATTGAGATGTACATGTAAAGGCATCACTCTCACACGTCATCTTACTCCTCAATATCTCAGCAGATCCTGCTGTATCCTGTTTATCGGCATATTCTTCTCCTCTGCGTGTTCATTAGCAGATGATTTCAGAGTTCGAGTCTCTGTGCTTAGTATCTATTTCCCTCAAGTGTTCAGGCCCTTGAGCTGTGAGGATCTTAGCCTGGGGTTACTTTTTTCATTTAACATAATTAGACTTTGCTGTATCACATTAAGCCTGCAGTGTGCAAAGGGCCGCAAACTGAACCACCGACTGCCATTGCATAAAGAAAGACGGCGCTCTCGTATTCTGAAATGTCATCATTACAAACCCTTCAGCTCTCGCTATGAGTGGTTTATTGTTGAAGCGGTTCTGTGAGACTGTATTTATTGATTCAAATAAAAGTCTTCAAGTGGAGGGTGTTTTTACATCCAGAATTGTGTCAGAACTTGGGTTGTTTCTGGCTTGCACGCTTTTTTCCTTTTATTTCTCTCTGCTCTGTGACGAGAAGATGTCAAACAGTGTGTTTAACGAAGACCGTTGTGAGACCGTGTGCTGTAGCCGTCCGTTAGCGACTGATTTACACAGCTCTGCTGTCTATGTGTGTGTGTTTGTCACCGCGATAGGTGTTATTTCAAAACGAGCGAGTGAGAGCTGTCCAATCGTGCCTGCCTCTGACTCAGAACTGCTGGAGTGGATATGGCAGCAATCAGCATAATTAAAATAATAACACTAACAAGCTTTCCGAGTCGATCGTTTCCTGCACGTAAAGATCCGTGCTTTGCGAGAGTGCGGGAACGCTGTCTCTCTCCTTCACCCCATCAGAAACATGACGCCTGGCTTTGTAACCGAGCTGATGGGGTAATGGAGAGGAGCTCATGATGCAATGCGTGTGTGTTTAAGTGTGATGCTGGGTTTTTTTCTTTATCTCTCCCACAAATGTGTAATTTTGCAATTCTGTCTTCCTATGTGAAGGTGATAATTTGTGTTTACATGTGCTTGTGCATTTCATGCAGTGCAGGATTGGGCCCAGACTGTTGATGTATGTGTGTGTGTGTGTATGTATATATGTATGTATGTATATATGTGTGTGTATATACAGTATATGCATGTATATTTATTCAGTGTATTATTATTTGCTAATTATTTTATAATTATTATGCATGGAGCTAAATTAAAAACATCACACTGCAGGATCGTTTATAGAAAATTGAAGCTAAAATCTTAGTGTTTTCATGTAAAATATTATAGGTAGTCGACTCGTTACGTGTCCACTAAATTTTTTTTGACATAATATATAATTTAGTTAACTCATAATGTTATTGTGATCTTGTCGTGCTGTCTTATTTTGTGTGCCTTTTTCTTATTGCATTTCGAGGGCATCTGTCAGACTTAGCACCGCCCTGACCAGTCAGACTGCTAAAGATCTTCACTGCGAATCAATTACTACAGATGAAGAAGATCATATTTCCCATTTACGTTGAAGTCATCCGCTTTAAAAGTGCTCCTCCCAGAATCCCCCTCCCACAGCCTCTTATGTGAAAGCTGTTTTTGCCTTCAGTGTAGTAACCTCAACTTCACGAATGAGATTTCACCAGGCTCGGATACAAATGAAGCATTAAGCCCTGGTAATAGTACTGGGGAGGGGTCAGGCTTTATTAATGTCCTATCAGGGGAATATCTCAACGAGCAGAGACAGAGAGCAGGCCGCTTTCCAAAACACTGGCTCCCCACCCCGAGCTCAGCAGATGAACAAATATTTATGTATGAGCATATTTTTGAGATTCAAATGCATTTCGGCCCACCTCGTCAGGGTAATGAGTAAATAATGAACAGACTTAACAATGACAGCTGCAATTTATGTCTGTGAACATTACGCACATTTTCATTTAATGATTTAGGGAATTATAAATAATACGGGGCATTTGTTTTGCCTTAAAGGTGATGCAATTTTTTCTATCAATCATGTTAAAATACGTTGTCCGTTTTTATTGTTTATGAAAGAAGTCTTCTCAGCAAGGGTGAGTTTATTTGATGAAAAATACACTAAAAGGCTAAGGCGTAATACCACACAGTAATTCTGTACAGTAAATAATACTATAATATTGTAATAATACTACAATTTTAACACATCATTTTTCTATTTTAAAATGTAATTTATTCCTGTGATATCAAAGCTGAATTTTCAGCATCATTACTCCAGTCTTCAGTGTCACATGATCTTTCAGAAATCGCTCTAATGTGCTGATTTGCTGCTCAAAAAACATGTTGTTATCATTGTTATCATATTTGAAAGCAGCAGTGCTGCTTAAATGTTTATGGAAAATGTGCTACATTTTTTTTCAGTATTCCTTGATTTTTATTTAGTATTTATTTGAAATAGTCATCAGGAATGCACGTTTAAGGCAGGACTATCTGTTTTGCAACCAATTGCAGATGTGTTTGGGAAACCTGTTTGAAACAAGTCATTATTTTTGCCAATACTAATTGGTACATCATCACACATTTACATACGTAAATTTAGTGCCGTCAAATGATTAATCGTGATTAATACCGTCGAAAATAAAAGTCTGTGTTTACATAATATATGTGCGTGTATACGGTGTATATTTATTATGTGTATATAAATATGCACAAACATGCATGTATATATTTAACAAAAATATATTATATTTATATATAAAATATTTACATATCATATAAATTATATAAATATACTTATGTAAATATTTCTTAAATAAATGCATGTATGTGTGTATTTATATATACAAAATAAATATACTCAGCACGCACACATATTATGTAAACAAATTTATTTTGGATGCACTTAATCGTGATTACTCTTTTGACATCACTAAAATATATACATAAATATTCATCTTTAATCATATTATTTATTTATAATTAACTTACATTGTTATTATTTAATATTTTAATACATGTCAAATTTCTTTGTTCAAATACAGAGTGGAAAAAGTGTTGGAAAAGTGCTTGATGTCAGTTTCTGCTTGAGGGAAGGGAAGCATACATTTCCACCCTATTAAAAATACAGATCACCTGCATTTTAATCTTCCTTCCTTTACTTCAGGCCTTCATCTCTCTCTCTGAGGACCATGTGTCCACTGATCCAGGTATGGGAAGATGATCAGTGCTTGCATCAGTGGACCTTGGTTGATGGTTTGATTGATAGGTGGATGTGTAGGTTTAGAGTAGAGGTGCGGGCCTCCTCCTCTCGGGCAGTGCGAGGATCTTCAGTCTCTGTCAGTCCGTCTTTGCCACGCGTTCTAATCGATGCTCAAGTGCGCGAGTCAGGATGGAGGCTTCTATCGGCTGAACCCTGGGGAGGCCCGAGCAGGTTTGACTGACAGGTCAGGGAAAGAGGAACGCAGCAGTTGCCAAGGCGAGCCGTACCCAGTAGCGATTGGCAGTCGCAAAGGCAGACGGTGCCTTCTGGGGTCCCGCTCTGCGCCAGATTCCAATTGTTGAGGTGGCAGAGCAGAGAGGGGCAGACAATAGAGTTCATGGCACACACAGGGCATGAGAAAACAAGCCAAATATCTCTCTTCTAACACCTCTCAGTAATGTCCTGTTATCTCTTTTTGTAACAGCTCTAATTTCCTGTTTTGTGTTTCCTGTAGTATTTCCTGTCTTTTCCATTTTATGGATTTGATTGGGGATTGTCGTAGTATACATGGGACTCTGCATATTCCCATGTAGAAAAATGTTGTGACTCACACGCAGATCTTAAAAATGTAGACGTTGCGGTGACTTTTCAACAACACTGCGTTATATATGCAATGTGATATTATTTGTGAAAGTTCATGTGAAACTGCCAGTTCATCTTTCTGCAAGCTCATATTTTGAGTGATTATTTGTGTTACAGTACATAAATCTCTCTGCCTCTTTCTCTCCATCTCTCTCTCTCTCTCTCTCGTAGTGGTGTGGGTTTGGCAAGAGCCCATTATGAGAAGCAGCCTCCTTCAAACCTGCGCAAGTCAAACTTCTTCCACTTTGTGCTGGCCCTGTATGACCGGCAGGGACAGCCCGTCGAGATTGAGAGAACCTCCTACGTGGACTTTGTGGAAAAAGACAAAGTAAGCACTCTGTCACTAATAACCACTGCTCCACAACGCAACAGGATTTGTGATATACTGGGGTGCTGCTTATTGAACTTAGAGAACATGCTAAGAATGTACTGTATGGTATAATTGTTTGTAAATGCATTTTTTTTTAAATAAAAAAAAAGGTTTATATTAGAATAAAACCTAAAATAAAATTAGAAATAGTTCTGATAAAGCTGAAAAGTTCTCAGATTTTATTTTAAATTCTCTGAAAACCTAAAATGTGAGACATAATGCTTTTACGCCATCTCACACTTTGATTAGTTTTATTTTTATTGTTGCATACATATGTTTTATATATATATGTATATATATATTATATCTTAATAACTTAATATATTGTAACAAAAAAAATCCTAAACATTTTCCAAACCCTCTGCAACAATGTTTAATGTAAAGTTAAGTTTAAAAACATTTTTAAAAAGTTTTATTAACTAAAAAAAGTTAATAAATTCTTAGTTAATAAATATCATACACAGATGCTGTTAATATAAATACTGCATGTAAAAAAAAATAATGTAAAAAAAAAAAAAAAAAATTGTCAACTCTGCTCCTTTGTAGATATTCTAGTTTTAAATATATTATATATTAAATTACATCCTTTATTAATTTCTTTTTGTATGTGTGTGTGTGTGATTGCAGTGTTTATACGTAACATCTAAGTTCGGGGCTTCACACTCACATTATCTTACACACAGATTGTCATTCTCAATAGTAGCGGTACCAAATAATACTTCTAGGGGGCAGCAATGAGACTTTTTTTTCATAAAAAGTGCATTTACAATAGTATTTAAAATGTTCTTATTAACTTTAAAACATCATTTATTATTTTGATTAAATTTATATTTTATAAGAAAAACTGTGTTCAGCTTAATATTACCGCACATTATTATATTCTTCTTCTGAGTCTGATTCTCAGGATCAGCATCATGGGAATAAACCTTGCTCCCTCCCAAAGCGTTCCTCTAAAATTCGCCCCCTTCACGGTACCACTAGCTCCATTCTGGAGTGTAGTACTGTGTTTGTACCTGCTAGCCCTGCGGTGTGTCGGAGGGTAGTCCTGCTTACCCCGTGGTGTGTGTGTCGGGGGGTTGTTCTCAGTAAAAGGTTACAGAGAACAGCTCCGCCCACAGTCATGTGGGACGGGGTCCAGCTGGCACGGTCAGCGCTCTGTCCTCGCTGTCCGTTCACCTCCGCCATAACCCCCGCCCAGCATCCCCCCTACACACTCCTCCACTCCACCCTGGGTTGCAGCCAAGACGCTACCACTAAACTTGGCAGCGAGGAGATAGAGAAAGCCTGACGACATGTGTGGGTGTGTCGTGTTCCTGCGTCTCATTGGATTGATGTTACATCAGGGGAAAATAACTCACCTGAAGCCTGGATGTGATGCTTAAATGTAAACCTCACACGATCTTAGTCCAAAGAGCGAAATCAAACTAGGCTCACATTTGGATGCACTGCAGTTCTTGTGCTGTGATTTCGGAATGATTTCAGAGTGAATGATTTTGATTCTCACCAAAGACTTGAAGTAAGCCTTCAAACAAAGTCAGTAAGATAAAAAAACAAAAACCCTACTTTTATTGAGCAATGAGGAAGCTTTATATTGATCAAAAGTGACAAATAAAGACATTTATAAATTTACAAAAGATTCTGTTTCAAAGAAATGCTGTTCTTTTGAGCTTTCTATTCATCAAAGAATCATGAAAAATGTATCATAGTTTCCACAAAAATATTAAGCAGCACAACTATTTTCAACATTGATAACTGAACTGAAGACTGAAGTAATGATACTGAAAATACTGCTTTGACATCACAGGAATAAGTTACATTTTAAAATGTATCTTTTATTAATATAATTTGAAATGTGTTTTTTTTCTTTTCTTTTTTTTAACACTTCTTTCAAAAACATTTTTTTTTTCAAATTTAAAACATCATTTTGACCTCAAACTGTTGACTGGTGCTGTATTCAAGACTGTAAGTAATTACACAAAAGAATGGATTATCATTCCTGAATAAATAAGCATCTAGTTGTGAATGTATTCTTATTTGGTTGTGATTTTTGCTAATTATTATTATTATTATTATTATGTCATCATTGTTGCAGTGATGTCATAATGATCAGAGTCATTACCATGACATTCACAATTCAGATCTGAAGGTCAATGTGCTGAGATACCTGTCTTGATGGTGAAAGCTTTAATAAATGACCCCAATACGCGCATATGTATATGTATGTTAGTTATGGTTTTGGTTCTCATACATAGTCCTATTTGCTTTTGTGTCCTTTTAGGAATACAATGGTGAGAAGACCAACAATGGCATCCACTACAGGTTACAGCTTCTCTACAGCAACGGTGAGGCCCATACTGCTCCTCCAAACCCTTTCCATATCCCATCAATAACAAAGACATATTGAGAGGCAGAGCGGGGCCAACTGTAAACGATATGTAACCACAATCATGCAACATGTCTCATCACATCTGGGAGAGTATTTGAGAGCTCCATCTGTTTATCCTGAGAAGGGTTCATGCTGTTGAACACATTTGCCACCCTTTCACAGTTTACGCTCATGTCTAATGTCATTCCACGCTACTCACCCACACAGACACATTAAACATGGTCTCATTTAGCTCTTAGTTCTTAGTAAGTACATACAGACTGGCTACATGTATCAGAGCAGGTATGATATTACATGTGTCAATATTAGTGATTTAAATAGTGATATATAATACATACACACATTGGCATCACAGGAATAAACTATATATTAAAATAGAAAACCGTTATTTTAAATTGTAGTAATATTTCATAATATTGCTATTTTTACTATATTTTTATTAAATAAATGCAGTCTTGGTGAGCATAAGAGACTTGTCTCAAAAAAAAAAATCATAATATATGCAAAAGATTTTTTTAGAACAATTTATTGACTTACACAGTCATGGTAACACTTTAAAGTTACTTTCATTAAACATTGTTACTTTATTCAATGCTTAACAGATCTTCAGTTAAAGAATTATTACGCAAAAAATAAAATTATGTTATTGACTTTCTTTTTTTGCTCAACCACAAAAGGAGAAATGCTGGTCGCGTTTTGTTTACAATGAATTATGAGCTTTTAAGCTTGAAAAATATGAAATAGCTCCATAAAAGTACCATAGGAGTGGTGCAACAACTTGTGTACAATATTTCAGGTCTTCAGAATCCATGCAATATCTATGGCATTTATGAGAGAAGTAGCGATATCCATTCATGAACAAATAACTCTCTGGATTTTTTTCAATAAATTTGTTCATCCTTTTCACAAAACCTGACTAATTCATTCATGAATTTGGTTCGGGTTTGGAATGACACTAGGTTGATTAAATGAAGTGTACTATTCCTTTGTACATTTAAACAGTTAGAAATGCCACCTTGAAATGTATGGAAATTAAAATGAAAGTTATCAAAGTGTGACTCAACATTGATAGGACAGTGATATATAAGAAGAGGCATAATCAAAGACTGTTTTCTTCTCCTGTTCTCTTTAGCATAATGCTAACAGCCAGTGATGAGTGATTTGTCTGTAATGTGGATTCTCTGTCATCACCAGTGCAGAGACAGCAGGGCAAGAGAAAATGCGAGCTCTCACATTTTAAGGCGGGAAGATCATAAATAATAGAAAAACTGAGCCGAGTTTGTTTTTGCTAAGAAGCGTTAACGGAATAGCTCAGTCAGCACGACAAACATAACAGAATGCACATAAATGTACTGTAGGGAAAAGAATATTAAAATAAATTAATTTCCATGATTTTCATAAGAAATGAGTCCCCTTATGTCGACTTTTCAAAACAATTGAGTTTTACATTTGGCTGGCTTTCTGTTTTGTTTGCTCATAGTGCGTTTTAATTTGAACACACACTTGATATTCTATAAATATTTGTGTTGAAATATGGAACATTAGAATTTTTTTTATTTTTATACTATGCAGGTGAGCGGGATCATACATTTTTGGGTCCGAGATGAATGGTTTTGTGTCTAAAATATATTTATTCCATTTAAACCTGCAGGTATCAGGACAGAACAGGATCTGTACGTTCGATTAATAGACTCCATGACTAAACAGGTAAGCACTTTTTGAGTTTATATGTTTTTTTGTTGAAATTCTTCTCCACTCTGAACGTTGTATAGTAAAGTTTATGAAAAGCAAATAAGTATATCCAACCTTATCTTCATACACGCTAAGCGGTATGTACTATATAGCAAATCTCAACTGTATTAGCACCTGATTTATTAACAGTTATATATAGTGTATTCTACTTTACCTGCATACACATAGTATCCTTACATAAAGCAATATATACTCTTTGGCAAATCTGCAGCTCTCTATATAAAGTTGTATATAATAATAATTCATTTATATAGCACTTTTCTCTGCACTCAAAGCACTTTACATATGTAATGTAGAATCTCCTCAATCACCACCAATGTGCTGCATCCACCTGGATAATGCAACGGCAGCCATACTGCACCAGAACTCCCACCACACACCAGCTTATTGGTGGAGAGGAGTCAGAGTGATGAAGCCAATCAGTATATGGGGATGATTAGGAGGCTATGATGATGAGGCAGAGGTCAATGGGCAAATTTGTCCAGGATGTTGGGGTTACACCCCTACTCTTTTTCAAAGGACATTCCTAGATTTTTTTTATGACCACAGAGAGTCAGGACCTCATTTTCCTTCATCTGAAGGACACGTAACAAGTATAATTATCCAACTTGTACCGCATGCATGCAGTACATTCATGCAAAGCAATATATATCATATAGCAAATATTTTGTCACAAAATGTAAAGCAAATGAAGATCTTTTTGATGAAATCTGAGAGCTTTCTGTCCCTCCATAGACAGCTACGTAATTGAATTTCTGACGCTTCAAAAAGTTCATAAAGAGACCGTTAAACATATCCATATGTATTGAGTGGTTTTGTCCAAATTTTCTAAAGCGACATGATCACTTTATATGATGAACAGATTGATTTTAGGCTTATATTCACATGTAAACATTCATCAACTGACTCATCAGTTGTGGTAAACGGAAGCTCAAGCATATTTGCTTGACGCGTGCGAGAACCAATGAGGTTCAGTCTCGTGTTTCGCAGCACGTTTGAGCTTCCGCAAGAGATTTGTTCTCACTTGTCAATGAGTTTTGGTTGAGCTTCTATTTATGTTCACTGATAAATGTTTATATGTAAAAAAAAAAAAGCCTAAATTAAATCTGTTCAGCATGCAAAGAGATCGACTCTCTTCAGAAAATTTGGATTAGTTAAAACATTGGATGGATTAGTTTTACATTCTCTTTATGAACTTTTAAAGCATGACAATTTCAATTGCGTAGCTGTCTATGGAGGGACAGAAAGCTCTCAGATTTCATCAAAAAGATCTTCATTTGTGTTCTGAAGATGAATGAAAGTCTTACGGGTTTGGATCAACATGAGGATGAGTAATTAATGACAGAATTTTCAATTTTCATGTCTAACTTTATCTACATACATACAGTACATTCACGTAAATCGATACATACTGTATAACAAATCTCAACTGCTTAATTGCCTGTATTGCCGGAAAATATAAATTATATTAATGCCTAGCTCAAATCTGCTAAATGTGACTATAAGGCATGGAGATATTAAGATATTATAAGCATTAACATGATGCTTTTCTAAAAAGTAAAGCTGCTTTGAAACAATGTGTATTGTGAAAAGCTCTATACAATTCAATTTGACATGGCTTAAACTGTATATGATTTGGACCCCACGTGCTAATAAAAGTGCCATTAGAGATGCCTCTCATACCCTGAACTCAGACCTGCACCTGCGTTCTTCGTTCCGTCGTGAAATGGACCAGACTTCAACCCCCTCTGGTCTTCGTATGGCCTATCCTTTCCCCAACCCAGCAGGTCCCACTGTCACTGCGTGTCAGCCTGTCTCAGATCAATATGGCAACCAGTTCCTCGACAAAGCATCAACCCCGGAGACCAATCAATAGGCCTTAATGTAGCTGCAGAGCCGACACGCTGGAGACAATAATCCTCTCGACGACAAAAAAGGGCTGTAGCTGTGCGCGCCCGTAAAATCCTCCCCCCCCTACCCGCGCACACAGCCTTTACATATGTGCATTAACAGCGAAGCTGCAAATATTGATCGAAAACAGACACGTTTTTCTTCTAATTGGGAATAAGAGGGAGAAGGATCTTGGTTGAGCTATGCTGCCTCCAATTTGAACATTTCCCCAAAATTAATTTTGCAAAATAGCTTTGCTCTACTAATGAAATTATTTCTTGTAAGGTGAGATGACTTAATTAAAGTACCAGGAAAAAGTGTGTTTGGAGTTCATGGAAGAGTTGTAACACTATTCCATATTGCTGGAGTCAGACGTGGTTGAAGATCTGGGGTGGGGCTACTACTATGGCGCCAATGATGTGAATCAAGAACGATGATATATAAATATCGACCCGATCCACCTCCCAACCCCCTCCGATACCAAATCCCCTCCCCCTTCGACAAAATTGGAGGATGGTGATGAAGAGGAAGAGACTTTCATAGGCAGCGGAGAGAAAGATCAATAATGTAGAAGTGGTCGTTATCCTAAAAGTATTGTTCCCTAGGGCGTTGGGTCAACCCCGTCTGGCCGACTGACTAGAGTCGAGTAAGATGGAGGATAGTTTGAGGTGGATTGTATTTTGTGTTCCTTACTTGTGTGTGTGTGTGTGTGTTTATGATGGATTCATCTTTACCGGTGATTGGGATGAGGTCTGGTTGGAAGGGGGTGGGTGAGTCCTTTAACTTCCTTGATATGCACTGATCATCCGTCATTCAGGCCAGGCATGACAGCCCAATGACGGATGCCTGGGAGGAGGCCTCTCTTTCGGGGCCTGGCTGGCCATCTGGCTGCTCGGGTTGGATGCTGATGGGGAGAACGGGAAGATTGTTACTCCACATGAGCCCCAGCAGAGTCTGGATCCCCCTCAGATCGCTGCATACGTCCAATCGTCGATGACCAGATTTAGCTTTTAGCATATGTTTAAGTTGTCAGCATGCTTCGAACCAAAAAAATGACTAATGACCACGTGTCAACATCCTAAACATTTATCTTGAGCAATCATTGGAGTCCAAGTCTCAAAACGATTTGTGAATACTATACTCCAAACTACACTACCACTCAAAAGTACTGTTTTTTTATGTATAAAATAATGAATACTGTTATTCAGCAAGGTCTCATTAAATTGATCAAAAGTGACAATGAAAATATTTATGTTACAAAAGATTTCTATTGCAAATAAATCTTTAACTTTTTTATTCAAGTGTTCGGAAAGCATGTATTCTAGACACTGAAGACTGGAGTATTGATGCTGAAATTTCAGCTTCGCTTTCAGGAAAAGATGAAAAGATATTGAAATAAAAAGCCAAATAAAAAGCTGTTAGGTGAAAACATCAGTTACTTCTGGGGTAAGTTGTCACATTGTATTAAATTAACTTTTTTCCTGGTCAATAATTGTGGAATAATTTTAGTAGCCAACACTTTATGGTACGCAACTACACAGAAAATGAACCCCTGGGGAATATTCACTGGAGTAAAAGTGACAACTAGCCCCAGTCTGTTCTACCTAGTATAAAAATAATATCTTAGATAAACTGCTTAACTTTTTTTATTTAGCAATAAACATGCATTTCTCTCTCTTTCTTCCTTTAGCCAATCCTTTATGAAGGCCAAGACAAAAACCCAGAGATGTGTCGCGTTCTCCTCACCCATGAGATCATGTGCAGGTCAGTTCATATTTACCTCTCATTTCCTAAGACAAGATCCTGAGACCTCTATAACAAGCAGAGCTTTCCTCACATTCAAAGCACTAACTTATTTAACACAACGCAATGTTTGAAGTATCGTTCAGTGCCTTATTAATTCCTTTTTTATTATTTAATGTGAAAAAAAAATGTATTAGGCTTCATATTACTGATCACGATTCACTATCGCTGCATGAGAGAGGCTTTAGAAGAATATTAACATATGGTTTGGGAGTTCAGCTCACGGGTGTACCGCAGGGTTGCATAGGTGGACCTACACGATTCTTCCCGCTCCACTGCGAAGTCCTACAGGGCTTTCCTCATTACATTGACCTTAATGCAGTGTAATTATGGGTTCACAGTGGGCTCGCGTGGCTGGAGGCCTGGAGAGAGGTGTGTTGTCCATGAATTTTTGCCTTATGGCCATTGGAGGGGGGTACGGACCAGTAGGGTAGAAGTGATGGGGGGTTGAGGAAGTTAAGGGGGCTCAGATGCTGGTGTCCTGGGTGACAGGGGGCTGACTAGGTGGGGATCTCAGAGCTAATAATGTAGAGAGGGGAAATTATGGGACTTCGTTTGGGACTTCGGGGGCCAGTGGGAGACACAAATCGTTCAATGTGGAAAAAAAAAAAAAAAAAATCTGACTGTATATCAAATAAAATTGATATCGGGATTAGTGCAATTTTCAGTATTTAAAAATTAATTTATTTAATTAAATGTATCTAATGGTATGTCTTAATATTCGTTTCTGATTGGCTGAAGGTGTGCGATAAAACAGTTTAATGTTCCAAGTCAGTTTAATCACTGTTCAAGATTGTTGAAATGCGCTCACAGAAACATTCAGGAGCACAGACACTTGTTGTCAAAGCTGCCCCATAACTTTTATTAATAAATTAACTTGGCTACTTGGTACATTATATTACTCGGTAAGGACGTTTTACCATCACTGTTGTTGAAGTAATTAAACTTACTGATTCATTGCTAATAGAGAGACACTGCACAGACTCAGGTGATTAACACGCACATCTAACAGTGTTTCAGTGATGCTTCATTCTGAAATTTGCAGCGTATGGTTTTATTTGCTGGCAACCCATCAAAATAAAAGCTTGATGGTTTACCGTTTGAACACAAAATATTCTGTCCAATATTTTTCATATATTTAAAGGTAATGTTCTTTGCTTTGCTCTGACAGAGATTTGCCAAGAACAGAGACAGTCAATTATCATGGGGAGCCTGTCGAGTTATTAAAGTGTTGATGGGAATTTCAACACATTCCGAATCATTAAGATGGACTTTGCTAATTATGTTCATCACTGAAGTGATTCCATCTGGCTGCCACCAGCACTACATAAATCTCACAAATGCTTCACCCTATAAAGTGGACATCATCACTTCCAGAAAACTCACCTGTTTTATGTCACATAGCACTGGATGTTGGGTATTCTGTGCTATTTTCTCCCTCAAGGAACCGGGCTTTCTCGTAGATGATTTCGATACAGGTTCCATTTCCATAATGATGGCTCAGTTTGAGTTGGTCATTATGTGATTGAGTGTGATTATTAACTGCCTCCCCTGATGAATGGCGTGTTTCCATTCGTTAATGAGAGCGAGATGAGAGATATTTCCCCTGTCTCTCACTCCCAGGTGATAGAACTCTTTATCAGGGCCCTGACGGAGTCTGCCTCACCTGCAACACCCATCAACAGACTGAAAGCACAGCAGCTGTTCATGGCAAACTTGATGTTCTTGTTCCAGACGTGAGGATGAGTGTCCTATGGTCCCTTTCAGGTTTAATAAATAGCGCTTGTTTTGGAGATCATTTCCTTTGTGTGGTAAATGAGCTTAGCAAACGACTTTGACAGATTAATTGGCATCTCTTGTAAGCAGAGTTACAATATTGCCACATGAACATACTCACAGACACCAATAACCTTAATGGATGTTGTTCTGAGATTTAGCTGGTTAGCATGGCCCCATTAACTGCCTGGTGACCATTCAAAATTCTATATATTATTCTTTTTTAAGGGACTCTTATAGATCGTTTTACCCCGTCTGCTGCGTACTGGGTCTGTCAGCCAACCAGTGTGACATTATGTCATTTGCGGCTCAGGTGATTGGCTAAAAAGTTCTGTGGTAAATAAATAAATTAATTTGTTGAAATAAAACATGTTGATTTTTCTGCAGATTTTAATGTAGTAGGTGGTAATACATTTTCAAGATAAATGGATTGATTTAATTTAAATATTTAACTAACAAATGACAGTTTTTTTGTGGATAGAAATAATATACCCCTTAAAATCAAATTCAGGGTGCAAATTTCTCTTCTTAATTTAAAAGTTTAATAAGACTGGTGTTCTCCGTAATGTACTACAAAGGAATTTGTCACGAGACAGGACATGATCTGCCTTCAACCATTCAAGGTCCTTCCTGGTCATCCCAATGACTTAAAACTGGCACTTCAGAGTCTCCAAATGAGGCATCACAGCAGATAGTTGGCATGGCACATCTACAAAATCATGGCGCGCAGTGCACAGTGGGCACGGACTTGTCTCTGTCCGCCAGTCTGGATGAGGATGCTGTGTTGGAGAGGTCTGTCATCGGCTCTCACCCTCCAGTTAGGCAGCCTGGTGCATATGATTATCCCTGGCCACATCCTCTCTGTGCCTGACTGGGTAATTACAACACTTGCCCTTTGAAAACAAGCCCTCTATTGACATCCATTCTCTCTGTCCCTCTCTATCGTTTCATGTCTTATCTTACCCCTTCAGCATGTTCCACTCTATCTGATGTTAGTCTTAAGATTCCCCAGGGAAGCTTTGAAGGCTGTTTTTTTTATAAGCCTCGCTCTGATATTGCGCCCTACTCCGATAAACCCACCTTTTTAGTTTTTGAGTGAATCTACTTCAGGATACTGGAGGTCCGTCTGGTGGACTAGAGAGGGCCACGGTGGAGATAGCAAACTGAGTAAGTAGCTCTTAAAGCATCTGTTCCTCAATCTATGAATAATCAGTAAGAGCGACCAGAGTCTGTGCCTCTCTACAGCCACACAGCATGTCCTGTGCTCATTTTTGGGGCTTAAGGTTGGAGCTGCATTTGTTTTCATGGTTCTGGGCTTTTGTCATTAACCAAGCCAGGGCTAGCCTGCTCAGACCCTGGAGGGAACGCCATTAAGGCCACATTACGGACGTTCCGCCAAGGTTTGTTTTTGTGAACGGGGGCCCGGGCCTCCCTCCGGACCTGGCTGTGCTCCTGGGGTCCAGTTTGTTTATAACACTTCTTTCGCAGTTTGAGGAGGTTGTCACCACAGCCTCACCATTGGGTTTCCAATGCTAATTGGTCTCCTGGAAGTTTGCTAATGGTTCCAAGTAGCTGGGGGAATAAATTATGGTGGCGCGCTCCTATGGCAACAGTCACACACACAAAGAACAGGAAAACAACGAACGGTTTATGTTTTTTCAGGTTCTTAAAGATCAAACAATGTGATAAATGATTCATAAAGTCATATCATTTTGCATTCAGTGGCTCTAAGTGAGGATTATTTGTCAAATGGCAATCTAATGCATGACAGCATGAAGCAAGTAGGATGAATATATCAGGAGTCTTAGTGGTCGGAAAAATCCATACAATATGATTTGAAGTTATTGCTTAGCTAATCTTAATCGAGGGTAATGATTTTTTTGTTTCAACATCTACTTCATCATTTCATCAAACTGCAGGGAAAATGGTTTTAGGTACAGCAACACTCCTGTACCTATATATTATATTATATTATATTATATTATATTATATTATATTATATTATATTATATTATATTATATTATATTATATTATATTATTTTTTAAGAATATGTATTTAATTATATATGTGTGTGTACAAATGATACAAATAATTAAAAAATATAAACAAATAAACACAATATTGTAATTTAAATTAAAGATATACATTTTTTTCTTTAAATAATTTTAATGTGTAACATATTTATATTTAATACTATATTTAGGGAAAGAAAGTGCTTGGGGATTATTTATTATATTATTAATGACTAAATTCTTAGGGGTATTGCTGTCTCTTGCTGCAAAAAAAAAAAAAAAATTCCTGCAGAAAGCATTACTGCAACATAATTTCTCTTCTGACTGATGATCTCAAGCTGATGAGATTAAACTTAATTGGAACCATTTTCACAAAGCAGGCGGCACCAGTGGTCTCACCAGTTTTGTTGGCAATGGGTGAATGCGTAAAGCGGGATGCATTTAGGGGAACCACATGCCACCAGATGAGGTGCCAGCCTGGGGCGAGGGCATGGGCAAGGGCAGAGGTGATGACAGTGTTGGAGAGGAGCATTTGGGAGAGAGCCGCTGCACCAGGACTTCTCTGGGTGCTGTCCAAACTGTCAGAGGCTGGCTGAGTGACCTTGGCGGGGGCCCAGCCCAGCTGGAGCACAGGGCGAGAGGAGAAAGAGGGCGACCTGTCAGGCAGCCACCAGCTTGAGAAAGACTTGCCGGTCACCACATATCTCCATCCCTACCTCTCAAAGAACAGAGCAGAGCATTTCTTTTAAGCATGAAAGGAAGTCTCTAAACTCTTTTCTTTTGTGGTCTCAAGTATTTAAAAATCTAATTGAACATCTAGCTGTTTGACTAAAAAAAACAGTCGGTTTTGTGTCTGTTGCTCTCTAAAACAAGAGTAAATACCCCAATCATAAAAGTGATTACTATATATGCATAATAAAAAAATGTGTCATACAGGTACAGGTATAAATACAGGTTAATTCGAGATTATTATGCAACTAATTGCAAATTATAATGCAGAATCTTTGAATCTATCCACACTCTTTGTTTTTGGTGTTCAGTGTCGGAACTCAGTCCGCAGTGGCTAGTATCACACCAAAACATTTTGATATCGATCCAACCCTATTAGATAGGCATGTAACTTATGTCTTTTATCCATTTCAGCCGGTGTTGTGACAAGAAGAGCTGCGGGAACCGAAATGAGACGCCATCCGATCCTGTCATCATCGACAGGTAAGAACATCTTTTATCTTTCTCTTGCCCTCCAAAATGGAAAGACACCTGCACTTACTGGCATCAGGATATTTTTATTAATGTCCATTTTGGGGGTAAATCCTTAATAAGACTAGTGAGTAAAAGATAATTTGTGAAATTTGTGTAGATATTCTCGTCTTGACAAACGCAGCTCTCACAGGGATTCATGTTTAGATGGAGCGATAGCAGCCATATTTAGGATTCTGAAACATTTAGAGATATTGAATATATTGTATAATTCCCATCAATTTTCCCTTTTCCTCCATTTCCCTACATGTCTTTACTTTTAGGTTTGCTTACTGTTTACTCTTACTGTTTTCTGAATTCGTTTCTCAAACTCTTTACCCTGTTGACTGGACTACTACCCACTAAAAGCGTCTGTAGGGAGGTTCTGTAATGACTGGAATGGAGTAGACGATATTGTGTGAGAGAGTGTGCACTTCCAAACAGGACAGCAGTGAGAGTGTCCTCCTAGGGCACAGGGGTCATTACCAAATCCATGTTGGCTCATTAGACTGGCCTTGGAGCGTATCCAGCGGACAGAAGTGAAGGGAGCCGGAAATCAGTGACCCTCCCTCTTTCTCAACACACACACACACTTATAAAAGAGCGTACGCACAACCACACACAAAATCTTCTCACCTCTAGCTGCCATGGAGTGCATCTGATTGGTGTAAGGTCCGAACCTGCAGAGATGATGTCACCTTTTCATGCTCTCGGTGTCTTTTATGGAATGTACCATTATTTAGCCGCTCAGTAAATGACAAAACCCTGCAGCCATTATTGCATCCACGCCGGCAAACAAACTACCAATAATGCCAATTTACTAACAACCGCCGGGGCGAGAGAACCATCAAAGGCGCGACAAAATACGACAAAAGCGTGCGCGAGAGCGTTTGAATTTTTCATCTCTCTACAATGAGGCTGATATTGCCATCTGAAATGTTTCCTCTGGGAGTAGTCTGAATGAATGGCTCTACGTGGGGGCTGAATCACTGATATCTAGCTTGTGTGTGTGTGTGTGCCAGCCACATCCGAACTCCTCATTACGCTGACCAAAACCCATTCTAAACTGTTTACGGGTGACAGAGGATGCGTGTGATTTAAGGCGGACCGGTCCATACGACTGCATTTTAGCGCCCTATTAAGATAGGCAGTATTTATAGGAGCGCCGCCCTGAGCTCCTTAAACCAACAGATAAATCAGTTCGGCGCGAGGGACGGCCGCCGGCCCACCATGCAAATCAGCTGTAGCGCCCGTCACTGTAAAAGGCTTAATGACGGCCATTCATCCTGCCCTCACAGTCTCTACCTTTGTTTCAAGCACAGATCTGCTCTGTAAATCAAGACCTGCTGCGCACGGCTGTGCGGCTCCATGCATCTCAAATAAGAGCCCTCAGATGCACACGCGCATGCTTGCATTAGCACAGCCAGGCCTGGTGGCATTCGAAGGAATCATTTTTCAGCGCTGCCTCTCTGTTAGTTTGTTCTCATCAATTTTGCCCCATTGATCGTGATGTTTATCGCTAATGGGGACGATAAACAACAACAAACAAAAGAGCTGCACTTGATTCTTTTTGATTTCGGCCCATTATCGGCTGTCACAGGAAATAAAGCAATTACAGTGACACAGTCACTTCCTGTCCTGTTCCAGCTTGGTAAATGCAAGTCTCAACTCCACTTAGTTAGGGGTCAAGTATGGGTCAGAAAGGTCACGACACCTTTACTTACATAAAACGGGTGGCACTTGCAGTACATGCCATTTACAGATAAAGAAGTGCTCAGGTTAGAGTAAATTCATGATGGGCTGAATGAAATATCGCTGTGCGAGCTTTAAAACAGGTGTTAGTGCAAGCTAATATTGCAATTAGATCGTCCAGAGAGTTCTCTTAGTTGGACAATAAATTGTGCAGCGCTGTCAGTGCTTAGATGAGTTTGGTCTAATTACCTCCTTTTTCTTCGCACCCGTCGAGCCTCAAACATGATCGTCATAATTCGCCTCTATGCTTTTTATTTTGAGTCATGCATGAAGAGAGAAATGAGATGATAGATAAGGGTTAACATCCATTTCCACGTGACCTTCCTGACCTTTGCTCCATGGGCATGTTCACCAGTGTCTCTCCTGTTATCTCTTCATCAGGAAAGCATGCTTTCATAAAGGTCCTATATAGCACAGACTAGTAGATGTGTGAAAGTGAAGGCAAAGGGAGGTGTGTGTGTGTGTGTGTGTATGTGAAGTGCTTATCACCCGGCTTCACAGACATGGCTTAAACATAGTCTCAGACTAAAATGCATGTTTGAGCTGTCTTAACTGAAAGCAACTTGCATTGACATATCTTAAAATATGTCACTGACATTGTTTTATCTCAAGATGCAGTAATGTTTTTTACTAAAGTACATTTACAAAAGCTACCTAAATTCCCTATATTAACTACTGTTAAGCCTTATGTCTCAATCTGCCTGATGTCTGTGAAACCAGGCCTTTCATTTATATTTTCATATATATACATTTTTCATATATAGTGGAGCACAAAAGTCTTGAAACCACATTGAAAATCTCAGAGGGAAAAAAAATATTTTTAATGAAAGGTCAATTTATTATAATTATATATTATAATATTAATCATTGATTGATATTGATTATAATTAATCATGCAAATTTTGCATTTTCACTACTGTTTGTTCTCTAAGTAGTTATCCCTATGCTTTATTATTTACATGTGTGCTTGTGTGAGCGCTTAACCCTGTGTTTGACTGTTTGTGTAGGATTTTGTCTGTGTATACACAAATATGCATGTGTGTCTAAACTTCAGATTAACCCTTCGTTTGACTGTTTGTATGTGTTAGGACTGTGTGTGTGTGTTTTGTACATATATGTGCATGTCTGTGTCAGAGCTTAACCCTGTGGGGGTGGCTGCTGGTTTTTGGTTATCAGCCTCTCTGGACTCTTCCCAGCAATCGCGTTCTATTGATCGAGCTGCGCGCCCATCGGTGCCGGCCAGATTAAGAGTATAGATTTGCAATAAAAGAAGGACATTACTGGGCAGCCTGGGTAAAATTGAAAAAAATGATGAGCTCTTGGAAGTGGAGATGAGTCAGAGGCAGTAGAGAAGAGTGTTAAAGAGGCAGATTTTATGTATGTGTGTGTTAGAGACACATTACAAGCGGACACTGTACATGTATGGCATTATACACTCAGGACCAGGAGTCCTTGCTCGTTTTAGTGTGCTTTAATGTGGAATATTAAAAGGAATGATGCAGCTATTTTATTGATTAATCATTTTTAGAGTAATAATTTGCAGTCACTCTCAGCTGTCACAAAAGCAGGATTTTATTATCATATAAAAACACGTCTTAAAGGTGAAGTGTGTAATTTCTGCACCACTAGTTTTACTAAATGGAATTGTGGGGAAAAAAAAAAAAAAAAACTCCCTCTGTCTGACATTGGTAAAATATGGTTGCCAAAAAATATTGTTCAAGTGTTTTTGGTTGGATTCGTACTAGGCCTGTATGGTACAGAGGTATGTTTTAGTGTGTGTGTTTAATATGTGAAATATGAATGATCATGGTGTGGTGTAGGGGCAGGTGGCCCCTTTGGCTGGTTCAATAATTCAGTATATCCTGTCCCTCACAAGGGGACCCGTCTTGCCCCCTATTCTGCTCTCATACACACTTCTGTGGAATAGAAAAGGAAAAACAGGAGAATGGAAAGAAAAAAGGAAAGACTGAATTTTGAGTATTCTGCAGTGGCACGGCTTTAGCGCTGGTGGTGGGACTCTGATAAAAAACAGTGACAGATGCAGGTGAAATGAGGCCAGTCGCCATGACGATGTGGAGCGAAAAGTTCCCATAGCGATTCTAGAATGGTCATCTCTCATTAACCCTGAGTCTATTGAGCCATTTTTACCCAAAGCACCCCCATCAACTGGAGAAGTGACTGCGAACACAATCATTCCTGCGCTTTTAGCCTGGATGTTATGTTTTTTTGTCCCTTTTTTGTATTGTAAAAGTCGGAAATGATGGGACAATTTGATAATGACATTTTGTGGGTCAATTCAGACCCATCACAATTACACTGTAATTGCAATTACATTTTTTTCCCAGCCTTACACCACAGCTCAATGTCTCTTGGGCTACATTTCCAATACATATCATATCTTACAATGTCAGCACTAATTTTGCAGCCACAACCTAATGTGTACGTGTGTTTTTATCATAGCCGTAACGCGATGATGACCTTGAGTGGCCGACTGAGAGGATTGAAGGGAAGTACGACAGTCGCTGTTTGCGCTGTAGACCTCTCATCTTTCATGCGGGCTATCTGTTTCAACTCTCGCTACACCAGCTACACAGCCAGGCCTGCAAATAGAAAGCCACACAACCACAAGCACCTTCCCTCTCGGTTCTGTTGTTACAGTCTCACCCTCTGCCAAACACAAGCCTCTAACAGAAGGTTAACTCACTGTAACTTATCTGGAGCGCCAGCGTCCTCGTGGAATTGGATGTTTACTGTCTTGTTGTTGCAGTATCAGCCTTGTGTGCCACATAGGAAGACTTTCCCTTTAGAAAAAGCTGCACAATTGTTAGTTTGTTCAATCTTACATGCATCCTGTATTGAAAGCCACCCTTGTTTCTAGATCATTTGCAGTTTGACCAGACCATGACTGAAAGACTAAAGAATAAATACCTCAAAAAAAGGCTATATATATATATATGTATATGGCCATTATACATATTTATTCTTGTTTGTTTTCTAATTATTTATTTTAATAAAATTTGATTTATATTTATAATTTTATAATTTTTTTCTCATTAGAATTTCTCATAGAATTTCTGTTTTTTATTTGTTTTTGTTCTCATTGAGAAGATGGATATTTTTGTTTAATTTTTTTTTTTTTCATTTTCCGCTTGGAATCACATTTATTTATTTTTAAATTTTTAAATTTTAAATATTTAAAAAATAATGAACTTTTTTGTTCTTATTTGCATTTTTTTCACTCCATGAGCTGCAGAAGTTAAAGGGATAGTTCACCCAAAAAGGAAAATTCTGTTATCATTTACTCACCCTCAAGTTGTTCCAAACCTGAATGAATTTCTTTGTTCTGCTGAACACAAAAGAAGATATTTTGAAGAAAGTTTGTGACCAGGCCGCTATGGGGCACCATTGACTTCCATAGTAGTAAAAAAAAAAAAATACTATGGAAGTCAATGGAGCCCCAGAACTGTTAAGTGTCCCACATTTTTCAAAATATATTTCTTTGTGTTCAACAGAACAAAGAAATTTATACAGGGTTGGAACAACCTGAGGGTGAGTAAATGAATTTTCATTTTTGGGTGAATTATCCATTTAAGCTATTCACTAACTTAAGTTAAGACAAAGTAATTCAAAGGTCAAGAGCAAACGTACCTGTATTTTTTCCTCTTTGCTGCTGACATTTTTCATAAATACAAAATGCTTCGAATAAAAGGCCTGCACTTCTATTTCTTCACTCAAAAACAGATGAAGCAGTTGGTAAGGCTAGCAGGAGTTATAGCAGAGTGAGGGGCGTCTGTAGTGCATGTTTACAGCTCTCTATGGGGAAGTGTTGTGTTTGTATCCAGAGCCCGAGGTGAGGTGTGTCTGGGAGCCTGTGGGGCCGACAACAGTAGGCCCAGGCTCAGTCACAGCCTGCAGTACGGCCCCGGGGCCTGCAGGGATGGATGTGCTCCTGAGGGCCCACTCTGATGGAGAAAGAGAGAAGCAGAAAGCCAGGAATAAAAGGAGAAAAAACTCAAATGAAACAACAACTACGCATCTGTCAGTTCTTACACCATTATGTGGGTTTTCATGCCTAACAGTTCAACTCCTGTAGGGATGCTGTTAGATGCTCCGAGCAAGAATCTCCAAACAGTCAGGTGAGCATCGCTTCTCCTTCCAGTGAATGGCAGAGTGTGTTTGGGGTCATGGGAATCTGATTGCCCCCCTCCAGCAAATGTGGAAGTGTTGCAGCTAAATCCACCCCTCCAGTGCCTGTCACTAATGCTAGCATTATCCCTCGCTACCCCTCTGCGAGGGAAAAGCTATCGATCGTTTCTTCCTCATCCCTCTGTCGACATATCTCTGCCTCCTGCAGGTCTCAAAGAAGGAATGCTGGGTGCTGTGTAATCTGGGAAAGTAAACACAGCCAGGGTCTCTCTTAGCCACGCCCCAGTATTGACTAAGATCATGCTGACTTGTCTGGGATACCACTGAACTGGACCTGAACCCAGAGTCTAACCCACATTCTGATGGCAGCGGGCTATTGTAAATGATCTCACACTAACTTATGCTGTGCATTTTGCCTAAAATTTCCCATTAACTCTTATAAAATCTTTGCAATGACCTCTCTCCTCTCTAGAAGGGCTCCACAAAATAAAATTGATATTGCTTAGTGCGATTGACAAATCATGCAGGTTGTGATTTAATGAAGTAAATATGTGTGCTACCGGTTTCAAAATGATACGCAGCATTTACACACTTAGTAGCCACCCACGCTTCCCTCTGAAATCAGTAACCCATCAGTATATAAGCTTGAGGGGTTATTGTTTAAAAATTAAGACGTTAAGGCTTAAATATTGGTATTGTAATTTTACAGTAAAAAAAAAATTGATTACTTAAATTTTTTTTACAGTACAATAGTGTTATTAAAATATCTTATTTTTTTTAGTATTTTATTTAATAATGATCACGATAAAATCATAAGTAAACTGTAAAAAAGAATTGTTGGTTTAAATTAAAAAAGTAAGTTACCTGATTGCCTTAAATTTAAAAATTAAGAAATTTGAGTTAATTCAATGAAGGCAATTGATTTAATCAACAGAAACTCAAAATATTATGTTATCTGAACCACATTAATTATCTAACTTGATTTTACAAAAGAAAAAATGTTGTGATAACAAATCATGAAAATAATTTTTCACAGTGTAAGGAATAATAATTGACGACTGCCTAAGAGAATATATGCTTTCCGTACACAATAAAATGTAATTGTGTGGCAAAAACATGGTAATAATTTGTTGTTTTTATCTTATTTGCTTGGTCACTGTCATCGTGGGTTTTGGTTGTTTTGCTATTGTTAGGCTGTAAGGACATTTGAAATAACTGAAATCATTTGGCATAGTGATAAGGACATGGATTGCGGTCAAGACGTGCCTGGAACTAGTTTAGCTGTGCGTCTCCCTGAAAATAATTGCACACCTTAGAACGTTCATCTACCAATCAGATTCAAGCATTCAACATCCCTGTAGTATAATAATTATTTTATAGTTATATTGAATTACTCACACTCATATTGAATTCAAAACAGTGGGTACGTGGCCTATGAAAACTCAAGTGGAAAGATTTCCAAAAATTCCACAGCTGGAAAAAAAAGGTCTTTCTGCCCTAGTCTCTAGCAACAAATAATTTATCAAATTTGTAAATTTCAATATCAAATACATCCAGCGTGCTTCTATATACTCTCTGATAACTTTACCCCCTCTCACCTTAGTTACACGAACGTCTGCCCAATTAAAAACAGCCCTAATGAGGCCCTGCTGTTTTGCATCAGAGGGTACTGTGCCATGGTTCATTAAGGCGGCTCTATCCATGGTGCTGATTCTGGCTAGCAGATGTGAAGGGGGTTTGCATGCTCCTCCTTAAGCTGGTGAAAGGGTATAGCAGTGTTGTTGCTCCATAGAGATTCAGACCAGCATGAGGCTCTGTGCAGGTCATGGTCTGGTCAAACTGCAGATGTTATCGAGAGGTGATCACACATAAGTGTGGTTTTGAATAAAGAATGCATCTAAGGTTAAACTTATCAAAAGTCTGACTTAAATTTAAATCATAGGATACAGTATACCTTTCTTTAATGTACATTTTTAGTAATCATTTTAGTTGTACACAATGGCCTAACCAGACTTAAAGTGAATATTTTTTCTAATTTCTTAATTTTTATTTCTATTTTCACATTTAATATATATATTTTTCTAAATTATTTTTATTATTTTTATGTCTTGTATTTTTATTATCATAGAATATCTGATTTGACATTTTTTTTTGCATTTTTTTATCATTCAGTATTTACTTTTTTTCTAAGAATTTCAGAATTATTATTATTATTCTGAATTTTATCTCATTTATTTATTTATTTATGCATTTCTTTTATCAGTGGATATCTAAATATTTTTCTCAATAATTTTTGCACTTTCTTCATCATATATCAGAATATTTTCCCCCTACTTTTCATTTAATACCCATTTTTACTCTGAAATGTCACATTATGGAAATAAAATGGGTTACAAACTCTGTTTCATGCTAATATTGAACTATGTGGAGTGGGATTTTAAACCATTGAGATGATGCTGTGACCTAACCAGCACAAAGTGGCAAAAACAGAAACCAGTGGACCGACAGAACGTATTATCACTTTTTGGGACGAGACACAATTTATCGCTTTTTGTTTTGTCAGGATCTGCATGGTTAGGACACAATGTCATGCAACTGAACACAATGAACCTATGGCAGATAAACAATAACAAAAGCAGAAGAAAGGTCATTCCACCTTTAAAGTTCCCAACTGGATTTGTGAGCTGAACACTTCAGGTCCAAATCTAGTCTACCTCCCCTCCTAAATCCCACACAGCTGAACAGCGGGACAACACAGCGGTATAGAATGTCCTTGATGAGGTTTTGAATAAGTGCGATTTATCCTCTACCACTCCATCTATGCTTTCTTTTTCCTTTGCTTCCTGTGCCCTTTGGGTCTCTCACTGTCTCAGGGTGCAATCTGGCCTTGACATGCCCAGACCAGCCTTTAAGCACAGAAAGAAACCGAGACCAAGGGAGAGGGGTGTGGAGGACAGAAGTGATGGTGTGGATGAGGGTAGAGGGCAAACGAGAGAGAAAGGCAGGGGCTGGTTGGAGGCAGGTGGAGAAATGGAAACAGAGTGAGAATAGAAGAGGGGGAGGGATGGAGGCCAGAGAGATTGGAGAAAGAAAGAGGAGCAGATTAAGAGGGTATTGATTTCTATATAAAGATCCATAAATCTGATGTGGGGGACCGTGGAAGCGTAGTAGCCAGCCACAGGAGACTGCTTTAGGGACTGACCGTTACATAATCACCAACATACAGACAAACACACATAGATCCACCCATTGAGATGTTATATTGTTTCAATGAACTGCTGGATACACTTATATTGTAATTCAAAACAGTAATCTTATCGTGTCAGTTAAAATCAGCCAACTACAATGAAATTACGACAAACACACAAAAAAAAAATAACTCTAGTCTCACCAGGGCTGCATTGGTACACATTGTGAAATTACAATTTAACATTAAATTTCACAATTAAATAATTAATTAAATAAATAAAATAAAACAGAAAACAGTTATTATTCCTCTAATGGGAAAGCTGGATTTTCAGAATTTTCAGTCTTCAGAAACCATTCCAATATGCTGGTTTAATGCTCAAGAAACATGTCTCATTATTATCAATGATGAAAACAGTTGAGCTGCTTAATATTTTTGTGGAAACCATGATGCCTTTTTTTCAGGATTCTTTGATGAATAGAAAATTCAAAAGAGCAGCAACTATTAACAGAAATATTTTGTAACATTATAAATGTCCTTACGGCCACTTTTGATTAATTTAATACATTCTTGTTGAATAAAAGTATTAATGTCTCAAAAAAATCTTATTGACCCCAAACTTTGATGTGTAGTGCGTTTAATATTTTATAGACAATAGTTTATTTATTTATTTGTGATTTAGTAAGTGATTCATTGCTGTAAAACTCGTTGCAATGATACTAGCATTTTGTAAGCATTTGTAAGGGCGTTGCTATGTGGTTCTAAAAGCTTTTTAGGGTGTTGGTATGAAGTTACTATGGTGTTCTGCGTGGGTGTTTACTTAAAATGCACCTCAAGTCTCTAGATATGGATCATGTCCCTGCTTCAATGTAAGGCTATACCCTTACCCTTATACCCTTACCCTTTTTTTTTTTTTTTTTGCATGTGAACGATGACTCTGAAGGCTTAGAAGAGTAAAACAACATTTCTACTAAACAACAACAACCAATACATTATTTGAAGTGTTTAAATGGTACCTTTAATAATTGGTTAGAAGTGTGTTAAATCACTAACTCTAAGTAAGAGCAATTGTAGTAGTGCCGCTTGCCTTAAGTGCCTTAGTAAACACCACTAATTAGTGTTCACCACTACATAGAGAGCTTTCCCCAGTGCAGACATTGCTTGTAATGAAGCCTGGCTCATGTGTGAGTTGTGGCGGTGTATTTGTCTTTGTTGGTCTTTGTTGTGTTATGTGCTACTGACATAGATCTCCAGAGCCAGTGGATCATGTATATTTGATGCTTTGCTGTTGTTAGTTAGACCCCATAGTTTTAACTCCGCACACATGTACTGTATATGTATGGACACATAGTCACTAATACATCTACTCACATTAATAGTTCCATATGTATACATTCTAACACAGGCATGTCAATTCTCTTTCACTCTCTCACACAACACTGTGCACACACTCGTTTGCCCACCTGAAGCTATATACTCCTCTTATTAGAATTGTATCGGCCCCGTAAAAAAACACACCCTCTCTCCCTTTCCAAAAGAATACTGTGTCTATACATGCAATTACACACACACTTTCTCTGTCTGTCTTTCTTACACACACACACACACACACCCCGTTTCTGTATTTCTCAGCCTCCAACAAACACAAGCATGCACACACACACTCACACAAAACACAACACAAATCAATACCAATTTATAATTCAGGATTGCTGGAGTTTGGGTTTTAGGGCAGGCCAGCATCCAGCCTTCATAAATATTACAGTGTTATTGACTGGATCCGAATGAATTGGAGATTTTTTTTTCTTTCTCTCTCCCTCTCTCCTTGCCCCCTTTCTTGTTTCAGGGGGCAGAGCAATAAAGCTTGCTTTTATTTATTCCCTTTGAGTTGGAGATGAGAAGCCTAACTGGACAACAAATTTGATCCCAGGAATGAAATAAAGTGGCTAATGGTGGGTAGAAGGGGATGACCCCCCCTCCCCCCAAATCTGCGGAGAGTAATGTAGCATGTGCAGGGATCGGGATAAGTGGGGCGATTTGTCTGAGCCGCGTCCCCTCTGGTTGCCAGAACCGGGTGCACTTTCACACATGGATTTATGCCCTAAGTAAAAACACATTGTCTTGTAATACATTGATCACTCGGACCAGAGCCAGGGGTGCAGTCTCGAGTCTCGACCACCAGAACAGAACAAATTAGTGGCCAGTCGGATTGGTTTTTGAGAACTTCAGTTAACCGTAATTTTTACTTTGTAAAAAAAAAAAAAAATCAACCCATTAAAATGACATTAAATTTAAAGGTAAAATTTAAACTGCATTAAACTTTTAAATGAAATTAATGTAGTTACACAGACATTTTCATCCACTTTGAATTTATTGATGAAGAAATTTGAGTTGAAAGCCTGAAAACGTTTAGAAATTTCTAGAAATTGTGGAAATTATTGTGACAAGGACCAAAGAAGTTATACCATAATGATGAAATCATTATTTTTTTTGCAGTAAAGTTCTAGCTTTAAAGTCTTTTTGGACAATCCATTTTCAAAGGTGATGTAAAATAGTTTATACACTAAAAGCCTACATATGGTCTACAGTTACGTTGAAGCAATATATTGGTGGAATAATAGTTTTTGTGAGTTTTACTTTTTATCAATTTATTTGATAATTGAGCTTGGGGTTATATTACTTATTTATTATTTTAATTGCTGTTGCTGCTATCTGAAAGCAATATGGCTCTTGAGGTTGTATGTCATAGTGAATTTACCATAATGAAGCACAATTAAGTAAAATATAAGATTAATATATATATGTATATAAATAATATTGATACTGTATATTTTACGAATTCTTACTATTAGTGATTCTTGGCTGTAAAACTGAAATGTTATTGCTCTAGACATTGCTTGGGTCCTGCCAGGCACGAAAAAGGCTTTTTAAATGCACTTAGCTTATTGCTTTATTATTATAATTGTTACAATTGTAGGAACTACTACTATAAATAATTTTATGTGACAGTTCCGCTTGGTTCTCGAGAGCCGTGCGATATTCCTCCAGTATCAGCACTGGAACCGTTTCACCATTTTTGACCCGCATTTCGACCGACTGTCATGGCGGTCAAGCAAATTCACCATATTTTCTACAAATACTCCCATTGTTGTGTCACGGAATGTTGTTTTAAGAGTTTTTTAGGCGAAAATCTAGTTATTTAGACCTCAAATATGTGACTCATATATAAACATAGAGCCTTGTTTTAGAGGAAATCTTTTAAAAGGACAAAGACAAAGATATCGCTTTCCTCAGCAGACATTCAAAATGATTTCTTAGAACAGATATAATATTATGGCAATCAAGCTGAAGAACGAAGGCCATATCAGATGCAGATAATACACTCGTTTAGTCGATCTCTCTCTCTCTCATAATACCATAATACTCTACATAATACAATGAAGCAACTCAGCGTTCCTTCTTAGCTAGTTCTGAAGTGACGTTTTAGAATTAGTAACGAAGACTTGGGCTCAAATGTTAAACTGTCAACTTGAGATTTGAATACGTGGTGGAAGAAGTTCTGCACAAAAGGGAGTTTTTAAAGACACTCCATTGTTGTTTCTTATTTATTTACTAACTTGGGGTTGAACTGTTGTATAAACTCAATATACACTCGTAGCGGTACGATATGGCTGTATTTCAGCACGCTGTGATTACCTACGGCACTCGTGCACACAGCCAAACTGATATGCAGCCATATCGCACGGCTACGAGTGTGATATTGCTCGTGTAATAATGACGCTCTGAACTGAAATTTGATGCAAGAATAAACTGGAGTGGAGCGTCTCCAGCAGTCATTTTCAACAGTTGTCAGGCCCGTAGAGGTGAATAAACAGAGTGTACGAGTGTGTTTGGGGAAGATGATGTCTCTTACCCTCTTCAGCTTGTGTTCCCTGGCATGTTGTATCCAGACACAGTGTGAAGCACTCAACTTGTCCAACATACACGGAAAGAACTGGTTGGTAAAGTCCGGCGAAAATGCGTTCACACACACGCGGTTCAGTTTTCCCTGATCTACCCCTCCACCCACCCCCACCTCGCATCTCCTGGGGAGTCTCAACCGATGAAAGAAAATCAATCATGTCATAAAATGGGAGAAAAAAAGAAAAGAAAAACCTGTTTTTACCTCTGCAAGTAAAACCACCAGCAGCTATAAACTTTCCTGATAAAACCCCTATCACACTATACACATGAACACACAAATTTAAGTCGGTGAGACTTGATGTTTGCTACCCATTTTGCGTCTATAATTAAAATAATAATAATAAATATAAAATTAACATTTTTCCACCTATCTATATGTCTATCTAGTGTGTGAGTAAATGGGTGAACTATTTGCTTAAGGCTTGTTCACTTCCACACACAACTTACAGATTTACATATTCTTACTGCACACATTCAGATGCTTCCTCAAACACTCACAGTAGACTAGAGGCCAGGTTGCAGGGCTAGTGGCTCCAGAGAGAGGGGGGATTTAGGTTTGCTCGTTCTCTTCCAGCAGTCAATACCGAGCTCATCAACCAGCCCGTTTTAATCCCTTAATCAACCACAGCGACTGACGCTTAATTGGGCCTAGAGTCCAGTAAAGATCCCTTCCTCCACCTCTGATCCTGTCAACGCTTACATAAGGGCCACAGCTCACCCCTCACGCATCTTAACCGTGCTGCAGAATCTACTGGTAAGACATAGTCAGCTGAGAATAAGAGTTTCTCGATCAGGGCTTTACAGTCCGTGTGATTGACTGGACTTTCAGACATTTCTGCAATACTAACAAGCTTACTAAGAGATCTCCACACGAGTTAAGCTAGACCTTAGAGACATTTAAGCCAGGATTGGTAAATGTACCCGCTGTTTTGTATCCCTCATTTAAGGCCAGGTTTTCTCAAAGTTCCTTAATGATAACGGATACATGTAGAAGCCCAAGTAAAACCATCTGTTTTTCTCACAGCACAGCTTGAGCTGTTGGAGGTACCATCTATGGAGTCTCCAGAACATATCCCTACTCTACTTTTGCAAACTGTCCAACAAAAAATGAATTTATTGATTTCTTTCTGACCACACACATGATTTTTCCTATTTTTTCCATTCACCTGAGCTGAGTGATCTATATGTCCCCTAACGTGGGGTAATAGCCAGGCCGAGTATCCATACTGGCTCTGAAAACACCACCAGACAGGTTCACTGGTGAAGGTGTTACGGTGCCTCACTGTAGCTGCAGTCGGCTTTGATTGGGGTTTCCAAACGATCCAAGGAGGTGTAATAGAGCTACCCGTTAACATTTCCATTCATTTCAATGGTTGTTGCATAGTCACTGCTGAATTCCAGAGACTGCATTCCATTCCATGTTGCATCAAACAAATCAATTTCAAAATTTGACCTTTGGTAAAATATCTACTAAATATTACATTGACATCCATCCATCCATCCATCCATTCTCAAATTGTATTTATTTATTTATTTTTTTGAACATGGAGAAAACATGCTTTTTGTCTACTACCAGCAATGTCTAATTGCTGAAGCTAACAAGCCAAACCTTAAACCATGGAACAAGCAGCTAAAATCCATCCATGCTAGCAATAGTTACCAATGCATTGTGGGAAATGCTTCATGTTTTAGAGAGTGGCTTGATTTTGTCAGATGTTTCTGCTTATTTTCATTCTTCCCCCTATTATGCCTGATCATTTAAATGTGATAACTTTGATAAGTTAGCGTTGGAGGGCCAGTAATACTTTTTAGCTTTGCCATGTGGGCCAACTGTGACCGACCATAAGCCATTGTGGGAAAACAAATCCAGTGCTTTATCAAGCAAATTCAGGGGTTGGTTCTCATCAGGCACAGTCTGTAGGCAGTTAACGGCAGCTTTATGACGGGAGCAGAGAGATCAGTCTCTGTAGACGAGTCCGAGTAATGAAAGGCAGGCCGTTTGTCTCTCTTTTTCGTCTTTACGCTAAAGGCTCTGGCTGCATGGAGCTGTTCAGCAGACCCTGGTGGATGCTAAAGGATTGTTTGTTGCCTGCTAATCATGACCGCGGTGTCTGCTGAAGGAGCATTTGGCAGTGGCAAACGAGGAAGAGAGAGAGAGAGAGTGGGCACCGCTGCTGCCCAGGCGTCTTTAGCGGCAGTAAAACCCTCTTAGTGGGTAGTGCCATCTGGCCGAGCCCCTTGTGGGGGGCGTAATGTGCCCGAATCGCGGGGTCGAGATGCTTTACTACCCAAGCCTGCCGGCTGCAGATGGCACGGGCAGAGCCACTAGAAAACGCCAAGGTCGGGCACGCGCTGTGGCGTGGGATTCATGGCGCTAAATGGCATGGAAAGCATTTGATGGTGCGCTGGACAGACACCGAGGCATTTGAGGGCCCAGAATGCATCTCCCAGCATCCATCAGCACAGAAGCTCAACGCCCCTGTGAGCAGAACCAGACCTAAATGAGCATCAGGGCCACTGCTGCTATGTTAGACAAAAATTCAGCATAGATGTGTTGTTTAAATGCTGCTGGCACCTAAGTTTCAGGTCACAGAAAATCTTAATGATTGTATCTGTGTCTTAGTTTGGCTTAGACTTTGGCATAAAAGTGTGATATACTGGCACACATTATGGGTTGTGTGCATAAGTGTGTGTATTTAGGCATGTGTTCATGTGTGAGTGGGTTCTGGGCCCACTCCAGAAATCCCACGTCACACGTGCGGTTCTTAGGGACTCTTTATGTTGTAGTGGGTGGCAGCTGGCAAAATGAATAGCCATTTTAAGAGCAGTGAGACAAGAACAGGCGCAATACACAAAGGAATTTAATAAGTATGCAGTCACCATCAAAGAGAAATGAAATATAGAGAAGAAAATTTATTGGGGGAAACAATGTTTCTTATTTATCTGAGCCCGTTTTCCCTTCACCCTCCAATCCAGACCTCTACAAACGGGCCGGGGGTCCCAGAACTCACACTGCCCCCGGCCAGAGATGAGACTGAAAATTAATTTTGGCCGGGGATGGGGTTTCATTAAATTCTTTTTTTGGCTCATTTCCCTGCATGGTCCCTGAGCTAAGCACCCTGGCATCAGTGGCGTCTGTGCCAACCCAGCTCCCAACGCCCAGCAATGCACCCAGAAGAGAGTAGCCAGGCCCAGAGCCTGTGTACAAATAAAGACATGATGGAACAGTTGCGGCTTAGATGTCCAGACGTACACAAGTCAGAAAATGTTACTCTGATACTAATTTATTATGTTAAGATTTGGCTTATTCAAAGTTTTATGCCATTTTCCAGCACAATTGAGGGAACTATTTTGGACTTTATTTTTATATATATGTATTATGAAATGTGGTTGTGTTAAATTGTTGTTTTAATTGATTATTGTATTTTAATAATTTATTTATTAATTAACAAAATTTTTTTATTCTTGCTGTTCAGTGGCATACTTGGTATTTAGTATTAAGTATTAAATTGCATTTGATTTAAAAACTCAATTGTTTTATTTATTTTTTATAATATATATATATATAAAATTACATAAATTATTTTTATTGATTTATTGATTTGTTTTTTTAATTTTTAAACTCTTGTTTCAATTTATCTGCTCTACAGGATATTTTTTAAATGAATTTCACAATATATTTTTTTAATGTTTTCCTTATTAATTAATGTTCTATTATTGCACTTTTGTATTGTACTGTAGTAGATTCATTGGAATGTACAACGAGTCATATTTTTATGAGTTTTAAATCAATAGATTGCATTTAAGTAAACAAATATTTACTTTTCTTTAATAATGTCCAATTAGGCTATTTTAGTTAACCGATACTTCCGTGGCCTAGTGTACATTTGATTTGAAGTGCGAATCCTTTTTCGTGCGCTTTATGCTGTCACTTTCCGAAAAGCTATCAGAAACCATCTAGCCATGCTTTTGTTATTTTTTGCAATATATTTTAGAGCAAATTCCTACCTTTTTCTCTCAGTCGAACTCAGGAAAATTGAGTTTTCAAGGTGAACATCCCATTACTGGAGAAGGTTGACAAATTAATTTGGTGTGCGCCTTGTTGCAGTGTGGGTAGTGATAGAGACCAGCCTGTCAATTTGAGAAATGAGGGCCTGCTCAGGCAGCCAGATGGGAGTGAAATTGAACAGCACATTAGCTAATTACTTATGCAAATCACCCGGTCTTGCACCTTAACTTAAGCACGGTGGATGATACTCAGGGCGGCTGGAGAGTTTTAGATAATACTAATCCTACTCCCATCACCCACACGAGCACATCTTTACCTGCTGAGAAAGCTCTATGAGGAATTGCTCACAAATAGCTGAATGCACAAACATACGCACACACGCAGTGTTCCCACTCTCGTGAGCGCACACACATACAGTACACGCAAAAACAAAGAAACACTTGTGAACCCGAGAGAAAACAAAGAGCTTCTGGCATAAGGGGGAGAGAGTTTATTAAAACTGTTGAACTGGTCATATCTACCCGCTTGCCAACAGTTACTGTTTGCACAAGTGCTGTCTGTTGCTTGTTTTAAGTGTAAAGGCCCTTTCGATGCCTCAGCGTTGTCCAATGCATTGACCTAAATGGAGTGAAGCGTCTGCTGCAGCTTTACCTCATATTCAACTCATCTGTCTTTGAAACGACAGATCAAACTGTGTCTATGAATAAAGGTGAGCTGACTAGTCATGAAAGGGCCTTTTAAAGAATATATCAGCTTCAGTTGACAGCATTTGTGGCATCATTTTGATTTCCACAAAAATGAATTTCCACTAGTCTTTCTCTTTTCTTCTATTTGTTGAATGTTTGTAACCAAAACAGATCTCACCCCCCATTTACTACCATAGTATTTTTCCCCCTACTATGGTAGTCAATGGGGGCGAAATCTGTTTGGTTACAAACATTCCTCCAAATATCTTGCTTTGTGTTCATCAGAACAAAGAAATTCATAAAGTTTTGGAACAACTTCAGGGCGAGTAAATGATGACAATTTTTTTTATTATTTTTTTGGTGAACTATCCCTTTAAATCGGTAGGCACTTACAATAGAAATAAGTGGGGCCAATATGGGAATGTTAAAATATTTACTGTTTCAATAGTACAGCCACAAAATGTAAACAATGTGTTAACATGCTTTTTTAAATTCACTTATTTCAGTTTTATGTTCAGTTTTACGTAATACAACAGTGTAAACCCTAAAACCAAAAATTGATAAACATTAACAAGTTTTAGCAGTGCTTTTTGAAAATGATATAATATAAATCCTCCAAAAATGCATATAATATAAATCCTCCAAATTCTTGGCCCTATTCGCTTCCATTCTAAGTTCCTCACTGTAACTTTTTTTTTGTCTTTTTTTTTTTTTTGAATTTTTTATTTTAGAGGTTTTTTCCAAAAATAAACACAGAACAGACAAACAACACTATCTCGGAACACACAAGCAAAAATAAATAAATAAATAAAATAATAATAAAATTAAAATAATAGTAATAAATGTTTAGTTCAGTAGCCAGAAATACTACAGTAAAAACTTGCTAAACAATCAGTCTAGGTGCCCAGCATTAGCCACAGAGGAGCCGATTTTTGCTTTTTTTAAGGAAACAAAGGATGAATCGAAATTAGGTTTTGTGGTAATAAACATAATGCCATAAATACTGTGGATTGAGCTTAACTTGCACTGAAGCCAACAACATTCCTTTAAAAGTCAAAGAAAGCTGTTTGTCAAAATTCAGGGGTTTTCTTAACACCTCTGATGACAACATTCAGGCCCCGGTTGCGGACGAGGGCGGAATCTCAGCTTTTCAAGGTGTCAATCACGAATCGCTCACCCCCTCCTCCTTCCCAAAACCAGCAGTGGGTTTTCAGGGGTCTACATGCATTGCATCGCTCCTCGTGTCGGCGAGGGGCTTATGGAGGGCTTAACCGCTTCGCCGTGGCCTCTCCCCTAATCACAGTTCGCTAAGCCCACCTGTCAAAACACGCCGCCACACCAGCTACAGATCTGCCTCAGTCCCCCTTAATTAGCTAATCTAGCTCGGGCTGCGCACTGGGAAAACGGACTTGTAGGGAGAGAAAGAGACTGGCAGCAGTCAGAGACGTCCAGCCTGGTTCAGCCAGAACTCTCTCTAATGCCGAGCTTGTGTGTGTGTGTGTGTGTTTGAATGGACGTTGACTTATGTTGTACAGTGGAAACTGTCGATCTATTGATTTGTGTGCAGCTGACGGGCCCAAGGCACAAGCTTAAGTATTATTAGCGATTTTGCAGTTTGGCAGCTGGTCATTAATTAATGCTCGATTTCTCTGACAAACAGACACTTTCTCAGGCCGTTACTGTAGACCTTCTTCATCAGGCATCTGAAATCCAAGTAATGTCAAGTCCACAGTTATTCACATTTCACTGATGTCTCTGTACGTTTTGTTTTTCCAAAAGAAGTGGAAGCGATAGCCTTTGTGACTTTTGGCTCTAGAGCTGGAAGTTTTGCGTCCGGGGTTCGTCCGCCCACAATCTTTGTTACTCATAAGCCATATCCTGTTTGATTGAAAAAAAGAGTTGCTTATAAATTTCATTTCAGTTTGATAGTGTTAACGGCCTAAATGCATTCTATGTTGTCATTGTAGGTTGTTAGTATAAATTTTGTGTGCGTTTTGCTCATCTTTGCATAAGGTTGCATTTCCAGATGTTTCAGTGTCAGCTAAAGTGTAGGTTGTGTTTAAACATTGATAGTTGTCTATTTAACTGTTTCACCTTCATCTTTGGTGGAAGTCATAGAATCGCCATACAATTTAGAACAATTATACAAATAGTACTACAAATAGTATTTTATTTTCTCATAATATAATATAATATAATCAGTATTTTGTCATTCATTAATTTTAGTCCTTTTAACTGATATGGTATATAATTGTAGTCAATAAAATATAATTTATATATTTTAAATAATTGTTTAATATTTAGATTTATATTTTGGATGATGATGTGTAAACTTTCAGCCTAATTTTCTAACATTCTGAAAAAAAAAAGATTTTGAAAAATATGCTATTTGAAGTTTCTGTGTTGTGAAGTCTTTATGCTGTAGTGATCTTATTACTATTTCTTTTTTTGTCAGTAATTTTCATTGGTAAGATTTTAAGTTTCACAAGATTTCATTGACAAGACATAACTACTAACATACATTTTCAGAAATTCTCAACACTATCAACATCCTTGTTTTATGTAGTTGGAAAAAGTTTATACGTGTAACTGTAACTGACAAGAGAATATCCCATTCCCAAAGGAAATGCAAACAGAGAAATAGAAGGAGGAAGTGGCTGTTCATTCCCAGGAGAAGGACTGGACAGTTTTAGAGGAGTTTCGTGGACACCCTGACTTTCACACAGTCAGAGCCAAGGCTGCTGTATGATGCTGCAATGATTTTCATCCCGGTACACTCAGCTAACCTCTGACCCCTTCGCTGTGCACTTTAACCCTCTCATGCCTGACAGACACTCGCCTCTTACGAAGCGGCCCTGAGAAACCAATATAACTTCCTTCTCCAAACAAAACATCTAAAATACCATGCGTTTCGCAATCATGACGAATCGAGAACTTTAATCAAAAGCAGTTGTGTGAACAAATTTCAAGGAAAAGTTTGTGAATTGGACGTACAGAATATTCCCAGAGAGTGGTCATCAGTAACAGATACCATCACAATGGCAACTTTTCGAGACTTTTCAACATGAAACAGACGTTTAGAGAAAGCGACAGAAATACAAGGAGGGCAGCATCTGTGCTGCGCTGTCTAAAGCTTTAAAGACCATATTTCTTGAAGTGAACTCCAACATAAATAATCCAAATGTGTGAGAAAAAGGAGTGTGGAAAAGGTGTACAGATCCTGGGGGGAAACTAATCATTATTCAGAATGAAAGAAAGCTGAAAGAAAGAAATGAAAGCAGCTCAGAGATCTGCTTTTGAGATTATCTTCTTTATTTCAAAGAAATAGCATTTACTCTGACTGATAACTTTATGAGTGCTTCACTGTAGCGCTTTTGGAGCAGATCCGAGGCATTTGGTTGTTGTGAAAGTCTTACTTGAAAAGGAGTTTGTTTGTTTACAATTTGTTAATAATAATAATTGTTGTTGTTATTATTCTTTTAATTATTATAATTTCGTTAATCATGTTTTAATTATTATAATACATTTAATTTAATTATTTATTTGTGTAAAATGAAGGTTAAAATGATAAAGTGACAAAAAATTTAAACATTGAACATTGGCTAATCATAGTAATTACCGTTATGTGTCCGACGTTGTAAAAAGCGCTACCATTGTGCAGTGTTTACCTCAGTAAGTTGACAGAGTGGATCTCTGAACTCGTGCGAGTGAATGGAGGCGGGGCTAATTAGCATATTCATAGATCCGTGTATACTAAATGAACCAAGTGTGTAGAGTTACATTCAAGGTATTTTAAGTCATGAAGACACTTTTTTTTCACAGGAAAAAAAAAGTGTCAGTATGTAATTTTGGTGATTAAAGATGAATTTTAAGGGATAAATTTAATGACTACAGGGGGACTTTAAAAACCAAAGAATAGTATTGCAACATGTCAGTGGGAGACTTAAGGCTCATATTATTCTGTCATGCAGTTACAGATGCAGCATTTCAACTACTACTTCTACTTCTGCTGCACGAGAGAACACATTTTTATAATTCTTTCATGGTCATGGAGTTTGTGATATGTTTCCTCCTTCCTTACCGCAAAATGCTCGCTCTGTCTGGATGCACTTAAATTCGCATGAAGGACACATCCCTGTCACTTCAATAAGCCGACAGAAAGCAGGTTAATGTGTTTACATCCTGCCTGAAAGCGGTGTAAGGGGCAAAAATCTAGCTGTGCCGATCGGTTTATGCTTAACCTGTTTATAACCTTACTCCCATAAAGGAAAACAGGTAAACGCGTTTACATGACCACGTGCATTATCGGCTTAGTAAGCATAATCGGATTGAGAATGTGCATGTAAACGCACTCATTAACTGTCATTGTGGTACTGATGATTCTAAAATCCACTCTAAAAAATGCTGGGTTGAAAATTGACTAACCCAGCGACTGGGGTGTTTTAACCCAGAATTGGGTTAAATGTTTGCCCAACGTGCTGGGCAGTTTTATTTAACCCAACTTTTGTTTAAAAATTACTATATGGCTGGCTTAAAATCAACCCAAAATAGGTTGGAAATTAAAAATCCGACACATAACACACAAAAATTAGACACATTAAATAAAACTGCCCAGCAGGTTGTGCAAACATTTAATCCAACCGCTGTGTTAAAACAACCCATTCTCTTGGTGTGTCCAGACCCATTGTCTACCCAACTTGGGTTGTTTTTAACACAGCATTTTTTTAGAGTGTACAGATCAGACCCAAAAGTGCAATGTGAAAAGCTGATGAAATTTTCAACGTTTGAATAAGATCCCTAAAGTGTTACATTCTCAAACGATGCAGAATGTCAACATTAAATGTGAAATCTCATTATTCAACAGAGGAGTTCAGGTTCTGATCTGTCTGTTTATGAATGTTGTCATATTACCTATTAAGTGTATTTATGGTGCAAACAAGCATAACATTGTCATTGGAAGTTGGCAGAAATGGAAATGGCAGTGAGCGAGTGAGAAAATGCTTTTGGCAGAGCAGCGCAGCGACTGGGCAGAGCACAAGAGCCTTGGCAGCATTCTGTGTTTTCCTTCAGTGGTGAAGTTGCGATGCCACCAGGGAGGAAAAGGAGTTTTACTGGCACTGAGCGCTCAGGTGCATCCACAACACAAACACACACCAACATCCATCTGGGCATCATTAGATATCATACCAGCACAGAATATTATGTGCTGCATGGCATAATATATGATTATTATTAAAATCCACAAGCATTTTATTTTACAGCTGGGAAAAACATGAAAATGGGCTGCACAAATGTAATGTTAAGAGCGTAATGTCTCTATTTGAAATAACCATCAAAAGAGATTTTAATTAAATCTATAGGCTTGTTTTCACTGATATTTACCATTCTTGAGCATTAGCAGCAAGCGTTCTGATAAAGATATCAGTTTTGAAAAGACGTGCATTGGTGTGTGTGTTTTTTTTTTTTCATCTTGAGCTGCTTCACTTGCTCATAATTAGAATGGCATGTTTTATTGACTATAATAAGGGATCATATTTGAGCACTAATTCAGAGCTGCTCTTATGGGAGGAAATTACTGTCATTAAGCAGGCTGTACGCTATCGAGAGCTGCCTCTAAATCACCGGGTCAGGCTACACGTGCAGAAAAATGCCAAACAAATGGGTGTCGGGGTAAACATCGGTAGCTTAACGGCAATGAAGCGAAGCTGTTATGTGCTGCCTCTGCATTTGAATTAATATTTACTTGTTTTGAATGTCAAATGAACTACATGCGAGGGCCTTTTAGAAACGAGCAATATATGTCAAGTGTCCTCAGTCATAACTGACTAGAAAGTGAGCATAATGTTACCGTTGGCAACCAGAGAGCAGTTCTGGCCTGACATCAGTGGTTAGTGTACACTTCTGAGATCCAGCCGCCCATCTGTCCGGGGTCCTTCTCCAGGAGCAATGTGTCCTTGGACGGACCCCCCATCCTCAGTGCGCTGCGGTAGTGGACTCCAGCAATCACAGACTAGTGGAGCCAAAGCTTCTCTCAGACCTGCCAGCTCACACTTAGCCATGGCTGGGCTTGAGTACGCTGCTGGCGGCCATGACGGTGGCGCCCTGGGGGGCTGCTGGCTCCCCTGACTGGCTTTAATAGAGGAGAGATAGAAATTATTCCTGTGATGAGATGGTTTAAAATGCAATATAGAGAAATGGAATCAGGATTTATGCATTCTTTGATTTAGGTTCAACATATATTCCTTATTTCTTTTGCCACTTTTATTGATAGCTAAGTGAAAACTGAATGATGGCAGACTTGAAGTACATTTTGAAGTAGCGTGACAACACTTCAGCATTCGAGAATACTACAGTATGCCACTGTTTAACTGATCGATCCGTTTCATTTTAGTTGGGGTAGTTATCAACTCTAGCTTTCCAGTTTTTCTAGGTTCAAATGTTTGTTTTATTTTTTTAAAAGAAATTAATACTTTTATTCAGCAAGGACACATTAAATTGATCAAAGTAGCAGTAAATACTTTTACTTTGTTACAAAAATGTCAGAATTTCAAATACATGCTTTTCTCTTGAAGTTTGTATTCATCAAAGAATCCTGAGAAAATTATCACGATTTCCACAAAAATATCAGCAAAATTGTTTTCAGCATTGATGATAATGAGAAATGTTTCTCAAGCACGAAATACGTACATTAGAATGATTTCTGACGGATCATGCGACACTGAAGACTGGAGTAATGATGCTGAAAAAACAGCTTTGGCATCAGTGGAAAAATAATATTTTAAAATATGAATTTTTATATATTGATATTATTATTAATTATTATTATTTTTATTTTATTTAAATATTATTTTAAATTAACAATATTAATGCCTAGTTCTCTCATGAAACTCTAGATGGGTCCTTAATGCAAGCTGCTGATAATTAAAGTGTTAACTACTTGGCATGAGTTGATTGGTTCATGTCGCATCTGCAGCCAATGGGCTTGTTTGCTCAACATTTAAATGGATGTTTAGCATTCTCTATAGCAGTTTGCGGCACACTTTCAGAGTTCGTCTAAAACCCTTCACCTTCCCCAGCTCCACATGTCCACATACTTGCAGCAGCGTATCGGCATTTGCATTGGCAGTAGCAAGTTCCTGTACTTGCTGTGCTGTAGCAGCAGGAGCAATAATCTACAACAACAGCAATTCAGCAGCAGCAGCGTAGCAGATCTATTCCACCAAGACCAAATACATTACCATTGTCATATCCATTACCATGCTAAAAATATCCAGAGGGTTGTCATGATGGAACTATTTTTACTGGATTTTTTACTGGATTTTTGACTTTTGAATGGTAGTTTAGCTATTTTAATAAGCTTATTTAGCTACAGTTTTAAAGTACCTTCTGCAACACTACTCACCCATATGTTTATAACCTTGCAAGTCATCCATAATGTTCTAACCTTTTATAGTCCACCTAAACATAGCTTTTGTCTTTATTTATTGATGTCTTCCTTTGTTAGCGTGTTTAATTTATGTATGCAATCTGTTCTTCAGAATGAGGATGTATCTGAATTGACAGACCAACCTGGTTCCTCAAAGCAGCATGTGCACGGTGTTGGACAGGTGAATATGCACTGGTGTGAACATGTTTAAAGTGTGTGACAGCGCAGTATACGGCACTTAATAAAGGCCCGTCCTGTATAACGGAGATGGAACGTTGGGAACTGTGATCTCAGCTCATTAAGAGCGCGCCTTCATCTGTGAGGTGCGCTGTCATCATCCCTCACGCAAACACGCACACGCGCTGTTCGTCACCTCACCTCAGCCTGTAATTAATCTTTACCTTTAAAGGGTCTTGCGAACCCCTCCTCTGCCAGTCCAAGGTGCATTAACACCTCCGAAACAGCACCGCAGTTCTAAAGAACATGTCAGTTTGTGCCCAACTGGTAAATAAAGGCTTGATGAAGATTCTGCTTCCCAAAAATCAATAAGCGTTATACAAGATTGGCACTTTACATGGGGTCTGAGCCTGTATTTCGTCCGTCTGTGTGCGTTACGTGTGCTCTTAGGGAAAGGAAAATGAGATTTGTTCCTGAAACTATAGGGATGCAGTTTGTGATTCTCAGTAATGTAATTCGGCTGACTCTCCCTGTACGTGCAACTAATGTTGCGTCAAGTTCAAACAGCATAGAGTAATTTTAAATAAACGAAGTTCAATTTCCCGAACCACATCATTGTTCTGCTCTCTCCGTGGTGAAAAACGCTCCTTTCATCTCCTTTTGAAGAATCACTCCTTTTTTCGTCAGAAAACTGACTTGGGACCGGGCCAGGCGGTAACACAGAAGTTGATACCCATTTACACGTCGTTCTTGTTTTAAACTGATTCCAATAAAACAGCTTGCAAATTTAATGACAGTTGAGATGCAACTCAGGCTCCTGGAGTCTTTGTATTCCGGTTCAACTAGAGCTTCAGTTTTCACTTCTGCCTATACCTGGATCCCTCACCAGAGTTAGTTATACTGTGTTAAGGAATGGTACTGTTTAAAAGTAACACATGACCATGTTGTGTTACTCATTATACAAAGTATGTAATTGTATTAGATTGTTCAGTTTAATGGAAAGTAATGCATTGAGTAACTTTTGTTGTACTACTACTTTATCATGGTCTGATTTTTACATTTGAGGTGGTATTTATCTAAAAAATCGCAAGTTTAAATCCTTCCTGGCAGTTTTCACAAACAACATGTACCATATACCATAACATATACCATAACTATGCTAAAGGTGTGTTTCCTGACATTTTAAGGAACCAAAATTGCAGGGAATAGTGCATTGTGCGTCTGAATGTTACATTTCATAACATTTATTTTCCAGGTAAAATATCTGAAAATCCTTGAAACGAGATAGATTGACTTGAGAAGCATAAAATATTTAAGTACATCTATTATGCTATTTTAAAGGTTCCTAATTTTGTTTTGGAGGTCTTCTACAATAGATTTCCATGCATCAAAGGTCAAAAAACAACTTATTTTCTCATTATATACATTGCACATTACCATAATTCTCCAAGAGTCGGAAAACAGTTTGTTCGAAGATTTAGTCTCTCCTAACCCCTCCCGCTGCTCTGATTGGTCAGATGGCTCAGTCTGTTGTGATTGGTCTACCGCTTACAGCTTGAGTCGGAAATGAAATGGCCAGTACCATATCTGAATTTAAGCTAGTAGATAAAGTAGATGTTTTTGGCAGGCAGCCAAGGAAGACCATAGGCTGGCATTATGAAAATTTGTTACATTGTTACATAGGTTTGTAACATGAAGTGAGACTGGAATTGTTGGTGACTCGTTTATGTAGATAAGGCTTGTTTTCAGAGCAATCATCTTAATTAACTAAATTAATTTATGCGCTGACATTTTTCACTTATTTAGTGTCTTTATATGGCATATTAAAATATTTTTTACTTGGAAACAAGTAAAAAAAGAGGTACACTACTGTTCTAAAGCTTATTATTTTTTAAAAGCTATTAATACTTTTATTCAGTAAGGACACATTCAATTGATCAACTCATCAAAAAATACTCAAATTAAATGCTGCTCTTTTGAACTTTATATTTACAAAAGAATCCTGAAAAATATGTGTGCAAAAAAATATCATACCGCGCAACCGTTTTCAATGATGATATTAATGAGAAATGTTTCTTGAGCTCCAAATCAGCAAATCAGAATGTGACACTGAAGACTGAAGTAATGATGCTGAAAAATTCAGCTTTGCATCACAGGAATAATTTACAATTTAAAATAAAATACTGTAACACCATACCATAGTTAATGCATTAACTAACATTAACAATGAGCAATATATTCTTACAGCAATAAATTTAAATGTATTAAAATATATTAGTAAATGTTTAGATTAACATTAACTACAATTAATAAATGCTGTAGAAGTATTGTTCATTGTTAGTTCGTGTTAACGTAGTTAACAAATGAAACCTTAATGTAAAGTGTTACCTATAATTTAAAACAGTTATTTTTTTAATGGTAGCAATATGACAATATTATTGTTTTTACTGTATTTTTAATCAAATAAATACAGCCTTGGTAAACGTAAGAGACTTCTTTCAAAATCATTTAAAAAAAACAAGTCCAAACCTTTATAGTAAGAGTATTACTTTTTGAGTATTATTATTGAGTATTATATAACCCCACAAACAGTGATAGTTGCAGAATTAAATTTACCCCAGAATGAGGTTTTCAGTCAGTAAAGTTATTTGAGAAGGTAACGCCTGTTAATGAGTATTAAGTTTTGAAGTGTTGCTCATTAAAGCTAGACATGATCTGAAGACCTCTGAGTCGTTATGGTGGGTAATGCAATATTCTCTGAGTGCGTGGTTTGTGTCTGGCTCAGATTTTGCAGACGCTGCTCATTGTCTGGGATAATGCACACTGCCATGATGGCCACATGGCAGGAGATGTTCACCCCTGGCAGGGTAGAACTGCTGACGGGGCGGCTCTGATACAGACTAGACGAGATGAATCGGGCCCAGCGACAACAAAAGACGAATGACACAGGAAGAGTCAGACGCATGGGACTTCCTGTTTCCTGTATGTGCACATGTCGGAGTTTGTTTACCGGTGGCCGTGCTGCCGGCTGTAATCAAAAGAAGGGTTGGGAAAACAGTACAAAAAAACAAAGATTGACACCGACCATACAGCCCTTGACAAGCCGCCTCGACGCGTTTGTTCAGCAAAATTAAACACTCCGGACTTTTTTCACCTGCTCTGGCAAGCAGCGGCGCATATGGCCCGCGAGTTAAAAATAAAGACAATGCGCATATATTATCATACATAATGCAGAACGACCCCCATTTAATATGCAAATTCCCTGAAATATTACTGAACACCTTCTGTTCAGAGCGAATACATTTGAATTTGCAATTAGAATTATCCTGTATAATTAATGAAAAGCGTCAATTTTTGGCTGCTTACTAATTTGATTAAACATGTTGATGAGGCATTTAGCAGCCCGACTGAATGGAGACTGAAACCGGACTGAAGCAGGGCAGAGAGAAAACCAGAATCGGTCCAGTTCCCCTGTGACCTCTCTGACCTGGCTGCCTGGCTCGACTGCGTGTGCATTTGCATGTGTGTTTGTTTGTGTGTGTGTGTGTGTGTGTGTGTGTGTGAGGTGGCTTTGGAAAAGGGTGGGGGTTACAGGTAGAGCAATTAGTAGGGCTGCGTTTCGTCTGGCCATGTGTCGTAGATGGCAAAGAACAAATTGCTTCAATTGCGCCATGGCTTTCCCTACAAATCAGGGCTGTGTAAAAGGCTGTACACACTTCCCTCTCTCTCTCTCTCTCTCTCTCTCTCACTCTCCTCCCATCCCATGTTTCCTTTCTCTGCGAGAACATGGTGACATCATGAAATGCTGCGATAAGGAGAAACAGGTGACTTGAACAACAGCAGCTCAGCTCTGAAAAAGGTGTTTACAAGTGAAAGAGGGCTGCAAATAAAACTTTTGCTTTCTACTTTAGATTTTATTCACACTAAGCACAAATCATGACTTTCCTAAAATATCATCCGGCTATTTTCGCTGCTGAATAAATGTCTGTTCACACCAAGAATGGTAGCTACAAAGATAAATATAATGATGATAACCACATTAGCATCTACACCCATGCTTATTAACATTCTATTTATTTTAAGCACTGCCGCTGTAAACTCGAGCTCTTTAGAGTTGGTGGATTCTGATCGGCTGTCAGTGTTTTTATCGTTCATCTTTTGAAAGTGATTCCAAAGATATCATTTTCTGTGTCTTTATCGTTCTAGCTGTGGAGCGTACTTCCCCATGCTCATACAATTAGAATTATTATTAAAATGTTATAGTTATCATGATTGTCCTTGGTCTGAACAGGCCTTAAAGGGGTCCTTGATTATGATTTCACTTTTTTAACTTTAGTTAGTGTGTAAAGTTGCTGTTTGAGCATAAACAACATCTGCAAAGTTACAATGCTCAAAGTTCAATGCAAAGAGAGATATTTTATTGTACAGAAAATATCACTTTTTCAGGACTACAACAAATGGCTGGTACAGACTACAATGAGCTTCTTCCTGAGTTGGTGACATCACAAACCCCAAAATTTACAAAAACCCTGTCCTCGAGAACATGCAACAAAGGGGGTGAGGCCATTTTGGGCTGATTTAGAGAAGAGAAAGAGTTGTTGTAGTTGAGTGTTGTTGCCATGCTGTTGTTTTACGCAGGACTGCTTCACAAACAATTTAACGCTGGATTTGCACAAACGATTAACATGACGGCACATGCCAATCGATGGGCTGAATCAACTGAATACATTTATCCACTAACCACTCAGAAATGTCCAGAAGCATTCTAAAAGTTGTAACTTCTTCCTGAGTCTCTCCATCAGTGTCTGATTTTGGTTTAAGCAATGTAACGCTGAACACCGTTCCTGACAATTGTCATTTTGGCTGCGTGAGATTCCCCAGTTTTATTGTTGTTGAGCAACCGAAGCGCGAGCTGTTAAAGCTTCGTCCTCTTCTGGAAAGTGGGCTGGGAGCAGCAGCTCATTTGCGTTTAAAGGGACACAAACAAAAATGGTGTATTTTTGCTCACAGCCAAATGGGGGCAAATTTAACAAGCTATAATGGGAACACCAGAGACTTATATTACAGAGATTTGTTTAGGGGGCATTATAGGTCCCCCTTTAAAGAGTTTTATTTATCTTTTTGGTAGATGTTGCTGACAGTCCCTGATGAGTCACTTATTCCGTTCGGAAAACGAAGACATCTTAAACACAAATGAAACGTTTTTATTGTGCAATGGCAGTAAAATGACATTTACACTCCAAACGGCTCCAGAATTCTGAGACAGAGATGTATAATTTCTCATGCGCTCTGCTGCTTTTCAACCATCACATTCATTCAGTATCTAAAGCCAGTCAGATCGGGCGATAAGCCCGTTCCCAGGGAATTCTGCCATTGTGCGTGCGCATGTTTGTTTATGTTGACCATTTTGATCTCGATTCAGCCCCCTGTTGCTATTTGTTATGGCTCTGTTTGTTTTGCACTGTATACAGTATCCATATTATACATACACAAACTCAGTCGTTAAGATGACACGGGGCTGGCTGAAGATCTTGAGAATGAGAGAATGTGAGCGAGCACGCCCAGCAGCTGATGCTGAGATAATTCCTTTGTCATGAGAGGTATTTGGCGAGATCAGTGCGGTGGAGGGTGTGTTGGTGTGTGACCTGCGTGATTGAGTGCGTATGCGTGAACGGAGTGTGTGAGGCTGGGCCGCGTCCAAGCTTCGCACCTGCACCGCTCTCTTTGGGCCCCTTCTTCCTGTTCTTTCTCGCTCTCCATCCCTCTCTGTCCCTCGGCACGCTGCCACGCTGAAATATTGGCTGTTTTTATAGCAGTTCGGTTCCACTTATGTAGAATTTTTCCCTCCTTAGAGTTTCATTGACTATTTGAATATTGAAATGCAGGGCTTGTTTCCTCCTCAGCTATTCTTTTAGGAAAGGAAAATCACAAATGAGATCGTAATAGTTTCTCCTAGACAGCAATGAGTTTAAAAAGAGAGCAAATGGAGACTCTGTAGTGTCTTGCTTCTCGCATTTTACTCCTGTAAAATAATATCTTCTTTCAAGTGGTTCTTGAGACCCAAAAAATGAGTTGCAGGTATTTCAGAAATGTTAGTAATTCATCAAATTATTTGAAGACCGCATTTTTTGAGCTATGCGATCCATGATTATATATTTTTCATAATTGTATATATAATTGTATTATAAAACAACTTTTTTTAAAAATGTAAACAATTTCAGTTTTTAGCTTTGTACTGTCACAATTATATACTTGTAATTTGTTTTTACATTTTAATAAATCAAACATTTAAAAAACAACAATCGTTATAATTTTTTAGCTTTCTTACTGTATGTCAGAAAGTCTTAAAAATTGATATATATGTATTGTTATTATTTTTTTGCTTTCTTACAACTACTATTTTTTTTAGCTTTCTTCTTTAAGCATTATTCATTTTTCATTTGTTTGAAACACACTTATATATTTTTAAATATTTCTTTAAATTATTATTATTATCATTTTGACTTCTTGCTTTATGTCAACAATTGAGTTATATGATCCCTTTTAATTTTATTTTTGGAAAACCAAAGTTTAAATGAAACATTAATGAGATCTCCAATAAGTCTCCTGAGCTTTAAAAGAACAACCTCTGAGCAGTACAATTCTTCCTCTGGGTGATGAAGTCCTCAGGCATGTGGGCTCTGTTAGCTCCTCTCTGACTGCTGAGGAGGTGCTGTCACACCACAGGGCCTCGGGCCTCCTCGCCATTTTCCTCAGCCCCTCACTCTGCGTTTATTAGTGCCAGAGAGACCAGCTGCTCCCACAGCTGTAAGGGAGGAGGTGATTTATTAATTGAGTGGCAGCGTTTTTTAATCTCACACGTTCTGATGGGACGTGACAGGAGCTGTTCTCTCTGTTTGTCCTCCTCGGAAAGTGGCACCGTCCCCACTCTGCTGTTTTGTGATATGGGAACTTGTGTGGAACAGTCTCGAAAAGGAGATCCCACCACTTGTCGTCTTAATAACGCAATACACCCCGCCTGAAGGGACAAACGTCTAATAGACTATAGAGTGTAAATCTCACAAGACACCTCTAATATCACTTATCAGATCTTCCAGAACTTATCAACGGATCCACACAAATGAAATACACTACAACCTGAATCCAGTGCCGCACCAGGATCAATATGTCGACTCGTGACAATAGCGGCCTGATCAAATTCATTCTCTGAGATCTTTTTATTTTTTCTTTCCTCTCTAAATTACTCTGGTCAATTTTAGCACATCAGAAAAAAAGGAACTTTTGTTTGAAGATGTGCCTCAGTGCCTATATATATATATATATATATATATAGATAGATAGATAGATAGATAGATAGATAGATAGATAGATAGATAGATAGATAGATATAGATGTTTCATTTTGTTTCTAAAATAATTTTTACTATATTTATTTATCTACTTTTTAAAGAAGGTTTTATTTGCTTATTTATTTACTTATTTACTTATTTAGGTTTTCTTTGTACTTTGTACGTACTTCTTTGTAATTACTCAGATTGTATTATTGGAGGCTGGTCACTTGGGATTGTAGATTAATAAAAATATTATAATATTATAATATTTTATAATATTTTAAATAAAAATTATTACTAATAGTTATCAAACACAAATAATCATTTAATATAATCATATTTTTTCTGATTAGTTTGAATCTGATAAGTCAGTTTAAAAGAATATGATGTCATTAGGCAACAATAATCAGACAAAAAATTAAAGATTCTACTAGTTTTTTTACCATCAGACAAGCAGTTAACGGCTCTCCTTGGTGTCCATTGCAGAATTTCTATCAATTTCATGGATTTTTTGAAAAAAAATTTTTTTTTTTTTAAATGAATTAACAAAATGAAAGCACAACATCCTAAAATGAGTGTCAAATTTAAAACCAAACCTCTTTTTCCTTTTTTTTTTAAAAAAAAAATATTATTTCTTACTGTACGGATAGTTGCATCATCTTCTGACAGCCTGTTTTGTTCTGTAACCACTAATAAACACCACCTGTATGCCGGCTCAGTCCAAACTGTCTACTTCAGTCACGCTGGATTTAATGGCGTACAAATCACATGACCCCGAACCCCACAGCGCGCTACAGTTTAAATCTACGATCCCAAGTGACCAGCCTCCAATAAATCAATACACTATCTGAGCGTAACCGCCCGCCCGAGTACATAGAGTAAATCCATTCTGCTGTTTAACAAACAAGAGCGTTTGTGTTCAGTGGGTGTAGGCTTGCAATCTGGAGGGAGCCGTGGCTAAACGCTTGACCTCTCTTTTTCCCAGCATTGGCACCTTTCTATCACTGTCATACTGTTACTCATTCACGTCTGAGCTCACTCATCACTCAGGGCCTTTCTGGCAACTTTGAGCCTCACCAGACGAGATGCTGATTTGAGAATGCGGGGAAAAAAAGAGCAGCATTCATCAAATTTCCGAGGAATGTAAATCAAAACATAAAGTCTTCACCTGCAGGCCTGGATTCCATGCAGCACTGTTGAACAGATTCTCATTAAGTCAAACTCACCCCAGCTGTGTACACTCATAGCTTGCCTGAGCGAACAAGAGCCCAAACTCTCCTCACACACACGTGCTTTCAAACTTTGCGGTACGACTAGAGCCTTCTCTGGGGACCGGAACCAACGACCTGTTTCTGATTGGCAAGCTGCACCCTCTTCTGGTACAATGTGTTCCTCCAAACAAAGCCCCATCAGAAAGAAAAGAGGAAACATTTTTAAAAAAATCAGACAGTTTGAGGAAAGGTACTTTTTGTTATCCATAAAGCATGTGATGTGTGGAAGATGACACTCAATTGGACTGGCCAAATTTAAATGTGCATGTGAATGGATGATTTCTGCAACAGCATTTATTTTTTAATTTATTTTGTTTTGTTTTTTATTTTATTTTATTTTTTTATTTTATTTTATTTTAATTTATTTTATTTTATTTTATTTTATTTTATCCTTTTTTTTTCCTTCTGTTACGATGAGTTTCTCCAAACAAAGCCCCATCAGAAAGAAAAGAGGAAACATTAAAACAAAAAACTTGAAAACGATTGAAATGCTGCAATCTGCTCGGGAAGATTCTGAGAAGATGTTGGCGTCTGCGTCAATGTGTGTGTTTCTCTGGAGTGTGTTACTGTCCTCGGTTCTGTCCAGGCCAGCACACAGCCAGATGGTGATGCTGGGTTCACCTTGTCCATGACCGTCTCCTCAATGCAGCAGAGAATGAGGTGTGCCAAACAGATGGATAATATCTGCTCTGTGATTTTAAAACCTGCATCTGGATTTTTTTTTCTCTCTGACTCTCTCTTTATCTCTTTCTCACTTGCACTCTTTTCACCCTGAATGAAGAGTGAACTTTCATCTTTTCTGGCAGCCCGGCCCCGTTCGTGGTAATTTGATTTTGTTTTCGGCGGTGTTCGCGTTCAGAATAACTTCTCTCCCTCCATTATTTGTGTTCCCGTCGTGTTTAATTAAACCCAGTGTCTGATATGCTCCAAAATGGCTGCTGCTCTCTAAACACTTCAAAGCTCCTGCAAATTACATTAACTATGTAAGCATTGCATCATATGTGCTTTTCAAATCAACATACTGTATCTAGGGCTGATATGTGGGCTCTTCTTCATCTTGACTCCGAACTTCTCGCTTCAAAAACAAAGCAAAACACACCCCACACAGGCAAAAATAACAGCCCGATTGACCTGGAGGTATTTGTGTTCCTTATTTATGAGGTTGGAAATACACAGTTTTGTAAAGCTGTTTGAAAACAACTCTAGTTGTGTTTTCATATGCCTATGTGAGTGCTGATTTCTCTTGACTGACAAACAAACGACGGACGTGGTGCTTGAAAAGGTTAAAGTGGCATGAGTGATATTAAAACGAGCCAGATGAGAGGCAAGCCCTAGGCGTTATTCAAATGGAGGAGTTATTTTTAATTTTGGTTCAATAAAGCAAGACGTTCAGCCATCCCTACCCAGATACTTAATTAAATACTTCACACACTATATTAGTTTTGTGTTGCCTGCCGCCGGTTTGGAATGGTAATAGCCATAAAGAGAAACATTTGTCTGACAGATAAAGTGAGGTATAAATCACTTTTCCCCCGAAGAACGATTTTGGAATAATAAAATACTCCTGTTTGCTGGCGTGAGAGAAATTATATTAGTTTCTACTTAAAGAGGCAGAGGCTATTTCACAGGCTGACTCTTTTATTCTCTTAACGTTCTTCCATGTATTGTGGTTCACTCACTTAGCCCCCTGATTTACCTCGTGTTCCTGTTTGGTTCAAACACTGGAACATTCAACTGTGTTTCAAACCAGCATATTTATAGCGTCAAGTCGCTCAATTTTAAGATTTTGTGATTGTTTTAAAAGGGTTGACAATTCTGTCATCATTTTCTCATTCTGGTTGTTCCAAACCTGTGTTCATTTCTTTCTAGATCATATGGGGATATGAACTTCACACATATGGAATATTATATGGAATCTCTCTTTCTTCTTCTTCTTCTTCTTCTTCTTTTTTGTTTGTTTGGGGGTAATTTTGACAATAAATTTGAGGGAAAGTGTAGGGTAAATGACACCGATTTTGTTATCTACTGTACAAAGCATTTGATCTGTGAAAGAAGGAACTCATTGGACTGGCCAAATTTCAATGTGAATTTGACATGTGAATGGTGAATTTCTACGGCAACATTTTAGACAAATGCTTTTTTTTTAACATGCATGCATTATTTATTTTTTATTTCATTTTATTTTATTATTTTTTATTGAATATTCCATTCAATAAAAGTGGCTGGGAACAGAGACTGTCTAGCTAAAATTACAAAAAGGCACCACAGAAGTATCATAAAAGTCCATAGGACTTTATGGGCCCTATCATACACCCGGCGCAATACAATGCCAGGCGCAACGCAAGTGTTTTTTTGCTAGTTTCAGCCCGACGCAGTTATCATTTTCACGCAGTTATTATTTTCATATCATTCGCGGCCATCTGTTCGCCCATGGGCGTGCTGGTCTGAAAACGAGGTGTGTTCAGGCGCATTGTTGGCACATTGCTATTTTGAGGCAACTGAAATTGACCAACAAAAACCTGGTCTAAAGTCAATGCTCCAGTATTATTTTTTTTGTTATTTAAAGGCTGCGTTAATAATATGTGCCTATATGCGGGTGCACAACACGCTTACACTCTGCTTGTTACACACATAGGGAGGTTTTTTTTGTTTTTTGTTTTGTAAAATGATTCCTCTATGGAGAAGCGTTCAGCGTTCCTACTTGCAAATTCCTCCTTGTAAATAGCGAATCTGCCATGGTGCAAGCGCAACTCGCTTTTTAAGGGAATGGGAGATGAGACTCTCATTGGTTTATTGCACGTTACGCCCAAAACACACCCATGACTCATTAAGAGACTAGGTGCAACTCTTTTGGACCATGCGCCTGGTGCACAGATCATTTTTTCTATTGTTAAACTAGCAAAAGAGGATTCGGACATGCCCTAAGTGCACCTGCGCCATGCGCTTCAGACCATGTGCTTTGAATGTTAACCCTTTGATGCACAGCATGGGTCAAAAGTGACCCGACTGAGTTTTAATTTTCTATATCTTTTCAAGAAATTAATTTCATCATTCAGTATTCCAGGTATTCCTCAATGAACTTGTTTTTGATCATCGCAAATCTTGAAAAGTATCAGTTTTGGACATACACAACATTGGTCTAAAGTGAACAGACTGATTTTTTATTTTCTATATCTTTTCAAGAAATTAATTTCATCATTCACTATTCCTGGTATTCCTCAATGAACAAATACTTATTTTATTTTATTTTTCCTTTCTTACTTTTTAAATAAAAATCATTTTTGTATCACTACCCTTCAAATGCAGAACCCAGGCAATGCCCTGGGCAGCTCTTCGGGATGCTTCTTGCTCTGCCCTGAGTGGGGGGATGCTCGCCCCGGTAGGACCTCTTTTTACTCAATTTATTGGACTGGGTCTGAGTTTACTCTTCAGAGGACACATCAGACAAGTCTTGGATGTCATCAAAAGAGTCTTCTTCATCTAGTGGAGCTGGATTTACACATACAACCCCAGACTGACCCTGTGGCACATAGTCTAGGTCATCAGCATCAGATATTTCAGACAATTGCCTCATCTTCCTCATTCTGTACTATATGCAGCATCCCTACAACCATTTCAGCCCTTTTAGTAATGGACCAGCCATACTAACACTAACACAAAAGCACAAGAATATTTTCAAATGCACATCAAACCATTGCTCATGTATGTACTTATTATATATCATCACTGTTGGACAGAAACCTTGTGTGTCCAAAGGTGTTACTTTTCAGGAACACTGACAGACGTAAAGGGTGACCAATAGTATTGATTTATGACAAATAATATAAATGATGAAATATAATATATAGCCTGTTGTATGAAATATAATAAGACTTGCATGCATCAAATATATAAGAAGTCGTGTTGAGTTGTGAAATGTGTGGCAGGTGAATGGTTTTCTGCAGTAAATATGTTCTCACTTGGAAAAATGTGCAAATATCAAAGATTTCTATATGGGTCATTTTTGACCCATGTGTGTAAAATTGAGGCAGAAATACAAAAACATAATGATTTGTGGAAATCGAAAACAAGATATTTAATGCATGCCTGGAATAAATAAATGATCAAATAAATTTTTTTCCAAGATCACTCAGCTATGATTGAAATAACATAAGAATTGAATACGGGTGATTTTCGACCCATGTTGAGCATTAGAATGGGTTTTCCATATAGCTTGTGCATCAAGGGGTGAAAAAGGGCCCTATATGTCTTATAACTTTTTGAAAGAAACAGGATCAAAAATTAAGTTTCTATGTGCTGAAAATTTCTCACATTTTTTGGGCATTCGCATAATTTCAGAGACAGCATTTTTATTTATTTATTTGTTCTCATTTCTATATACTCTTTACATTGCTCAGAGAACTGCCCTTGATTTCCGTTCTGTAATATATAAACTCATGTATATCAAAACATTTTCTGTAAACACTGAGAATTTTATACCAGTGAACAGTGAAAGCACTGACAGTCCACTGTAGCGTGCAGTGACCTCAGCTTCATTCATTCCCTCCCCTGAGTAAGATATCTCCCCACGGATGGCTTCCACCAGCCGAGCGGTGTTGGACGCCCATATTTCTCACTCTTTCTCTCATTCTGAGGGGAGAACTAACTGGTGGCATCTGGCTCACTGTCTCTCCCTCTGTTCCCCAATATGCTCCCAATCTGTCCACAGGGCCTTTACTCGCTCTAATCTACGACTTCATCTTCAGTGAATATATCTGTTCGCTCTCTAGGCTTTGACAGGGCCACTGCCGAGGATTAGTGCTATCTTACAGTGCGGGATGCTCCGGATCCCCTGGACTTTATAGGAATAGTTTAGCCCAAAATAAATATTCTGTCATTATTTACATTTGATCTGTTTGACTTTCTATATTTTTGAAGGATATAAGACAGCCAGTCTTTTCAATAAATTGAAGGTGCACAATGACTTAAAAGCTCCAAAATGACTAAAAAGCACCATAAAAGTTTAATAAAATCCCAATGGTATTTTTGAGTGCAGAACATGTCAAAGTTTATCTTGGTGCTTCATTAAATAAATAGTAATGTCTGATTTGTGAACAAATCATTCTGTAATTTGAATCAGATCTTCTCAGTTAATTGGTTGATCCTGTTCACAAAACCCTTCTGAATGATTCATTCATGAATCCAGTACTCATATTCAACTTGCTAACTCATGATTCAGTCACAGTGGTTAACAGCCCACTGGAGAGAAAGAAAAGACATGTGGTAGAGTAAATAATGACAACATTTTGAGTTAACTAATTCTTTAAAATAATCTTCTTACAATGTGCTGTTTATTTTCCCTCAGTCGTGAATATGCATGGGAAAGGATCTCTCTAAGAAGCTGCTCAGAACGCTGTATGCTGTTATTTTGGCAGTGGGAAAGACTTACTGTAGGCTTCTCTGGAATATCTGTTTCTGCTGTGCATTAATGAGGGAATATTCCCGAAATTAATACTGCATGACAAAAACTCTTTTTTAGTATTTATGGCTCTTCATGAGATTAAGTAGCCTTAGAAAACACCTAGCATTTCTCCTCATCTTTCCACCCAGAAAAAAAAAGGTCCTTCTACGCTCCCTCCCTCTCTCCCTCCCCATCTGTAGTGGTTCCCTCTGTCTGAGTAGAAAAATCCAGCAGGCCTGTGGGTGAAAAATGGGGCCATTTGGGCTTGTTTGTAAGTTCTGTCAAGAAGCAGCACCCCTGGCCTGGCCCGGTTAACAAATTGGATGTTTAATCTGGTGACATTCCTATCTGGGCCAAGGGCTAATGTATGTGTCTAAGAATAACCGGCCAGCAGGCCTGATAGATGGGAAGCTATTATAGGCGGTATTTAAATCTGAGCGCACAATTCCTCTATTTCCATGGTGGAAGAGTGACAGCTTGATTTCAACACTGGGGGGCTTGGATAGAGCTGTCAGCCTACACACATCAAGGAGGGATTTTCTTTGTTTTCCTTTCTTTTCCTCCACCGTCTCTTCCTTCTTCCTCTTGATTGACTGGACAGGCTGTTAACCATGATGGTTGAGATGGAAGACAGTGTTGTAACGGGATTTGGGAAGTAGATATACTGCCTAAAGATCTTTCACTTCAGTTCTTGACTCAGGGAAGAATGAGGAGATCCCGTAATGGAGATTCTTTCTTTCATTCTTTCTTTCTTTCTTTCTTTCGTTCTATCTATCGTTCTATCGTACTATCGTTCTATCGTACTATCTATCTATCTATCATACTATCTATCGTGTTTTTTTAATATTATGTAAGAGATCATATTTACCTTATTAACGATGTGTAAGGTATTTGAAATTAAAGGATTAGTTCTCTTTAAAATGAAAATTGCCTCCTTGTTTACTCACCCTCAAGCCAAATGAATTTCTTCTTTCAGACGAATATAATCTGAGTTATATTAATAATCACCCTGACGCTCCAAAACTTTACAATGGCAGTGCATGGAAACCAACGGTTTGAAGCTCGAAAAAAGTGCATCCATCCATCATAAACATATTACACACAGCTCCAGAGAGTTAATAAAGGCCTTCTGAAGCGATGCGATCCGTTTGTGTGAGAAAAATATCCATATTTAACATGTTATGAAGTAAAATAACTAGCTTCTGCCAGACTGCCTTCCATAATCAAAGCGTCAGTTATGATTGTTTCGTAAGCTGAATGCAGAAGGCGTAGGACGTAGTGCTAGCATTTTGAACGGCAAAAGGTATTACACTTTCTTCGTAAGTTGAAAACGTAAGGCCAGTTATTTTTCTTTATAACGTGTTAAATGTGGATAAACGCATCCAGGAGCCGTGTGGAGTACGTTTATGATAGATGGATGCACTTTTTTGAGCTTCAAACAGGTGGTTTCCATGAACTGCCATTATAAAGTTTGAGAGTATCAGTGTGATTATTAATATAACTCAGATTGTATTCGCCTTAAAGAATGAAGTCATATACAGCTAGGATGGCTTGAGGGTGAGCAAATCATGCGGTAATTTTCATTTTAAAGTGAACTAAACCTTTAAATAAAATCTCACTAATCCAATAGTAACTCAAGTTTTCTCAATGTAAATCAGTGAACTCACCTGGTCTTACACTCTCACACATCAACACATTGTTTTCAGATCACAACAGAGCTGTTCTACTGTCAAATCTGACCATTTGATCTCCACGTAGAGTAAAATATTATCTTAACACATTCATCCTGTCTTTCTCACATGGGCTTCAGATGGTGACCAAATCATCTGTAAGATCTACTTCTCTTTCCCTGTAGTCTGTACAAAGTCACTTTTGACATTTGACAGTTAATTAAGGAGTAAGTTGTTTCATAAAATACAGTATTTATTGTGCTGAGCATAATGATTCAGACTTCATGAGGAAATGTGCAGTTTCTGTTCACATAATTGGCCGTGTGAAAGTGTGGCAGGTTTCTGGGGTTTCGTTTATGGGTGTAATAAGGGACTGTGCTCTGTTCAGGAAGTGCAGCTTGCAGTAATTTCTGATCCATTCCTGCGTTGTGAGGTCAGCCACGTTCACGTGTTCTCTCTCTTTACTGCATTATGTCATGGATTGATTTCGATTGGAGGTACAAATATGTACTTCGCCATGGCAACAGGGGCCAAAATAATGCTTAAAAGGGTCTTGAGGAAATCTGATCACAAGGGAGGAGCGATTCTTAGTGTTATTTGAGTTGCTTCATTTTCTGTCTCTGCCGTTAAGTACAAACAGACACAAGGGCACTGTTCACTGATCCAAACAAACATCCCACCATCAGGGTTTTTGCAGGATCTTCTAATTTCTTATCTGTCTGTCTGCACCTCCTTCTTTCCTGTTTTTCCCATGGTGAAGTCATGGATATATTTTCCCAGCCTTGTACAGTTCAGCATCTTTAGTATAAGATTAATCTCATATAAAACAGGAAAAAGGAAAAAAGAGGATTGTTAGTGTACATCCCTGTCACATGATGAATCCAGTATTTTTTGTAATTTCAATAATAATTTATTAGTATTACTATTGTTTATATTTTATATTGAGGTAAGGATTTGAACACACCCTCAAGCCTAAGCATAAAAGTTAGAAGCATAAAAGCGCATAACCGTTTAACTGTATAGAAGTTAAGTTAAGAAGTTAACTGCACCAAGGCTACATTTATTTGATTAAAAATACAGTAAAAATAATTAATGTTTTAATATAGCTTATCAATGCTGAAACCGGTTGCGCTGCTTTTATATACAGGTGCTGGTCATACAATTATAATATCATCAAAAAGTTGATTTATTTCACTAATTCCATTCAAAAAGTGAAACTTGTATATAATATTATATTCATTCATTACACACCTGCAAAGGCCTTTAAATGGTCTCTCAGTCTAGTTCTGTAGGCTACACAATCATGGGGAAGACTGCTGACTTTACAGTTGTCCAAAAGACGACCATTGACACCTTGCACAAGGAGGGCAAGACACAAAAGAGGTTGACTGTTCACAGAGCTCTGTGTCCAAGCAAATTAATAGAGAGGTGAAGGGAAGGAAAAGATGTGGTAGAAAAAAGTGTACAAGCAATAGGGATAACCGCACCCTGGAAAAGGTTGTGAAACAAAACCCATTCAAAAATGTGAGGGATATTCACAAAAAGTGGACTGCAGCTGGAGTCAGTGCTTCAAGAACCACTACGCACAGACATATGCAAGACATGGGTTTCAGCTGTCGCATTCCTTGTGTCAAGCCACTCTTGAACAACAGACAGCGTCAGAAGCGTCTCGCCTGGGCTAAAGACAAAAAGGACTGGACTGCTGCTGAATGGTCCAAAGTTATGTTCTCCGATGAAAGTAAATTTTGCATTTCCTTTGGAAATCAGGGTCCCAGAGTCAATCCACGTTGCTTGGGGTCCAGTGTAAAGTTTCCACAGTCAGTGATGGTTTGGGGTGCCATGTCATCTGCTGGTGTTGCTCCACTGTGTTTTCTGAGGTCCAAGGTCAATGCAGCCGTATACCAGGAAGTTTTAGAGCACTTCATGCTTCCTGCTGCTGACCAACTTTATGGAGATGCAGAATTCATTTTCCAACATCACTTGGCACCTGCACACAGTCCCAAAGCAACCAGTACCTGGTTACAGGACCATGGTATCCCCGTTCTTAATTGGCCAGCAAACTCGCCTGACCATAACCCCATAGAAAATCTATGGGGTATTGTGAAGAGGAAGATGCGATATGCCAGACCTAACAATGCAGAAGAGCTGAAGGCCACTATCAGAGCAACCTGGGCTCTCATAACACCTGAGCAGTGCCACAGACTGATCGACTTCATGCCACGCCGCATTGCTGCAGTAATTCAGGCAAAAGGAGCCCCAACTAAGTATTGAGTGCTGTACATGCTCATACTTTTCATGTTCATACTTTTCAGTTGGCCAAGATTTCTAAAAATCCTTTCTTTTTATTGGTCTTAAGTTATATTCTAATTTTCTGAGATACTGAATTTGGGATTTTCCTTAGTTGTCAAGTTATAATCATCAAAATTAAAAGAAATAAACATTTGAAATATATCAGTCTGTATATGTTTAAAATATATCAAAAAGTTTCACTTTTTGAATGGAATTAGTGAAATAAATCAACTTTTTGATGATATTCTAATTATATGACCAACACCTATATATGTATGTATGTATGTATGTATATATATATATATATATATATATATATATATATCATATAATAGTCATATAATTAGAATATCATCAAAAAGTTGATAAATATATATATATATATATATATATATATATATATATATATATATATATATATATATATATATATATATATTTGGAAAACATTTTTCTTTTTTTTAGGATTATTTGATGAATAGAAAGAACAGTATTTATTTTAAATTATTAAATTATAAAATAATATAAAATATTGTTATAAAATAATTTCTAGATATAATCTAATGAAACAATTTAAATTTAAATAAAGACATGAAAATTCTATCTTCATTGACTCACTCACATGTCTGTCATGGCTTTCTTTCTTCAGTGGTACACAAAATGAGATTTTTTTTTTTTCAATGTCTCAGTATTTTTTTTGGTTTTGTCCGTACAATAGGTCAATGAGGTTCAAGTAAATGGGTTGATCCCATTGACCTTCATTTAAAAGACAGAAACCGTTCTTTTGATCGAGATCTTTTGTGTTCTACAGCATAAAATAGAAGCACATGAGGGTGAGTAAATGATGAAAAAAAAATTCTCTATTTTTTAACAGGTACACAATTTCATTAATTCTGAAAATTCTTAAAAATGCCCCTTTCATGTTTTACAAACTCCCCAGATACATCCAATAAATTTAATATGCATTCAAACGAAATGCATAGTCACTGCTCATCTCTGGTACATGCAGGAGTCTCTGAGCTGAAACTGTTTTTGTACTCATAACAAAGGTAAGCGGCCAGGGTAGCGGACGTTAGATGCAGTGTAAAGGATGAGACTGAGGAGAGAGAGACAAAGATCCGTTCTAGAGACTGTTTGAGTGCCTTATTAAATATTTAGTCTGATTGTACACGGTCCTGTAATTGCCATCTTGGCTAGTGAATAATTGATGACGTGTAGGAGAGCAAAGGAAGGCCCCAGTCTCTCTCTCTCTCTCTCTCTCTCTTATGCACATATCCACACCTTGCCTTTTTTGTACACCTTTATTGTTAATATAATCTTGTCCTCATTATCTAAAATGATTCTGAATTAAGGACAGAGTCAGTGAAATAATATTATAATCTCTGGTTTGCTTCCGGAATGTTCTCTTTGTTATCATACACAATAAATTATTGATAGAAACTGGCATGTGGCTTTATAGTAATTACTCACTGTTTGCTACAACCAGTCCATTCAGAGGGCCAGAAAGAGCAAGTGCAGTCAAATGTTTGAGTTTTGATTTCGCCTTTTCTGATACCGTGAGGTAAATGGATATCAGGCAACGTGTTGAGAGAGCAGAACGTTGTGGATGGGACAAAACACTGTTAATCTGATGCAGATCCTATGAGAGCGATCACTGCAGCATCCCAAAGAAAGAGCATCTTTTCATAGAAAGCTACGAGCGCTCGCAGCAAACAGTGGCGAGAATTGGAGCCATGGCAGCTTTTAAAAATACCTCTGCTGAAATATTGATTTTTTTTCTTCTTCTTCTTCTTCTTCTTGCCTAACGTAATAAGTGAGAGACTCCAGGGATGTGTGCGTATGTGTGTGAGACGATGGGTGAGCAGACAGAGATGCTCCTTTCACACACCATGTGAGGACATTTGTGTGTGTATGTGCATATGTGTGTAAGAATGTTTGTATCTGTATGTGCGTCATTGTGGAGATAAAACAAGCTGTATTCTGAACTATCTTAAAAAAATAAATGTTATTTATTGGCATTTATGTTTTCATGAAAAACCTTTAACATCCATGGAAGCTTTCCATTGCACTAAAGGTTCTTTATAGTGAAAAAAAGATTCTTTGGATTTTTAAAAATATTCTACACACTAAGAAGAAAATGGTTCTTTTAAGAACTGTTTACTGAACGGTTCTGTGGGCAACACTATGGCATTGCTCTACAAGGGATAATTTACCCACTCCATGTGATTTCAAACCTATATGACATACTTTCTTTTGTGGAACACAAAGACATTTTGAAAACTTTTTTTTTGTACATATTGTATTATGAAAGTCTATGGGGTCCAATGTTATTCCACTTTCATTGTTCAAACAGTTAAAAAATTCTTCAGAATAATAATGACAGAATCCCTGTTAATATTTCCTTTTTTTCTCCATAATACCAAGAACACTAAATGGAAAATCTCCAGTTTATCAGATTTTTTTTTCTCCAGAGCCACTAATAATCTCTCACAGAATTTTCTGAAGAAATCTCAACAAAGTCTCAAGCTATGCTCAGATTTAATAAGATACCAAAGTCTGTGATCAAAAGTTCAAAATCTTCATGAACTTATCAAATTTATTTAAGCTATTCTACCCACAATTCTACCCCCTTTGTATTTTTTTATGTACCCAAAAGAATTTTAGGAGAGACAAAGTTGGAACTTTCAGTGAAACATAACTGCAGGTGCACTGAGATATGAAAGAGTCGGAGCAAATATATTTCATATATTCATATGTAAATAAATTTCAAAATAAATTTACACTTTTCTCTTTTTTCAGCATTACCCAAACTCTCTTCTTTTTTTTTCTTTTGCATGTACTCAAGAGTTGTAAATGGTCAGGTGGTCTCACACAGCTAAAGTCACGTTTAGATGAGGGCCTGCCATACGGCTTTTCTCAAAGCTACAATCCACAGCCTGAAACCCACCCACCCAGCCCTTTCCGGTCTCTCTCTGGCCACAAAACCCTTTCCATGACAGTCCCTCGAGTTTGAGACAGAGCGATGGAGTGAGAGAAGTGGAAAGGGTGCTGTAGACCAGCAGTAATTCCTGACTCGGAGTTGGAGGCACATTAGGGACTGACAGGGCCACACATCCCCCTGTAATTGATTGCAGGCCAGCGTAATGAGGTGACGGCTTACAACAGAGACGCCAACTCCCTCATTATCTTTACCCACTTTTTTAAGAGCAGAAAGAGAGAGAGACAGCAAAAGACAGAAAGAGAGACAGAGAGACGGATGGAGAAAAAGAAACACTGAGACTAATAACCGAGCCCTGGCTCTAGAAGGTCATTAATTATTTATGTTGTTTTAATAAGTTTTAGATGGGGAGGGAGAGGTTCAGCGTGAGAGTTAGTCTTTCCCTTCTCCGTCTTTCTCTGTCCACACCTCAATTTCGCCTGTTCTGTCATTCTGTCTTTTCCTATAGCTGTCTGTCCATTTCATACTGGGGTCTTTGTATCACAGGTACAATATCAGCAGTCATTGCCAAAGCCTTGAGGGGACGTCAGGATGACATGTATCCACACTTGAAAATGAAAAAGCTCTGTATTTTTGAAAATGACAATGATATGATATGATTATTGTATATATATGATTCTGATGCTCTTATTCTGTCACTGTGCTAATTAGCAAGGGGAATGTTTTTAAATTATTTATTTTTACCTACTGATCAACCCAAACGAGTTTTTCAATAGTCCAATGGCCGCTGTAATGCTTATATATATATATATATATATATATATATATATACAGAATTATCTGCCATTAAATACTTATGTATAACTATATAATATAATGTAATATAATATATCGCAACACAATTATTGTAACACAAATATAAATGGATACCAATGATTTATTTTATAACTATATAGTTTGTATACTATATATAAAATGCCCACAAACTACAAAGTTTCTGAAATAGTAAATGTTTTTACCCAAAATAAAAAAAATGGACAAATACATTTATATTTATGATATATTGCAATGTTATATTTGAGAATCAAAACACCTATAGGGTGAACATAGAAAAATTGCAGTTCTGTGAATTTCTGTTTAATTTTGGTCTAAATATTTTCTGTGGTGATCAACAGCAGGTCAAAGATGCTGTCGATAGCGCTTGCATTGAGTTCCATTTAACCCAGAATATTCCTTTAAAGTCTGCTGGTTACACTGGACTCTTTCAGAATCTGCCCTGCTTGAGTCTTTCCACTCGCCCCCGTTTTCCTGTCTGAGATCTCTATTCCACCCCGAGCCTTGTCATCTAAAAGCAGCTCTTCCCCCCTCATCCCGCACACTTCCAAACACTGGGTTAGTCCTGCCTCGATCCGAAGGGAGCCGACCTGCTTTGAAGTGCTGCCGCTTTTCCAGGATGAGACCTGGAATCTCACATTCCCTGTCAACTCCTGCCCAGTGGCAGATGGAGAAGTCTAGACCTACGAGACTCTCTATCGTCACGTGCTACTCTCTCCTCCTCCACACCCTCATCTCTCGCTCTTTCTTCCCCGTGTTCTATGACTGCGAGGGCTCTGCCATTCCAGAACCGCCAAAGCGGGATGGGTTTCAGCCCACGATCCAGGCAGGATTCTCTACTTTTAGATGGTGACTGGGGTGGTTGTATAAACACAGTACTCCTCTAATATCTGAGAAGAGCTTCACTTACAGCCCTTGTCTCCTGCTGTGTTTTAATTCAATCCTTATTGATCCATATCTCTCCTTCCAAGGACTCCAATATCATATGAATGGAGCTCAGGGATGGGTTCCCCATATTATTGTATTCCATGGCCATAAAGGGCATTAGCAGCCAACAGAGCAACCCAGATCAAGTATCAGTCGATACTAGCTAAAGAGAGCAGGCTTTCTCCCTTTCTCTCCATCTTTCTCGTCGGATTTCTCTCTTTCCCATCTCTCTCTGGGCATTCGCTCAAGAGCGCTGATGGGGTTAAAGTATATATAGTGATTATGTCATGCGGTAAAGCGAGGTTCTAAAAAATCGCTTAAGTTAGCACCTTGTGTTTTTAAAGATATTGTTTCTGTCTTATTAGGGCGAAATCAATGGCGTCTGCAGATGGCGGCCATTTATATAGCAGACGGGGCTTCTCTCGCTGCTTTTTCTCCCAGCATCCTTCTCTCTGTGCGCTCCGTGGGGCGGCAGCAGCGGAGGTTATCCTGTGGTTAATGTGACATGGCTGTCTGCGACCTTGCTGGTTGTTAACTGCCCGGATTATTATTGTGATAATGTGGCAATTAAAAGGAAAGCACTCCATCAAAATAGTGGGGCTTATGGTCCTGGAGATGAATGCACAGAGATTACCAGCCAGGGGAAATGCATTAAGACTGCAATCCATTTCGTACTGTAGCCCACCTCCAGCAGCGGAGGCTATTACGGCTCATCTTCATTGATATCCATTCCCAATCAATAGCGCCAGGCTCAGGTAAAAATACAAGTAAATCAACAAAGCTGGAGTTAGTCTTCGATATAAAGGAAGAAAAATCAAACCTCACCTCTAATTGCACATCATACGTCCACACCAAGTGTCTTTTTGGAGCCAGCTTTGAGACTGGGCTAAATCACTCACTGGCAGCTCTTTATATACAGCTGCTATTGTCCTTCAGTGTTTTTATTGTGTTTGAGTCACTCAAAAAATGTTTCTTTTCTTTCACAGATTTTTCCTGAAATTCTTCCTCAAGTGTAATCAGAACTGTTTGAAAAATGCAGGAAACCCCAGAGACATGAGGCGATTTCAGGTGAGAATACACATGTACAGACAAAAACAATGCGGTTACATGCACACAACCAGGGAGTAATCAAGTTTTTGTGTCTCTGTAGGTGGTGGTGTCCACCACAGTGAATGTGGACGGCCATGTCCTGGCCGTGTCAGATAACATGTTTGTCCACAACAACTCCAAACATGGGCGGAGGGCGCGACGCCTGGACCCTTCTGAAGGTAAGACGCAACCTTCACTGAAAAAAAAGGTTTTTTTTGTTTGTTTTTTTTTAACTTTCTATTCATCAAAAGAATCCTAGAAAGTTTACACAAGCAGCACAACTGTTTTCAACATTGATAATAATAAGACATGTTTCTTGTGCAGCAAATCAGCATATTAGAATGATTTTATGAGACACTGAAGACTGGAGCAATGGCTGCCATCGCAGGAATAAACTGCATTTTAAAATGCATTAAAATGGAAACAATTATTTCATATTGTTTCGAACTTTTACAGAATGGTACTGCTTTTTCTGTATTTTTGATCAAATAAATGCCACCTTGGTAAAGATAAGAGACTTAAAGGGTTCACTCAAAAATGAATCTTGTCCCAAACCAGTAAGAACTTTGTTCATCTTCGGAACACAAATTAAGATATTTTTGATGAAATGTTTATTTGAGCGACGAGAATACTTTTGTGCACAAAAACAAAACAAAAAAATTACGACTTTATACCACAATTCGAACTGTTGTCATACGCAGTTGACGTAATGACGTAATTTGCGCACAAAAAATATTCTCGTCACTTCATCACATTAATGCTGAGTGTAAGTTTGAGACCCCATTCCTTATAATGACGAGGAAAGCCAAACTTTATAGTACTACTTTCTACTTCCTCACCTAGTTCTCTGAGAACAGGTAATCTCACATCTGTCTATCTGAAGGAGCTGCACTGGGTATTGTCGCTTTGATATGAAGTGATAAAAGTTTGCGCAGAACATCACCTCCCAACTGACCTCAGAACAGTTCCTGTATGTGGGAAAATGTGTGATTAGATCTGTGACTGTTTAGTGCGAAAACCGTCGGCTGTGGAATCACCGGCGCTCCTGTGTCCCAATCGAGGAAAAGGAAAGTCACTGCTCTACTTTTAGTAAGACTCTTAATTCTCCAAAGACCAGAACATGAAGAGAAAGTCACTGATGGTGATGCATTGTGGGAGATGTGCAGGCTTTCATCTTTAACACAATAGAATACCCATGCAGATATTGTAAAAGGGAACAGCTGTTCCATTACACCCCAACAGGTGAATGCAAATCACGCCCAAAGGTTGTTTACTTTCATCTATTCATTTTCACAGGTATCAAAATTCCCTCTTTCCAGAGATTTTTACTTATGCAACAAAGAGAACAATCAAAAGCAATCAGAAGTGATTCAAGCCTAAAGTTTAGGAACTTTGCATTCCCATGATGCTATTCGAGTAAAGTGCCCGCTGGTGTACAGCACAATATGCAGTAATGTGGTCTGAAGTTGCACCAAGAGCCCCTTGGTTTGCCTGTTAGCTCACCGAGCTGCGACCAATCAATTCCCGTCCATAGCCAGTGGAGACTGGGCCAGTCGTTCAGTCAGCCTGTCTGTCTCCATACCGCCTGCTCAAAGACGGATTTACGGTAAAAGACCGAAAACGGAAAAAAAAGAAAAAAAAAACTTAATGGTTTTATTGAGCTGAGTGATGCACAGACACCAAAGAAAAAAAAATCAAATGAGCTTTTACAATCATCAGACTTCCTGTTTATCAGCTTTTTTATCCCCCTTTTGCTTTGAGAGTAGAGTAAAACACTGGTAAATGGTAATTAGTTTAATGACAACGTTTCCCAAATGTTGCATGAACGTTGACACCGACCCGCTCTAACTCAGTGCTTGTATTGTGATCTTGTTTTCCGAAGCAGCCACGCCATGCATTAAGGCCATCAGCCCCAGTGAAGGATGGACGACTGGGGGGGCGACCGTCATCATCATTGGGGACAACTTCTTTGACGGATTACAAGTGGTCTTTGGCACAATGCTGGTTTGGAGTGAGGTAAGTTATGAAATTGATTATTTTATTTTATTATTTTATTTTAGAGCCAAACCATTTTACTATTAAACATTTAATTATTCTTTGAATATGCATTTATTATCATTCTTTATTACCTTTGTGTTTCTTTAAAAGAGTGTTTTTTGACTTGTACTGGTAGTGCACATTGTTTTAAATAAATCAAATTTGTGAACACTCTTTCATTTAATGTTTAATATTACTTAAAAGCTTAGATTTCAAGTTTGAGAGATAAAAAATAGAGCATAACAGAACCCACTATATGGTTAAATTCTATAACAGTGTCCTTTGAGTATTGAATCGCTCTTTAGCTTGAGCATTAACTGTGTTTACATTGGAGACAATGATTGTGTATTGAGTGCTGACCACTGAACGTGTGCTCCGATGGCTTCTAGCTCATCACACCTCACGCTATCAGGGTGCAGACGCCCCCTAGACACATCCCCGGGGTCGTGGAGGTCACACTTTCTTACAAGTCCAAGCAATTCTGCAAAGGAGCTCCGGGACGTTTCGTCTACACAGGTATACAACACTTTGCAACTGCCTGGAGCCATTGCAACCATCTCCAGAATCAGAGCACATTTCTGTCATCTTTCTCAGAGGTCAATCTTTGCATGTGTTCTTTGTCCATTTTATAGAGTTCCTGCCTTTGTTAGCTTAAAATATTAGGACTTGTATGCTTTGTGGTCCGTAAAGACGCTTTCCCATGATGGCATACTGTTAGCGGGTCACTCTTGACTCCATACAAGCGGTCGTGTCTTTACTTTTGGCTGATGTCCGTTCTCCTGTGTCCAACAGGCAGGACGAGTATCATTTAGTCAAATCAGTGCTTTTCATACACCGATTATTCCATCAGAATAATCCAGATGCCAGTCAAAGTAGGCGAAAGGTCAGATCTAGGACTGTTTGGTGTGATAAGAAAATGTCACAGCGACGGTCATAAAAGAGAAAGAAAGCGAGGCCTGTGTTCAGGCTTTCTGTTATACATCAGCTTTATCTCAGCGTATTTCCCACGTTCTTTGTTCAAAGCGCCTCTCATTCAGATGCATTTGCCATGTAAGCAGCAAAAAGAGACAACTTTACAATAGAGAGGACGGCCCTGTCTTACCTTCGACCGTTCTTTTGCAATGCTAATGTCTGCCGGACCGACGAGAGTTGACTGACAGCTGTACGCTGCGTCGCTTTTTATGATGAATAGCTTGAATTTTTCTAAAAGTTCAAAAGAATATTCTCAGCGCCTGTTGCAAATTGTAAAGATGAATGAAAAGGACCTGTAGGATATCTCTTAATCGGGAAGCAGAGACAAAAGTAAATGTAAGGTCATACAGGATAGAGGACAATGAGAATATATACACCCAAATAATGTATATCTTTATAATAAATAAAAAAAGTAATCTAATATTATAATATAAATATAATAATATAAGATACAAAAACTACACCATATATATTTTACACACACATATATTTATTTCTTTATTAAATATTTATATATTTAATAGTAACTTTAATATTAATATAATATCTTTATTATTAAATATATAATTTATAGTAAATACATAGGCTATATACATACGTACATACATTTTTTCAATATAACAGTTCCTATAAGAATATAGTTGCCTAATCTTTCTGTTTCTCAAAATCATTTTCATTGTACGCTGCAAATTATATTCACGCATACATATTTTAGTTTGTGGATGCACTGACATACATCCAGCAACTTATTTACTGTGCCAGAGATTTGTGATATTCATGAATGTGAAATGAAGCGGGCTTTTAAATACTAAACAGGCAGACTGTGTATAATTGAAGAGGAATGAGAGTGCATCTAACCTCAGTGATGTCTTTCCCACCAGAGACTTCCCATAAGCCCCAGTGAGCTCAACTTTACACAGCATTCCAGCTCGAAAAAAAAAAAAAACCCTCACTCCTTATCGTCAGACACTTCCAAATGAACACAAGCCAGTTTGAATATTTTGAAAGAGATACATTTAGGTCATCAGAAATTAAGCTCTCAATCCGTAGGGATTGGGAGGGGGATACGTACATTGGCGAAGGAAACTGGCATCTCACACATTATTTTTTATCACATTCCTTTTATCTGCTTTTCATTAGCAGTAATGGACCCTAGAAATGCATCAAAGATGGCCAATGTGCCCATTCCACTGATTATAGGTTGACTGTCTTATCTTTGCTGGAGTGGAAAGCCAGAGAAGCAGTGCTCAGAGCATGTCTTTTCTGATATCACTGCCGTTAACACTGCCATCACAGGAAGTGATCTTACAGTCTTCAGAATAAAGTATCTGGGGCTGTTAAAGGGACATTTCACCTCTCTTCGCTTTATTTTAATTGGACATTCCCTATACAGGATCTTGTATTGGAATGACAGGAAAAGGAGTTTACTTTCCAGTTAACAGAAATTCAAAGAAGTCCAAAAATTAAAATGTAATTGATTTTAAAATATTTTTTTTATTATATGTTTTAAGCAATATATAAATAATATTAAAATAAAAATATGCAATATAGTAATAATGAAAAAAGGAAGAAATATACTGTATATGTTTTTAAAATTGTTTATTTTAAAAATGTAAACTTTTTAAATTTAATTTATAAATATACGCCAATAAGCTGCTGCGAGTAAGACATAGTGCTGCTGCACAAATAGCATATCAATAACCTGTTGCAAATTCATTCAGGTGGAGCTGGGGAAGGTGGAGGCTTTAAGAGGTACTCTGAAGCGAGGTGCAAACTGCTATAGTGAACGCAACCAACCGTCCATTTAAATGTGTGAGCAACAAGCTCATTGGCTGCAGAAGTGACATGGACCAATCAGCTTGTGCCATGTTGTCAATGCTAATTATCAGCTTGCGTTAAGAACCCATCAGCCTTCGCCATCTAGAGTTTCATGACTGAACTATGTATATATATATATAGAGAGAGAGAGAGAGAGAGAGGAGAGATTTAAAAATATCTGTATCCTGTATGCAACCACAGTTCACACTGATTTCTCAATGTTGATTTCTCAGCTAAATTCTGAATATCACACAACTCTGCTCTGCACCTGCTGGGCTGTGACTCTACCATGTCTAGCACTACAGGGAAATGTCAAAGATTGGCTCTGTCCAAATTCCCTGAAAGCATTTAATGTGTGGCATGGGCTAGTTAGGACATCTTGTTAGATTAGCAGAATGTTAAGTCCATTTTCACTTTCAGTGTTGCAGCTGGTACCTGATAACTATTACAGCTTTGTTGCTTTCTCACATTTACTCTGTTCTCTCTCACTCTCCCTTCGGAGAGATCTTCACTCTTATTCTGTTAGTTCTGCTTTCTGCCTGCATGCATCATTAAGTCCTTCAGTCCACCAGCTCATGTCTCTCTCTCTCTCTGTCTGTCTCTCAGGGGGTTAAGACTCCCCAGGTGTTTGGGTTAGAGGAAGGAGGGCGAGATGAGTGTGAAGAGCCTGAGGGTATTGACTTTCCTGGGAAAACACAGCTCTCTAAAATCAGTAGCCAAATACTGCAATAACTCAACAGCCATTGATCCTCTTTCCCCTACGGCCACATTGATCTATACATTACAAGCTCTGAGACTGGCGGCATGGATCCAGCCTACGCTAACACAACCCTCCCAATAGCCAGTAACTTACTGCCTCTGCCATTATAATCATAATAATAAAACATGTGACCAGAAGTGATGTACATTTAAACGACGGCCTCTGGTTTGCAAGCATTCAAGCTGCATTTGGCGCATCAAAAAGTCCGCATTTTACTTGGCCTTTTGTGTATACCGTTTTATTTGATTGCCTCAGTCAAGGAGATCCACCAGAAATAAAACTTGTATCTGAAGCATCCTCTCAACTTCCTGAAAGGGGAGGGCTTATATTCCCTTAGCGGTGCTGCATGCATTCCAAGCAATTGCACAATATCCTAGAAACAGAGGCTGAGAGGATACTGGAGGTGCGGGACTGTTAATACGAAGAGTGCTGTTCTCCTGGGTGCCAATGTGCCTGTCAGAACTTGCCTGATGCTTTCCAGGCTGACAGCCTTTGGCATTGCAAACAAGAGCTGTAGCATCTTTTCTGGGTGAGACCTTTTGTTTAAAAGATTCAGGGGTCACTTAAAGAGGGTGCTGGGTTACAGACTGGGCAGGGACAGGGTGAAAAACCTCCCCAACCACTTTCTCAACCCATTCCCGGTACTTTATTTCAGCTTGTCTGAGCATCAATCGTAGAATAGGGGTTGTTTTGTGAAGCTAATGGCTGTCATGGGGTTGTAGTGTAGGTGCAGTCCCGAAGGGTTAGAAAGGGTGTATGTGTTTTTTGGTGGCTCTAAGTGCACAGACTATTGCCAGAAGTGAATGTGAAACTAGAGCTTACTTTAGGTTCAGAGTGTGTTATATTGACTTTTTAATGGGATAATTCACCCCAAAATTGTTTTTTGCTTTCTTCTATGGAACACAAAAGTAGATATTTTGAAAAAAATGTCTCAATGTCTTTTTTGTCCATAAAGTATGTCAATGGGATCCAATGTTGTTCTTTTGGATGCCGTTACCGTTCATTATACAGACAAACAGTTGAAACATTCTTCAGAATATCTTCAGGGTTGAAACAGCATGAGGAGGAGACTAAGAGAATTGTTGTAAGGGTGGGATTGGATGTCAAAGCTACACAAGAAAGATTTTCTCAATCTAGCTATGTAATTGCCACAGCCCAGGGCCTGAGTTGATTGGAAAACCACGGAGCACCCAGCTGGTATGCAACTTAAAATCATGGGCTGGTTTTGGAACCTGCTTGCTGTGTTCTCACATCAGCCAGAGGTTCTGGCGCCATCCACTACAAAAGCTCTTTAAAACTGGCACTAAAGCTTAATGGCACTGGCTCTGTGAACGCGGTGGCTGATGTTTCTCAAAGACCGTTCCCATAGCCGGAGCTCGGAGACGGACCAGGAGCAGTTCACTTGTTGCACAAGCCATGGAACAATGGGCCACTTTGTTACCTTTTCATCCTCGGAGCGGGCAGATGGAACACATTAGCGGAACGTTCCACTGGATGAGCTCTGCAGGGCTGCCGAGCACGTAGAACAGGACCCGGCATGATGTCATCATTTCGTTCAGTTGTTTCACAGCTTGGACGCCGATGTGTTTGTGAGTCTCGCACTAGGAGGTGGTCTGTCAGCAGTATCCTGACTGTGGCGTATATGAGATACTTTGACAGTAGCTGAAGTACAACCTTTTAGTGGAATCCATATCCAGGCTGTTGGCATGCGGTAATCTATTTAATGTCAAATTTCGAATGTTAGAAAAGCAGAAACCTCTTTTCTTCTTTCTTGTTAGCCAAGTAACATAAAGAGTTTGTCAAGAGTATTTACTAATTCATATTTTTGTATGTGCATTAATGCTAAGGCTCTCAACATTGTATTGATACTTTAAAACTATCAATATTTGTTGATGTACCAAAATAAAAATTATTTGTCAAAATCGAAATTGATTATTTTAAATTATAATTATTAATTTAAAAATTTGAATAAAAATAATAGAATTTAGTAATTATATAAAATAAATAATAATTTGAAATTTTGCTCTGTAACTCTAGACATAAAACCAGAATTATTTTACTCTATAGAATGCTTCTCTGACATTTAAATTGAAAATATCTTATACAATTCTCCACGTTTTTTGTCAATTTTTTTTCTTTTATTTGAAAACTAAAAATGGTATTTTATGGCATTTTTGGTGGCCAAAATTTTGGTGCGTTTGTATTTATTTATTTTTGTATATCCCACAGTTCCATTATGAAGTTAATCTAAATAAGCATAAACTCTGAGAAAGTTTCTCAGTGCAGTCAGAGCCACTCGAATAGGATCTAGAGAGATTGAAAGTGTATTGAATGTATTGATGTATTGAATCAGGACGTATGTATTGTGATTTATATTGTATCGTTACATAGTTGGCGATTCATAGCCCTGTGATACACAGCACCAACTCTCAGATATGTGAAAATGTATGTGCTTTGCAGTGACTTGAATGTAGTGAACATTTCCAGTGTGGAAACACTGAAGCAGAAGTGACATTAACACACCAATCTCCTTCTGTTACCCCTGCTCTCTCTCTCTTTCTCCTCGGAGACCGAACGGTGATGCAGCCCTGCTGATTACCGTTTGCATCCGCTTGCCTTGCCGGCTAGATATGTTAATCATCTGTTTGGTAATTGCCTCTGTAGCGCCTTGATTAAGTTGAGTGACACGTCAAAGAAGTGTGCCTCAAAGCCATACTTCCCCCACCTGAGGAGCCTGTTATTATTTTGGAGTCACAGCCTAAAGTGTCCCCCCATGAAATGACTAATTATCCAACATTGGTTCCACAGGTCTCCTCTTTAAGAGAAAAGTGTCTCCTTTGATAGTGATATGAGTTTCGGCTCTGTAGAGGAACGACACATTCCCCTGCTGGAATGAAAGCCTCCTCTTATTTTATTCCACTGATTTTATTTCCCATCTCGTACATGCATAATGACTGACACCCGTGGAGTGATACAGCACACATGCTTTCCGAACATCTTGTTGCTTCCTTACTTTAATGCCAGACCAAAATTGAGAATCATTTGTTGACTATTATCTGCCCCTAAAAATCCAGACAGTGTTTCATAGTGTGGTGTCACACAGGGGTAAAACCAAGGTTAGCTCAGCTTCGTAATTGCTGCCATAACAGCGAAGCATGTTCAAGTCGTAATTAAAAGTGTGTGGTATTTAGTGCGAGTGAGTCTGTGTTGTCTGCGTGTTTGAAGAGGCTGGGGTGGGTTTTTCTTCATCTTCCCTGGTGGCTCTCCACTTTAAAGCAGCCTGTGCGCCCTGCCTCTACTGTCAATCACAGTTTAAAGTTCATGAAATTTCTATGAGGATCGATCCAGGGAGGAGGAGGTGGTAGGAATGTTTGGGGGTTGTAGGGGTTAGAGATGGGGGAGCGGGCCGTAATGATTGATCCAAACTTGCACTTTGAATCTCACTCCTTGTTTTATTCCTTCAAAATGGTACGAAGAAGCGCATTCTGATTTTTACGTCCGTTGCGAAGCAATGCGTTTCCAAGTGCCGCGGCCTTTCTGACGTGACGACAAAGAGGAGATGGACGGGTCGAAATCGATGACACGCAGGGGGTCTTCAGACGTTTGTCAACAAGCCAGATCTGCGACCTTGCAGCGACAGACTAGAACGGAAAAACAAATCTCTTCCTCACGTCGCCCCGTGGCGTACCTGTAAATGTCTTCACCCTAAAGAGTAGCGGGGCAATCTAAGTGCGAGATTCCCATCTGCAGGTGAAAGAGCCGCTCGGTGCCGTTCTCTCCCATATCAATCATGTTGCACATGAAAATGAGAAATTGAGGCGTGTTGCGTCGGAATCCGAACCGGCATCAAATTCCCCATTCCATCAATGCACCTCCCATGGACAGAGCAGGGCTTGATCAAGTGTTTTAGATGGGCCGAGGGCTCCATCTAAAATCATTCAGTCTGCGTTAGAGGGAGACCACTGAAATAGCCTCTCTCTGAATGTTGCAGACACATGGTTGCGATTGTGGCCTAAGGGGGCATGACTACGCTTACAATCACTGCATCACGGTGGCTAAGGAGGAGAGAACAGGAATGGATATGGCACCTAAAAAGCCCCATGTTGTAAAGACAGATGCCATCAGGGAGAGGGGAAACATGATCAGCCGGGAGGCCTGTTGGAAAGTGGGAACAGGAGAATGTAAATAGAAAAACAGTGGAGGGTAAATAGATGTAAGCCCATCGGAGAGCATGGATGTAAACAAACACAGACTAAACGTACATACACTTGGTGGGGACGAGTTATTCGGGCTGGGCTGGGAAATTAAGTGCTGTGATAGCTGATGTTGCAGGGTTGTGGTCCATTCACAATTTGAATTGAGAATGGTTTTTAAATTCCATTTACATTTCTGAATTTGAATTGAGGTGGCAAACATGCAGGACTGCAGTTGACCCTTCACAAAGACCCCCCCCCCCCCCAGTTACTGTTGCTTTTACCGACAATCCATGTGCTCTCACGCCACACATCATGTTCTCACACATTGGAAAATACATCATGGAGCAATGGACACTGACAACGTGTTGACAGACATATGAAACCGCTTTCTATTAAATATATCGTAATTTTTTAAAGAAGTTTATACAATAAATATCGCTGTAGCTCCTTCAAACGGCTCGTGAACATCTCTGAATCATCTCTTCATACTAGTTCATTTATAGCATCAAATAAACATGAATGGACATCAGAAGGAATGTTGTTTTAACCGCGGAAAGACTTGAGTACACACAATATTCAAGTTCAAGTTCAAGTTCACCAACGTTAATCTACTAACACCACTGACTGTTTTGTCAGACAAAATGGCGGATTCGGGGTTATGATTGGTCAGATCGCCTGTCAATCAAACTGTTTGCGAAGGGTCAATTCTCATGTGAATATAAGGAAGTACAATTAAAAGGTCAGTTTACCCCAAAGGGAAATTTATGTCATTAATTATTCAGCCTCATGTCGTTTCAAACCTGTATTTTTGATGAAATCAAAGAAAAGAGTTGTTTCTTTTTTTTTAATTCTCAATAGAAAGCAACAAAATTCTCACAATCAAGGTGCAGAAAAGTAGGTGGTTCAACCTTAATGTTATGAAACACAGAGAAACGTAAATAGAGTATAAGTAAACACAGTTCATTGCTTCCGTGTTTAAGTCCGAACATCGGCTCAGTATTGGTCAGCTCCTGCATCAGCATCACAGACATGCGACATGCTTGCTCACGTGACCAGCATCAGCCAATACTGAGCCAGCACTCGGATGTAGAACCTGGAAGCGCTAAATGTAAATAGCATAGGAGAATGACAGGGGAGAGACTCAATTTGTTGAATAAAGTCGTTATTTTTGTTTTGTTCTTGCGTACAAAAAGTATTCTCAACGCTTCATAACGCGTTCATGACTATTTTAATGGTTTTTGCTACTTTTCTGGACCTTGAATGTGGTAATTTCCTTGCTTTCTATTGACGATAAAAAAAACCCTCTTGGATTTCATCAAAAACAACTTAATTTGTGTTCCGCAGAGGAACTTTGGATCGACATGAGGGTGAGTAATTAATGACAGAAATTTCATTTTTGGATGAACTAACCCTTTAAAATCAATAGAAACTTAAAGAAAGAAAAACAGAGTTTTTTTTGTCTCATGTTCAGACAAACTTCACGTTGTAGCTTGACAAAACCTTGTGTTAAAGTTTAAAAAATGCTTAAAAACCTTAAAGCTTTGAAGATATCATTTAAAATAATGCTGTTCCTGTCGCTTCAATTCGAATCCCATTTCACCTTCCTGTGTGTTATGTTTGGACATTCTGCCTTTTCTCGTTCTGGTTATATATTTTTTTTTTTATCTCTCTTCCTCTATTTCTCTCCATCGCACTCACGCTGTATTAGTAAGCATTGCCCTCATTAGGTCTGGCTATCATGAGTTGGTGCGCGTTGAGTGGTTTCCCAGTCAGCCCTATTTGACCTCTGACTTCTGCAGAGCATGTAATAAGAACAGAGAGGTATGCTGGGATTGATTTTAGAGTTGCACGCACTACCTCTAATTTGCTAGATAGATAGAGCCTCAACAAGCTCATATGTGAGGACAAACGCAGGTGTGCTGTGCAGGTTAACTGCAAGTCAGAGGTCAAATGCTTGACGGTTTTGGTGAGAGGATTGTGATGTGTGTCGATGATCTAGGTATGCAAGCTTATGAGAAAATGCTTTTTTTGTCTTTTATATGGCGGCTCACTGTGTTGTCCCGTCTCACTGGACATCTGAAAGTGGAAATCATATTAATCTTTCACTGTTACCTCACACTCCAAAGCAACCTTCTATTTAGCATCAGTAGAATCTCAGAGGAGAGTGTGATAACCTTCAAATGAGAATGAGAGAGAGAGAAAAAAGAGATGTGCAGCCCCACAGCGCCTGCAATAAGGAGATGATTAAATTAATAATAAATATACATCCCTCTATTCGTCTCCTCCAACACACACACACACACACATACACTCGCCACCTCTTCAGCGAACTGCATTATCTTTCCCTTTTCGCAATCGCACGTCAGGCACAGCAAAGACGCGTGGATGGCTGAGAGGAAGGGAGAAAAAATCAATACAAATTACGACGGAGAAAGTGGCACTGATGGCTAGAATTGCAGCATATGTTTACACTAAATCAGGCAATCTATCTTCATATGGGCTGTGTAATGCAGGCGGGGTCAGGGTTCGGCCCATGCACACACACTCTCCAATTACTCCCACTTCTCGGCGGGAGGCAGCCGTATCGATTGGCTGAGAGGACAGAGGCCCTGCAGGCAGCCAATGGGGCGCTGGGGTCAAAGTTCAGGGGGATTTTAATAAGAGAAGTAATGGGCTTAATTTCTTGGGGGTGTGATAGAGAAACAAAGCCCTCCCTCTCATGTCCCCTGTCCGACGGTTCATTAAAGTGCAAGTTTTATGGGATTGCTTTGTGAAATTGCGCGTATGGAAGCTGTTCCTCCGTTGTTCCTCTCTCTTTTCTTTTCTTTCTTCTGTTTCTTTCTTTCTTTCTTTCTTTCCATTCCTTTATTTTTCCTTTCCTTTCTTCCTTCCTTTCTTCCTCCCTTCCTTCCTTCCTAGCATTTCCTTTCTTTATCTTTCTTTCTTTTAGTTCTTTTTCTTTCTTTCCTCTCCCTTCCTTTATTTTTATTTTCCTTTCTTGACTTCCTTCCTACCAATCCTGTTTTGTTTGTTTGTTTGTTTGTTTCTTTCTTTCTTTCTTTCCCTCCCTTACTTCCTCCTTCACTTTCTTTTTTCATTTACTTTCTCATTTACATCTATATCTTTTTGTTTCCTCCCTCTTTTCTTTTCTATTTCCATTTTTTCCCCTTTTTTGATTTCCTTCCTTCCTTCCTTCCTTCCAAGCATATCTTTCTTTCTTTCTCTTTATGTCTCCTTCTGTCTTACACTCTTTTTTTCCCTGACACTTTATATCCAGATGGTGGCGATTATCGCTTAGCAGACTGTCCAAAAATTACAAAACAATGGCACATAGATCGCTTACTGAGTCTAATCACACTGCCGTTTGATCAAACTGCAGTTCTCTTGACCTGGAGAAGGAACGCGATCGTTTCCACAGCGCATTTCTCAGAGCATCCTGAGAGACTGTTCCTTCACTTTCACAGGGGCATTGAGTCACAAAGATCCCCGCACACCCCCTCCTCCGCAACCGCTGTCACTCCGCGAGCTCTTTTCTCCTCCTCGCTGTGAAACCGGCTCAAACAAATTTGATTTAGCAGCTCGCCGAGACCCATTCCCGAGGAAAGAAAACAAATATTGTTATAATGGTAATAACATCTATTTGCTGCGCGCGACAAACGGCACCGGGCCCTTTGAAAAGAGGCCCCTGCTCCTGCGCAGCCACCTTATTCTTATTCATGAAAGCACCGCTTATGCATATTAGTGCAAACTAGGTATTCTACTCGCTAGCATTTGGACTGTCAATCATCCTTACGGAATACAAGAGGCAACAGTGACAAAAGCGGACCGGGCAAGAAGGCTGACAAATTGTCCCCAAAGTCAAATTTGACAGCCTTTTATGATTAATGGGCTTGATTATGGAGAAATATCTCCCTAACTGCTTTCCGGGTGTTTCTTTCTGCCATCGTATCGCAACAGAGAGATGGAAAAGAGGGGCTTAGAGGAGGTGGTGTTTGCAGTGAGAGAATGAAATAAAACGTGAGCAGGGTTGAGTGAGAAGAGAGGAATTGAATTAGGCAGGAAAGGTTAGAGTTTGGGAATAAAGAAGTGTAAAGGGGGACAGGAAGGCCATAGGGCCTCACTAAACACTTCATAAAACAAATTCGCACAGGGGGATCCCTGGATTGATGCCACAGGGATGAACATAAACAAATATACAGGGAGAAATGTACACATGCACGCATTGATATTTAATCCTGCTGAACTCTGGGGCATCATGGCAGAGAACTCTGGGAAATGGACAAGATGACATAATGTGCAGTCAGTTAAATCAAACATCTTATTTTCTCCCGCAGCTCTGAATGAACCCACCATAGACTACGGTTTCCAGAGGCTACAAAAGGTCATCCCTCGTCACCCTGGAGACCCAGAGAGGTTACCTAAGGTAAGCGTGCTCTGAAGAAATTGCTTTTGCTGCATATTTTTTCTGTTCAATCAAAAGCACACATTTTGCTTTTCCTGGCCGTGTTTTAGATTTACACAACCTCTCCTGTTTTCGTAAGAAATGCTTGACATAATTTTAAAAGTCGGTGTAAAACATTTGCAAGATACGCATTGTATATTTCAGCCTCGGATTTGGCTTTGCATCTCCATTCTTGCTGCAAATGATGGGTGTTTTCTTATGTCTGTGAAGCAAACCTTGATTCTGAAAGCCTGAGGGTCTTCTGTTTGATAGCAGCTCGTACCGGCTTGTGAATGAAAAAACAACTGTTTGTGTGATGCTGGCTTTGAGAGGGTGAGATGGAGGTTAGATCGGTGCTGTTATCCATGCTGGTGGCATATTGCAGCTTTGGGGCAGCAAAAAATCAAAGAACAAAGCTGATATGCAACGGGTGCAGACTGTGTGTATATATACAAAACACACATTCGTACACATACACATCGAGTGGAGCGCAAAAACTCGATGTGCCGTCAGGTGCCCTGGGCGGTTTGCCGCCTGGTTAGTATGAAAAGATTATTTTCCCCTAAAAAGGCAGGAAGCTAAGTGAGAGAGATTCTTTCGGGCAGGGCTCTGGTGTAGGAGGGGATCAGATCTGATGCGGACTGACACTTTAAAACAGCTGCCAAATTGAAACCATTTATCAAAATCTGACATCTGAGATCCAGTCACCAAAAAAGCAGTTTATTTGTAAATTGATACTAATAGTGAGCATACATTGTCTGGCCGCTTTGATGCTGCGATACGTGGCAAAGGGAGACCGCCAGCTATCACCTCTTATATACTTATACATTCAAGAGGAAAACTCAATAAGAATCTAGGCCTTTTTTTTATGCCGCCTTTTTCCTGTTCCTGGTGCCTCGTTTTTTGACACAGTCCATAAATAAATAACCAAGTAAATACATAAGGCAGTCAGGAGGTAAATAAATAACTAAGTGAATGAATAAGTAATTGAGCATGCAAATAAGTTGGTAAATAACTATTCCAAACTGTGCATGAAAAACGTAGTATAACAGATGTGTACATACATAATGTTAAAGATATAAGCCAAAAATGACAAGATATTTTGTGGTCTTTTAATGGTCTTAACCATTTTAATCACAAATCACTGGTCAGGAGATTAGAAAGAATTGCACAAATACTGTAGATAAAGTATTTTTGCACGGAATAACTTTCCGCAACTTGCAAACAGCTTTGTACAGGAAGTGTCAGTGTTGTTCCACTCGATGTTAAAAGCCTCAAGCAGTTCATGAGTAGATGAAAAATGTCTCCCAGTTCGTTTGAGTTTAATGTAAGACTAAATATTCACTATAGGGATCAAATCTGGACACTGACTTGTTCTTAAGCCACTTCTTGGTTGTCTGCATTTTGGGCATGGAGTCTTGAAAAATACCATCTGATTATTCCTCTTTAAATAACAACTTTTCATTTGTGGGAAGCCATTCTGCACTATTCGTACCCCAAAAGCTATTCACAGTGAAGTAGCTCACCAATACCAGCAGCTAAAAAGGCTCCCCACACAATAACACCTCTTTCTCCATGCTTCACTGTGGTAGAGATGCATTTATTAATATATTTCTCACCACATTTGAGAAGAAACTGCTCTAGAGCATCACCATGTAACTCATGCTTCATTGTGATTCATCACTCCACACACAACTTCCCGTATTCTGCCAAAAACTTAAATTTAGCTCATTTCCTGACCATTAATTTGTGGTCAAGACTATTGAAAGTCTGTCCAGGAGTGTGTGTATATATATATATATATATATATATATATATATATATATATATATATTTATGCACACACACAATATTGAAGATTTATTTTTTTATTTATTCATTTTTGTAAAACAGATTTGTTTGACAGTCTGACAGTTTGACTGTGTTTTTGCATTTACTTGACTCTTTCCAAAACCCCGATCAGATCTGCAGTGTGTGTGCCAGTGATGGCCCCAGCATTTAGAAACCCAGCTGTGTTTGTCTGACGACCTTTGCTGGGGCCAGGCATGTATCAGGTTTATCTATAATTTCATTTCCAGTCCCAGGTTTGGCCGTGAGCACACACCTCGTCCGTCCAGATAGATCATGAATATGGACGTGATTCAGGACGCTCTTCTGTCCTGCAGGCAGCTGCGTTTCTCTCTGGCATTCGGGACGTTTGCAGGCAGTCCCAGGTTACCGTGAGGTTAACGACCGGTGAGATACACTCTAACGGACACCTGGATTATGGCGTGTCTTATGAACTCAGAAGTGGGGTCTCTAAGCAACCAAGTCTGCTTCCAACACAAGACAATCAAATGTTGTTTGCATGCTGCTATATTTATAAGTGGGCTTTCTGCTCAGTCAGAGAGAATATCTACTTTATGTACATGTGGCAGGTCTCTGGACTAAAGTAGACACTAGAGACGGGCTAGTTGTCACACTTTTTACTTGAGTGAATATTTGTGAAAGTCAATTTCTGTATGGATGGGAATCTTGACCACAAAAAGCTATTGAACATTACAATCATGATTACCCAGGAAAAACAATGAAGTTCATTTTACACACACTGACTTGTGTGACAACATGCCCCAATGTCAGGACATATTTTTACACTATATGGGGTAAATTGAAACAGTTTGATTAATGGCTATTAATCAGCGTATTTTTTTTTCAGCTGTAAAATGTAACAGACAAATATTAAGCCATTGTTTCGGTCAGCAGATATATAAATGAATAAAGTCCATAAAGTACAACAACATGTAACTTGCTAATTTGAATTGACAACCATGTTTGAAACCAACATACAGAAAAGTTTTTAAAGAACATACATTTGTGCAGTAGACTTTTCACTCAAAACCTTATTCAGATATTGCCTGTGTGACAACTAGCCCGGGTCTACTTTTTGAGCGATGTTTTTACTTCTGTATGACTTCTTAAAGAGGAAGTATATTATTGACTTCCTTTGCCTTGTCATGTTGGAACATTTTAGTTTATCAGTTGCTCTTTATTAGCACGAAAAGCTTGTGTGTGTGTGTGTGCAAGTTGCAATGTTGTATATGTATGTATGTGTGTGTGGTGGACCTCTGCTCAGCAGGCTCAGTGTGTGTATGTGATTTATCATTGTTAGGGGACCTGTCGGATGGCTTGCTCTCCCGGGTCAGCTGATCTGCTCTCGCCGGGCGCTTGAGAACCATCCTCCCATAATTGAGCCCCTAGAAAGAAAGCAAGGGGAAAACAGGAGGAAGAAAAGATAGGAGAAAGATAGAAACAGGCTTGTCGGGAGACAGCCTTCAGGGCTAGAGAGCCGAGAGCCGGGCCAATCTAAAGTCAAACAGACTCACCTTGTTACCTGTGCTGAATGAACTGTAGAGCGTCTGAGCGACTCCTCGTGACCCATTCACCCACATACACTTCACACACACACACACAGACAGCAGGGGGCTGGGAGTGTTGAGATGGTTTCATGCTGTGATGCTGGGCTGTGGAGGTCTGTGAAAAGGAAAAGGAGAGGAACACAGCATCTTGATGCATCGTAACACGTGCTCTCTGCCTTTTGGCAGGTAGAGTGAAGAGATTAACATGCAGACATGAATCCAGCTCATCCAGAACACCTCTCAGGGGAGGGAGCCACTCGCATGCCTCCCCTAGCGAATCTCTCAGAGTCCGAATCCTTCCTGGCCTGTCTCTTAAAAATAAAGGCTCCAATTAGAACCGAAAAGAGTTTTACAGACTGGACTGCTGTTGTTACACAAGGAGAGAACTATTTTATCACGTAGTTCTCAGACAGTCTAATGCTAATGCTAAAAACATTGCTAATGCTAAATGCAAATTATAAAATTCAGCTGAGCATATAATCACACATTGTTTGGATGACAAAATAATAGGCTTTTAAAAGGCAGGAGATTGGGGGTGAATCAGAACAATCTTTATGTTACTTTGGTACAAATTTACCTGTCACTTGGTAATATGGCTAATACTAATATAATATTTGACTCAGAGTATATGCCAAGGCAACATTTCTTTTAGTTTTTCATACAATATTGATATTTTACTTAAGTTCAGCTTTATTTCAGTTAACAGAAATGTTTTAAATAGTGCTAGTTTTAGTTATTAATAATAATCATAATAATAATAATAATAATAAATCATGTTCATTCCATGCAGGTAAATCACACTTCTGCTGTTGTTTATGCATTTAAAAACTTATTTATTTTCATTTTTTGATTAATAATTTTCCAAGACGTTTGGAAGAGGCTATTTTGGTTGCGAGACAAAGCTCAGACGATTGTGTTGAGATGAAAACTACCAATAGAATAAGTCAAAGAAGTTGCATCCTGATCTGAAAAACATATAATTTAATTAAAAAAAACAATTATCATTATTAATCATTATTAATACTATAAGAACTTTATAGTGTCAGAAGAGCCATATAGCCATCTCAAGAACCTTCGAAAAAGGTTTTTTCATATCAAGGGTCCTAAAAAGTTATTTTTCAGAGTATGTGGAGGAACGAGGGATGATAGAGTGGGCCGATTTCTCCAGTCGCTGACCCTGCAGAGGATCACTCACAGTCCTCTTGGTAGCACAAGAGAGACTCCTGCCTCGTCCTTAACCTGTGACATGAGGGACCCTCCGTAAGGTCCCATCACCTGATCCCCAGCATTACCTGGGGCTCCCTGGTGAGGGAGAGAGGGTGTCGAATCGGGGATCTGCTAAGAAAGACCACCACTCTAGAGTAATAAAGATCACAGGATGACTAATTGTATGCCTGGCAGGCGGCAGATCTTTACACCTCGACAGTCAGCTAATAAGACAAAAGGCCCAGCGCCTGTCTCTCCCAGGGCCGGGTGGCACACCTCTGGAGCCCAGAGCTGGGTCAGGTGCTCTGGCCGACCGGCTGTAATCATCAGCGGGTCTACTTGAGGGCAACTGCCACCTTATCAATCATTGATTGCATTTCATTAGGGGTTCAACAGCGTGAGTATTGAGCCTCCAAGTGATATTGAGGTTATAGAGCAGCTTGACTACAGGGAACGCAGTGCTGATTTGTGCTGGCAGACTTAATTTGAGAGGGAATGTGCTGGACTTTTTGTTTTGGCAGAGAAAGTGTGATGTGAAATAGTTTGTAGAGATGTGTGAGGGGAACGCGTGTAAAGTAGCCGCAGGTCGTTCTGTAGACGCCACATAAATAATGAAGTAAAGCTAAGTCCACAGAGCAGAACTGTACAGTTTATTCACCTTGTGGCTGTTTGAAGTCATTTTATATCTCTCTCTCTCTCCCCTTTTCTCTGATTCTGCATGCCTCACTTTCTTATTTTCCTCAAATAATTATTTTCTTTATATATTTTACAGGCTAACCAAAATAGTTTAGTTTACATTTATATATTTATTAATTTTTACTCACCCCCATGTCATCCAAGATGTTTATGTCTTTCTTTCTTCAGTCAAAAAGAAATTAAGGTTTTTGAGGAAAACATTCCAGGATTTTTCTCCATATAGTGGACTTGCAGTTTCAGTGCAGCTTCAAAGCGCTCTACACGATCCCAGCTAAGGAATAAGAGTCTATCTAGCAAAACGATTGGCCATTTTATAATAAAATAAAATAAAAACCACAACCACAAATACTCATCTTGCACTGCACTGCTATGCGATCATCACATTGGAAAGGTCATGCATGACATAGGCAGAAGTACAGAGCTAATGTTTACAAATTGAGTGTGCAAAGACAGCCTTTACAAAAAAGGGTAAAACAAGTATGTCCGACGATTTGGAGATGGAGTTTTTCACCCTAGTGTGGTGCATCCACCTACATCATGTAAGACAGTGTACAAGACAAGCATTTGTGGTTAAAAAGTACATAAATTATATTTTTAGAAAATGACTGATCGCTTCGCTAGACAAGATCCTTATTCTTCGGCTGGGATCTTGAAGAGCCCTTTGAGGCTGCATTTAAACTGCAATGTGGACCTTCAACCCCTTGGTAGCTGTTGAAGTCCACTATATAGAGAAAAATCCTGGGATGTTTTCCTCAAAAACCTTAATTTCTTTTCAACTTTATGAAAGACATAAACATCTTGGATGACATAGGGGTGAGTAAATTATCAGGAAATTTTAATTCTGAAGTGAGCTAATCCTTCAAAAATGAGGAATGAAATAAAATTTTTGGTCCTTAAATCTGCTACATATCTCTCCGTCTATAGATATTTTTTTTGCCTATTTTATTGTCAATTTATACTGTTAAATCTGAAAATCTGATAATTTATGAGCCTCAAGATGAGCCTTAAGTTTAAGTTGTAAATAGACTAAAGATTATTGAAGTATTTGAAGTTTTACAAAAAATACTATTTAAAAACTTGGCAAATATGTGAGAAATTTCTCAGAGAAAATAGTTTTAAAGTAAATCCTACAATAATTTTTTTTTTCTGTTTACTTAAGGTTAGGTGTTTGATAAAATCTCTAAACCAAAGTAAGAGAGAACTTTGACCACTAAACCAATGAGTCGTACTTGATTTTTTTATAATTTCTTTATCCAAGTAGTACAAGTTCATGTTACATTATTTGTACATTATGTAAACACAGAATATACAGACTACTAAATCTGTGCATGATTTGTTGTTTTGTTTCATGCAGGTGTGTCAATTGTATTTTGTATGTGTATGTTGTATTTGTCAATGTGTTTGAAGATGTGAATAGTTAAGCACGAGTGTGCGTGTGTGTAAGTGCTTGTGTGTGCGTTCATGTTGTGCCAAAGGGCCCGTGGCAGGGTGTCGTAGCCAGCGAGCATCAGAGACATTAACTAACTTCTGTTTTATAATGGAGATTAATGAACTGAGCCGGGGCCAGAGGGAAGACAGGACAGGAGAGGAGAGCAAAGGAGAAAGAGGGTATGAAAAAGAAAGAGAGAGCGAGATGAGGGGTGTGCTGCCTGTGCCAAGGCTGTGTTGGTGACAGATTGCCCACTGGGTGTGGATGGCAGAGCGCTGGTGAACCAGGGACAGGTTGGGTGGCTGGGGCCGGACACGGGGAACTGCAGCGGGGAGGCGGCCTGGAACAAGAGCCCCATACCTGGACAGCATCAGGCACGAGAGCAGGGGAGAACCAAACCATGGAGACACGTACAGATGGGCGGATAAAGGGAGGGAGGGAGGACTGGCACGTATAATAAAGAAACACCCACAGGAACACCGGCGACCAGACGTACAGTAAAACAAGAAATACTTTATGAACAGGTGCGCACACACTTAAAACACAGCACTCATAAACACACACTGTATGCTAATAGATGTATAAAACCGGGTGTTATAACAATCATTGCAAAACAATACAATAATCACAATCAGAAAGAGCTTTATTGCCAAGTTTGCTTGCACACACAATTTTTTCCAGGGCACACGTATAAATACAATTTAAGAAGTAAAATATGAAAAAGTATAAAGACACAGTTAGGTTAAGCCTTATTTACTGATTATGAACTTACAGTATTTTGGATAATATGAAAAAATATGAGTGAATTTACAAGATAATAAGCAATGTGATAAGCAGTGCAATAAACAGTGTGAACAAATTAATATATAATATTCATATACTAAATTAATACATAAAAAAGGATTTTGTTTCCTTAGGTATTTTTTTTTCCCACCTGATTTGACTCTTAAAATTAATTTTGTTGCCGTAATCTAATATAATCAGGTTTTGTCATATTAAGTAAAATGTTTGGTTTAATGTTTGTTTATCTAGTAAAACGTTTTTTTACAGCGCAATAAAAGCACTTTTTTAATAACACTGGACGATACAGCCCGGACCGACATTTAAATTTGTCATATATCTCTTATTATTTCGTAACACTTTACAATAAGGTTCATTAGTTAAACATTAGTTAATGTATTAACTAAAGTGAACTAACCATGAGCAATGCATTTGTTACTGTATTTACTAATCTTAGTTAACGTTAGTTAATGAAAATACAGTTCATTGTTTGTTCATGTTAGTTCACAGTGCATTAACTAATGTTAACAAGATTTTAATAATGTATTATTAAATGTCGAAATTAACATTAATAAATGCTGTATAAGTGTAGTTCATTATTAGTTCATGTTAACTAATGTAGTATAACTAATGTTAACTAACGAACCTTATTGTAAAGTGTTACCATTATTATTACAATATTCAGATTAACATTCAGATTTGACACATGCTTTAATCCAATGTGACTCTTTAAAATGGGATGCAATGAAACAACATTGAAATTGTTTTAACTAATAATAGTTAAGTATTTTTAGTGATAATAGTTGTGATTAAAGTGAGTAAATACTGCACAGGTTCTGTCTTTAGATAATGACAATTAAGATAAGATAATGATGAGAGGTCTTGTTTTGTGCGCTCTCTTGTTCTATTCTAATCATGTCCCTTTTTTATTTAGCTTTGTAGTTTACAAAACGAGTTCCTACTCATCACACTATAACTAATGGAAAGGTTCAATAAAATGTTAGATTGAATAATGCAGGAATAAAAGAGCACAAGGTCTGAGCTCTCTCTCTCTCTCTCTCTCTCTCTCTCTCTCTCTCTCTCTCTCTCTCTCTCTCTCTCTCTCTCTCTCTCGCCCGTGTTTGTCATTGACTTGAGCCATCTGTGAGGATCGTTACTGCTCATTGTTGATTGGCTGAGGAAGGACTGTTAGTTCTAAGGTCATATTTTGTCGTGGGAAATGTAAGTAGATGAGGATGAGGAGGAGGAGGAAGCCTTGTGCCCCCATCTCCATATGCCCCCCGATCCTCTCTTGCGTGCGTGTGTGTTTGTGCACTACCACACAAACACAGTCCCAGATGAGCTCTTAAAGTTAAACTCTAAAGGAATATCACAATATTTGGTGGTTTCCGCAGCCTGTTTCTGCCTCTCTGCCTGATCTGAAGGCCGCTGTTGTTCTTCCTCGTAAATGTAACAGTTTCCACACAGTGTGTTCAGAAACTCAGCCAGAAAGTGTTCAGTTTCAGGGCCTCGTGGCCTGGCATAAAACAGTCACTAAGAGCTGTGCTTCAGAGATGCAGACCCTGCGAATGTTTGCATGACATAGATGTGAGAAACCTGAGAGCCAATGTTCCAGCATGAGCTCTGCTTTTCTGCATGTAGTAAGGCATATTTGTTTATTTTAGCTTCATAAGTGTGTATGGTGTGTATTTCTGGCCTAGATACACATTTTGGGGACAAACTGTCTAAAAAAGTCCCTACAAATAAGACAAATCTGAAAACGTTTTTGAATGTTAAATTAGTGTCTTTATTCATTTCTAAAACTACTAAAAGCTTTACGGACAATACATTGAAAAGTAGATGTTTTTTTTTGTTTGTTTGTTTTTTATTTATTTCATTTTTATTTACTCATTACTTATTTGAGAACTAATCTTCCAGCGTGAGTTCTGTTTTTTTTTTGTTTGTTTTTTTTGCATGTATTAAGGTATATTTGAGTATTTTAGCTTCATTTGTGTGTCTGAAAATGGCTAAAGAAATAAGAAAAAATAAACTTTTTTGTCAACATGGTTCAAAAGGAGACAGAATAGAATTTTTTGTACTATTTTTGAAAATGAACCTCAGATGTATAAACATCAAGTTACTAAACATAACAATCAAATAATAACATAATAATTACAACGGCGGAAATACAATTGACAACCGTATTAATTATCCATGCCCTGCTGTATACTGGAAACACCAGTATCATAAAGTTGAGTGTATTTCACTTGATTTTGTTCTTGAAATACACTCAGATTTGTGAATAGGGTTTTCTGCTTCAGGATTAATAATAGTTTGTAAATATAAGGAACATTTACCGTAATTTCAAGCTGCTTGAATTGTGTACAAATGTAGAATTAGGGTAATATTTCCACTGTGCGTGTGAGTGTGTGTACAGACACAGGCTGTTGTTCTCACAGTACAGTAATGATAGGTTTGCCAGCAGCCCCAGCTGCCTCTTACCTGGCAACTCTTGAGGGAGAAAAACAACTAGAACTTCCCCTCTTCATCTCTCTCTCTCCTAACATACTCACTCACTCACTCACTCACTCATTTCCACTTTATTTGTGCACATTTCCCTCACTTTGTCTTCTTCTGTCTTCTCTCCGTCCCTCGAGTCTTTTTTCCTTTGTTTTCTTCCAACCCTTTCCCCCTTTGCTCATCTTTCAGCGCAGTTTTCTGTCTGCATCTCTCTTTCACCTCCCGTCATGAGATTTACAATTACTCTGCCGTTTCCTCTCTTTGTCCTGGTCTATTTTTTTTCAAACTGTTTTTTTTTTTTTTTTTTTTTGTCATTTTATCCTGATTTCATGACATGCATCTGTAGTTCTTTGGGTCAAACTTTTCTCTCTTTGTCTGTGTTTACTCTATACTTTCATCTTTCTCTTTGTTTCCTGTCCTCATACAGTCATGTGAAGTGTGCGTGTGTGTGTGGGTGTGCGTGTAGGTGTGTGTGTGTGTGTGTGTGTGTGTGTGTATGTGGAGTAGGTTTCAATGTAATACCCCAGGGAGCTCCAGTAGAGGTTGCCATAATACCAGCTCTGGCTTCCTCTGTATCACCTCCACACCTCTCTGTCTGTCTCTGACTGCTGTGTGTGTACGAGAGAGAGAGAGAGAGAGAGAGAGAGAGTAATCCTCCTATTTAGCCTGATCATACTCAGATCTGCTCTGTTAACGATAAAGGTTCTTTATTGGCATCTATGCTTCCATGAAGTAACTTTAACACCCACAGAACCATTTCATTCCACAAAGGGTTCTTTTTAGTAAAAAGGGGTTCTTTAATTTTTTGTTCTTCACACTAAGAAAAAGTGATTATTTTAATAACTATTCATTGAAGGGTTCTTTGGGGGAAGTAAAAATACTTCTTCAATGGCACTGCTGCTAAAACTGCCTTGTGGAATTTTTATTACATTTATCTGTGTAGCTGTGTAAAAGACCATTTTGCTGTTGTTTTAAACCTGTATGACTTTCTTTATTTCATGGAACACAAAAAGAGATGTTTAGTAGAATGTTTGAGTGGCTTTCTTCTGTAGTTTAACAGTAGATGGTGAGCAGAGTAGAAAAAACACAATAAAGCATCGCAAAAAGGTCCATAAAACTTATATGCTAAATTGAAAATGGTTCTTAAACTAATTCTATAACTGTGTGTGAGAAACGGGCTGAAAAAAAAGGCCTTGCATTAAAAAAATGTTACTTGGTCAATTTTAATTTCAATTTTCTGTTTGTTTTATTTTGATTGAATTTAGTTTTAATGCTTGGGTAATATGACTACTGTTCAAAGTTTGGGGTCAGTATTCAGTTATTTCAGTTTTTATGTTCAGGATGCATTAAAATGATCAAATGTGACAGTAAAGACATTTATAATGTTAAATAACCTTATATTCATCAAACCATTTTGAAAAGTATATATCTCAGTTTCCACAAACCTATGAAGCAGCACAGATAATAATAAGAAAAATTCTTTGAGCAACAAATCAGCATATTAGAAAGATTTCTGAAGGATCACGTGACACTGAAGACTGGAGTAATGATGCTGAAAATTCAGCTTTGATCACAGGAATAAATTACATTTTAAAATATATTCAAATATATTAAAACAGAAAACCGTCATTTTAACAGTTATATCCCGATATAACTGTTTTTATTTTTGATACAAATAAATGCAGTCTTGGTGAGCATAAGGAACCTCTTTTAAATGCATTAAAAAATGTACCAACCCTAAACTTATAAATGCTTAAATATAAATCTTAAACTTTTAAATGTATTTCTGAGCGCAAAAAACAAAACAAATTATAATAATAATAAACAGTGGGAAAACTGACAGAATTGGTCTGTATTTATTGCATGGTAGGCTATAATTTTATTGGTTAATATTAATTTTTCCCTGCCAGCAGAAAAAAAAGTCTTGTATAGAGAAGCCTATACATGTAATTTTTTTTAAATTATTGTTTCTTTACAATAACATATACTGATGAGCTAATACAAACTAAGATCTATTAGAAATGAGATAAACTACTGAGTCAAAGTAAATAGATAAAACCAAAGCGTTGGTTAAAAGTGATTTGATGTTTCCACCTATGAAGTGGAAAGGAGGTGCCCAGGGGGTGAAGACAAAATGTAGGAGATAAAATATAGAAAGATTAGAAGTTAATTTAGTACAGATGGAGCAGATGGAAAATGATTATGCATAAGAAGCCGTTGTAAAGTGCTCATGTCCTCTCATGGTTTCGGTACTCTTAGTGAGACCAGAATGGAGTCTGTGGGCCAGTGGAAACGTGTGACTTACACAGGAACACTACACGCACAAACACACACAGTCACACACACCGTGTGAAGAATGACAGTGGAGCATATGTGTACAGTCTGAAAGGATCGCAGCCCTGGATCACTGCTTGTGTGATTTGGCACAGGTTGATTGTGTATTTGTGTGTGCGTGTGTGTATGTGTGTGTGTGTGTGTGACAGGTTGGTGTAAATGAGATTCCGACAGCTTCTTTTTCTCTCTAACTCATCACATGTTTGGTTGCTCTTTTTGAACATAGCTTGCTTATATATAGTAAATAACTGTGGGTAAACTTGAAACATAAAGAACATGATTTATTTATTTATTTAATATAATTGTATTTATGGTGCTCCTGCTGTGTGGTATTATTTATGACTAGAAAACAATGGACAGCTAGTGTGGATTCACAGTGTCAGAGGTGGAGTATTGGGCTAAACTCTGTGTGTTTGTTTGTATGTGTTTTTAGGAGGTACTGCTGAAGAGAGCCGCAGACCTGGTGGAGGCGCTGTATGGGATGCCTCATAACAATCAGGTATGAAAATCACAAGAAATGTCATGATTTTATATGCAGTTAGCTGATTTATAATGTTATATATATATATATAACATTATAAATCAGCTAACTGCATATAAAATCATGTATATAATGTTAATATATTGATATACACACACACATTACATTGTTATTTTTATGAAAAATAAAAAATTAAATAAACTTGAAATAATCAATACTATTTAAATATTTTGTATTTTTTATAGTTATATTTTTGATATATATATGTATTAATATTTATTATATATATTATTATTAAGAATGATTAATATAATGTGTATATATAGATATATATATAGATTTATTTATGATAACATTTGATTTGCCAATATACCAATATATTAAGAATTTTCTATTTTTAATAATAAGTATTTATATATTTTATGTAAATATTTATATAACGTTATATTTCTGTAAGGCAAGTCGATTAAAATTGCATCATTATTATAATTAAATACAACTATTACAATAATTCTTAAAAAATAATTAAGCTATTTATTATGCTAAAATATGAATTAATTAATAATAATTATACATTTAATTTTTTTTATATTCAAGAGCATTATTGTTTTCTTTTATATTTTTTGCTATGGTTGGATATACCATTTAATTTAATATTTTGAAACCCATTGAGAACACCACTGTGTATCATTTAAGTCTCTCTCTCTCTCTCTCTCTCTCTCTCTCTCTCTGTTCTGTGTATTGGTCAGGAGATCATTTTAAAGCGTGCTGCAGACCTGACGGAGGCGCTGTACAGCGTGCCGCGGAGCCATAACCAGTTGCCCTCACTGACAGGCTCCAGTGCTCACTCAGGCATGATGGGAGTTAACTCTTTCAGCAGCCAGCTCGCCGTCAACATCTCTGAGGCCTCACAAGGAGACCAAGGTCAGTGTGTGTGTTTGTGCTTATGTGAGTGTGTGTGTGTGTGTGTGTTGACATATTTAAGCCCCAAATCACACATCCACTTCATTTGTATGTACGGCTGTCAATAAAAAATAAAATCCAAACAAATTTACTGCGTACATCAATATTTAGTAGTCAATATATTGTTTAATTTCCATATAATTGAACATGAAGCCTATCACTGGCAATCAGATTTCACAATCAAGACTCAATTAAAGGTGGTGCTTCATTTACACTTGCATTATTAATTGTGTTAATATTTTTATCACACTATTTTCTTTTGAATTAATTTGTCTAATGTGTTGTGTTTGACCTGTTCCGATTGAGACGTGATTTCATGATTTCACGAACCTTTAAGCTACTTGACAAACTCAACACTTGAGTTCAGTCACACAGTCTGTCAGTCCGTGTCTGGATCTGTTCAAGTGTCTTTTGGTGAGCTTCACACCCAAGTACAGCCCCGGACCAGCAGCACCGTACATGCCGATCACATGGCTGTGTTTTGGCAGGCCTGTCACCCACAGCACTCAAAACTGCCACTCACACTCACCTGCCCATAGAAACGACACGTTCATCAGATTGAGTCTGTGTGTGTGCACGCTCCCTGTCACTCGTGAGAGAAGTGTGAGCGGCACAAGGCTGTGAACGAGCTGAGAGACTCAGGATGACAGCGCTACAAGAATCAAACACGCTATTTGCAAATGCAAACGCGGTTTATGTCTGTGTATTAAAACCAAGATTAGCAATTACAAGAGTTAAATTTCCTCTTAAAAAAATATATTCAAATAGAAAACAGCTACTTTAAATTGTAAAAATATTAGCTGACTGCTAAAGCACGGTGTCAACATCAAGGTCATGAGTTTGATTCCACATAAACGGATCACATGATTGGTTAAAGTTGCTTAAAATGCCATTAAAATATGTAAGAAGTTGCTTAAAACATCTGAATTATGTAATTTCTGCATCTATAAACAGAATTGCAATCTCTTTTGGACTTGCATACATGCATCTCATGCCCTGTGTGTGAGCATTTCCATGCACAAGTGTTTTCAATATCGCAGAACCGAGCCATGTTTCTCTTCACCCACCAGCTCTGACACTCACAGACAGGAAATGCATGGATGTGAGATGAACAGATCACTCTCCTTATATCAGAGAGAGAGAGAGAGAGAGGGACACAGGAAGACAGAGGAACTCTCTCTCCCTTGACACTCTCTGCTTTCTCTCCTTCTAACACTCATCCCCTTCTCCTCTCGTCTGTTTTCCTCATTCACGCAGGAAAAGGAACACCTACAGGAATCCATGAGGTCATGGGAAAGGGCCGTTAGCCATTATAAAAATATTGCATTTCATACTTCATGCTTGTATGCAGTGAAACTTCAGCAGGGTTTAATTCGGTTAGCCTGCTGCTTTGCTCGTTCATCCATCAAAATAATTATTGTTTCAAGTTCTAATTAAGTTGCAAACTGATTTACAGAATACACCACCTATTTCCTGCAGCTCATCAAACCACGTAGGTGACAGTTTATTTAGGGAAGTTCTTGGATTAACGCATATCGGCTCCCTGCTATCGAATGTTATTTACAGCTTATGATGCTGTTATCTTGCTGCTCATGCGACTCCAACGTGTTAAAGAGATGTTGATCTGTCAGTGAACAAAAACAAAACGAATGAATTTCTTAATCCGCATTATTATTTGTTTTCCCGTTTAAAACTATAAACTTGCTTTTCTTACTAAACTGAATTGAAATTAATTCAAAAGTTAGGGTTTTACTTTTGAAAAAACAAATTAAATTGATCAAAAGTGACAGTTTGCAGTGTTACAAAAATATTATATTTTAAATGATGTTCTTTTGAAGTTTCTATTCATCAAAGAGAGAAAATAATGTATCACAGTTTCCACAAAAATATTAAGCAGCACAATCGTTGTCAAAATTCAGCATCAAATCAGCATATTAGAATGATTTCTGAAGGATCATGTGACTGAAAACTGGAGTAATGATGCTGAAAATTCAGCTTTGCCATCACAGGAAAAAAAATACCTTTTAAAATATATTATAATAGAAATCAGTTATTTTTATTAAAAGAATATGACCTTTGAAAGTTGAAACACTAGAATGTTGCTTAAAATGGGGGGGCTCATTATCTTTATATCTATATATATATATATAGTTTGTATTCCTCTGCTTCCTCGTCTTAGTGATTACTAGGGTTTTTACTTACTGTCAAAAAGAACTCGCCCTCAAGTATCGGTGATATCCATGTCTCTCAATATGGCTCTGGTCTGGTCTGTCTTACTATCTGGCAGACGAAAAGAGTCCAAAAGATCCAATACACACACAAACACTGCTGCTTATGGGAACATAGACAAAGTTTTGTTTGACTGTACTGTGTGCTTTCTTAACAGCAGTCGGATATCTTTGTTGGTAAATGTTCTCACACTTACCAAGAGATTCCACCCACTAGAAACACAAACCCAGCATGTCATAGACACACATTAGTCCAACTGCAACATCTACAAATCACATCAAGCGTCTTAATAAGCAAACTCAGAATAAATCCCAGGGCGCACATGGTTTATATTTGAACTTCAAGCTACAAGTGAGTCCTTCTCAACCTGTCGTCGTGTCTTACATTCCAGGTTACTCTCGTAACTCAAACAGCGTGTCTCCTCGCGGGTACGTGCCGAGCTCCACACCTCAGCAGTCCAACTACAACACCATCACCTCCACCATGAACGGATACGGAGCCGGAATGACCAACCTGGGCGTCCCTGGATCACCGAGTTTCCTCAATGGATCTGCCGCCAACTCTCCTTACGCAAGTGAGTGTCCTGTTAGCCAGCTAACAGATCCTGAAATTTCTGCTGAGAAGACCAGTGTATAAGAATTTTCACCTTCAGTTAGCCTCAAGCCTCACCAGCTAGGCTACACTCTTAAAAATAAAGGTTCCATAAGGGAACAATTATGTTCCAACCCATTTTGGGTTCCCAAAGAACCTTTGACCTTTTCTCACAGCCCGTTCACATCTAGAACGATAACTATTATGATAACTATAATTATCAACATTCTGTTTATTAGTGCGCAAAGCAGTTATGTCATCTGCCGCTTTAAATGCTTGAATGCTTTAAATTTTTAAAGGATTCCTATTGCTTGCTTTTATCATTCATCAGCTTGAAAAAAAATCATTATGAAAATGATTTCTATAATATCGTTCCTCTGTGTCATTATCGTATAGCTGTGGTGTGGACTTCCCTATTATCTATGGCAGTGATCTTTAAAACATTATACAAGGTTCGCACAAGGTTCTTAATGTGCTTGAATTTAGAAATTTAAGGCCTGTAATACCTGGAAAATTGGCTTGTTTTGTTAAAATGTGCTTGACATTGAAAAGGACTATATGTATGAGTTTTGCACATCTGAAAACATATATGAATTTTGGAAATAGCATTAAATTTAACTCACTGATACGTACTATATTCTCTGCATGCTGGGTTCAAACTGCCCTACTTTGGAAGAGGAACATTTGATTGAAAAGCGACCAACCACAGCTAACAGCTAAACTTTTTTTTTTTAAAGAATATTTAAGGCCGGGTTAAAAGCAAAGAAGTTTTGTGCTGGAATGGCTTAGCTGGAAAATTTGAAAAGATAAAATGTTTAATTTGAATGATGTTTTTTGAAGGTATTAGCAATTAGAGAAAATAAATTTCGGCAGTTCCTTGCCATGAAGAAGTTTAGTTTTAGTTCTGATCGCAGTCTTTAGTCTGAGGAACATTTTAATAATCTGAAGAACCTTTCTCACTATAAAGAACCTTTTGTGCTGTGGAAAGATCCCTTGAGTGTTAAAGGTTCTACATGGAACCATCAATGTCAATAAAGAACCTTTATTTTTTACAAGTGTAGACTGATTCACCAGCTACAAACCAGCCAGGATATGTTAGATATTAGTTGTTTCAGCAGGGTTGTTGTTAACTTAGTGTATGTTTAGGATTCTGATTTAACCAGCTAATTTCAACTCTAAAAAGTTTGTGATTTTGGATGTCACAAAAGGCATGTTTGGCCACAACTCAGTCAGCGTCTTAATGCTAATCTGAAATGCTAAGGTTGTTTGTTTGTCTGTTCTGTGAGGGAAAGGTTATTGTCTGTCTGCTGTTCCATGCACTGTGAAAGTCTCCATCCGAACTAACTCCACGAACACTCATAATTTTTCATCTCCTTTCATGTCTAACGCATTAACGACTCCTCCATGCCTCTCACTCACTCCGTCACACGCTTTCTCACTGCGGTCAGGATAGTGAGCTTTCTGTCTGCACTTTCATGTAAATACGTCTGCTGCTACTGTATTTTTTGGGGGGAACAATCACAATGCTGGAGGCCTGACTATTACAAATGAGGTTTATATACTGAAGACTGTTCATATATTCGATATATAGCAGCTGTATTTTGTGTGATTGGCACTTGTTTGGCAGGCCGAGCTTTGCGCAAAGCTGTTTCGTGGCAGGTTTGCTTTCCATTCATTATAAAAATGGGAAAGAAGTTGGCAAGAGTTTTCAATTGGAATTTCATTGAAGAAAATTCATTGTGGGTTTTACTCCAGTTTGGTGAGAAAGCTCAAGCTTTCTGCTCAAGATTCAGTGCCACGACTGTTGGCTTTTAATACCTGTCTTTCTCTCAAAGCATGCAGATGACCGCATATTAGATGACCTGATAATACCGTCTTCTGGAATGCTTTACGTATACGTGTGTCAATAAGCAGTTCTCATGTTGATGCTTCTGCAAAAGTGTGGTTTGGCAGTCAAATATGGACTACATTGACATAAATATTCATCAAGAGTTCTAAGTTATGGATCAACTTTGCAATGTGGGTAGCACACGGTTTCATTCCCATAATGCCTCACTCCGCCATAGCCCCTCCCCTTCAATTAACCCTCTAACAATCGGCATGACCCACCTCATAACTCTCATCTTTGTGTGTGCGGGTGTGTGCGTGTGTCTCTGTGTGTGTGTGTCTGTTTCAGTCACCCCCTCCAGTCCTCTATTGGAGCACCATGCCTCCTCTTCCTCCTCTTCATGCATCCCTACTTCCATCTCTCTGTCTGCGGGCCCTTTCTCATTCTCTCCTGTCCATATGATCTCTGCAGTCAAACAGAAGAGCGCCTTCGCGCCTGTCGTCCGGCCACAGACCTCCCCGCCCCCCACCTGCACCAGCACCAATGGGAGCAGCCTACAGGGTGAGCACCCGCACCCCACCCCTCTCCTGACTCTGAGCCAATCAGGAAACAAGACCCTCCTCTAGAATGTCACAAAAAAAAAAAAAAAATGCACAGCATTTTTGAGGACAAAGTTGATCCATAACTTTCTACTTTCTACAAAAAAGAAAAAAAAAGATACATAAAAATGTTTTTCATGCAGGTGGTGATGTCTGTTGGGGCAAATTAGTCTATAATAATATCAAAATTACTTCAGAGTTGCATGAAGTCAATAAATTATTCATATTTCCTTTAGTAAAGATCTTACTTGCATGTTATGAACCCACAACATTTCTTATTTTCTTAAGATATTATAATATGACTGCAGATCAGTTTGTTCTAGAAGGAAACTATTCATTTTAAACTGCCAAACTGTAAAAATGTTAGCTTAGCTAAATATATTCCACAGTCTAGACTGACTGTGGAATGAGCTGCAATATTGACCTGTAATAACCACCATTTTATGGTTCAAATAGATGATACACTTCAATAAATAAATAAAGATTTTTAATTGAAACACTTTTACTTGTGATATTAAGTCTTGTTTTCTTACAAATTGACCAAAATCAAGTTTACGTTTCTGCTTAAAATAAGAAAAAATATATGTCCAAAATGAAGTCAGAAAAATAAAGTTAATTCAAAGGGAACACAAGACTTTTTTCCTGACCTCATTGGCAGATATTAGTTCTTGTTTAAAACATAAACTCACTTCATTTTGATCAAGTTTTCAGAAAACAAGACGTAGGCCTGGGCTAAGGCAGGGTTAGGCTAAGCCGGGGCTAGGCCTTAGTTAATTTAGAACATTTAAATTAGATTTTATATATATATATATATATATCTTGAGGCAACACAATGCTTTCAGTTAAGAGAGCTTAAACATGTATTTAAGTCTGAGACTAGGTTTAAGCCTTGTCTGTGAAATTGTGCATTAATATCCTAAGTCATTGTACTTCTCAAGTAAATGTTTCTTGATTTAACAATGTTTGGATGTTTGTACTAAAAACAAGACAAAAATGCTGAGTAAGAGAATCATCTTTTTTTGCAGTGCATATCCGAGTCAAATAGATTTATTTGAACCATCTCTATTATTGTCAACTAACCTCTTTTTGTTTTTCTCTTCCAGCTATGGCGGGTCTGATTGTCCCTCCCATGTGAAGAGGAACCTCATCTTCCTCTAAGGCTTTATTGAGCCCAGAACAAACTCACTGGCTCACCAAATCTGTCTGACACTCCCTTATCGAACATCACCCGTCCTACGAGGAGCTGCCTGAAAAGAACATCTACACCTGGATCGCTAAAAAAATATATATATATATGAAAATGTCCCATGTCCTGAAATGTCAATAGATGTGTTTGTTTTGCCCTCTACGACTTCATCCTTGGAGACTGAGAACGCCGTACTGGGTGGCATTTCGAGCTGGATAATATCGCAATGCGAACGGGAAGCCGAGGTTTTGATATGTCCACGACCGCAGGGGCTTCTTTGCATGGCTGATGTTGTCTGTAGACTGGTTCCTCTCTGTTCGTCTCATACTGTATGTCTGTCCTGTTTCCACTGTGAGAAGAGAGACACCACTCATCCAGATGGGACTCTGACAGCTCTTATGCCGGTCGAAAACGATTCATTCCTATTTACAAAATGCAATGTCTTTGGTTTTTAACATCAAGCTGATTTTATTTCTTTTCGCTTTTGTTTTAAACCATCAACTGACAAAAGTGGTCCAAAACACGAAGTGATCCCAGACCGAAGACCGTGATATTTAGCAATCATCAGGATGATGGATGTCAGTCATTTTTCCTCATACTGTTTCTGTAGTTCCAGTGTAGTTCCAGGTGTGTGGATAGGTAGATTTAAGCCAGGAATGCTTTCTGCAGTTTTAATCACATTTAGGTACCAGACTTATTGTTGAACTTCTTATTGTGCTTTTTTGTATGTATTTATAAAGTTCGTTTCGGGATTTCTTTGGTGAGTTAGGCCTGAATAATAGTATCAAATATCTATGTCAACACATTTGATGTCTTAATACCTTTTAGATATTGTAAAAAGAGTGAAAAATAAAAGGGATTACACTTTTTTTGTAAAAACAAAAACAATGTCAAAAAAAAAAAAAAAAAAAAAAAAAAATTCTGGACATGTCCAGAACACCTGTTTTTTGAAAGCAGGGTGTAAAGCTCCACCACTTTTGTAAACAAACAAACAGCAAAAAACGAACAAACAAAAAAAACAAATCGACAAAACATTTTTTCAATTGTATATTTAATGTTTTCTTTTTGCAAAAAGCGTTTGTGTTCTTGTTCCTCCTCTTGTCTTGTGTGTTCTTGTGAAACGTGTATGATCATAGTTATTTCCTAATGCACTATTTTTGTTGGGGCACTTACAAGAGCTATGTATCTTAGCAAGCAGAAGAAAATAATAATGGTAATAAAAAAAAAGAACAAAAAAAGAGAAAAACTTATACAAATATGCACCAGTATGTTTTCAGATGATTTTTTGGATTGATTACTCTTTGCTTTGGTCATGATAACTGATCATCATGTGATTTTGTTGATGTTTCAAAAATGTTTCCATAATACTTCTCTGTCCTTGTTGAGGTTTATTTTACATTAGATATTTGTTGTTTCGCCACATAGCTTCGACTGGTGAAATGTCAAAATTTCTATGCTGTCATATCTAATGTGCCACATGATTATTGTATCACATGTCCAGAAATGGATCGTATCAGAGAAGTCCAAACTTGTTAAAACGAAGCACATTTTGACATGGAACCATTCAGTGACGTCGGTGTTGCTGGTGATATTATTATTGTTGCACACACATGCACAACTTATGCAATCTGTATTTAATGCAACTCGCTATCCACATTTCAGTGGATTAGCTGTGAAATTAAATAATGGAAGAAGATATCATGATGCCTTAAATTAGGATGTGCTCCAACAGTGTGTATCCCAAATCACAAATCAAGAAAGAAAAAAAAATAGTCTATATCTGTGATATGATACATTAAAAATGGCAACTTTCTTAGTTGAGAATAGCAAAAGTCTCAGTAGAGAAAATCATTGAGGAAATATGGCATAGGTGATCATCACATTGCAGGCTGTCATCTTCATAAAGGTGGTTTCATTGATTGGACACGACCAACAACATAAAATTTGAATATTCCAGTCATGGTTTTTTTCCTATTTTCTTGAAGCATGTGAAGGTGTGTGTTTGCAAAGATGACATGTGAAAGAAATTGTGGTTTCTGAAGACCTCTTTTAATTTCACAGGTGACCTAATTATTTCATATTCATCCTTTTGGGGTTTAGACATAAATGGGGTAAAAAAAAAAAAAAAACCCAACAATTTGACAGTGCCCTATTATACTACAACAGCTGAATTCAATCTCAAAGTTCACATGAAAACATCTCAGAGATCCAGCTTGGCTGGAAACAGTCACACACACACACACACACGTCCATCCATTTCACCCATGCATTGAGTTTCCTAATAGCTTGTGAAAGGTTTTTTGTCATAGATGTAGAGAGCTGGCTTCTGCTTTCTTTTTCGAAACCTGTTTTCTTTGGAAATGTTGAACTCAAAGTGAAATGGAGAAAGGTACTGCATCTTTGTGAAATATGAAATATTATATCAAAATATATCAAAGCACAATGTTTAATTAATGTCTTTAGAATTCAGATAGGGAGATGTATTCTACTTTCCTTTTTTTCTCTCTGACCATGCTGTAAATAAATGCATGTTTTTCCTTGGTTTTTATTTCAGATTTTTTTCCTGTGATCCCGTGCTTTTTGTACAGAAACTGAAAAATAAAGATTACATTTGGCTTGAAAACATTTTGTGAAGCGTCTTTATAACATGAAAAGCACAGCCTCCTTTTCACTTTCACAATGTTTTAAAACATCAATAGTCCATCGAGTTATAAAAGTCACTTTTTATGCTGTGCTTCTCAGCATGGGGTGGACCATCTCAGGCCAGAAATCTCCAGCTCCGCTCCAAACTTCACAGCGAGGCTCATCCTTCCAAGGTTTCGACCTTTTGGTCTGCTCCGCCTGCCAGCGCTGCTCAGTTGATGGGATATATTTTTGAAACCTTATCCAAAGACCACATTCAATTTTTTAGAGTTTTGGCCCTCAAACCCAACGTGCTCAACCTGCGTAAAGACACAGTGACCCATGCAGATCAGAATCAATCATTTCTGAAATCACTCCAGCGCAGTAATTTTCCTGAGCTCTCTGCTTGGATAAGACAGAATGAGGGAGCTTTTCAGAACGTGATTTATGCTCATGTCAAGGAAACATTTAAAGAAGGGGAAATATCTGAGACATGAAGCTGGTGGCCTTTTGATTACCTCTAGCGTTTGACAGTCTCACAAATTGCGCAGTCGACACTGGCTAGTTTACAGCGTGTCTGTCTACACTTGAAGCCAGTCTTACTAGCCATCCACTATATCTCAGAGCAAAATTTTAATGGAAAAGTTAAAGTGAAAGCGAAAACGTGACGTGAAGGCCAACTTGGAATTTGTCCTCTGCATTTAAACCATCCAAGTTCCATTAGGAGTAGTGAGTAATGAACACACAAACATCTGGAGTAGTGGGCAGCCATTTTGCTGTGGCGCCCAGAGAGCAACTGGGGGTTTGCTCAAGAGAGCTCTGTTCATTCACTTCCCCACCATTTTCATGCCGGTATTGAGAATCAAACCCGCAACCTTCAGCCATCACTGCCCCCAAAGGTTAGAAGAAAAAGTTAGAAGAGCAAACATAGCAAATAAATAAATATTCTTTAAAATAATCAACATCCATTTGGCACACTTTTTTAAGCTTAAAATGAAATACAATAAATAACTGTACACATTTAGATTAGATTGGCTTCATTGCATGCATTAATATGCATATGTACAAGGGAGAACCGTCATGTTAATTTGAGCATGTTCAGTGTAAATGCACCAACGTGTGTTTTTGCACATCCACAGTGAAGCATCAGCAGCGGGACATTTGAAGTCTTGTATCTTTATCTTCTGGGTCCTCACAGCCTTTGATGCCATTGGGCAGCACAGCTTGAATCAAAGCTTTAGCTCATGAACAGGAAATCTGCCTGCTATCTCCAAAATGTGTAGGAGTATCAGAGCTCCGTCTATCTCCCAGTCCATGCTGCCGAGACCAGACTCCACAACCCTGAATGAGCTTGTCTCCAGCACTACCATGACCCTCCTATTGTTGCTCAATGAATATCCACTTGTCTGTTTGTGAGTGGGAGAGTGTCTTTCCTCAAAGATGCAAGGCTGCTATCGATGTCTGAGTTTTCCCATGGAGAGTTTTGAGTTACTCTGCCATCCATACGTCAGCCCTACGATAACAGTTCCACGCTTCCAATACCTCCACAAAGAAATGACCGGTTCAGCCAAATGACGGACGTGTGGAGTAAAGGGGGATCATTTACAGCTGGTTTGTCAAAGCTTGAAACCACCAGCCACACCTGACACTTTCAGAGCAAGACTCATGTTTCATATTTTTGTTTGATGGATATTTCAGAAGAAAAACAGGGCCTTAGCTGAATATGAAAACACAAGTAAAGATTTGTGGTAGTGAGTACTGGTTTGACTGTGTTTGTTTCTCGTGATCTTAAAGAAATAGCTTGCTTAAAAAATCATCGTTCAACAAAATATATCTATATTTATGCGACTAAAAGCCTAAATCAGTGTTTCTCAACTGGTAGGTTGTGACCCAATAGTGAGTCGCGGAGTGTGCCGTCAAAGAAACAACAAACGTAGTTCTAGTTTTTTAAAATCTATTTAATTAAATTATAATTGAATTAAAAGAGTGCCTGAGAAAAATGCGTAGTCCTGATACAATATTTACGCTCAGATATCAGGCTACATGTCAGTGTCATTATTTTAAAAATGGCACTTTAGTTTCACTTTGCTCTTTTGTATATGTTTAATGACTATGGGGGCTTACACCAACTTACTAACTTCACTGTATTAACAAAAAAAACTAGATTGGGACTGTCATGTTTATTCACCAGTATAAGTCATATTCTTACAATTGATGTTTATGTTAGATGTTATATGTGTTTTATATATATATACAAATTCCTAAAAAAATTGGGTCGCTGTTTAATGATCATAGGAAATTGAGAGTACCTTGGCTAAACCAGTTGAGAACCACTGACCTAAATTAAATCTGTTCATCATATAAAGCGATCGAGTCTCTTCGCAAAATCTGGACTAAACCGCTTGTTTCATATGGATTAGTTTCCCGATCTCTTTATACATTTTTGAAGCATTAAAGTTTAAGTTGCAAAGACAGTCAAAGGAGGGAAATCTGACAGCATTCTGTCATCAAAAAAACACTTCAAGTTGGGTATGGAATGACATGCGGAGGGTGAGTAATTAATGACAGTTTTCTATTTGGGGTGAACTAGCCCTTTAATATCTATAAGAAAAAGTTCTCAAAGACTTCCTTTCCAAGTATGTGAGTCAGAGGATTTAAATCCACGATATCTCTCCTCAAGTGCGGCCCATTTGTCTATCAGCCACCCTGACAAGTACGGAATGACCACACTTCCTCTGTCCTGATGATGTCATAGTGACAGTGCAGGCTTCTGCGAGGGGCTGGGCAGCAATAAAACAGGCCCAGAGGACTGACAGGGAACTGTAAGTCATCTTAAACAGGAAGTGCCTGAGGCCTCAGGCTACGATGACATAGGAGCCCTCCACCAACTCTGCACAGTTCACAAGGTGCATAAATCACCCGTGCAAAAGTTCACCTCCAGCCAGGGAAGCCACGATCGCTGAAGGGGCTCTGGAAATATCACATCGGCCCATCAAAACCATGTGTTGCGCTATTGTCGGCTCTCGTCTGAAGGAGAACATATTTAAGAGTATCTCCTGCTGTTGGTTGCGGTTCCCTCCCGGATTTGATGATTGTGTTACAGTGTGGCACAAGCAAATGGCCTGTGCAGGTGTGCATTATTGAGAAGTGATCCATCATTCTTGTCAAAGCCAATCTCGGTTTTGATCGTGAGATATGTTTAAATGTCTGTTAGGGCTACTAGCAAAGAGCAGGAACGGGAAAGATCTCACGGTGACAACGATGGGTCACGGTGATCTAACATAAAAGGAATTGACGTTGTTCGATTCAGTTGATGTGCGTTTGGTTATGAAGTGAGACATGCATTGCTGAATACTTGTTACTTGCTTTTCCTTCACCTGTCATTGAGTATGACAAGTGTTACCGGATGGCTCTCGATGAATACTGCTTTAAAGATGCATGTCTTTCACAGCCTAGGTGAAGGTAAAAATCACCTGTCAGACTTAACGGTTCAAACCAAATCTGCTTGTACCGTTGTACGTGCAGTTGTAGAAGAAAAATTCTCACTTTAATTACGAGGCTTAAAACTGCGTGTGACCACAGCGACGTTTCTTCCCAGTTAGTCCCTCTTTCCTGTCATCACCTCTACCCCTAAACCACACCTCATTCTCTCACCACGATCGCTTCATCTTGAAACCGCTCGCAGTATCAGCTGAAGAAATATTATCATTTCCGTTGCCAATCGGACCTTGTGTGGCCCTGAAGCGAGAGGGGCTTGTGGAGAGTGTGACCGGGTCACCGAAGCGAAGTGTCGCTGGATGCGGTTGCGAGCTCTGCTGGGGGAGAAGCGCTGTCACACCCCCCTTGGCGGGAAACTCGATCCTAGCGGCAAAGAGGCGAGCTGGAGAAAGCCCCATCACTCCTGCAACATCCCAGAGAGCTCACGTCCCGGGAACCCTGCTTGTGTTGAAAGAAGAATAACATCCCTTGTTTTGTTTTGGTATGCATTTTTTTCTTTTTTAGACGGCCTTCGTTTCGTTCGAAGACAACCTCGGCGTAAAACGCCTCCTTGAGAAAATATGAAGAAAAAAGTACACTTTACACCTGTTTCCTTTTTTCATCTGTCTTCATTATTCTGTAGGAGGCAGGATGTTTTGTTTGGCTGCGACCTGCCTCATGACTTAATCCCTGGGTGCTATTGTTAAATTTTCGAGAAAAAGAATGAAAACCAAATGTGGTGTGGGACCAAGGATTGAGTTTCAAGCCTGCACTTTAACAATGTTATATTTCCAGCCGTGCAGGCCAAATAATTCACTTATGTTTCCCTTGTAATATTATGCCAAACATGAGATCTTTACTTTGTCAAATCTGGTAAATATCAAACCCACGATATCAATAGGAAAACAGTTTTAATAAGCATTCCCAGAAGAGGTCGGAGGAACACCTCTCACCTGGAAGCGATTAGACAGGACAGGAAATGGAGGCAGGGAATGAGTGCTTCCCAATAACGCCAACCCCTGAAGAACAAAAATATGTGGAATCATCATAAACCATTATCTGAGAGCAGATACAATCACTCCAGACATCTGGGGAACAAACAAATTATTTATACAGTTAATATATTTTGAGTTGAAAACATGCAGTTGCACTACTTTTGTTGCAAACACCCAGTGAAATATATCAATATATCAAATATATCAATATATCAAACCATATTCGGTATTGAAATAAAGCTTAAATAAAATAAAATATAAATATTAGATGAAAAACTTAAAAAAAAATGTAGCTTTGGCAACTAAATGAAATTTAGTGTTGGGGGATTACTTTTTTAAGTAACTTTTTCAATTTACAACAAAATATATTTTTCAAATAAGTAATGCAAGATACTTTTCACATTTCTTGACTGACAGCTCACCAGTCCACATGTTGGAAAACATCTCCACTGCACTGTGTGAACATGATGGTTATTGTAGTTCTACACATGCATTTACTCATCTCACTTGCACAAAACATTCAGTATTCCTCAAAATGAATAAAAACAGTGAAATACAATTTCAGAATTTTACGCAAACCTGTATTAATTAACTATATTAAATTGCACAAACATACTTTATGTATTTAATCTCACTTTATTAACCAATGTCTTTGCTGCTGATCTTCAATGATCTAATCCAGCCATGCTAATTAAGTAAAAATTACTTTAGATTAGATTTAGAAATTAGAGTAACTTCCTTCTCCTGTATCCTATTCTTCTTTAATCCAGAATGACCGCTGAAAGGTTTGTTTGAGCTGCGCCCTCTACTGTTCAGGCGTAAATATGCATTTCCTTCCGACTGAGGGTTATTCATTTCACTTTTGGTGTGAAATGGCCTTAACATATGCCAAAAATAAAACTTTTTTTGTTGTTATTAAGAAAACAAACAAGCAATCCCAGCCCAGGTGAGAAAAAGTAACACTAAAATAATGTAACACATTACTTCCCATTAAAAGTAACTAGGTAATGCAATTAGTTACTTTTTTAGGGAGTAATGCAATATTGTAATGCATTACTTTTAAAAGTAACTTTCCCCAACACTGATGAAATTAATGTTAAAGTATATACATAAAAATAAATCATAATAGAAACACTCGAAAGGAAAATTGACAAAACTTAAACTAATATCAAAAAGAAAAAAAATTAAAGTACAAAATAATATAAAAAGTAAAAATTAAATTCAAATTATGAATAAATACTATAATAGTATCTAAGTAATATTAAAATAACATTATTCTGTATATAAAAATGTATTCATTTCCATATATTTTAAGTAGAAACTATTCCTTTAATCTTATGTACATTGAACTGTGTTGTTAAACTTGTTGCATTAATTGATGTTTGTCTTTGAGTGTGATTGTAAAGTACAAAACAAACTTAAGTAGTTCCATAAATTTAATATATTACATCATTATATCCAATATTTTTATACTGTATATACAGTATGATGTTGAACTGTTAAATATATAGTGACCAAGTTGCCATCCCAGTAAATGTAACAGGAACTGCTTTAAAAATCAGTTCAATTTTGTTACGTTGGGTCACCACATGTCTGATGTGTCCGGGTCCTGAAGAAAAAACAGGTGAGAACCACTACTTTGAGGAAGAGTTCTTCTTTAGAAGATTCCCGTTGAGCGGGGAAGCCCTTCCCGATTGAAATTCAAACAGCAGAGACACTGTGATCATCTCCCAGGTACAAATCAGAGTTAATAAATCAATCTGCAGCCTGGGTGTGCTCACAGTCACTCCCTCCGCTGCTCGCTAAACAAATGGCTTCTGCATGCTTAATGAGAACACTGGGAGGGGGTGGAGGTAAAGTAACTAATACCTCTGATGGACTCAGCAGACGTGAGCTGCAGACACCTGCCAAAAAGCAAACAGCACCGGCCAAGTCAGGGATTTGGCCAGCGAGGCCGCGGCGGCATCCGCGTAGGAGAGCTTCTCGTTCCGTGGCAGATTTACAGCAGGCCGTTAGGCTTTTCTTGGAGAGACAATGGGCTGTCGGAGCACCCAAAGGCACGCAGAAGATAACTACAACACCAGATCGTAAAGAAAGTCTGATGATGATTCTGATCCAGGCCTTTCTATAGATGTCAGACTTATTTAGTTAATACAAGGTGATGAAATGAACAGATGAGCAGCAATCAGCACTGCAGCTGCAAAACACATCCTCTCGCACATGTTCAAAACCTCCATTCACTCACTTCGGTTGCTGGCTAGATCATTGCTGCATGTCTAACTGCAAGGTTTTTGGTCTACAGGATCATGCTGTTCGAAGCAAATAGTTCAGGAATTTTCTTTGAGAGATTTGAGATGTCTTTCTTGAGCACTGAAACAGCTTCTCTGATTTCAGTCACAATATTTAACATGACATTTTTAATGTATTGTTACGGGCTCTCAGAGAGGTTCATGTAAGGAAATGCAAAGGAAAAAAAAAGTTGTGCTTTTTCAGTGGCTTTGGTTCTGACGGTTTCCACACTCATTTCCTCCTTAGGGATTTCAAATTTGTCAATAACTGGGTTTAAAGCTTTGAACCAAACCGACCTTTGAAATTAATCACAGCTTTTTTCTAATTTTGATCATAAGTATTTTAAAATCAGAGAAAAAATCAAGACTAAAGAGGCACTAAAGTAAACATCATATAAAGCACTGATGATGTAATCGAATAAAAAAATACAGTCAAGTATAAAATTACTGGCTTGATTATAAATACAAAGTTTTTTGAAGTTTTCCACACACACACACACAAGCGCTGCAAGGATCCAACGGACTGCTGCTTTGACTTGAAAGGTTGATAGATTATTAAATAAATACATTTTGTACTCATTTAAATATATAGATTTCTCCATGTAGAAAATGACTGGGATTTCTACTTCTGTAACCTAAACCAAACAAACACTTCTCTTGGTCAAAAACATCCGAACATACTATATGTAAAGCAGCGTTCACTTAACCCTGCATCATTTCTTTCTCCATCCATGAATATTTATCTATTTGACACTGCTCCAGGTGCCCTCTGGGTAAAAGCATTTGTGAATGTTGGTGACAGACTAAATTAAAGTGTGTATGTATCTAAGAAGAAATCCAATGACTGAAATGAGACCATCTGCAGGAACATTAAAAGGATTCCCAGGGAATGCGTGAATGCAATGTAAGTTGCTTTGGATAAAAGTGTCTGCCAAGTGTGTAAATGCAAATCTCTATAATCACCAATTATCTTTAAAATCTATAATCTTATTGAAGTATCCACTAATTTATTTATCAGTCTGGTCATATCATGTCTATAAGCACTGTAAAATTGATAGACAGACTAAAGGTGTATATTTAACACATGAATTTGTCTACCATAATAAAATATATATGTTGAAAACATTGCAATGGAGCTTTAGTGCGTACATATGCATGAATATGTATGTTTCTGTGTGGAAGCCCTGTAGAAAACATTCCATATAGTGCCGCGTCCCATGAGAGCTTTAATGGGTCATTCTGTATGTTTACACAGCAGCCGAATTCTCAGCGAAGCGCCGTCGACGAAGTCAGTTCTCCGGTAACTATGCGAGGTAGCTCGTGGCGAGCGGCGCTCTCATATATATTTCAGCTCAAGCAGATTGTTGAAGGACTTTTGAAACAGGAGATTTGAGATGACTCAACTTTCACTGCAGCCGTATAAACATTCACTGCCGCTCTGCCCGAGATCCATCAGTCTGCCCTTAGTGAAAGCGGCCATAAAAAAATCCCCTCCGGGAACAGTGAGAACGTATGAGAGTTCCAGCCTGGCAAGGACTAATATTAAAACAACGAAGCCCCATAATTATCATAGAATTCCAAAGAAGGCCGGCCCTTAATTAGGCCACACAGGATCCTCTTTATAAAGTATGGAAGTAATAAATAAGCCATTAGCTGGGCACTAAAGGCGCAAGAAATAAAACCCAGTGCAGGAGAAGGCAGAGATTGGCCTCAACTCAAAGACTGATGGTGAATGATATACTAAAGCCCCTGGGTCACAGATCTTCATCACTATTCTGAAACACAGCTCAGAGCTTGACTCTTTTCTTACTGCACTGTGATTTATGGGTCATGTGACCAGCTGCAACTATAGGTGCTGAGGATGGGAAGCTCCGCCCACACCTGTTACAGTAGCTAATGTATGGCAATAGTAAACAAGTACATAACACAAATCATTGAATCATTCTGTACTGTTAGTCGTAAAACCGTTGGTTTACTCAATGACTGGGATTATTTATCGCTAACATCGCATTCGTATCCAATATGCGGTCAAGCGCGGTCTTGTCAGGGCTGCTTTGAAGTTTGAGAAAAATCTCATATCTGTGAAATTATGAAACCTCTCCTTTAGGAACCGTACAGTTTTATTAGTTTTACAACTGCTGCCGTTAACGAATGGCCGCCTTCACACACCAAGTAAAAAACAGCAAAGTTAATGGCTAACAGAGGAAGTCAGAAGCAACGCTAGGCTGATTATGGCAATAACTCTCACAGATACTAATTACAAATGGCTGTAAAATAAGTCAAACTGGTCATCCTAATGAGCACACCAGAGACCTATTGTTAAATTCCATTAAAAAGATCTATTCTTTCTCCTTTTTCTTTCCATTTTTTTCTGCAGCATCAGTGTCATGTTATCAGACGTAACAACAAATACAGCATGTCTCTTAAAGGTCATTATGCAGTAAAAAAGTTTATTTAGGTAAATTATTAATGTAATAATCCAACTTACGAAAGAGAGGAAGAAGGAACCACAGAGTGTCAACATATATAAAAGCATGTTCACAATTTAAAATGTGCTGTCTTAAGCTTTGGCTAATTAAATACATTTTCGACTTGATCAGAGACATTGTTCTGCTAGCTCTATAAAAGGGAGAGATGAATGTACACATTACAATCGAAAAGCTTGGGGTCAGTAAGCTTATTTTTAAGGATTTAATACTTTTATTGAGCAAGGTTGCATTAAATTGTTCAAAAGTGACAGAAAAGACATTTATAACGTTACAAAAGATTTTACTTTTATTTAAAAAAAAAATGCTGCTCTGCTGAACTTTCTATTGTTCAAAGAATCCTAAAAATGTATCTCAGTTTCCACAAAAAAAAATTTAAGCAGCACAACTGTTTACAACATTGATAAGAAATGTTTCTTGAGCAGCAAATCAGCATATTAGAATAATTTCTGAAGGATCATGTGAGTAATAGCTGCTGAAAATCACAGGTATTAAATATTAAATTTGTTAATATTAATATCACCCAAAAATTTTAATTATTTCATGATTCATTTCGCCTCAAGCCATCCTAGGTGTATATGACTATCTTCACTCAGATGAACACAATCATAGTTATATTAAAATATATCCTGGCTCTTCCAAGCTTTAAAATGGTAGTGAATGGCACTCACGATTTTGAAGCCCAAAAAATTCCATCCATCCATCATAAAAGTAATCCAGAGGATTAATAAAGGCCTACCAAAGCAAAGTAGTTTAAATAGGAATATTTTTTCTTTTTTAAAGAAAAATATCCATATTTAAAACTTTATAAACTAAAATAACCAGCTTCCGACAAACATCCATACGCAAGTCGACTTACGGCGGAAACATTACCTTTTGACGCGAAGTATGACGTAGGAGTGGGTGAGAGTAGAAGCCTCTCGCGGTTCAAACAAGTAGAGGTGGGAAACAAACTCAAGCTCCTCTCTGAAATTTCTCTTTAAAAATTCTCATTTCAAACTTCTAATTTGTGACCGGTGTTTTGTTTTGCTCCATCCTCTGCTCTTTGTCAATATGTCATGCGTCACGTCAGGAGTTACGCTTCCGCCGTAAGTCAACTTGTGTACGGATGTTTGCCAGAAGCTGGTTATTAGTTGTAAAGTTGTAAATATGGATATTTTTCTTACAAAAAACCATCGTTTCGCTTCAGAAGGCCTTTATTTAACTCCCTGGAGCAGTGTGGATTACTTTTATGATGGATGCATGCACTTTTTTGGGCTTCGAAATCGTGAGCGCCATTCACTACCATTATAAAGCTTGGAAGCTCAAGGATATTTTATTTTACTCTGATTGTGTTCATCTGAGAGAAGATAGTCATATACTATACACCTAGGATGGCTTGAGGGTAAGTAAATCATGGGATAATTAAAATTTTTTGGTGAACTATCCCATAAAAATGTAAAACAAATGGTTGTAATAATATTTTATTTGATCAAATAAATGTAAATGCCTTTGGTGAGCATATAAGACTTCTTTCAAAGACATTTAAAAAATCTTACCGACACAAAACTTTTAAATGATACTAATCACTTCTTGTGTGCACAAGTTCAGAAAAGTCCCCTAAATGTATTTGGACACTTTAAGACTTTAAAATGTACAGATGTATTTTTTTAGAAAAACAAAACATCAAATCAAGTGGCATTTGCAGACAAAAGATGCTAGAGAGGTAACATCATTTTTGCAAAAAGTTTTTTTGTTCAGATGAGTTCAAATGCTTAATTTTCTTTGCCGAGTGAAAAACCAAGTCCATTTTCTTCCGTATTGTCGGTGCATGGCTACAAAGAACAGAGCAGCTCTTCACCACCTCCACTAATGTGGGTCACGCTGCAAATGAACGATTGCCTTTGCCTTCATAGCACCAAAACCACGAACAATCCTTTCTGTAAAGCTCTAAAAGGCTCAGAGTGTTAAAATAAACCACTCTAGGGAGACATGCTACAGGCCGGTAAGACCAACCCTCCTCTCCAGTGTAGAATAGGTGGATAGATGGTAGATTAAACTTATCTGAGGACAAGCCAAATGGGCTGTTCTCCTCCAGCCGAAACTCTGACGGAACCCTTTTGCCGTGCCATCCTTCGACTGCCTGCAGTGGACTCTAGAGGACGCTGAGCTCCACAGGGTGGGCAGATTCTAATAAAAAGTAGTTGACATTTTAATTGCATTTTTCTCATCAAGGACTAATATGCAAGATGGGTCTGGCATCTCTTTGGAGAGCAATGTGGGTGATGTTATGATCAGTAATTTCTTTGATAAACACTCAGAACCCCCATTGATACGATCTCACAGTGAGCGGCTTTGTGTGCAAGCGCTTCTCAGCTGCATTTGTTGCCAAGCCCAACTAAAGGAGACATTTGATTGGAGCACAGTGCGTGCAAAATGCTTTGGCTTTAGCTATTGGTCAATTGCGTTAACAAAGGCTGCACATGTGGACCACTACAATATGTGGATGCGCAAACTATTGTGGAAAAGACGTTTCTGAATTATTTTGTTGTGCTAAATTATTATATTAAAGGGTTAGTTCACCCAAAACTGAAAATTCTGTTATTAATTACTCACACTCATGTTGTTCCAAACCCGTAAGACTTTCGTTCATCTTCGGAACACAAATTAATATCTTTTTGATGAAATCTGAGAGCTTTCTGACCCTACATTGACAGCCAACGCAAAAACAATTTTGAAGGCCTAGAAAGGTAGTAAACAAATCTTGAAAGTAATCCATGTGACTCCAGTGGTTTAATCTCAATTTTATGATGCAACACGAGTGTTTTTTGCACAAAAAAACCACCATAATTTACCACTTTATCTACAAAATAATAATCTCCAACGCACATTCACGAGAGCACCATGACACTTGCGTGTTGTGTTGACGCAAGAGCAGTTGTGTGAATGCAAGTTGGAGATTCATTTTTGTAAATTAAGTGGTAAATTATGTTTATTTATTTTGTGCAAACAAAGCACTCGCACTGTAATTTATGTTTACGAACGAATGTCTTATGGGTTTGAAACAACATGAAGGTGAATAATTAATTACAGAAATTAAATTTTTGGGTGAACTAAGCCTCTAATCAAGGCCAAGGAGAGGGAGGTCAAACACTCAATTTCGTTGTTTAGTATTATGCATTAAAGCTTGTCACACCAAATGAAACCATGTCCAAATCATGCATTGTGGTACAAAATGAAGTGCTCTTAGCGTACATAATACCTTTATTGGATTATTTTGTTGTACTAATCTGTGAAGAATATAAAGTCAGATTAGCCAGCTGCCCCCTGGTGCGACAGTCACCAAAGACCTCTAAGATTCTCTGCATTAGCGTTTCCCACAAGGCCAAGCAGTGCCGTTTAAAGACATAATGGCTTTCGATTAAGAGTTTTATAAACATTGTAAACTAAATGTCTTTTTCAACTTATACATTTTAGGTGGAGAGAAATGTCATAGCTATATTTCTGCTGAAAAGTCTGAGAAATGAGCAACAAGCTTTTTCTCATTGCAACTATCCAAGAAGCCACCTGGATTAGTTATTTTCCATTGGGCACCAACACACTCGTACACGCAAACTTCACCATCACCAAGCTGAAATGAATTGAGTAATTTACCATCTGGTTGCTGCCATCATATCCTGCAAGAATGTTGATTGTTTCTCATTACATGCCTGCTTATACTCACGCATGTCCATTATAAAATATCATTTAAATTTTTAGTTGATTATTTGCATATTTTATGCCAATAATATCCTCTTAAAAGCAGTTTGTTGTATAACTGAGCGCAGCTCCTCTATGAAGTGATTTATCGTGGTTTCGGGGTTAAAGGTGTAAGCGCTTTCCAAGGGGCTCCCAAACGGATTAAATAGCGGGAAAAAAGAGAGGTAATTGGAACTAGTCGGCATAGCTACAAACAAGAACTTCTTCCCTCAGAAGCTTTAAATTTACTGTTTGAATGGCAGAAAACTCAAAGATTTTTCAATTACCAATTTTCTTCGTACTTCTCTTTTCTTTTTCTCTTATGCATTTAAATTGGATATGATCTCGGAGGAAATGGTTATCATTTTAATGACACTCTCCATTCATTAAAGGCTCCAGATCTCCAGCCTTCACAATCTCAGGGGGAACCGCCGAATAAGAGGCAGACTCAGAGAAAGAGAGAGAGACGCTCTGTTCAATTACCTCTGTGTTGGCCCTTCCTCACGGGGCCCCGCTGTGTGGCCCTTAATCCTATCCTAAGGAGTCAGGCCCAGGTGCGAAGAGAACTAGAAGGAAACAAAAGATTTAAAGTGCTTTTTGTGTTCACTTTTTAAACAGAACATGCATTAGAAATGGATCAATTTACTTGAAAACCAAAATTGCAAAGGATGTTTTTTTTAAAACTATTTTCATTTAAATAAATAAATATTTATTAATTAAAAATTTACTAAATATATTTAATGTTTATAATATATATATATATATAATATTTAATGTGTATATATATATATATATATATATATATATACACACACAAAGGGAAAAATATTTGATACTATCTCAAGTAATTTATCATAAGATAAATATGTTTAGCTATTTTTACTGGAACGACAAAGACAAAAAATATTGATTAATAAAATGTTTTTTTGCCATGTTTTTTATATTGTTATAGTTGCTGAAAGAAAACTATGTGGAATAAGAGGTATGATCATTTTGATAAAAATGAAATAACTGACTGTGAACAGTTACCTCATTGAGAGAAATGAGAATCATTTGGCTTTAGTCTTTGTGGGCCTCATTAATTGGGTTTAATCAGAGGATTTCAAAGAGAATATAAGATCAAATATTAAACATGTTCAGCTGTCGTGATACACACAAAAAACATTCATTCGTTTGTTCCTCTAAATTTCCTCCTAACACAAGTTGAATAACATCAATGCAAAAAACACACGGCCGATCCTTTGTAATTTGCATTTTAAGGCATGTCTTTAAGTCTGCAAATGTGTTCTTTTTGTAAATAAACCTACACGCCAGATTTCCACCTCACCTCAGGGGCAACAAAGCAACGTGTTTTAAGTGGGGAGAAGAAACAACATTTGATCAGGGACTAATCACAAATTTCACTCTACGATGCTTTTAATATTTCAAGTTCCTAAGCAATATGCAAATAAGAACCGCATTAATCGTCGGGCGCATTAGTAAGTCAAGGCACACAACGTGGCTTCGGAGATCGGCTTTATTCATTGTGTAATTAGGACCCAAATGTTAATGAATTATGCTAATTCGGTACAATTAGCATATAATATTGAAGACAATCAACAATTAGCATATGCTATTGGAAACAATCAAAAGGGCTGCATTCCCATATGGATCTTGCACCCTACGTATAGAAAGAGGCCGTTATGGGGGACGCGGAGGGGGTATGTGAATTATAGCACTTTCTTCCTCTCATTCTCTCTCTCCCGCCCCCCGCGTGGCAGACATGACCTCTATAACACAGCGTATAGTGATGTGTGTGAGAGCTAGCGGCTGTCTATTTGTATGAGTGTGTGTTTGTGATAATACAGTGGGGCCTAACAGCATTCTTTCTTTATATATATTTAATTTACATTATCAGCATTAAGTGAACATTTCTGAAAAACTGAACCATTAATTCAGATTTTAGAGTTTCTTATTTTGTCCCTTTTGCTTTAACGAAAGCAGCACTCGAGTTGCATGAACTCCACAACCTTGTGTAAAACCTGATGATCATGTTCTCCAGCATGATTTGCAAATGACCCAAAGAAGAAATACTAAGAAATTCTAGAATCAAAAAACGCAACAACATACTAAGTATTTCACATGATCAATGACACAAATTAGCTTAGTTTACCTGGGCAAAATCTTAAATATTTCTTACTTATTTTACATTGATAATGTTTTCATATAGTTTTATTATTTCTAGGTTTTAATTAAAATGTGATGTTTCACTGTATACTTCATTCATAAAGAGACTATTTTTTTGTTATATTAAAATCTTTTTAAAAAGCCAATTAAAGGCTTTCTTTCCGCAGTTTTCTTTGTTACTTTTTTGGCAGATAATTCAAGCCTCAATGAATTTTCACCTACACTATTGTGTTTCACAGCTTGAACTGAGCCATAAAATTCACATAATATATCCATCAGATGCTGCCCCAGTATGTTCCAGTTTAAGCCATTACAGCAATCAAGACTCACTCCCATTAGAAAGCTCCGGTATTTCCTCTCTCTTGCTGAGATTTCTCCAGTGACCTTGGGCAGGTTCCTCCAGGTGTGTCGGTAAGCTTGTAGTCAGTGGACCCTGCCGAGGCCCCACCGCTCTCGTGCTCTGGGTGCGAAGGCGGCGAGCAGCCTCCGAGATAGAGGTGGAGGGGCGGCGAGCCGATCAGAAACGCTGCAGCCAGGTCGCCCATTTGGAACTTATTAAAACGGCGAGGCGGGGCGAGGCCCAGGTTCGGCGGGCCCCCGAGGGGCCCCGCACTGTCTGAGCTCATTTGCAGAGTGTCCTTTCCCACTGACAGCCTTCTAATTCGCATTTGAATTTAGGTCACATTGATCTGGGCCTGCGTCCAAAGCCGGCGCTCCCAACGGAACCTCCTCACACAGGCAGGACTTTTCTGCCCAGAGAGAGAGAGCGAGAAACTGCCTGCAGCGCTACGGGTGTGAGATGTGTCGGTGAACGTTCCTTTCTCTGGACACAAGCAGGGAGGAGAGGAGATGGATGGATGGAGATGGAGGAAGGGCGTTTGTTAAACCAGAAACAAACTGTAGAGGGCCTACAGAGAGAAAAAGAGAGAAATTCTCAATGAATAAGAGCTCTTTGAACCCCTCCAGATGTTTAACAGGTCATTGGCTGTAAGAGTTATATATGGTGACATGTGTTATGATATAAAGCTGATTTCATACATAAAAAATATAGCTAGCAACTTGTCATCTTTAGCTGAAACATAAGGCAAGGTTACTTCAGATGCAGAATCTGAGCTCAAGCTGAACGCACATGTGTCTGTACTTGTGAGGGCCACGTTTATGAGAACATTTTACTTAAACGTCCAGTACAAAACAGGATTAATAAAAGGACAAAATAATCTCACACATTTTCAACTAAAAAATGATAAATGTGTATGTTTACATTGTCTGCACAATGCAACAACCAATGAGAACACAAGTTCTCAGCATAACACTCACGAATTCCATAATGCTTCCAGACTGCGTTCTTTTTTGATTGAGAAACTTATAACATCCTGAAAAGAAATGTATCATGGTTTTACAAAACTATTAAGCAGCACAACTTTTTTGGCGATTGATATAGACATAATAATAAGAAATGTTTCTTGAGCATCAAATCAGCATAATAGAATGACTTCTGAGGGATCAAGTGACAAGACTGGAGAATTATACTCCAGACTTGTCACTTGATCCTTCAGCTACAAAATATATTTAAATACAGTTATAGGCTATTAAACTGCAATAATATTTCACATTATTACCGTTATTACTGTATTGCTGATCAAATTAATAACTTTTAAACAAATCAAACCAAAAAATCAAACCCTACCGTTCTCCACACGCAGTTTATCTCAAATCTGACATTTTTTGTTGAAGATAAATAAAACAGAGTTAGGCTCATGAATGTTTCTGTCGATTGATACGCATTCTGGCTTCCCCCTAAACTTTGTTCAATGCGAGTTCCGTATGCTACGGTGGCCGAGAGAGCTCAATGCACTGCAAATAAAAAACACATGGAAATTAAGAAAACGTGATCATCAGTTTGACAACACATGTGCTGGAAATCCTCACAACACAAGTAAACACAGAAACACGCTGCAAATAGCACAAACCACAACGGAAATGTTTCAAGACAACAGCACAAGCTAAAAAATATTATTAAAATATATTATGTAGGCATTAACTCAATGTAATGCGTTTCACTGACAGCAAAGTGTTTTAATAAGTGGCATTGTTTTTAACTCATTAAACTTTAAGAGATGATAATTTAGTGGATGATTTAAAAATATTCGTTAATCATTGTAGCATACTAATGTAACGTCATCGCAACGGCCGCCTGAGGGCGCTCGACGACCACGTCATCTGTGAGCGTGAGTTTCTAGCAAACTGAAAAACGCTTTATTAAAAATAATAAATACATGAAATAATGCACTTGTTAATGTGTGATTATTTTTGTTTGCAGTTTTTTTTATAGTTTTATTTTATAGCACATTGTGCACTCAAATGCCGTACACTATATAGGAATTAGTGAATGAGTGAACGGGTGAGTGGTTTCGGACACAGCTAATAAGCAGCTCCTAGGGTTCGTCATTTTTGGGATCCTCTTGAAACATTTCCGTTGTGGTTTGTGCTATTTGCAGCGCGTTTCTGTGTTTCCTCGTGTGCATTATCTGTTTAAATTTAAAGGTACATTGTGTAAATATTAGCGACATCTACCGGTGAGGTTGGAACTGCAATATAGAGAAGCTTACGTGGACAACACAGGACAAAAAATGTCTAGACAGCAGAGATCAGCAAGTCAAGCAAACACACTCTGTAGAGCAGTTTGTCCGTTTAGGGCTACTGTAGAAACATGCCGGCGCGAAATCGCAATTTTAACATGTAAGGGGACCCGCTGTGTATTTAGATAGAAAAGGCTCATTCTTAGGTAATAAAATCATAACAGAACATCGTCTTTATACACTACTGAAAACAAAATTATGTATATTATATTATACATTTCTGTCAATAGGTCTTGCTAAAATTTGCACATTGCACCTTTAAGCCTTGCCAATGTAAACAATCGAGTGCAAGACTCAAAGGAGAACTCGCGACAGAGAGTTGAGAAGATTTGTACACTCATTCAAAGCACGTGCACAGCATGTAAATAACGGACGGATAAATTCACACAAGTAAATCATGTCAACATGCCCGTCATGGCGAGTATCATAGTAGGTTGTGTCTTAAGTGAACTTAAACGCTCAAGAAACGCATGTGTTCAGTATCAGTGTAGGCCTACTGGATTGTGCATGTAGTAGTCATTATGTTTTAAAGAGGCAGCAGCCTAATATTCCTGCTGTCTGTATGTTTTTAATGTTTATCAAACAACAAAAGACAAGGAAATCACTCGCTGCTCTTGGCTGAATAGTTTTTGTAACTTAATTAATAATGATTAATCTTTATTTAATTTACAGTGAAGATTATATGCAACGCCGATTTACATTTGATTAGCTACTTTATTCAATTTCTGTACCTGAAAACTACTTAGATACATGAAATACCTGAAAAGCATTTTATTTTATTTGTCTTTGCTCTACTGTATTTATTTGTGCAATTGCTTGTAGTTTAATTATTTGTTCTTATTTTCTTTATTTTTACTTGACAGTAGTTCTTTTTCCCTGAACATAGCACATACCGAACAGTACCGAAACCGTGACCCTAAAACCGAACCGTAATTAATTTATGCATATACACCCTCTCACCCTGCCCTCCAAAGACACAAAATAATTCACAGGAAGAAAAGATTGGATAAAAAATGCTTCCCAAACTCTTTTGTTCTGTTTACAGAGCCTTGGGCTGCCACAAAGACAGCTGTGATTTCTCATGACACTTATTACAATTATGTTATGCAAAAATAAATAAATAATTAGTAAACTGTTTACAGCACCTTTAATTTAAAACAGTAGAAGTCAACAGAAGCTTTAACACTGCAGGCTAGAGGAAGACTTTTCACAGCAGAGCCAGAGCACTTAGTCACCTATTTATAACAAAAGGTGAAATAACCCTATGCAACCTCCTAATCAGTTCTAACTGCCTCATATGCTCATATAATCAATAAAATACAGTACTCCATTTACAGTACAGGCTGACAAAGTCTAGTTATGGTGTTTAAAGGATGAATGAAGGTGATAGTCGGATGTAAGGCTGCAGCAAGCGAGATCCTCACGGGCGAGCGTGAATCCGACCCTCCCCTCCTTTCTCCTGTGCTCCTCCTGGATAATTCACTGCACAGACTGCACATGGGAGTTTTTTCCTTTGTATCCATTACCTTTTTTTTTTTTGCTTTTCTCGTGAAATTTGCAGATATGGAGGAGGTTTTGACCTCAGCAGCACGGATGTCTCACATTCCTCAAGAACTCAATTAATCACAGCATTTAAAATAAATAAATTAAGGGCGTCGTGTAGCAGTGCAGAAGCAGCTGCATCCTTACAAGTGCTCCTGAGAGACCAAATTAAGCCACAGAAATGTATATCTAATACACCGGCCCACTAATGATGCCCGTTAAAAGAGCGGGTATGTAGGCACAGCTTAAAAATTACACGGGTCATTACGGCAAATTGAAACCAAGATTTATCTGCTGCCAGAGCAGCGCATAATTTGTTTTACCTGGTAATCACAGAAGCCATATAATTAAACATGAAAACAAAAAGCATGAGAGCTGTGGAACAAGACAGTGTAGAGTGATACAATACGACTGTATGTCAAATGCAAAGAATTCTAGGTGGCAACAAGTCTTTGAGAATGGACTGAGTATTAACCAATGTGGTGTGTTAAAATGTAGTACTACATAGTATGGGATATCTGGAAGAAAGAGGCATGGTTGTTAATGTTTAGAGGATTGTTTGAGAATTTTCTTGTTCCAAATGTGGGACTGAAAACCTGAGATACTGGAGAAATAGATTCTATGTCAAATGAAAGGAGCCTTATTGTGGAAAATAGGATATTACTTGATCTTTTGTTATAGAAGAGTTTGTTAAACTCTTTAAAAACACAAAGTCCCCTCTCCAGTCCACCAAAACCTTTCAAGGAAACTAAGCTACAAAAAACGAGTTCTTCAGAAATTGTCGTCACTGTGATGTCCCAATCATGAGCATATTAAAGGATTAGTTCACTTCAGAATTAAAAATTCCTGATAATTTACTCACTCATGTCATCCAGGATGTTTATATCTTTCTTTCTTCAGTTGAAAAGAATTTAAAGTTTTTGAGGAAATTATTCCAGGATTTTTTTTCCATGTAGTGGACTTCAAGAAGAAGAAATTCCAAATTGCAGTTTAATTGCAGCTTCAAAGGGCTCTACACGATCCCAGCCGAGGAATAAGGATCTTGTCTAGCGAAACGATCTGCCATTTTCTAAAAAACAAATTTAAAAAAATTAACCCCAAATGCTTGTCTTGCATTGTTCTGCTATCCGCCACACATTATGTAATAACGTTCGAAAGGTCACGCGTGACGTAGACGGAAGTACCGTGGTAGGGAGAAAAACTCCATCTCATTTTCTTCTTTTGCTTCAAAATCGTCAAAACTTTTACTTTGTTGTTCCTATCTATCTATCTATCTATCTGGTAACTTTTTACATACATGCTGGGTACGATTAATGGTATATGACTTTGTGTGTGTTTGTGTGTGGTTCAAGTAAACCCTACGTTAGGGGTATATGGGGAAAATATGGCAATATCCAAAATCCTTGTCCTTATGGGGACAGTTCTTGGTCCCCATTAGGAAAACCATTTATAAATCAGAATGACGTTTTAAAAAGGTAAAAATTCAGAAAGTTTTCTGTGATGGGAGGGTTTAGGGGTAGGAGGCAGGCTGTGTGCGTTTTTGTGATTTATCAGGACAAAAATTTGTGTAATGACATGGGTATGACACTGGTATTACAACTTAAACATGAAATATGAGGACATTTCATGTGTCCTCATATTTCAAATAGCTTTAAAAACCATACTAAACAATGTTTTATTAAAAATGTAAAAATGCAGAATGTTTTCTGTGATGGTTAAGGTTTAGGGGTAGGGTTAGTGTAGGGGGATAAAATGTACAGTTTGTACAGTATAAAAACCATTACGCCTATGCAATGTCCGCACTTTGATAGCAAAACAAACCTGTGTGTGTGTGTGTGTATTATTTATAGATATATAAATGTAATATTTATAATTATATATTTCAAAGTACATTTTAAAATGTTAATGCATGTATAGATAACATTATAACATTATTAAACATATAATTACAAAATATTACATTTATATATATAAAACTAATAAATTTAAAAACAATTACAATTACAGAGGAAATAAAATATATTAATTCATTTTGAGAATGAAAACATGACAGGAACATGCAATGCTTCTATTATATTCAACAATTAAATTACATTACTCTTATTGGATTATTTAGTAATCGCTTAACTTTGGTAAGGATATGTCTAAATTTACATTCATGACCTATCAATCCCAAAGACAATATCAGAAATGAGCATTTTAGACAGTCAGTATAAATAACCTGATGTTTCTCCAAGAGTATAAAAGCCAGTGCTTCTCTGCTGCATTCATGGGTGTCATGCCTACATGTCACCCAATCCCTGAGAAAAAGGAAGAAAACATCTGCATTTTAATAGATTCTTTTCACCCATGTCTTTCAACATCATTAACTTTATTACGCCGGACACTCCTGTTGCAAAAACAATTCAGCATAATCATTTGCGGTGCATCTCCCCTGTGAGGGCATATATCCTCCTCCTCCTTCTCTCTGCCTGGCAATTACCGCCGAGCCACAGATGCATATCTCAGGCAGCACAAACTAGATGCAGCAGATAATGTGATTACTCAGTCATTACATATTGGAGTGCATTCATTATGGGCAAAGACCAAAAATCTGGGCATTGTTGACAATGCCTGGGCAATGCCCAAGATGTACAAGGTTGCGGAAAACATAATGTCCATAATTTCATGTCGGCAGTTCAAGACGATCAGGCCGAATCGCAGAGGAGATTCAAATGCATACGATTAATTCATTATGCAAACCGAATTCTGATGGGATGTGAGGTTGTCGTTAAAAAAAACACAGGAGAGAGAGATGTTTGTTTTTTTAGATGAAATGGTAATGTATGAATGCAGACAATGACAGGCAGTCCCATTGGTGGAGATGGGAGGATTGTGGGTAAACAGGTTACAAAGACTGTAAATGGTTTTAGCAGCCACCTGCAGAATGTTCATTAAAGCAATCGAGCTTCTCCGAATCGTTTTCGGCTTAACGTTAATATCACTAAAGTTGTTAACAGAATCATGATAATAATCTAGGACATTATAATCCTATAATGGGGCGTACTAGTGAAGAACGCACTACAGCCAAATCACTCTACAGAGAATCCTAGCTCCCCAAGACTGTCATAAAAAAAGCAGTTGATGAAATCCTGCCAAATTGTCTCATTTAAGCGAGATAAAAAAAGTTGGTCAATCCATGAATCATTAAAGCGGTGTTATTTACGCACAAACTTCAAGGCCTGAAATTATTTATCTTACAGTGCATTATTGAGTGTGCAGTGTCGTATTTGTGTATGTTGAAACCGGGGCAGAGCTCTGCAGAGTGAAACAGAGCAGATGTTGATTATTTAAGCCCAACTGATACAATCTGCACATATTCAAATGGGAACGCCCGACTGTAAGGAGCAATTTCATTCAGCAATTTACTGCAATATGTTAATGCGGAAAGAAAGGGGGATTAATCCCTAAATGTATTCAGTCAAATGAAATGAAATAACATATATTTGAAAGTGTAATTTTTAACACACCTTATTATTTCAATCCCGGTAATTGAAATTGCAATCCCGGCAACTTGTGTTAAATTAATGTGTGGCAAACGGCACCTTTCGTTTGCCAAGCCTGAGTGAGTTCCTGCATGAAATGAATTTAATTATTCCTGTGGCCCAATATATTATTAATCATCTATATTGATTTCTGAACTCCCTTGCTGCTTGTGGATATGCAAATCCGACCGTGGTAATATTGGGGTGGGATCATTTGCATGGAAGCCCATTATTATTTTATAAGTAAATTTTAATGTGGACTCAATTAAAACTCAGTGAGTGGAACAGTTAAATTGGCCCAAGGTATAGGCTCCTTGCGTACAGACGCAGGAATAGGATGTATCAATTAGTACAGATCAAACTTATACTCATCTGTAGAGAGATAGAGGGGGGAGCTGCAATTTAATCAGACCTGCTCTCAACGAAGGAGATGTTTTAGTGATTTTCTCTGCAGAGCACGCCTAGGTTGCAATGAAATGAAATAGGATCAGTTGGTCATTTGGACTTACTCAAATACGTCTTTGAAGTAAACTATAATTGAGATGTGATTAAATGTTGTAGCACATTTAATTTATTGATCAGAAGGATCGTTAACATGAAGGCAGGCGAGTTATTTGCAAACCTGCCTCAAATTGGAAGAATAGAAGAATACGATAGAATCAGCGCAAGAGGAATTGCAAACAGTTTGATTGGTTGAAAAGCATTTGATTGGTTGACCAAACCATGCTATTATTTATGATAACCTTTTTGATAAAAATATTATAGCACTTTGGCAGGAGAACATAAAACTGTATGACATTAAAACGTACATGTTTCAGGGGTTCTTTTGTGACCGTCATTCTTCATCTGCAAACAAATCATAGCCAAGATGTTATTATTTATAACAGGTCTATGCAAATCCCTTAGCCAAAAGGTAGCAGTGATTGCCTTATTAAATGACACCTATATGTCTGATTCTGAGGGACCTGAACATACCTGCACAAATCAAATGATTCTAATAGTGCAAACGTGACCTTTGAAAAAGCACTCTGAGCATTAGACAAGCTCCTCACCTCTTAGCGTAGTTTCGTCACACACAGCCCAGGCTGGGAATAGAGGTGGATGGCTTTCTACTACAGCGCTAATTGTGCACAGAAGAGAAAATAGATTAAAACACTGTTCAGGCTGATCTTTATCTGAGAGGTCAATGCATGCACAAAGCTTTATTTTCCTTTTCCTGAACCCTCCACGCGGGCTCATTCATTTTTTTTTTCAATATCTCTCACTCTCTCTCTCTCTCTCTCTCTCTCTCTCTCTCTCACACACACACACACACACACACACACACACACATCTTGCACATGGTCATCAGGATATCATTTTCACTTTTAATTCAAGAATAATTCAGTATTAATAAAACAACAGAGATGCTTGCAGCTGGGTTTTACGCCCTTTTATGGGAAATTTGCCTTTTTTCCAGTTTTTGACAATCAAACAATATGTGATTTTTTTTTTTAGTGTAGATATAATGGGAATAGTGATAGTTTTAAAAAAAAAAAATTCTGGAAATAGTTTTCTTATATCCCAAGATTTACTCACCCTCAAGCCATCCTGTGTATATGACAGTTAAGTTAAATTAATAAATATTCTGACGCATCTTCATAAGCTTTATAATGGCAGTGAACAGGACCATCAAGTATGAAGCTCAATAAAGTGCACCCATCCATCATAAATGTTCTCCACACGGTTCCTGGAGGTTATTAAAGGCCTTCTGAAGCGAAGTGATGCGTTTGTGTAAGAAAAATGTCCATATTTAACAAGTTATAAAGTAAAATATCTAGCTTCCCCCAGACCGTCTTTCATATTCAATAAAAGGCGGTCTAGCGGAAGCTAGATATTTTACTTTATAACTTGTTAAATCAAGTCGCTTCAGAAGGCCTTTATTAACCCCCCGGAGCCATGTGGAGTACATTTATGATGGATGGATGCACATTCTTCAGCTTCATACTTGTTGTTCCTGTTCATTGCCATATAAACCTTGGATGCATCAGAATATTTATTAATTTAACTCTGATTTTGTTCATCAGAAAGAAGAAAGTTTCACCTAGTCACCTTTAGTTTCAGATAGTCACCTTTACTTATATAGCGCTTTTTACAAGGCAAATTGTGGCAAAGCAGCTTTACATTAATAATTGGCAAATCATTTTTGGCTGCACAGCAGCTCCCAAAGAAAATGGTGTCACTGTCCAGCTTATTCTATATATTATTGATTCATTCCGTTGCAAAGATCAGTTGTTTTTAGTCTAGTTAATTTATGTATATCAGCACTGGAGAAAACAATGATGTAATCGTCCGGCTCAGCTCAGTTCGCATACAACGGCGTCAATGTAGGCATATCAAAAACACTGCTGAGGCAGAGTCATAAGTCCGATTGGAGTCGCAACAGTCAAAATATTTAATCCAGTTCCATCTAGTTTAAGATCTTTTTAAATCACGCCGGTATGGGACGGTTTGTTGGGGATATGTGCCACTGGCTGATGAGTCGGTAAGGCCCTCACAAGGGATGAGCTAGTTCACACAGTCTCCGCCGACACCCCAGGGCCATGCTGCTGCCGCGCACAGGCGCAGGTTCCCCATCCGACCCGGACACAGCCCTCGTCTAGCCAATCGCGTTAATTGGTAAACCTTTGGATAAGCAGAGAGACAAAAATTAGCGTAGACGACATTCTTCTTCTGATGTAACGAGTACATCCGGTGTTATAGGAAGTGTTCCCGGTTCCAGCTGACCTGATCTATGCAGCCTAGCAATCCTTTAATGGATATGAAGACATAAATTGATAATGTGTCATGTGTATGCCAGGTTAAATAAATGTGTTTTTAGTCTAGATTTAAACTGACAGAGTGTCTGCTTCCCGAACAATGCTAGGAAGATTGTTCCAGAGTTTAGGTGCAAAATAGGAAAAGCGGTTGATTTTGATATTCTAGGTATTAACAACCAGCCAGAATTCTGAGATCGTAATAGACGTGAAGGTCTATAATGCATTAAGAGCTCAATCAGGTACTGGGGAGCTAAGCCATTTAGTGCTTTGTAAGTAATTAGTAAGATTTTAAAATCTATATGATGTTTTATAGGGAGCCAGGGCAGTTTTGACAGAACCGGGCTAATATGGTCATATTTCCTGGTTCTAGTAAGGACTCTAGCAGCTGGGTTTTGGACCAGCTGTAGTTTGTTTATCAAACGAGCAGGTCAACCACCCAGTAGAGCGTTACAGTAATCTAGTCTTGAGGTCATGAACGCATGAACTAGCTGTTCAATTTGTCATTGAGAGCATATGTCGTAGTTTAGATATAGTTTTAAGATGGAAGAATGCGGTTTTACATATGCTAGAAATGTGGCTTTCAAATGAAAGATTGGTATCAAAGAGCACACCCAGGTTCCAAACCAACGAAGACAACTTAACAGAGCAGCCATCAAGTGTTAGACAGTATTCTAGATTATTATGTGCAGAAGTTTTTGGTCCAATAATTAGAATCTCTGTTTTTTTCTGAATTTAGTAGTAGGAAATTACTAGTTATCCAATTTTTTATATCAGCTACGCATTCTGTTAATTTTGAGAATTGGTAGGATTTGTCAGGGCGTGAGGAAATATAGAGCTGAGTATCATCAGCGTAACAGTGAAAACTAATGCCATGCTTCCTAATGACATCTCCCAAAGGTAGCATGCACAGAGTGAAAAGCAATGGTCCTAGTACTGAGCCTTGTGGTACTCCATATTGAACTTGTGATTGAAATGACATCTCTTCGTTTACTACTACAAACTGATAACGGTCAGATAAGTATGATTTGAACGATGCCAATGCAATTCCACTAATGCCAACATAATTTTCTAGTCTATTCAAAAGAATGTTGTGGTTGATAGTGTCAAAAGCAGCAATGAGGTCTAGTAAGACTAATAGAGAGATACAACCACGATCTGATGATAAGAGCAAATCATTTGTAACTCTAATGAGAGCAGTCTCAGTACTATGGTACGGTCTAAATCCTGACTTGAAATTTTTTTGGTTTTTTGCTTCAGATTCAGAATATGAGATAATAGGATAATTTCTGGTGTTTCTCATTATATGTGCAATTACATGCTAGATCAAATTACTTCAAAATTAGCCTTTTAGAACTTTCATACAATAAGCTCATGGATCAAAAACAAATTTTTTTTTTTAATTTTTAGGTAAGTACACTACAGTATTTGTCATTATGGAAGAAAATAAAAGAACCTACATCTCAGGTTAACCACAGGCCCTCACACAGGAAGTCTCAGGGCAAGATCACCATTGTTAAAGGAAGTGATGCCACTGTTATCATTAAGCCATTATCATTATCACACAGCTCCTGACAGAGGAGGAAACAGAGATAAAGGCTGCAGTATCAGCCAGGCGACATTAAAGAACATTTGTCCTTTGTCAGAGAGGGAGGAGCTACCGTGATATTTTTTTGATCCTAGCCTTATTCCTACCCCTAAACCTAACCCTACCCATAACTTATCCCTAAAATCAGAAGGAAATGATGGGTGAATAACAATGATGTAGAAGCTCCTAACTCTGGTTGTAAGCCTAAACTTGACAAACTGTAAACATGTCCCTCAAATCTCATTGGTTGATTGGAACATTGTTCCAGAATCAACTAAGATGATGATCCAGGAACATGTTGTACTTGCTGAAATCATATTCACCATGTGGGAGGTGCAATCTGTGGCTATGTGTTTGTGTTTAACTCAATTGTCTACACTTCTGTGCACTGCAGTGATTTGAGCTGAAACATTCCACACTGGCTACACAATTAGTACATAAAGTATGCAAACAATGTTCATCAAGACATGCATCTTGCACATTGATTCATTATGTAATTATGCATTAATCCTTTCTTTCATAGAAGGAATTATGTGTTCTGTACAAAAGAAAACATGACTTTGAAAAAAATATTTCGAAATCGAGACTAGAGTTCAGAACACACGCACACACACACACTCAGATATATTAAGCTACTGGCGTTCTCTAGCAAGAGCAAAGTATGTTATTTTATAAATGAGGTCAATTGCATGAGTTTGCCGGTGATATTGACAACATTAAGACCTAATTGCTGAGTTTACTCAAGTGGTTTATGGCCGATTACTGCCCTAAGTCATTTAACTTTCCTAATTTCATTTTCGTGCACATCTCCTGCTGTGTGTTCTGTTACGAGTAAAAGGTGCATGAGAAAATCACATCAGCTCCGAGCAGTCAAGTTCATCATTTCCCATAAATCAGCAGTGTAACATCAACCGGTCAAGTTTTATAGAGATTTTGCAAATGCCAAAGCACTAAGCCAGAAATATCACAGAACAATAAATGGAAAACGCTTCAGTTATGGACTTAGTTGGGGATTTACTGAAATCTTTCATAGACAAAAGAATGTAATAGTGATACTAGACAGCATTATTTATCTTGAGGGTCAATCACAATAGAGCTGATGGAATGTTCTGTGCTGAAATATAAAATACATTCACATTGACTGTGAATTCACTGTGTAATTATATATGTATATGTTCTCATGAATGACTGTAAACCGTATCTCTCAGTAACTCAGATTAGATTTTAACTGACAGGCTAAACTGTGGTCATTTTTAATGTCACGTATATCAGGGCAATTTATTTATTTATTTTTTCATTTTTATTGAGGAAAGTTGTCTCGTGTTCTAAAATGCAATAAAATTATAACATTTATTTTTGACAGCATTTCTTAGCCAAAACAATGAATTAATATTTTTTGTATGCTGCCATTTACATTTTAGTTGTTTCATTAACTGTTTGTGATTCATAATCCATAAATAGTTTGTTTAAATCTAGCTGAGAGGCCTAGTAAGCTATTTAATGAGAGATTTCATTGAGACAACATGCCCCAAAATTGTGGTCAAAAAGTTAATGTGTGCTCAATAACCTGCATTTTTTTTTTTTTTTTTTTTTGGAAATGGTGGAAATATTTTAATATACAAATATTTCAAATAGACTTATTTTCACTTCACTAAGAAATATTACACTAGTAAAAAAAAAATTACAACTAGCCCTAGTTCCCCTATATTATAATATTTACATAATGATTGACATGTCATGTGTTATAATACAGTACAGTGCTGTAGAATCTTGGTGTAACTGTGAATAGGTAAGTGTCATAACTATAATTGTGGTCAAATTATTGCTCTTGTTCAACAGATTTACATTTGGCCTGTTCTTACATTAACATTATTGTGAATAAACAAACATCGTCCCGTGAACACACAGGAAAACTTTTCCCCTTCTATCAAATGCAACCACACATAAAACAGTATGTACCATTTTCTGACAGGCAGTAAAAAATCATGTGTGCATTTGTCAGCAGTACTGAACATATTGAAAATCCACATGGAGATGCAAGCTTGCTGATATGATAGCGGAGTAATATATGACCCTTCCACTCAAGCCTTGGGGACCATCTGCCATTGCAAATCAAAATACAGGACCTGCTCTTGGCTCTCTGAATATACCACAATGCCATTGGGCATTTCCCCCTCCCGCCCCTAAGGATTCAGGGAATTTCAGCCCGACCATCATTCCCACATCATTTGGAGCCGTAACGCTCAGATGGAGCCAGAAGTGTGGAGACTGTGTTACAATAAACCAGGAGCATCCGTGATCCCGGATACTCTGACCATCCCGGTCCCTCAGCTCCAAGCCAGTGATTTAAAACTTATACATGAATGCCCTCTAGCTCACATAAGCCCAGCAGGTCATTCATCCAGGACAGAGGTCAGTGAACCAGGACAAAAACAAATCCCTCACTCGGACCAAGCTGCCCTGCTAAGGAGAGGTAGAGCAGACGAAAAAGAGAAAAAAAAGGGGAGTACAGTAAAGTGCATGGGTGGGATTGTTCCTCATGTAATGCTGGAATTCCGAGGCTCAATAAAGAAGTATATCCTAACGCGTTCCAGATGTGAGAAGCCCGTTCCCAGGTCTGGATGCTCACTGCTGTCCTTTCCCCTAGTAGAGCTCTCGCTGTTGGAATATTGCAGGAATGGTTCTTGGCAGCGGGAGCAGGTTACATTACCCCTCTGGCTTTATTCTCTCATTTCTCAAGTCCTGTCATAACACATCCAGTCAAATCAAATCTGCTCAGATCAGACAGCATTATCTTTTTATGGGCATGTAATATGTTTTTTGTTAATTTGTGTAACTGAATTTACCATCCAAAATATTTTATGTTGAATATCTTGGAGAGAAACGGACAGGTCCTTGATTCTTTTTTGCAGTAGATTTCCAAAATAAATATATTCTTCATGTTGATTGATAGTGTATACAAAACTCTGGTTCCTAATTCATACAGAGCCCACCCTGCCTTTAACAAAGCAATGAAGCTATTTTTTTTTTTTTTTGACATACAGATCGAGAAGTTTAGTGGGTGTGTACAACTTTTCTTTCTGAAAAAAAGTCTGAAAATTGCATAATACGATTTTGCTGTAACCAGCTGATTGAAAACAGATATTTAATCTTGACTATAAAAGCTTTTCACAAAGGAAGCTTGCTGACAAGATCAAATTAATAATTTAGGTACGGCTATAAATTGTAAATTTAAAACACTACTGTAAAACAATTGGCCCTTTGAGCAGACACGTACCGTATCTTGCCAGTATTTTACGATATGGAAGCTGTTATTGCACGGGCACGAGTGCTTTAGCACTGCAGCTCTGTTGACATGTGGAAAAATAGCATGCTTGAATGCAACAGTTCAAATAAAAAGAAGTTAATATTGAGCTACTTAGATTTTGTCACAAAGTTGCCAGTTTCTTTGTCAGTTTTTGCTCTGCCATGAAAATAATTCCAAACAGTCACCATTTCGAGTTTCTCAACAACACACAGCATAAAGGTGTTTTGTTTCTGAATGAAATATTGGTGAATGATTCAATGATCCATTAATTTCGACAGTCACTTGTGTTCTTCCTGAATGAATCAGTGTTTTTAAACAAATCGGTTGGGTGAAGGATTGAATGACTCACTTATACAGCCAGTCATTTAGTGACAAGGCAACTTCAGTCATGTAGGGCCACTGTCCTGCAGAGTTTAACTACAATCCTAATCAAACACACATGAACAAGCTAATCAAGGGCTTCAGGACTACTAAGCTACATTTAAGTCCATTTTTTATGACCTTACCTCGCTAACTTTCCTCCATTTTGTTCACTCAGATGCGCATCATTGCTTACGTTGCATGACTGCCCACTTCTAGTAGAAGCCTTGCAATGTGTTCAAAATGGAACACCCTAAGCCCTTGATCACTTTGAATCCGCAATGGAGCTGATTTATTATTTATAGTTTTTTTTTCTTTGTAAATTTATTTTATGAACCATTCGCCTACGTATGCTTGGTCTGTTGGAGAAAATATAAGAAATAACACAAAGGGAAAAGATAATACAATAAACTGTGTAAAAAACAGTCAGCTTAAGGTAGTTACAAATATTATGTGGTTAAATGTCAATATAACTCCAATATCATACACTCCAGTTGTGTGGCAAGGGGTAAATTGAGTATCATCTGCTGATACGTCACAATCGTGTTGCATTGTGGTCTATGGATCTGCCTGAAATGTATTGAATAGACTCGCTCCATCGGTCAGAATCAAGGGGTCGAAGGTCTGTGCAAATAAACTTCCCTCGCCCACTTGACAAGGCAGAACATGCTTCAAAATGATGGTGGGGATTCCCTCAAGCGGAAGGGCTTAGGGAAGTTTGTGTATGTGTAAAAGTGGAGTTAAACGCATCCCAGAAAGAGTTGATAGAAGTCGTTTATGTACAAGTAAGCTAATGTGATCATCAAATATTCAACAGCATACAAATCAAAACTGCCTAACATTACTGAATGAAATGTCAAAACCACAAAAAAGGTATTGGACTCAATCTACTCCATCAATGTTTCAATCATCGCTTGGTATTCGATGCGGACAAAGTAAAATAAAATGTGATTTTTATTTTTCAGTTTTTGATTCAAAAATGTTTTATTAAATAAATAATTCAAATATCCACTATATACACATGTCACCTACTGGCCTAACTGTGTAACTGAAGAAAGATTGACTGAAAAATTCTAAACAATAATGCACAGACTGAGTGCCTGTCTGAAACCATGGTAACAACATCATATTGCAGGTCACAAAAAATGGCTAAAGAGTCGCATGTTGAGCAGTTTGGGGGGGGGGGGTATGTGAACACAGAGGTCTTTGTTGTCCATCAGTCACATTAAGATGACTGAACTACTGCCATAGTATGCAATAAAGGATGTAAACAGTGCTTGCTTCCTCTTACAGTGCAAGTATGGATTTCTCAATTACCATTAACAGACACAAAAGAACCAACTTCTCTCAGTCCTGCTGTGGCTCTGCTAGTCTGTTACGGGTGCGACCCCTCACTTCTCAATCTCCCTGCTTAACAGCCTCATTTCAAATCACAATCACTCTGAAGTGAATGTGCAATTTTCACTGGCCAAATGGTAATCCCAGAACACCTCTCCAAAAAAAGGAAAGCAGAAAAAATAAAACAGTCAGTGTTCTTGGAACTTAGCGATTGAGTTTCACTGGACGCTTGCACACAGAGGACTGTGCCTGGCCACTGCGGATACGTTTGGAAGTCAAAGCCCATGGACGAACAATACGGAAAAGCCCAGGCATAGTCCATTAATTTCCCCCTTTTTTTCAATAAGTAAACTTTAAGTATTCGTGAAATGAGTACTAAAGCCTCTTTAATGGTGTTTTCACAGCTGGCTGGAGCCCTCCTCCTGCTCGGCAATAAAGGTCCTTCCTGAATGAACATTAACATGGGAAGCCAGTAAGATCATACTTGGCTGACGTGCCTCCCCACTAAACACCTTGTGAACCCAGCACTTATCCTACACAGCCAGAGCAGAAATCTGCAAGCCATTCACGATCCCGGCCTGCGTTTGGATTGGTAGCCTCCAGTCTTTAACTCGCGACATATGGGCTTTTAATCATGTTCCTCTCTATCTTTTTCTCGATCCCTTCAAATCTCTTGATTTTTTTCAGTGTCATTCTTGCTAACACATATGGGAGGAATTCACTCTGAATGATAGCTGTGTTTATTGCAAATGCTGCCTGTGTCATTTTAGGACCCAGTTCATGAAAGAAATTCACTACAAAATATGCAAAAAATGTTTTGTAAACATGTCGCAATCTATAATAATAGTAAACAACAGGGAATCCCTGTAAACCAAGTAAGTTCAACGCCTAAGATCCATTGGGAAACAAAATAATTTCAATTAAGATTTTCATTTAAAGTTGCACTATGTAATTTTTTACCCTCTAGCGGTTAAAAAACTGCATGCATTTTGCGGAAGAACATGGTTTTGGTTGTGCTTAGTCTCTGTATGACTGTGCAGATGAATATGGTTCATCTTAAATAAAAGAGAGAGAGCGAGTTTCTTAAGTTTCTACCAGTTTAGATGAAAAAGGATCTCAAGCTGACTAGCTCAAGATAGCCAACAGTACCTATTAATGGACACAGTACTATCTTGAAAATATATTCCAGCACAGCACTAAAACAACCATAATGAAATAAATGTTCACAATAGATAATGTTTTACAATGACCTCTGTTAGAGCTACATATGGCAATTTATCTGTTCAATAAAATACCTTACTCACCTGTTGAGTAATAAAAACGCCATCTCCACATCGCTTTACAACATTTCAAATCCTTCAGTTCTCGCCATCTCTGAAAATCCAAGCCAATGCCGATTCTCATTTTATTACGAGCTCTGTCAAGTTTTCTTTTTGCCAGCAGACTGTCCTCTGTCTGGCCTTTTTAAAAGGGGTGATTACATGAAGGTTCGGGATTTTGCATGCTCCATGTCAACCATTCTCGATCCTTGTGACAACACAACTAACCAATGCAACTCCCACACCGTACACTCGTCAAAGTAGCCGGACCAACTTTTTGCAAATTTCTTGCGAAAACAATCCCAACAGGTCTAAAATAAAAACACATTTTTATACACTACTGCCAGCCAGAAGGACATTAAACAGGAAGGTTTTGTCCGAGCTCACAACAGGTTTTGCAGGGGAACGATAACATCTTTGCGAGTGAACGCAAAAGATTTTTATTTTTTTTTAATTCCTCCCATGCCAACTTTTTTCCACCACCACGTCTCTTTAGGGGCTCCGTAAAATCTTCAAAAAAATAAGCAGTATTCTCTTCTCTCAAACTGGGGGCGTGTCCGCTGTCTGCACTGAAACCACGCGTCACGAGAAAGCTGCCGCCTCTCTCAACTGACTTGTCTAATAAGTCAAACAAACTGATGCATGTAAACAAAAGAACATTACATCACATTAGAGGGTTGCAAAATTTGGTAGAGTTGTGGACTACCTACTCATTATAACATAAACACACAAGGTCGCTTACACTCATTATTGGGCACGTACCAGAGGTGGGAGTAAGCCACACATGTGCAAGTCACAAGTAAGTCTCAAGTCTTAACCTTCAAGTCTCAAGCAAGTCCAAGTCAATTTTTGTGAGAATCAAGTCAAGTCGTAGCTTAGGTCAAGCAAGTCACTAGCAAGTCATACAAATATTTGATGATTTAAATGAATTAGTTTTTAAGTTGTCATAAATATGACTTTCACAGCTAATTAGCGACATTGCTAGCTATTTTCTGACTGACTTCGGTGGCCAACTACTATCAATATTATTATATAATGACCAAATACAACCAGAAACAAATGTTCAGCCTTACCTGTGAAAGGTTATTCCCCAATACCTGTATTCAATTGTGCGATGATTTGTACAGCCCCAAGCAGCAAACGAAACAGGCATTTTTTTCAATTCCAGTTATCAGCGTTATGGGAACGTTGACCTGCACAATATGGCGGCGCCGTTGACGTACGAGCCAGAGGCTAATGGACGCCGTATTTTATTATGTCTATGCTACCGACTGGGGCACCAGATATGGGCGCTGCGAGACTGGAGGATGAAGGCCGGGACCGCTCTGAGCTTCAGACGTCATGCCCACGGACCGTTGGCTGAACGTCCGATGCGTATAGTATCCTTATCTGGATACACTTCAGGAGTTTCGAAGTCATCATCTGGTTGGTTGAATTCTACAGGATTCCCGGGATATGTGTGTGTTGCGTCTGCCTGGAAACAAATGCCGTGACGCAAAACTCCCTTGTGGAAGAAGAACGCCATCATGTTTACAACTGTGACCAGGAGCCGCTTACCAGGATCAACTTAACGCTGGATTTTCAAAGGTATGTGAACTTCGCGGCATTATTAATGCAGTAAACATGCACAACATTCTTAAATTAATCATTTATTAGATGCACACCAGTCTGTTATTTTAGGGACATCAACTTTAAATTTCCACGCTCCTAAACCTGATGCGGAACAAAACGAACTGTGATTGGTTGTGTTACATGCCAGTCAAACATCCTCCTCGGCGGTCCTTGGCCAATGAAAGCTGCGATAGAGTTCAGGGGCTGGTTGCACCAGCTGGATGTATACCTGGTCGTGAATCTAAGCTTAACGTAAAATGCGTTTTAAGTCCTGTTTAGAATTAATACCCGTTGCACCATCTGCAAAATAAAAACGTTGAAATGATGGCACGTCTGGTATACAGGCTCCACAATCAGCGGGCTGTCCTCGGTACTAAAGGCGGGTCGGGATTATCTGCAAAAGTTGAATGCGTTATTAAAATATAACTTACTCCATAAATTTGTGTAGGCTATCCTGTACACTTGTGTAAACAGGCCGAGCCTATAACTTGCTCCATAAAATTGTTCACCGTGTAAACAGCTGTTATCTTTTGCCAGATGTCCTCTTTTTTTATTTGTTACTGAATTGTTTGCTTGCATACCAAAATATGCATATACTTATTGAATATCTATATTTTTTCTTGTTTTACAATATGAGTAATCTAATTTTCTTTTTTCGGCTCAATAGAAATTTTTCATCTATTCATTGGAAAATTCACATAAATTCACATTTTTAACCATGGTAACGCAAACGGCATCTCAAATAATTGTGTGGTAGAACATGCGCGCATTGTATACGCTAAGCTTGGCTGCGCCTAGTCGTAGTTTTAGGTGGTGCAACAGGTGTAACTATCCATCGGAAAGCTGGACGTAAGTCCAGCGTAGAGCTTACACCCAACTTTTTTACATCCAGCTGGTGCAACCAGCTCCAGACCTTCTGCCGTCAATCTAAAGGTCTGGCTACGTGAGACTATAGGCTGAGATGGGAGATCGGCCCCATATCATCAGTTGTAGACAGGAGAGTCGGTTTCACCAATAAATGCTTCACCAATAACAGCTGATTATCAGTGAATCCCAATAGTCTCTGATAAAAGTTTGTAAAACTATTCGGTGAAAAATTTTCACTGCAGAGGTGGGTGTTGGTGGTGATCAAGACGGCTCTTCACAAAATTAATTCACCTCTTCTTCATATCATCGTTTTTAGGAAATTTAAATAAGGAGACCAAGCTTTTTTTGTGTATTATCACAACCAGGCAGTATGCATTTACATGACGAAGGCATAGCTAGCTAGCAAAATGTAGGCTGTAGTAACTAACAGTAGTGACAGTAACTTGTGATTGAGCGGGCGAGCCACTGAGGCTAATTTTCTCTAGTTATTATGGCGTTGGGTAATAAATAATTCCCAGAATTGATTTTACACAGACTTTAATGGAACACAAGTGACACAGGTGTTTGTGCTGAAAATTTTGGGTATGTTTACGAAACGATGTACGAAAAGATGTTTAAATGATGGATGAGTTTTTTTTTTGCTTTTTTCGCGTACAGATGATAAAGTTGTCAAAACAATTCCGTTCACAAGGATCTGCAAAAACGACAAAAAATGCAGTGTTTAAATAAAGTGGTATGCATGCTAGGCTAGAAGATGGCAATGTCACTTTGTAGAGAAACATTATGTGCATATGCATAATACATATGCACATGATGTCACCGTTTTCATGAATTCGAGTTTTTATTTACATGAAGACAATAATGGTATAGTTTTCAAAAAACCTGCACTTTGAAACCCATGTTCCCTTCGCTAACAGACTTGAGGAAGGACCCTTCGTGAAGGTGTTCAGTTGTTCACTTTCGCTTGGAGCGTCCCTACATGAATTGCCCTTCAAGGGTGCAAAAATGTTGCTTGAAATTTGCCTTTTGTGACAAAATAAGTATGAATTCACAGCACTCATAAAAGAGTAGGCAAAAAGATGACCTACTACTTCCGGAGAGATTCTGTAGTCTGCATATGGTGGACACTTTACTATCCCATGAGGCCACGGTAGAGGATTTGTGAATGGTGGCGAAGCTACGCAACTGATGCTGGTAGGTCACATGATAATGACAGCATGGCGAATATACAATAGTATGTCCAGATAACATGCATACTACACACATTTCTACCATATAGAACACACTTTTTTAGCGTGAAGTAATTATTCAAAATAAGTACAAGAGAGTATGCAATTTTGGACGCAGCCGTAGTCTATTGGCACACAGTGTTCCTTTACAAAGTAACGTAGTCAACTACTGGCCAGGCAGAAAATGCAGTGTTTTAGTCATTTTTGCGGATCCGTATGAACAGGGATCATTTTGACAACATTGCCATCTGTATGCAAAAAACGCAAATGGAAAACTATTCCATTTTTAGTACATTGTTGTCGAGTAAATGTACCTTTATACTGCTTCCACTTCTCACACATTTTCTCTCTCTCCCTCTGAAATGGTGGGACAGTTGGACATGTTATCTGCTTATAGATTGATAGTTTAGACTATTAACAGGGATATTAAACATGTCTGTGGATAACGGCACGTCAGGCCAGCTATTTAAGATATCTGTGAAACCCTCACACAGACACACACTCACATATATGGAAAAATACAAGAAACTCGCAATATTGCCTAATTAGATCAGTCAAGCTCTGTGAGAAAAGGCTTTAAAAGTGATCAGGGCTGAGCTGAATATCTTTAGCATTAGAGTGAGATTAACTATGAGAAATGGCTGACAGGCTGTACAACTCAAAACCTCCATTAACAAAATGTTTTGTCTAATGAAATCTGCAAAGAAAGCAGAAAACGATCCCAATCCCCCAAAAATGTCACTCACAGAATGACATCATAATAAACAAATTGACTGAGTCGGGGAAGAAATTTATTTTTCTACACAGAATGACGTTATCTGATCTGAGAATAATTATGACATGTGGAGAAAGGTGTATTATAGGTTAGAACAATTGGCCCAAAAATATCCTTTTGTTTCCTCTCCCTCTGTTTTATACAAGTGGCAACAGTGATTATATCTAATATCTGATTCAAAACTGTACGTTTTTATACTGTATGTTTTGTCATTTACGCATTTTAAAGGAATAGTGAAATGACCTTGACCTTGTAGAGTTTGACAGTAATGACCATCAGTGTTCGGGAGTAACTAATCTGTGAAATCCGTTCCTGAAGTTTCCATCAACAAGGTACACAACAAAATGCCATATCACTTTTTTTTAAATTTATTTATTTTGTTTGTTTGTCATTTTGTGTTGAACAAACAGTATGTCAGTACAATACAGACATTATAGCCAAAGATTAACTGTCATTTCTCTCTCATGTGAAGCATTGCGAAGTGAGATTTATTTTAGTCAATCAGTTCATGTTATTCAAAAAAGGAGTCCAGGCATAGCAATATATTTAGTTTATTTAGGCAGTCTGTAACTTTTTTTTTTTTTTTGGTTAAAAATGACCTAAAATCAATTATTGAAACCAGTCATAACCAATCAGTGTTCTAAACTATCTCCTTACCTTACTTCGACTCACAATGGTAAACTTGTAATAATGTTTTATAATCTGACTGGTACTGGTAGGATTTTGCGGGAAATACGAGTTGTTGACGCTTGTCTTTGCGTCACGTCTGTAAACAGAAAGGAGTCGTGGCTAGTAAGCTATATGGCATGTGAGGATGCTGCTGGTGGCGCATCATTTGTAGCCTCTTATTAAGCAGCTGGAAAGTATTTAAACTTGAGGTGGTGGCTTGTAATCCAGAAAGTTCGAAACGGCAATCATCATCGGCAATTGCGGTAAAAAGTAAAAGACTTCGGACTGCTGAGAGCCTACAGTAAAAAAGGGAAAGAAACCGGGCCTGTGCAAAAACAAGAATAAATGTCGGCAGAGCTTTTGAAAGGTGGCGTGACCTAAAAACAGATGCAGAGATGGCTATTTTTCTGCTGGATAGGTAAGACATTTCAATGGTTCATTGGGTAATAAAGTAACAGTAGCATGCGCTTTCGCTTAATCCATACAGTTATGTATAACGATAATACATACATACATGTAGTCACTCAATGTTGATGTTTTTAACTAACAATTTTAGAATAAAGTGTAACAATAATAATTTGAACCATTGGTTGCACAATTTATTGTAAAACTTTTTAACAGTTGGTCAGAACAAAAGTGGATGACATGTTAGTTACTTCTTCAGATGACATTTTCCAGTGAAACTTATTTTGGACATACAAGACATAGCATCTGTAATTACAATGTACAGTGAAGGTCCACACCGGTGCAGTGACCCCCACACATAGCTGCAGCACAAAACATTAGAACTACTCACGTAATTCCGCAATTGCTGGTTTCAAACAGAGATGGCGACAAAGTAGCAACTTACGGACTGCAGCTTTAAATGCTGCTGTTCATTGATGTGTTAGACTTGAATTCATGTGCCAGATAAAAACTCTGATAATTATATATATAATATAATTACTCCCTCAAATAGTTTCAGTCTAGTTAATTATTATCTCTAACAGGTAGCTTGACTGAACTTCCCTAAGTTCCCAAACACTGATTACCACTTTTCTTGTATGTAAAAGAGCAGCTCAGTATTCAGAAAAAAAAGAAAAATCATCTGGATTTCAGTTTCGTTCACTTCTCTTTGTTTCATTTTTTCAGCTTAGTATTTCATAAATACTTTATAACCTAATAGCCTAATACTTAAAAATAATAGTAACTTAAAATATGTAAATGAATAGCAAATACATTAAAAAACATTTAAATTTTTTTTTTAATTTAAGTACCTAATTTTAAATTAAATTCCTCCTAGAAATTGATTAGATGAGCAGAAAAAAGAAAGTCCGAACCGATTTGTTTTATATTTTAAAATCAATGTAGTTTAGTTTATTTGACAGGGTTTTATTGTCACACACTCTTTCACACAGACACACCAGAAACGACATTATAGTTGTTCTCCTCACCAACACAAACACATGACGGAAATGACTTAGGCATGTGTAAAAATTTTGCTGTTCACCACTCTGCCATTTGCAAATTAAAATGAAACACGAGCGCTCTGGATTGGACTGCAGTTCTGAGAGAGCGGCCTGGATCCAGCGCCACAGTTTGGGACTTGTTCAAAAAGAACCAGATAAAACACAAAATTTACACTTCAGTGGAACAAACGTCACCACATTTACGATGATGAAGTCTGACTTTATACGGAGGGAGAAAACAAGGAAAGGGTTGGCGCTTTCAAACTGAAAACATTATGGTAAGCCTGACAGCTGTTGGTGGTCATTCTTTGAAAGACACAGAAGAAGATGATGTCATTGGTATCCTGCACCACTGTGACATCATAGCCTAGGTGTCATGGAAATGCTGGCTGTGATGCAGCCTGTTTGATGTGGTTTTGCTGAAGCTGTAAATCAAGTTACTGGTGGAAACATTTTTGAACCCAGAGCTGGGGAAGCCCTCAGGTGCTGTAAAACCACCACACACATACATTTCTCTTTATTTTAAATGTGTCACTTTCTAAAACATTTTAACCCTTATTTTATACTTGCTAACAGGAGAAAAAGTACAAAAATGGGTTACACTTTATTTTAAAGTGTCTCTATTACTTTGTAATTATACATATTAGTACTGAGTAATATTAATTGGGTACATGTATTTACTTTAGTGTTTGGTTTAGGGTTATACGTAATTATGCCTAATTTATGGTTATTACTATATATACACATTTAACGTAACAAGGACACATTAAAATAAAGTGTTACTCAAGTTTTGTCAAAATATATTTTTTTATAACAAAATACTTCTTAATAATAATAATAAAATGGTTATACATTATGACATTCATAGTTAACTTTAAAGCAAATAAAACAGCTTCATAAAATCAAAGCAGACTTTGCACTCAGCAGGTTATTTTGTGTTTTTAACCATGATGCAAGCCTTTCAAATAATTACAGTAATGACATAATGTGGACTCGCTTGGTTGGACTTTTTTACTATGACTACAGTTAAAAAGTGAAAGAGGGAGCTTAAAAAGACATCATTAAAGTAGACTGTTTTTAAAAGAAAACATAACATGTAATGAATATGCTGTCGAGTTTTTAAATATTCCTGTTGTAAGAATTTTTACTGCACACAATTAATTAGACTGAAGTTAAAGTCTCTGTGCTGTATTCAAAGAGTCTTTAAAGTACATTTCCTTGAATTTATCTTTAACTGCTGTAAATAATACTATTCTCTCACTAAGTAATAAAACTTCTAAGCGCTGTGTTGCTGTAATTTTTCTTTTAAATATTTTTTGGATGTGTCTTCAGACTGAAAAGTTTAGAAGTCTTTCTGGAGCCAGGTCCTGAGCATGAATCAAGGTGCAACCCATTTCCTTAAACCAAATCTCATTATCTGTTCCTGGGCTCCAAACGCATAGCCAGTTCTGTCCTCACACTCATTAGCATGTATGTTTACTTTGGATAACCATCATTCACATGACTTAGGCTTTTGGGCCTTTTTTTCTAAACCAGAGTAAAAACATTTCACGGAAAGTCATCTGCTGTGGTCACTGAAAAATAAACAGAAAAGGCTGATGAGAATGGGAAGTCCTTAACCTTCTTCCAGTTTAAAAATCAGTCAGATTATGTAAGGATCTAATTTTATGTCCTTCCTTTAAGTGAGCTGGAATTATCTAATTATAACATCATATATCAGCATAATTAATAATCGCCATAGTAAGAAAAATAATATATGATGATGCGGATGTGGAATTAAATGAAACTACTGTAAATCAAAACTGACATAACTATATATGTGCTCACATCATGGATGCCTATAAAAACTCTAGTGAAGATTCAACAGGCGTGTTTCCAAAACTCCTTAATCATTCTAGAACACTGCTAATTCTTTGTGTTGACAACAGGAAAGCTGAACCTGGTTAATTGTATAATCTTTTAAAATCCCTGATTTGTGAGGACATTTGTTTACATTCCGTTAGTGAGTTCATTTGGCAGCACGTACACCAGTCATAGTTTGAGAGGATTAGATTCTTTCTAACAGATTTTAGCTGGAACTCTGCCACATCTAGGACAGTTGTATGTGATACAAATTACATTAAAAAATCACTGGCATATATAAATGTCTCAGACATTTTCCATTATGGGAGATTAGTATTTTTTCCAAGTATCCAAAATCAACAAAAATATCCTTAAAATGAAAAAAAAAATGGCATTAAATTAATCCAATTACTTAGGAGCCAGCCACACAAAATACACATCTTATTGCATCTAAATCACATTTAATAGATCAGGGATTTTCAAATGTATTATTAATGCTTCTTAGTAGCAACTAACAAGCTTTATGAGATTGTCATAATTAAATAAGTCATTTAACTGATTCATTCAAAAGCACTAATTCGTTCAGGAACTAAACAAGTGTTATTCATTCAACAGCGTTCAATCATGAATCATTTGTATAACTGTTTCATTCAAAAATGCTGATTCATTTACGAACAAAGAAAGTCGCTGTATCCGAATATGCCTACTTCCATACCATATAGCAGGCAAAAAACAGTATGTGAGCCAAGTAGCATGTCAGAATTCATAGTATTAATAAAACAGTAGCTGAAAAAATACCTGGATGACCTACTTTCAACAAGATTTTGTTATGCACATTCAATAGACACTTTATCATCCCATGAAGCCATGGGAGAGGAAAATGAAGAGACCAAACTGTCACCGTAGTTCACTTGACAATGATAACATGCTGGATGTAGAATCATCCACTAACTAAATACCACTAACTTCGGTTTTGCTTTGAACTAATTTCTTTGGTGGAGCGAAAGAAACTTGTTTTTAAACAAAGTAGTCATCTAAAATATGTGTTATTCAACATTACTGATGGTTTTTTATTGAACCGTTGAATAAATCACACAATCGTGTTCCCTGTATGCGCATGGTTTTTCATCTATCTGCTAAAAACTGGATGTCAATAGAATCAAATAATCACAATTAATATCATGATTTCTGACCAGTCTTTTGAAAGCAGAATAAATATAATGTAATTTCAGAATTAAAATATAAATTTCAGGAAATGATTTAAAAAAAAAAAAACACTGGAAAAAAATTAACATCCAGATTTATGCCTTAAACAAAGTAGTCATCTAAAATATATATTATTCAACATTACCATCTTTTTTATTGAACTGTTGAATAAATCACACAATCGTGTTCCCTGTATGCGCATGGTTTTTCATCTAACTGCTAAAACCTGGATGTCAATAGAATCAAATAATCACAATTAATATTATGATTTCTGACCAGTCTTTTGAAAGCAAAATAAATATAATGTAATTTCAGAATTAAAATATAAATTTTAGGAAATGTTGTAAAAAAACAAACAAAAAAAAAAAACAACCACTGGCAAAAAAAGAAAAGGGGAAAAAAAGTGCTGACCCTGAATCTACAAAGTATGTTTTAAACACTAATTAAGGGACCCCCCAGGTTCTTACAGTACACATCTACAGTGAACATTTGGTCGCAAATAAACGCCTTTAATTAACATCCAGATTTATGCCTTTGGAAATGTTCTGCTCCTGCTGTAAAAATAAAACCTCAGCAAGGTGTTAAAATGGTTAAATGTTTTCGTAATAATCATTTCAACGTCATTTCATTTGACAGAGGCATTCGTTATACTTGCGGCTCTCTCTGCACGTTTCCAAGTGACCTGGGAATTGTAATTCAAACATGGCCTTCCTGTGCATTTCTCAGGTTGAAATGAAGGCATGTTTTTCTGTGGTCAGTGAACTCAACCCCAGAATCTCACAGCGCTCTGAATGGGAGAGGACGTACGAGGCAGGTTATTGCAGAGCTTTCATGTGTCAGCAATCACGGGGTCGATGATGTTATTGTGCTGGAGGGAGGTTGGCACGCTGTTACAGAACAAATGGGTTTGGAAAGACGCCCAGTGACACAAAACTTTAAACACATTAGGAAATCTGGGCTTTTCACTTTTCTGTGCTTTCCACGTTAAGAAATAGGCTTTATTCTGGCAAATTTTATGATCAATGTAAAAACTTGGAGTATCTGGGATCGCAAAATTGCTCAATGACGGTAAAGAAAGAGGCGGGGCAACCTTTCAGCCAAAACCTTAAACAAGATCAAAACAAATTAAAGAGCTTGTGGCTTTTATTCAAAATACACTGGTGTCCTATCCAGAATATTTGATTTAAACCAATGCAGAAGAAAAAGTAATTGTCAAAGCAATTTATATTCATTTATCAGCCTCAGCATTTAGATGTTTCGCCAAACGCCAGCAAGGTGAAAAGAAAAAAAAAAACCACTCGTCTAATCCTGATGTCAATCTCCCAGTTGACGCTTATGGGATTTCTCCCCAGGACTGTCTAACCCCATTCAGGGAAAGAACCATTGGACACACTAATTTATCTCCAGCTCTCCCAATTCAAGCCACGTTCAGAGAGTTACTCCTCCTAGTCCATTATTGACATATTGCCAATCAAACAGACTGACATCAAAGACTCACTCAGGCAGGTTCACGCAAAAGAAAGCAACGCTGTTACCTTGGGACGACAGTACGCTGTGGAAACCCTGACGTCTGCATCTGCTCTGTTATCGAAAAGATGCTCTTTTCAACACACCTGGGCTGTATGGATCCCCTGAACAAGTACTGCTGAGCGGCTGTTTTTCCGGTTTCGTGTTTTACAGTTCAGAAAGGTGATAAGTTTCTCACAGCAGGATAACTGCCCCTTATTCATCTTTCGCTACTGTCAGCCATTAAAAGTCACACTGTATTTTGACCAGGGTTGTGGAACATTCTGAATTGAATAATTGGCTCCCTTTTAGTTCATGAATGCACAACAGGAAGTAGAACTGGAATGACAGGAAAAATTATTTACTAAACAATTGCTAACACTGGTAAATGGTAACACTGGTCAACTTTTTTGTCAAAGCATTCAAACAGGGCTAAATTATATTGTGTGTGTGTGTGTGTGTGTGTGTATATATGTATAATGTATAATATATAATATTATAGTATAATATAATATACAGTAAAAGTATAGTATATTTAGTAAAAGTATAATATAAATTATACCTCATTTACAACCAAACTTAATTCAAATTCTGAAATAGTACTTTTTTTCAAGCACCATAATATATTAGTTACTGTATGTATTTACTATATATTTATTTATACTGTATGTAGCTTGGAAAAACTACATTTTAATTTTTGAAATAAAAGAAACATAGTAATAGCATGTCACATGCATACGAAAAAACACATGGCAGTACCATTGTTCTTTTCTCCACATTTCTGTAAGTGTAGTAAGCTGTACCTAAAATCAAAATAAGTTTGGATCTGTTCAAGATGGAGAGCCACCATGCCAGATTGCACAGTCTCTAGACCATCATGCTCGCATGAACCATTCCAATACAGTTCAGCAGTTTCAGTACACAGATTTAAAGGCCTGCAGTGAGGGACGAAACTTTATGGAAGTTACAGCTCTGGATGGCGACAAACCCAGAGGCGAAGTGACCTGCAATGAGTGGACTGCTGGGGGCCGTTCAGGGCAGTAGGACTGCTCCCAGCCTCCCCCAAGATGTAAATGAGGCAGAATGTGGAGGTAGACTGAAAGCATCTCAACGTCACTCTGTCCACTAGTCGAATGTACCAGGAGAGAGAGACGGATGCAGTGTCAGCCGTTTGCAGATTCACCCTCATGATCAGAGCGAATGCTTCCGAGCCCAAGGGTCTTCACTGAGAGAGCGTTAGTGTGATATACGAGTGCACTGAGATATCCACGGCCGACCCCTGATCGCCACTGTGGGTGTGTGGAGTGTCGACGGGTGTTTATCTAAGCTTTCTTGGCATACCGCGCTCTCCCACAAAACACATCTCCTGCGGGTTCAGTCTCTTGGCTGCTTGTTTCTGCTGTTCTCTTGGCTGGAGGAGTAACTCACCCTCAGCATCAGATGGCTCTGTTCAGGTTCATAGCAACTAGATGGACCTGTGAGAGAAATATGGAAATAAAAGCTCTGTTCCAAATACCAGTGAACTCCTTTGCATTGCTACTACATAGGCAGCTTTGCAAATAAATAAATAAGTAAAAATCTGATTGATTTTGGGAACATCATAGGAACTTCAGTTTGATGATAACACATTGCTAAGATAATGACACTATACTGTGCACACAAATACACAGCACAATAATAAATGAGTGTAATGATAAAAATATTAAAATATTTTATCAGATTAATATTTATCAATACATACATGCTCTAATAAGCATACAAATAAATAGCACACAAATAATGATGTAATAATAAAAACATTAAAACATTTTGAAACAGATTAATTGATAACAATGATTTAAATCTACATTTCTGTCATGAACACTCTAGGAGAGTTTGGCATCATAATGGATTATTGACAATTTAAATTGGTCTAATGACAATGTTTAATTTTGTCTTGGTGGAATAGATCTGCTGCAGAGCAAGTACGGGACTTGCTACCGCTAATACATACACAACATGCTGCAGTGAGCAAGTAAGACATACTGCTGCTGTACAAAACATACATGAATTACCCATAGCAGATCTATACAGGTGGAGCTGGGGATGTGGATGGTTTCTGAAAGCATGCTGCAAATTGCTACAACAGACTCTGACCAAGTATTTGAAGGTTGAACAGCAAGCTCATTGGCTACTGATACATCAGGAACCAATCAGCTGTGCCCTACAGAGAACGGTGTGATTGCAAGCAGATTAAGTTAATGAAATAAGCACTTTTTCTTTGCCATTTTGTAATTGAGTTTGTTCTAGTGAATTCTGGGATTGCATTCTTTATAAAGGATTCATGAATGCATCCAACACACTCTCATTGCAATTCATAACTATTTTATGCATTGGAATTTTGGTGGCTATTATTCGTACGAATTTGTATGATTTCATTTGTACATCTTCATATGATCTGTCTATGCCATACTGACAGTTGTGGTTAAGTGTGGACTTTTATGTTTAACATTTTTCTAAAAATCATATGTTTCCATACAATTCACATCATGAATTTGTATGAAATCACCACCTCATGAAATTGTTCATTTTTTTCGTGAGATTGGGTTGATTGAATCCTTAGAATACAGGCAAAACAAAGTCTTAAAAGGCAGCATAAGGTGTCTATCCTTTAAAACAGCATTCATGTTAGATGCATGCATATGATGCTTTAAAATGCTGTATAAGCAGGCAGCTAACTAGGTTTTTGGAAAAAAACAAAACAAACAAAAGAAAATTAAGTTAGTGAAGAGACGGAAACAGAGAGAGAAAATTTAGAAGGGAAATCCCTGACCTTCCCTCAAATCTAGGGCCAAAACATTTCAAATGTGAGTATGTTTAAAATAGCTGACAACGTTTCACAGAACAAAGAGAAAATTTCCAGTAGGATGCCATTTAGTAGGAATGATGGGAGATAGGAGCTTTGTTCCTATATGTCATGCTATAAATACTGTCTGGATTTTGACAAGCCCCTCCACATAGAAAAACAAGGAATGGTGCACATCTGTTTCAGTGGTGACCAAGTTCACATACACACACAAATCACTCCATGTGATTGTGAGATCAGAGATACAAGAAGTAACCCTTTTTATTTGTATATACACAATGCATGAAAAACTCTCATGATGCAACAGTCAATACTGACATTTCTTTACTAATATCTAAGGGTATGTTCACATGACAATGATGTTCTAAAAACAGAAAAGGTTTTGCTTTGCTTTTACATTTCAAAATGATCCCCGTTCACACGGATCTGTGAAAAAGATTTTAAAAAATGCTGTATTATGCATGCCAGGCCAGTAGTTGGCGATGTCCCTTTGTAAAGAAACACTATATGGCCATATACACATGCTCATGACATCACCGTTTTCACAAATTTTAGTTTTTACAGAGACGATAAGTCTCATTTTCAAAAACTTGCACTAAAACCCATTTTCAAAAGTTTGTATTTTCAGGCCCCAAAAACGCTGTTGTTGTGTAAATGAATGGCCAAAACGCATATAAAGTTTTCTGTTTTTAGTTGAAAATGGTGTGAAGTAACTGACCCCTGAGAGATGCCATAATCTTCAGTTTATCAGATAATTGTACATGTACTTATGTTATTATGAGATGCAAAAGTCACAACATACATTGCCATACATTTGGTTTAGACAAACTCTTACACTTTTATTATGTCTTAGTTCCGCTTTTATTTAAGTTGTATTTACTCGACAAAATCAATTTTACCTGCATTTAGCCCTGTCAACACAAAACATCTAAAAGTTGAGAAGAATCCTACACAAACAAGAACACAAACCTGCTCACAAAACCGTCACAATCCCTCAGCATTGCTGGTGGAACAATTAGCGACACATTTCCATGGCCATAATATTTACAAGGACTGCCAATTCCCAGGTCCGTTTTACATTCAGCGTCTTTTCCTCCTCAAGGTAACACGGTGCGTTAAAACGAGGAAACAATGATCAAGTGCCCATTGGGTCAGAACCAGATTGAGATGGTGCAGTTCTCCCAAAACTCCTATTAAAATGTCAAGCCGCAGAAAAGAGAGAGCACGTCTGCCTCCCTCTTAAACCACAGAGGAGAAATTAAGTGTGGCCTCTTTGCAAGCCATAAATTACAGGTTTTAAACAACAGGGAGTCAAGGAAACTCTCCATCACTGTTGTAATTGCTCCGTGAGTGCCACACTCTTGTAAAGAAATTAACCTCAGTTTTGCAGCGGCGCGTGAGAGAAAGAGAAAAAGAAAAAGAGGGAGCGTAAAGAGGAAGAAGGGAACATCTTAACTGCAATGCCTCGACCTCCTAATCTAAATTGTTTGGACTGAAGGAACCACTTCATACATAAATAGTGTCCGTTTTCATGTTTCTCAATGATACAGGATACCCTCATGCATTAAAGTTTAAGTTTCTCTCTGAAAGAGTCAAACCACAAGAGATGCCTGTGCATTCCTTTGTTCTTAAAGAGCTTTGAGTCTCTTTACACCTGTCCAGAGTGCACTGTTGGCCATAAAATAATAATAATAATAATAATAATAACACACAGCTATGCATTCTGATTCATTCTCACTGAATCACTTGGAGGCTCTCTTATGACGCACTGACTTTTCAGTTTTGATGACAAAGTTGAAAAGTTTTAATGAAACTTATTTGAGTATTTCTAGGTGGACGTGTGCTGCACTCAGGCTCTTGTTGCTCATGCTGACAGCAGATGTGTCAGAGCTTTCCTGGCAACCCAGAATAACATCAGCTGGAGCATGTTTCCTCTGGTCCACAGCCGAGAGTCACCTTTTCCCATGTCAGAAGACTCGATCCATGTAACTAACACTAGTGATGAAGAACTGCGTCTATCATCTATCTAAGACTCTCAGGAGGAAAATATATCTGATTTGCAGTGCTGGATAGCAACTGATTACATGTAATCTGGATTATGTAATAAGATTCCGAAAATTAATTACTTGTAATTAGATTATATTATATTTTAAAATAGTTGACTACAGTAAATTTTTAATTGATAAACATGATTACAAGTTATTCTGACATGGGCAGTAAATAATTCATCAAATTGATTGATTCTCCCTACTGTTTTTATTTTTAAAATATTTTAATTTTTTTTTTTTTAAGATTTAATTAGCTTTTTATTAAACTCATGAACCTCTGTCGCTCCATCATGATCTCAAGTCCCAGTAATATTTATAATAGTTAATGCACTTCATGTTGCTCATAACAAAGAATGGAATATATTTCTTTCTCTTTGCATTTTTATATCAATATGGTATAAGATTATACTATGCAGATAAATGTGATAAACGAGATAGGTCAAAAGTAATATAAAAGTAATCACAAAAATGTAGTCCGATTATATTACTCCATGGCCCAGATTTACTAAACAGGGCTAATTAGCGTGAGAGCACAATTCCAAAAAATCACAGATGTTGTGGAATATTAATCAAATATTAACATTCTAAAATTGCTCCTCCTCATCACACATGCACTAGATGTGAAAGCAGTGCGTGTAAAATGTTGCGTAATTGTGATGTTTTTATTGGGCTGTCAATGTAATATGTCAGTTTAACAATTTAGTAACTGGTTATATAAATATGAGTTCTTGCTACCAGAAACAGCTAAATGCATTTAAAAAACTTGTTTTTAAAAGTTTGAATATGTTAGAATACACATGGACTGCCAAGTCAATAATGACCAACATCTTTGTTAAGATCTGCTACAGTCTGGCAAAAAAAAAAAAAAATTGATGTCACTTTGGCTTTTACACAAAATCTCACTGGGCTCACATTGTATATCTGATGAGACACAATCATAAAAGACAGAAAAAAAAAACATCACAGTGTGTATCAGGCTTAAGTCTATCTCGGACAGATTGACATCACTACTGTTGTATATATATCTTGTAAAAACCAAAAGTTACTGTCTTAAATTTTTAAGTGCAATCAGCTTGGATGTTTAAGTCATTTCAAATTAAATTACATTAAACTGGTATGAGTTAAATCAATTCATTTTAAATTAATTTATTACAAATATCTATATTTATTTATTAAAAATTCTTGCATTCTTAATTCTGTAAAATGTAAAAAAAACACACACATACAATTCACTGGGTGCTTAACATTGGTTCAAAAAATATATCACAAATAATAAAAAGCAGAAACATTTTAAATTATTTTTAAAATTATATTTAGAATAATTTCTTCTCTACAAAAGTCTGCATGTGAGGACAATCAGCATGTACTATCGCAGCTGCACTGTAAGATCTACTGTATTAGCACATAAATATTAAAATGTCTCATGCTCTCTGCTCTACACTGGGTCTCTGTAGAGTCAAACAGGACTCTGTTGTAAGAATTTCTGACACCACAGGGACAAATCAGCTTTAACACTCCACCAAAGTCAAGCGAAACACTGACCCAAACACGCACACACACACACCATCAAGCTCTCTCTATCTATCTCACACACACATGCTCACATTTATGCAGGAGCACCATGAGATATAGAGACAGCGAGACCTGTGAAAGAAGTGCGATGGGTCCTTTAATACAAGCTCTGAGGGACTCTAGCCTGTCTGCTGCAGGTATCATTAAGAATCAGTGAGAGCAAAACAATCTGAGGGAGAGGAAACGAGACATGGAGACAAATCAAAGCCGCCTACTGTATGTGACGGCTCCATTCAAGGTGGGTGTGAGTGTCATTTTCACTATTTCCTAATACTATGTATTTTCTGTTCTACATCAATTTGTTAAAAGGGTTAAATCATACATTTACAGAAGTGATTTATTAGATTATTATTATATGTTTCATATAAATAATTTAAAATGATAATAAAAACACTACATTTAAATTAAATTAAAATACTATATATATTTTTTATGTATTTATTTATTTATTTATTTTTTGACACCAACATTCAGTGCCCCCCTAAAACATCATATCAAAATATTTTTCTAGCTGGTCCAAGTGTCAAAATTTATGCCAACTGTAAGTTGCTTGCAGAACCTACAAACCTAGATAGCATTTTTAGCCCTTACAGAGATAAAGATCCACACGATATTTGTGTCTCACTTATTTCCAAGATAAAAATAAAAGTGATAGAAAAAATAATGTCCTCTTCAAAAACGCAGCAATTAGCAGCTCTTTCTATGAGCAAGACCAACAAGTAAACAAATAGCGTTTGAGTGACATGGACATGGATCTTTTGTCTTTTTTTTTTTTTCTTTTTGTGGATGTTCTTTTCTTTGTTTGTATGCTGTTCATAGACAGGAGGCTTGGAGAAACATAGAGTGGTGTAAACAGTCCCCTTTCTCTCCTCTTCATCTCGTGAGAGGTGAGAATCCTGTTTCGGCAGTCTCAGCGTACGGCGTCAGAAGCGCCATCGACGATTAATTATGATCTCCGTGCCAGACGTGTGTTAGAGTGGAGAGAGAAAAATAATTACCTCCACACACACTTCTCACCGGATACAAAGACACAGATACAGTTTCTCCTCAGCGGAAGAAAACTGCTAACATTTTCTGAGGAGCAAAAAGGCCTCTGAACTGCAGAATTACATCATACGAAGAATCAAAATATTATTTTTTTGTTATTATGCAATTCTTCTCAAAAATGAGTGAAGGAGAAGGAGACATAATTTGAAGGAGACATCCATATTTATGAAACAAGTTATATAAATTTGTATAACTAGTTTAGAAATGTATTCTTATGTAAACTGTTGGATCAAACTGAATGTGATCATTTGTATGATTTGCACAAAAATTCATGTCACATTTTCTCTTTGTCAAGCTCCGAGTTGTCACTCTGTGACTCTGTTTTATACACAATGGAAGACAAGAGTCGTCTGACAATTAGAAGTTAAGACATCTTGAGACGAAAATAGATTAAGAATGCAAAATAGTGGTCTTAATTCAAAAAATAATAACTGTCCTCAAATCACTGAATAAAACACAAACATGCAGCCACAGGGTCACGGTTTGACCTTGTTAGTTGGTAGATGTCATAACTACAGAGACATCTTTCTTCATTCACATAAATTTTGTGCAATCAATATATATACAATGAAAACAATAAATATAGGCCGATTTATAACACTCCATGTAATACAGACCTTTTTTTTGCAATTTCATTACATTAGTGGCACAGCAATTAAACTTCACTTTGAAATGTTGAAATTACAGTGAAAATACAACCCTACATTTTTTGAACTGCTAACTAACAAGATGAGTTCATGAAGTTGATCATCCCAAGAAAAGATTAATTTTTACAGACTTTGTGATGTTGTGAAAGACTTGAATTGAAACCGGAGATCTACCGTTAGTGGTCTCCAGCGGCGCGACAGCCGTCCCAGAGAGATGAAGAAACCTCAGCATGGAATCTGACATCAGTTTGTGCGGGACTGGATGATGTCAGCACAACACACAGCTGAGCTCACACTGGGGTGAAAGAGAGGCTCACATACGCAGAGCTTGAATGGAGCGCTTTTCTTTGCGTCCTCGGTGATGTGTGTAAGAAAAGCTGTGAGGGGGCAATTCTTTAATACATGTGGTCTGCCCTTCTGATCTAAAGCCTGTTCTCCTGTTTGATGCGCATGTGTCATAGCTCCAGCGTGGGTCTGCGCTGGTCACAGCAGGGCTTTAGGATTACGGCATGCTCGTGTGTGTGCCTGAGTAAAGGTTACAGCGCAAGTCCTGTCTTTCTCTCAGACGCAGGGCCCTGTACGGCACCGCGAGTGTCGCTAAATGTCAGCTCGTCCATATGGCCCCCTGGCCGGCAGATGCCACTTCATAAACCGACCAATCACATCATGGCATGGGCAGAGTCTCCGGGGGCTCCGTCGTCACGGTAGCAAGCCAGTTACACCCACACACACATGCCACCCCGCAGCAAGCCCTCACTACAGGGCCGAGCACTGGACACCTGCTCAGGAGAGAGAGAGAGAGGGCACATCTGCTCCTGTGGGCACCTCAGACCTGCAGCCTGCAGTCCTGTACAGCTCTGATTAATGAGGCAGAGCGAAGGTGAGGGGCCCCAAACAACAGGGGCACCACGGCTGCACCGCAGCACACACATGCACACTGCACCGGCTGCATGATTTATCCAAACAGAAAGGGAATATGGTGCTATAATACTGCTTTCATGAAAATATAAGAACAGAATTGTTTTGATACCAGTTTAATCATTTTAAATGTATAGATGAATATAAATCATATAATATAATATCTAGAAAGTGAATGTTTTATGAAAATATAAAAATATAATTGTTTTGGTGTATATTATATTATTTTAATCTAAATATGTAAAAAGATATAGATTAATATATAATAGAATAGAATACAATAGTTAATTCCAAAATAATTAAATTCACTTTTATTTGTACTTTTTGCAGTGTGTAAACAGTACACTTAAAGTCAGCATGAAATTAAACTGGACACTAAACACATTCTAAATGCACGTTTCTGATTTTATTGTGCAAGATTCATCTTTCCATGTTGTTTTAAAGAAAAAAGTTGATCTCTTATTTAAAACGCTTTCCTTTTTGGCTAATATCATCAATCTCTCTCATATTTCAAACCCTGCTCTCCAACCACCTGTCATATCTGGATCCAATCGATTCCCAATGGATAAAAAGTTCAGCCCTTCTTTTTGTTCTTATTTGATATCCTATTTCACAAGGAAATATGTCATGTTATAGAAGTAACATGAGTTTAAATTATGATTTTATGTTGACCTGAAACACAACTTTGAAAATTACATAATTAGAGTCTCTTTTAATAATAAAGGCAGATTTTTATTCTTTTTCCATTTCATAATTCAAACATCTATCTATCTATCTATCTATCTATCTATCTATCTATCTATCTATCAAAAAATTCACTGCTTAGGCATGCACTAAACGAAATGCAACCACTATGCTGCTAAATGGTTACATAAACGTGTTTTGTTTAAGTAAGTGTGAGTTTGTGTGTGTGTGTGTGTGTGTGTATGTCTATATGCGTGTGTGTCTTCATGTCAGGGGAAGTGGCCTTGCATTAACCCCTTAGCAAGGGGTCACAGGTCAGCAGGGGGAGATTGAAGAACACTTCCACCTCCAGGCTGTGCTGGGGAACGTTTAGAGCGCGCGGCAGTGTTATGTTAAAATGGGTATGTGGGAAGAGGTCAGCTGGTCAAAACTATCAGAACAAGCAGCTCAGGCAATGAAAACTTAAAAAACAAAATCACCTCCCTTTCCTGTATTATAACAGCCTCAGATTTCACATAGTATCCAATATCTTTCTTTTTAAACAACCCAGCCATTCATCAATGCCAGTTTCAGTTTATCCACAATAAAAATGTATGAATATATATAGAAAAACAGGTTGTGGGCTGTGGTGTTTTCGCTGACGCACACAAAAATAAACTGTAGCAGGCAAGTCCGACCAGTCTTAGAGGAGTTATGGGAGTTATAACATTTTATTTTTTCTTAGCACAGTTTCTAAATACATGTCAATTTGATATTTTTGAAGTGATCTCCTTTACTACTTAAATGAAATCATGCATATTCCATGCAACAACACTTATGGTGTTTAAGTAAATTCAGTGCAGAAGTTTTTTTTTAGTAATTGTTTATTCAATAAATTTATTTACAAAATTAAAATTAAGTGCAGGAACTGGTATATTAATGTATATTAATAATAAATTATATATTTAATATGTCAATTTCATTATATCCAATTCATGTTATTATTTATAATTCATAACTTTAACCAAACTAAACAAAATAAGTTTTAATTACCTTGGCTGGTTGTTCTTGTCATTCTTTACCAGTAAATATACAAAATCTATCAAGTAAATAAGAAAGAACTAAAATACATCAGAAATATTTATTTCAGGCTGTTGATACAACATGCTTGATTGCATCTATCGAACTCTGCGTTACGTAAGACTTCTGAGATACTTCAACCACTTTTTTTCCTCATCTTTCTAACCAAGTACAACAGAGACATGATGTCCCCAGGGGCCCCTGCCTCCAGGGCCCCCGCCCCAAACATAGCATTTTATATGTAAATTAACACCTTTTTCTAAGAAACTCCACTTTGAGCGTAAAAGATTGTTCTCTTTTGATCCACTATTGCAGGATTATTCATTCTAATTGCCTGCTAGGGTTTCAGATATTTGCCCATATCACAGGAGACTCTGTGTACTGGGGCAAATCCACAGCAGTGGGACATGGAAGCACAGTCCTCCATGACAAATTAAAGGACAATAAAGTGAGAGTTATTAGAAAGACAAAAGATCTGAAGAAGTTTCAAAGTTTCTATGACTCTAAGAAAATTCCCCAGTCTATGAGTTTTCCCCGATCCCCCCTTGAAGATGGAAAACTTCTAACTAATTAAAGTTTAATGAACATTTTTGATGGTGCACTCACAAATTAAGTTGTGTATTATAGCAGTAAAATTTCTAGTACATCACACATAGCAACAGTGATGCTGATGAAATTTAAACCAGAGCATTGAGACAAAGTATATATTTTTGGACATTAAAGCTGCTGTCTGTAACCTTTGTTTGGTTAAAAATGATCCAAAATCAATTTTTGAGCAAGTACATAACCAGCCAGTGTTCAGCCTTAGCCCGATTCACAATGGTAAGCTTGTAATAATGTTTTATAATTCGTGTTGTACTGGCTGGTTTGCCACATCTGTTTACATAAAGAAAGAGTCCCAACTAGTAGGCTATATGGCATGTGTAGGATGCTGAAGGTGTGGGATCATTTATAGCATTTTCTCACAGCAGCTTGAATAATTAAACTTATTATTTTGATGGCGGATTATATGGTATGACAAATGGACAATTAGAGATTAGTCTGTACAGAGATTGAAATCTACTGGTAACTCTAAATACACGTAGTCACACAATGCTGATGTTGTTAACATTAACAATTTGAGAACAAAGCATTACAATAATAATAATTTGCACAGTTTGACGTGATCCGAGCTGAGCGATCGCTATATTTAATCACCATTGGTAGTGCGATTTTTTTTGTAATTCTTTTTTTCTCAGTTGGTCAGAACAAAAGTGTCAGATTTGTTACTTTTCCAGTGAAAATTCGGTAACACTTTATTTCACAATGTCATTGTTACATATGTTACATGTAGTTACTGTAGTAATAACTAGAAATTATGCATAATTACATGCAATTAACCCTAAACCAAACCCTCATCCTAACGTTAACCCTATAGTAAGTACATGTGGTTAATTGTCATTACTCAGTACTTAAATGTATAATTACGCTGTAATACTGACACCGTAAAATAAAGTGTGACCGAAAATTCTTTTTTTAGTCATACTTCCAAGACTACAATCTGTAATTCTGAAGTACAGTATCCGGTGCGGTTTCTGACAGCCACACTATCTCCTAGCATTAGACTCTTCTGCACTGAGGAGCCGGGCCGATGCACAACTCATGTAAAGATGATAATTCCGCAAATAACTGCAATTGCAGGTTTCGAAGAGAGATGGCAACAAAGAGGCCAAACTTACGGACTGCAGTTTTAAACAATGGTCAGAAATATTGTTTTTAATATAGCCTATAAAATGTATGTTTTAAACTGAAAATGAAATATGGCACTCAGATTAGCAATCACTGACATCTCATCATCAAAAAGCATGATATAGTATTAGTATCCATGCTTCTCTTCAACGGTGGTCCAGCAGTGTTCATACCTTTGTGACAGGTTCTCTGGCGAGGTCAGGATTTCAATTATTCATTAACACTCCACAGCAGGTAAAGAGATAGCCGTGCTGACAAAAATGTGATTACTTTGTGGTCTGGAAAAGTCTCAAGCATGCCTAGAAAATATTGGGAAAATTGAAAGCAAATAATTTTGTCGCTCAAAAGGTAACATTAAGATGATATTAATTGTAATAAATTGCCCTTTGCAGCTGCTGCTGAAACATGTATTTCTGTAAGGCTCGTTTCGATTTCATATTTCACCCGCATCTCTGAAATCACAACCAGATGTTGTCATCGGCTCCCCTTCCTGTTTCCTCTGCCCAATTCCCACCAAGCGCTGGAACGTGACACTTTCCCTGGAAAATACAATAAAATAGAAAAGTAATGTACAGCTATTTCCTTTCATAAATTCTTTGGCCCTCTTGCCATGCTAGTACAAGTCTCATGTACATATATTTTAATGGAAAGCAAAGCAGTGGATGGCTGTAAATCGGAGGCTGACAGCTACCACTGGGCTTTCACGGCGTACCTGGGCGGCAGTGATTTATGAGGGGCTGTCGTGCTCGTGTGTGTAATTTCTCCTCCCAGCCTGTCGGCGGACCACATCCCTCAGCCAAGATAGATGTGGGCTTTGAGTCTTTGCGTTTGTCTCAGACCCATCAATAATCCTCATAAACGGGTGGATTACCTGTTGACAAACCCATCACCGCTCAATTCAGCTTTCGATCACAGCTGGAAAGGCAGGAGGAAGGAGTTTGGGATGCATTTTAAATCCACCTAATTGCTGGAAAGAGGTTAAAACTGACCCAGTTTGTGCTTGACGTACCTCTGCTAATTCTGACCAAAATATATTATGGGCTAAGTGCCGCCTCAGTGGCCGGCAATAAATTTTTATGTATTTTCCCTTCTTTTCCATTCTCTAAACACTGAGAGCACATCATTTAGCAGCGTTAACCATCGTTCAATGGCTTTTTGGATTGTAATTTCGTATAAAGTTCAGTTGTTCCTCAAGGGTTGGACTCAAGCAGCCATTACAGCATTTGACCCCTCATAAATGCACACCTCTTCAAACAGCGCTGCGGACCATGACATCATTTCCCTGTTTGGAGATCAGAAATGTGTGAGGCAGGATTGCTCCCCAGCGTCGAGCAGGCTCTGCTCTTTTTGCGCTGAGCAAATTGTGTCTCTTGTCTGTGAAGTTGCTTGCGGTTTCAAAGCCAGGTTAAAGTTCCCTTTCAGATCGCACTCGACCCACCGGAGGCAGAGGACAGCGAGCATGAAGGGAGGTGGGCTGGGTGTTTGATGTTAAAGGTGTTAAAGAGCTCACAGGGATGTAGAATAAATAGGTAGGGCCAAGTCAAAGAACTTGTTTTGCTGTGTAATTAGAATATGTACATATATTATTTTTTTGTGAGTGGTACATTTGATTCAAATGATTAGATTTGAACAGAATGAAACTAAATGGTGCTGCCGAACTCTTTGATTGACTTAAATGGAGATGTAACTGACTGTTACTACAGTAACCTGTCCACAATGCAGCACTGCACAACATTGTTTTTTTTTAATGACAATATTTTAGACCACATTTTAAAAGTAAATGGAAAAAATTCAGCATCTTAATGCCACCACGAGCAAGCAGGCAATATATTTAAAAATTACTTAAATCCATAATGAATAAAAAAAAATATATATTGTAGAAACATAAATACAATAAAAAATATGTGAATATGAGACAAACAAACAAACAAATACATTTTAATTGTAGATAAATTAAACAAACAAAGAAAAGAAATTAAAAAATACAATTAAAAATAGAAAATACAATTTCAGTGTAAGATACATTAAAAAATATATTAGGATCAATAAATAAAAAAGGAAAATGTGACAGAGGGACATACAAATAAATAACTAGTTTACATTTAATAGAAAATAAAATGTAACAAAATAAAATAAAATTTGTAAAATGATAGCTTAAAGAATTACAATGTGAATATGAAATGAAAAGAATAATAATTCATTGCAAATCAAAAATGTATATATATGTAATAAAAAGTGCTGCAGTGTCTCATTTCTGCATCAGGAATTTCCAGTGTAGACAGTTTCACTAATTATAATGAATGGGTTGCAATGGTTTTAGTGGTTGATGCAGAGCCAATTTTTATTACCCAAAACTGGATTTTCTGTGGCTGTCTAGAAAAAAGGGGCTTGAGTGAGAAGAACGAAAAAAAAAGTTCTGTACGCAGGTCCAGGTTTAGCTGAATCCCGTACGACCACCTGCAGTCCTAAATTGGGCAATTAGAACAGCAGAGTGTTTTCTTAGTGGGTAATGCTTGGTAATGAGTTCAACAGTGCAAATCCGTGGAGAACACACCCCTCCGGCTCACACCCCCACCCCAAAACAAAAGAAAACATGCAACTCTCTACACCTCTCTATCAATCACTTGGTCCTGTCACTGTCTAATCTCTCCTGCTCCCCGGCTCCATCATCCCTCTCTCCTTCTACATTCCTTCATTTCATTGACCGGATCCCTAAAGCTGAAAGCAGGTTCGGTAAATCCCCCGCCCCGCCACCACCACCACCACCTCTTCTAATTAAGATTTCTCTCACCCTCTATAACATGTTTTTTTTTTTTTTTCCTTCTGCTTTTCTCCCCATCTCCCTTACCAACCCCAGGCCCTCAACACAAGCTGAAAAGTTCTGTGGCTGACAAGAAATCAATGGCGTCTGGGCGTGGGGGCTCAGGTATCGGATTTCAGGTGGGCCCAGAGGTGCCCGAGCGCAGGCCTATGAGCCCCGCAACACTGTCCACGGCCGTTAGCCTTCCGTGCCGGAGATGCAGAGTCTTTGGCTGCCGGATAAAAATGTCAAGCGCTAATAGGTTCCATTGTGATTAGCCGAGATAGAGTTTGCAAATCCTCAGCAGAAAACGTGTTAGAAACAATCTTTACAAGGTCTTACGGCCCCCCAACCACCAACAGCACCTCCATCTCTGCATTCTTGCTCTTCCGAGATTCCTCTAAGCCTCTCGGCACCAGGATGATTGTGGTTAATAAATAAATAAACGATGGACAGGAGAAAAATCAATTTAAAAAATGAGAGTTAGAGTGACAAGAGATGTCCGAAAGATGCAGGAATATGCATGAAGAGAGAAAGATGCTCGTTACCTTAGGATGCACCCATCTGCATCTCTCTCCAGCCTCTGTCTCACTGCAGGCGATGAGAGCGAGTTATTCACTCTCATTCTTCAGCTTCTCTTTCATCTGTTCCACTGCCTACCTTCACTTCAGCCGCCCGACCATCAGAAGGAATACAATCAGCTTTTCATGAACATCTGTTCAAGCGCCCTTGTCTACAATCTGCTGTACACATGAGTCGCTGTCCAAAGGAAAATGAGTTTGAGATTTGGGTGAAGTGTTACATTTTGCAGTAATCCATCTTCAGTAAATTATTCTGAGATCCTGAAAGCTAAAAACTGACAAGGTTAAGAAACAGTTTGATATATATTATTATAGGAGTATGCAGACAGACAGAAAGACCAGATAGATAGATAGATAGATAGATCAAATAACAGTCAAATATTTAAAAATTTAAGTAATAAAGAACTAATATTGAAATACTAAAAAATAAATAAATATGGGGATATTTTTGCAATACAAAACTTAATGATTCACAAATTTGATTGTGAGACAAAAGCAAAATAAAGTAGCTAAAAACTTGGCTAAAATTATTCCTGGATGTGTTTTTTTTATTGATTCATATTGAAGTGAGTCATCCTTATAATTTTTTTCAGAAAAAAAAAACTTTTATCATACAATTCGAATGATCTATTTATCTATTTATAGTAGTTCATTAGCTAAATGATCCTATTAATAATGGTCAGCCACATTCTGCAAAATCAATAGAAATTTTCAGATTACGATATTTCAGCGTATTTTGACCGCTACTATTTAATATCCATGCATAGATTAATGAATCAGTGGTGCATTCAAATTGTATTAGATCCCTAATTACAGCTTCATGGGATATATAAAACCTGCAACAAGTATAATTGCTTGCTAATTATTTATATCATAAAAGCATGGAGTGAGCCCCTTGATCATGCAGTTATTAGTTTAATGTAAAGGTAATAAAGAGGCCGGGTTTTAAATTGAACTTAGTTATTAAACAGCTGGCCCTTGTGTATGTACTTTAACTGTCACTTAAAATTATTTGTGCTTTCTTAAACACTTCCCGTTACCCCTCAAAAGCCCAGACCCAAATCAGCCCACAGTGGACAGTGTAAAATCATCTTATTAGAGTGGATGGGATGACTTGGAAACATGTTAACGGTCGTGCAGTTGGGACTGTCAGGAACATCAGTGTTTATGTCTGTGTTGTCGAGGGTGGGGAACGCAGATGACGGCGTGTGTGAAGTTGAATGTTCAGCAGGGAACGAGAGAGTTTCAGAAGGCTTGAAAAGCTCATTAAAGCTGAGTCGTACCGGATCGACTCAACAGTTTTCTGTTAATGCAAACAATAATATCTACACACACATTCAGCATTTAATGAGATGAATAATAATTAACGTTAATATATAATGACGTGTGCATACGTATTGAGGAGATACTAACTTTTCAGAAAAATATAACATTTACAAAATGTATTTAGTTTTTTATAAATCAATAATAAACACAAATATTATTTGTAAAATTATTACATGTTGTTGTTGTATACATACTACATGTTAAAGTAAAATTTAACACAAATTCAGTGAAAATTACATTAAAAACACATTTTACTAAAGAGCCAACAACAGAGCAAAATGACCTATAATAATTAGTTATCAAATAAATTTCTGTATTATTATTTTATTCTTATTTTTTTATGCACTGAGACTGAACATACTAAACATTCATTCTGTATTACATACACATTTATTTAGTCTACCCCTAAAAATGTGAAGATTGTCCCTTACACTTAAGTAACAACTCGTATCATGGCACCTCATCTGTATGTCTGCTGTTCTCCCCAAATCAAATCACTCTAAATAAATTTTACAGCAAATTGCAAAATCAGGGAGCGTCAATTAATGTCAGGAGCTGCGGCGAACCCTGAATAGCATTTTCATCTTTACACTCACCTCTCGACCTCAGCCGGCATCTTTTCTGTAATCACCCATTTCCTTTAACGGCAGCCCACCATCCTTCCCAAGCTGCTCTGCTTCTAATGAATTTCCTGTCATGTAGCCTCAAAAATGTCAACACTCAATCACACAGTAATTGAATCCTAAACCTGTCCAAATTTCTCTCTCTCGTTTTTATCAGCCCCTGCCATTAGAACATTCTTTTGTTTGCAGCCTTGGAACTTTAAGCCATTCTTTATTGTTCATAGGTTTCGTAATGTATCCAACATCTGTGCGGGGAAGACGGGGGCTGTGAGTAAAGCGAAACCATGTAAAAGTTGTTGAACATCCAGGGCTTGTTTCTACGAGGGGGCCATTTTGGACTTATCATATAGCACGGACTACTCCCAGAGCGATTGGCCTGTACAGAAAGGTCTGAGAGAGGGCAAGAAAGAGCTGAGCTTTTATAGATTCACACACAACATGCTACAAAAACGAAACATGGTCCAAATGATCACATCATCTGGAAATGTGAGGAATCAAATATAGGAACGGATTCATTCTGAATAATGGCATTAGTACTTTTTCTCTCTTTTTATGTAACTGCGAGTTAAAATAAATTAACAGATTTGCACATAGATAATAGCCTATAGATTTTGGTTTACTTTGGTGAAATTTAGATAGATAGTAGGGGTGTTGAAATGAATCGTTTTTGCGATGCATGGACGATTATGCATCGATGCAGTAAGACCATAATCGCCAGGGGTGGGGCCAGAGGGACCAGCTGAAATCTGATTGGTCCCTGAAGTGCCTCCGCCCCACAGCAATGTAGAACAATAATAAGCTATACCTATTTTATTTTATAAGTATACTCATTAATATTCTTGTTGGAACCCAAAAACAGAACTCCAAATTTGCACATTAGCTTTTTTTTCTTCTTCAAATGTTGTTTTATATTTTGTGCGTTATTCTTTATGAAGAAAAAAATAGATATGGAAATATTTAAGCTGTTATTGTGGTAGTTTCTAAATCCAGAAAGTGCTTGAATTTAGGGCTTTAAAGAACAGTTAAAGAGTTAACAGTTGGAGCCAGCAGCAAAGGAAAGAGGTAAAATATACCTATGCAAAACTCATTCATTTAAGAATTGAACATGACTTGAATGTTAAACTTGGCCCCTCTCAGTAAACGGTGGTCCCATTGTGGTCCCTGCTTTTAAAAATTCCTAGATCCGCCACTGACCATATCCGATTAGCCTACTGACGTTTCTCTTATGGCATTCGTCACATACACGCTTCTCACATTAGTGTAAAATGGCGGAGGGAGGCGAAACACGAAAGCGAGTATAAAAAAATACACCCACTGTTTTAACATTGTTTGTGCAAGTGCTATTGTTACTTAAGTACACTACTTGGCGGTTTCATGTGCTTTTAGTACCCTAGGCCTATTTACTAGTGTTTATTAGTTCTAAATGATCCTGTCCTATGCTGCGCTCAGACTTAAGCTTTATTTGATGTTTGTTACATACTTTCTTGGAGCAGATGAAATAAAAAGAGAGTTCATCTGACTGCTTGTATCCATTGACAAAAACAGATAGATAGATAGATAGATAGATAGATAGATAGATAGATAGATAGATAGATAGATAGATAGATAGATAGATAGATAGATAGATAGATAGATAGATAGATGTCTTTAGTAAAATGTCTTTTTCTGTCTTTTATTTCTTATCTTTTTTTTACTGGGAACACATACCTGGACACACTCCATTTTATCCAAAACTGAATGAATTTCCATCTGAAACAAAGGGCAAAGTGTTAGAAAATTATTTTCTAACTAGAACAAAGCTAGAACATATAGCTTGATGTACATTATCTCTGCAAAAATAAATTTTGATTTATGATTTTTTTTCTTTTTCTTTTTTTTTTCTTCTAATTGGCATGATCCTGCCCTATACTTTTGAAGGTGTGGTGGCTGTATTCATCACCCGGGGGCTATTTCGGTCTGTGGCTGTACTCCCTCCCAGCTTCCCAGGAGATGTCTGAAGAATGGACCTGTTTGTGGACAGGCTCATAAAGGCCCATCCGGACCTCCTTTTTTATTTGGAGCGTGTGCGGCTGCCTGTGAAACCAGGCCTGGTCCTCGGTGAGCACTTAGCACCTGTAATGAACAGTTGTGAGTCCTCACCCGGCAAGCGTGACCCTGTAGCGGCTCTACTACAGCCCTGCGGCGGGACCCCCGTCTGTGGGTCACATGCTTTCTATTTTCCTTGGCCCCGGCTGTTCATATCAGCTCAAGCTTTCAAGGAGAATCAATCACAGAGGGTGTGCACAAGCTATTCAATATGAACTAATTTGATTTGCTGGTATAAGGCAATAAATAACTGCCATAAAACAACACCCTCACGTTTACTGGGACAAAAAGTACATTGTACATCCTTAATTGACTTCAGGTTTTTTTTTTTTTTTTTTTGGGGGGGGGGGGTCCACCAGAACAATGCAGGCCATCTGCAGTCACTATGAACATTCCTCAACATTTTATTTCTGAACGAAACACGACCAACTTTTATTCAAAGAGGAAAGTGAGCGTAAAAGAGTTCAGTCAGAGACCAATTTGACAACAGAGGAAAAGGAAGCCCCATTGATTTTTGGTTTTATTAAATGAAGCACCACAATTGTGTTTTTGCCAAGCCTTGTCAGGTGTTTGGACAGCGGAGTAGATCAGAAGGGAGGAGATTTATTGTGCTGCTCTCTAGGGGTCCCTAGGGGTCTCAGGTCAGCATGTGTAATACAATGTAATTGCAGGCGTTAAGAGGACAAGGACCTGGACAGTCTCTTTCTTTTTGAGACATATTAAAGCACATAAGTTAGCTTGAAGTAATGAAGGAAATGGATCAGCCCACAGTTTGATCAATGGATTACTAAAGAGCTGTGCTGAGAGAAGCTAAGGAATATGTCAAACATAATAACATTCTCATATGTGTTTAAGGAGCACTATGGAATAAAAATTGGACTAGTTTATGTGTAACCTATTCAGTATATGCTAGAACTTGACTAAATAAACTTTTGTCACACATTCACATTTGAAACATAGTCTTTATCTTCTAGCAAAATGGACTTACTGTATATGTTTTTCAAAGAAGTCTCTTATGCTCACCACATTAAAAAAATTCAAATTCAAACTAAAATTATAGTTCAAATTATAAACTAAAGTTCAGTTGCTCCCTTAAAATTGTATGTAATCAACTTGATTATATAAGTCATTTCAATTTAAATTATATTAAACTGACATAAAACTCAAATTTTATATGGTATAACATAAAAAATTGAAATTTCTTAAATTATTTTGATAAGCTAAAGTAATGTAAAACATAAGTTGACCATGACTATCATTTATTTTACAGTGCAAGGCTGCATTTACTTGATAAATGTAAAAATACAGTAAAAAAAAAAACAGTAAAACTGGTAATTATTAAAATTATAATATAAATTTTTCAATTTTACTATTTTCAACCTCATAATGGCAGGCTTCAGTGTCACAGGATCCTTCAGAAATCATTCTACAAGGGGTGTGACGAGATCTTGTGTCACAAAATCATTAAAATATTATTAAATGTGACGAGATTTCTCGTCGAGGTGAAAAGATGTCTCGTGATATCACCATGATTGACCGTGAGGGTGAAATTAGCATAGAATATGCCACTGCTACATTTAGATTACATTATATATAGAAATAAAAAAAATATTTACTGTAATTCAGTTGGATAACGGTCTCTTCAATTGTAAACTATTGTAAACATCTGCTCTGCTCATCCAGCACAAGCTGCAGAGTCACATAGAGTGCAGCAGGAATCACAGTTCACTGATCACGCAACGAGAGTAAGGCGGGATGACTGACAAGACCATGGCAGAGAATTTGTTGTGCAACAGAGGGTAAGCATCTGATAAATGCCTTATCTTGTGAAATGCGTGCTCAGCACTGCCACTCCCTGTACACAGAGTACGTGCGATCGTGAATTTGAAAGCAAAAGTAAAACGCGAGCTCCCTGATGTGGCCAAATTAGACTACATAAAATAGCCTGTCTCCTGTATCAAACCTATCTTAGGCTGTGTAGCTGTAACCACCTCTTAGCTCTGTTCTCTGTTTGCACTTTGAATATTGAGGGAGCTCTTATTGATTATGGTTGCATTTATTGTTTGCACTTGATAAGACTAATAACAGCATTATTTATTTTTTTTATTATTCATACTGTTTTTAGTTCTATGTTCAATTTGTGGAAAGGAAGGAAATCAATAAGGTTACACACAGCCTCATTCAGATGTTCTGGAAGCTCATAATTCATGTACAGTGAAGTCTGAAGAGACTCTTGCGAAATCATACAGTTCATCACAAGCCAGTTCAGTCAGTTGAGTTTATGGCAAAGCCTTTTTCAGTGCTTGTATATTGTTGTCTTTCAATGCATATGATAATTTATACTCCAAAAGGAAAATGACCATTCATTACAAGATGATTAGTTGAAACATTTCAAAATGTACCTGCAGACTATTTTTTCAGGCATAAATTTTGTCACTGAGGATTTCTTAAAAATACTGTGCAAAAATTGCCACATGAACCTAGTCGTGAGCTAACTGTCTCGTCACACACCTAATGTTCTAATATGCTGACTTGTTGCCCAAGACACATTTATTATTATTATCAATGTTGAAAACAGTTGTGTTGCTTAATATTTCTATGGAATTCATGGTAATTCTTTGATGAATAGAAAGTTCAAAAGAACAGCATTTATTTGAAATCTGTTTCATCCTTGCTGAATAAAAATATTAATTTATATAAAGAAAACTTTTTGTTTTTGACTTTCAAAAACAGAGAAATATAGAAATGGAAAAATATTTACTGGACTAGAAGTGTGACAACTATCCCCAGCATCCACTATATAAAATTCTATTGCTGTAAATAAATTTTATGTTTAAGCATGTGTGTTCAGCACCCAGTGCAATAACATCAGATAAAGAAGAATAACAACTTCGGAGATGTTTCTTAGAGTATCCTCAAGACACTGATGCACTGGAAAAATTTATCAAACCTGAGTGTTTCTAAATCCTTTAAGATCCCTGCTGTGTTGTACCTCAGTGTGTGATCCTGATGAGAAATCCACTGTGTGGTTTTGGCTCGTTCAGGGAACAGGGACACGACCGCATCTCAGGCAGTCCTGATGAAACACTGAAGAGATTACTCCAACTAACACGGGGAGCATCGCTCATAGCGCAGACACTGATGATCATTAAATGGAGATCAAACACTGTCTCTATCCTCCCTGCCTGCTTGTCTTCCCCTTCTTGTTGGTCAAAGGGGACAGGTAATGCATGTGGCCACGCTTCATTTAGGGCTAAACCATTTTACAGGTCCGTCCCGGACCCCCGGGGTCCTCAGCGTACATTTGTGAACAAGAATATAGATTGATTAGCCCATTTAAAGCCATATTTTACTCAAACAGGAAATGGAATCTGAAATCATGAACATCACAGTCACATTTTTCTTGTCGTCTGAACCAAATTGCAGCTTTTGACGAGAAGAATGAATCAATGATTCATTGGTGAGTCAAATCCAAGTCAAAGTTGAGAACATTTGCTTGTGTATTTTTTTCTATACACATAAAGGAAACATTATTCAAGCACAGGCGTGGTTGTGGGACACTCATCTAAGCAGGGTATTGTTTTTGACACATCACAAACATCTTGGTGACATTATCCTACTTGTGTTTTCAATTACTGGCAATCGGTGAAACCCTGGATCTCTGTCCAGGCATCGTTCCATGGAGGTCAATGACAGAGCTACAGCACAGGATGATTGTGTGCTGCTCACATCTGAACACTGATGTGGTTTGTGAGGTTGTCTTCTTCCGTGGGAAGAACAGAGTCATGTTTTTTTATGGTCGGCGAATAAGGAACTATGTCTCTCTGTCAAAGAAAAAAAAGTCTGCTTTTAAATTCCTACACAGAGTAAGTAGATACTGTAATGTAGGTACAGTATGCAGGTGTTTATTATAAATAAATTTAGTTGTATTTGCAATTTAGTTGTATCATGCAAAATTCAGTTCCTCAAAGCCTTAAATAATAGTGGGAAACTCATTGTTTCTTTGTGTCAGTTAAAGATTTATGGTGAAAGCAAATTGTTATTGATCATTAATTCTAATAGTGAATATTTATAATACAATTTATTTTTAATGCATTGTGTGCACTATTACTAAAATGTAGCAATACTGCTAGCTAGGGAAAAAACACTTTAGTTTAGGGTTCAATTCTCACTCTTAACTAGTTGCTTATTAGCATATATATTACTAGGAACTATTCTGCTGTTTATTAGTACTTATAAAACACATATTAATGCCTTATTCTGCAGGACCATGTTCTACATCCTATACACAATGCCTAATCTTAACAACTTCCTTACTAACTAATTATAAGCAGTATTTAGGAGTTTATAGGCAAAAGTTGTAGTTAATAGTTAATAGTGACACTCTAAAGTGTGACAAAAAAAAACTGTTTTATGTGACAGACTTTGTCACATAAAAAAATGATATTTCTCATAATTATCTGCAGCAGCAACAGAATAATTAAAAACAACAAAATACTTAATGTGCATTAGCGCTAACAGCTTATTTTACCTTTCTTTTACTACAGCAAAATTCTACTTTATTATATAACTAGAGATGTTTTTACTTCTGTTAACAATAAACACTGCAGCTTATGTGTAGTAACTTGTGTATAATCAGTTGTCACCACGCAAAATTAGTAGCAAAATAACTGAAAATACAAAGAAAAGTAAATGTTTTATTTGACCACCTGTAAAGTCGGTCATTTGTAAAATATAATTTAAAAGATAATAACATTAAGACAACATACATCATAAAGTAGTTTTCTGTGATTTGCAAGCTTAAAATTCTTACAGCCAATGAAATCAAGGCTTTAGGGCGACTGAATCTTGCACAACACCTGAGATACTACATATACAATGTGTTTTTTAAAGTATGAGGTACTAATAACAGTTGCAAACATAATTTAAACAACAACTTAACCAAGATGTACTTTCTACATTTCAACAGGACACTGCAGTGAATAGTATGCATATGTACACTAATGGAGTTTTACAAAAATGTAGATAGAGGGACATTTTTTTCCAACGAGCCTCAGTTAGAACAGATGAAAAAGACTAAGAACTGCATTAGAAAGATCTCTTGACAATAATACTTTTAAATCAGTGTCTCCTCCATTCATTTACTGCCCAAATCCACCATATTCCATCGAACCGACCGCAGTGCTGAATGCAAAAAAAGCCGTCCCAGTGGAAGGATGTATTTTAGGTCAACTACATACATCGCCATCTGTTCTCCTCCATGACTCAAAATAGGAGTGATAGAAGGAGATGGGGGGAAAAGCAAATGGTGGAGAAGAGAAAGGTATAAGATGGAGAGAGGAGGCGCTGTGTATTGGGAGTGCAGGGCAGGTGGTGATGAGAGAGGAGCAAGCGAGAGAGGCCGGCGTGGAGTTGTAACTCGGTCGGGGAATTCTCTGTCGTGACTCGGAGGAAGGCATTTATCATCCTCCAGACCCTCTGCCTGCCTTTTGAGTGAAACCTAATTGACACAGAGGACGTAGAAAATCCCACAACATACTCCTGAGCATGTTGCCGGAACGGTTCAAGGATTGAGGCGGGGGACGAGCGCCGTGTAGAACCGCAGTAAAACGGAGCCTTTATGCAGTTAGCGATACAAAACACCTCTAGTCGAGGCCCAGATTTGCTTAAAGCAGATGCAAAGTAAAAGCGCATGAGAGCAAGACAAAAGTCTCTTTGGAGATGCCAAGCAGATCGCATGTAGTCGTAAGTACGCATTGCGATCAGGGGAGGCTAATTCGGTGTCATTTTTTTGTCACAAACTTAGCAATCAACAGAAACAAAAGCAAACAATTGCATTCACGTTCTTTGCAGCAGAAGTGAATGCAATTTACACTATATACTTGCAGATATTATCAATAGGCCTAAATAATCCAGTGCATCTTTAATTTCATTTCAGCACAAATGTCTTTTTTCAGAAGCAATTTTTGTTTAAAAAAATAAATTTTTAAAAAAAATTTTGTTTTAAATTTCAAAAATGTGATTAAAGGCATGTTCACACACATTATGTATACATGCACTTGAAAAGTTAAATCTCAGTCTAAAATGCATTTTATAAAATTTAATTCAAAATAATTGATCTTTTTAAAATGTGTAAATGAGCATAACAACACATTAGCAAAAAATGTTTATTCTCTATAGTCAATAGTTGTATGCTCTGTTTTGTCTAGTTTTTCACTGTGGTTAGCTTCTGTTTTCCCTATGCCTTTCATTTGACCCACTTTCCTAGTGTGTCTGATTAGTCATTACATTCACCTGTTCTGTTCATTATCTCATTAGTTGTCCTTATATAGTTCTCCCAAAGACTATGGATATAGAAATATGGTTCTTTTATATTAGTTATGAATGGGAGGAATTGCAACGTACAATATGGCTGAAAACATCCTGCCTTCTAAATAAAAGAGCCAATCGCTTATTGATAAAGTGCGTCACTGCAACTGCCATTAGATTCTCTGGTTCCTATAGAACCCGGAGATTCGTGCTTAGGACTGCACATGCGCATTGGCTCGTCTAGCCTGAAAAATAAGCTTTTTTAATATTATCTGAGCATAAGAAACAACATTTATGGGACAGTTCATGTCAGATTTTGTTGCTGATTTGAAATATGTTATTTGTTAGTTAATTATGTTATTCAGTTCGTCTAGCAGTTTTTGCGATTTAAGGATTCCCCCATTCAAATAGATATGACTTGGTCTTGGATGCCCGAAATCGCTGCCAGGAGGCATTTAAAATATGGCCGCCGAGTGAACAGACTTTCCTGAAAAGCTGGTTAGATGTGTTGTATTTGTCCATGTTCTCCAGAGTGCTATCATAAAGACGTGCACTTTTTATACGCAACCATCATGTAACAATAATGTAGTGATGTATGAAACAAAGCTCTCACAGAAGTCACTTTCAAACCAAGCAGCTTTCAGTTTAACACAGTGAATTTGCGAGACAATTTTGAATGTGCGCATAACCTGCGTAGGAAACTTTTTTGCCCTCACACGTAACTCCAGATCATGTGGATTCCTATTTAAATGATTGTATATTGCCCCTGAAATTTTGCCAAAAAACAGACTGCACATCCCATTATGCTTTTAGGTTGTGCACTTTCTAACTTTCTTAAAAATCAGCATATTCTGGTTTGAGCTGGTTTAAGCTGGTCCTTAGTTGGTCCTTAGCTGGTCATCAGTTGGTTTAAGATGGTCAAATGTTGGTCCTATGCTGGTCCAAAGCAACTAGATACAGCTCATGACCAACTAAGGACCAGCATAAATGAGCTCAAACCAGCTGCTATGCTTAAAAACAAACCTAACCAACATACGCTGTTTTTTTTCCCAACAGGGCTGGTTGTGATCGGTAATCACAAAGTTTACTAATCTCAAACAAGCCTGTTGTCAGGTCCAGCTCATGTACAATGACTGCCATTAACACAGCAGGACAAAATCCACTCCGAGAGCCCTGTTCTCAACATCAGCAACATTCCAAGGGTCACACGGAGCAGGAAAACCAGAGACTGAGAAATTTACGGACGATTTCATTGAAGAGACAAACAAAAGGACATAGTGAGAGAGAGAGAGAGAGAGAGCAAGAGGGAGAAAGATCATTAGAGCTTCTGGAAACAGTTCAAGTCATTCTCATGTATGAGGAGCGTCCAGAGGGACTGTTGTGTGGGCCTTGGCAACAGCAGTTCCCCCGGATCTGCAGGTGGGTTTTACTTCACTCTCTATCAGTCTCCATGTGTAACGCTCTCAAAAACCATATTGTTTTCTCGTCTTTTCAAGGGTGCGTTGCGGAAAAGTTTCAAATTCGAAGGCCGCTTCATTCATGATTTATGTCACATTTGATGCTAGTTTAATATCAAATACAAATACGTCTTGCTCTAGTACAGTGCAAAACCATCTCCAGCCGAAAAGGAAATGTGGAGCAGGGGTCGGTAAGGGTCACAAGCCTGGGGAATTGAGGGCCTGCGGCCTAGTTGACAGGGGAAAATATTTTGTAATCTCCAGGGTGCAGCTCGTTCAAATTCAGCACTGGTTTTGCTTTACTCCCAGGACAAGAATTTGGCTTCGATTTCAATAGCTTTTCCAGATGTTCATTTTGCAATTTTTTTTTTTTATCCTTTCCTCCTTTTTTTCCCAATGCAGTCCATTTTGAATTTTTGAATACCACAATTAACATTCATAAATCACGTCAGGGACACTTCCCCTTCAATCACGGGGGAATATTATGGGAAGGTATGATAACTTACAGCAATGTGAAGGTTCATGAAAAATCTTTTTGAAAAAGCGCCTTGATTTGGCCAAACAATACAGTACAGATAAGAATTATTATTGATTGGTTAACTTGGGAAGACAAACCCATGTAAATCATCCAAAAACACCCCATTTGAATTCAAAATAAATATAAACCACAGAAACACCTCGACGTCAGCATGAAAAAGTTTCTGATTAAAACTCTTAAGGAAGGAAATTAAACAGTACATTGACAAATATCCAACACACTTTGTTTCAATATTTGTCTCAACACAAGTGCTGTCACGCATGGATGGAGGCAGAGGAACAAGGGGGGAACATGAGACCTCAGGGACCGTGGCGCACGACCCTGAGATGACCCTGACATAACCGTGGTGAGTGAGAGACAGAACGCAGAGTCTCAGAACACACTTACAGGTCAGCCGCTAACATAGCGTAAACAATCATTCAACCCCACGGCTTTCTCTGCGACTTCTCTCTCTCTTTCTCTCGCTCTCCCTCCCTGTGTTTTCCTCCATTTCTTTTTTGCTGCTGTCTTCTGGGGCTCCATGTTGTCAGCACCAGCAGTTTCTACCAGGTAATTGATGGGTGTAGAAAAATACGTTCTAATTCCACCCCATCAGCTCCTCCATGTTTCTGTTGACAATAACTCATATGCATGCTACTCATATTCACAACAATTAAACATCCATCTTGTCCTTTCTTGTTTTTTTTATTCCACTTATACGAAAAAAAAGGCAAAAATACAAAAACAGCTGTCAAAACAAATCTGTTTATATCATTAAACTAATGTGAAAATTATTATTTTAAATTAATATTATTTTTTTATATATATATATACACAGATGTTTCTAATGTCTTATTAGCTATTAATTTGAAACTACATAGGGCCGACATTGTTCGGAATATTTCTACTTCTTTTAAGTATCAACGTTTTTTAGGAAATAAATGTGTATCATATGCCTACATACCACACATTGAAATTTCAGATTTTTGAATCCAGACTACGCTATATCAGCAATTCTGTAGACACTTTTAGACAGTGTTGAGACATTCTTTTTCAGATGTGAGATTGGATTACCAGGGTCTATTTAAAAGGAGAAAAAAAAATTAAATTGCCAAATTGCTGTGTATTTAATCGCATTGCTGTTTCAGATAAACAATTGAATGAAATTAAAAAGATTTTATGTGTGACTTTTCTTTCCAGTGTTTAAATAACATTGGAAGAAATAGATTTTTTTATTGAATAATTTAGAAAGTGGAGTTTTCAAAATTTTTACGCTCAACAAAAATGTACTAGTTTTGAAAAAAAACAAACTCAAATAACTAAAGTTATTGTTATTTTACAGTACTGTAAAAATTAATCTATAAAAATAACCTTCCGAAGAAGCTATACAGCAAATCACTTCAATTAACTTCTTTTTGTGGATGGCAATGGTGTATTTTTGCAAAATTGTTTAAAATATTCATATTCTTTTAGGGACAAATAAACAAGCAGAAACAGTTAGGATTTTACAGATGACATTTTTGATTTTCTTGATCGTCTGTGAAGACCTCGCCATAAAACTAAGGGACCTTCCGAATCCCTTACACGGAGAATTGACAACAATCCTTTCAGCCAAACTCACAACAGATTAAATAATGCATGACAGACGCTGTATTCATGCTCTCTCTCAACTCTATCACTCTGACCTGTCGGATTGTCTCAGGACACTTACCAGAGGCTGAAAGAGAGCCAAGGCTCTTTATGAAGTCAGTTTGGAGTGAATTACATGCAGAATGGCAAAGAGGTGATTATTTTTTAGCTGTTGGCCTTCGAGGTGAGCAGGGAGAACTTGCTGATAGCCAAACAACTTCATCTGCTTACATGATTATAATTGCTGCATGTGGGACCGCAAACGGTGTTGCAGACTCCCCCCTCCTCTGCAGAGGGGGCGCAATGCCCTGGGTAATACACACCGCTGGCAAATGATTGGAGAGAACGAGAGAGAAATGTTATCATTAACGGCTCATGTTGCATGTAAAGGCAGGAAATATTAAAATAAATAAAAAGTAGAATGCATAATCTACACAGAGATTTTAATCAAAATAATTAGCCCGGCCACTACAGGGACCTGTTTTGACCTTTGTGCATTAGAGCGATTAAAACCTCACCTGTGCGCTGAATCTGAACCAGTACGCCTGCAGATACAAGCAGAGGGAATAAAATACCACTACGTTTGTGGTGCAACAGTGATTGCTTTTGACAGAGAGACATGGCTAGCATATCAGAGCAGTGCGAGTTTAGTTACATAGCTAATCTGTAAATGACCGCCATTTAAACTTGGCACTGAACTGTCTGTGTTGTGTTAATGCTGCAGTCTGCAAGTGTTTAAATGTGTGTATGTGTGTGTGAGAGTGAGTGAGAGAGAGAGAGAGAGAGAGGCTGGGTTGTTGTTGTGCATTTGCATCAATTCTGTCTTGTTAATATAATTTTATTTTCTTGTCAATATCTTGTGTACGTGCAAGTGTGCATGTCGGCCCATATAGAAATATACATTATAGACCAATTAAACCCTAAAATATTACCATATGTTTAATCAGAAGTAATTGTATGACTGATACAGTTAAACATGCCGTGAGATACCTTTTACTTTAGTATTAAAGGAATAGTTTATCCACAAATGAAAATTAATTTCCAAAAGAATCATGACTTTTTCCTAGATGCTGATTGATGATGTGTCTGAAAAATCTCTTTTTTGATATCTTCTCGCAGTCGGGAGTCAAATGTCAGCAAAACAACTTTTAGAAATCATAAAATACACTTTATAATGGCAGATAAAGATGAAAATAATGGCAGATAATGACAGCTTAATCAAATAGTGTAAATGTTGAATATGTTACATTAAACTTGCAATAATAATAATAATAATAATAATAAACAGTTCTAAACATGTAAATGTCAATGCTTGTTCCATGATACACAAAAAGAAGAATGGTTTTTTTTTCAAAATTTTAAAGATTTTTTTTTTCCAAATAAAACTATTATATGACTTCAGAAGACTTCTTGTCTTGTTTTTCATGCATTTTAGGGTTTGACAGTTCCTGCTCAATATGAACTGTTATTATATGGACTAGAGCTGGTTAAATATCTGTATTTTTTTTCTCCTTTTTTCCCCCAAGGAATGTAAGGGTGATCCTAATGACAGAATTTAATTTTAATTCAATGAAGTATTCCTTTAATAATGAATGAATAATATATTAATTAATGAATAACTGCAACTTGAACAGTTAAGTCTAATAAACTAAACCTAAATCAGCATATAAAGATTAATATATATATATACAAGATAAATGTGGGATTTAGAAGTTCTATGGTTTTACTCCCAAACTGTGAGTAGATGTATATATAAAAAAGGATTTTCAAACACACCATCAATCAATGTCTAGAAAAAGTCATGATCCTTCCTCATCATACTGGTGGGAAGAAATGAACCTTCCAAAGGCCCTATGAAAACAGCTACACACTGAGAGTACTTTAACATACAAAATTGTTCTTAAGAACATGATTTTACCACCAGTTACTCCAATTTTTTTGTCATTATATTAAAAAAGTGTGAGACAGCAAAGGCTGTGGTAGCCTATATATATATATATATATATTTTAATGGTATAACGCACACAAAAATGATTCAGCCATCATTCATTTACTCCTCCTCATGTCATTCCAAAGCAATAAGACAGTCTTTCTTCTGTGACAGAATTTTCATTTTGAGTAAACTATCTGAGTAAAGGATCTGAGTTGTTATTTCTAAGGCTGTGTTCAATCTCAAGCACTGGTGACACTGAAGTTGTGCGTCTGTGTTTAATGACTAGTTACTCCAGGACATAATTCTCAACCAGGGAGATATGATGACCTAATGGTAAAGGACTTGGATTACAGTCACAAAGATTGCAAATTCATTCCCAAGTACGGTTGGCCCAGATATTACTTTAGAAAGAGTCATTTAACCGTTGGTCGCTCCAGGGCAATGTCCCTTCGAAAAAAGGAAAAAAAGGAAAAAAGGAAAAAAGTAAGATCTGTCGTAAGTTAATTGTTAAGGATCTAGGCTGACACCACAAAAGTTTCTTTGTCAATCTCAGGTAAGGATGACCTAGAAACTTCAAGTTAAGAGGCTAAATTTAGCATTTCCCTCCATCACTATTTTGAGCTGACATCATTATGGTCACAATTATAGAGCAGGTGAGCTTGTGTGCTGATGCAGTGGGTTATCTGATCTGAGTCTCTGATGAAGATGACCCCAAAACACCTAAAGGGGTCACAATAATAATATATAAAAAAAAAACAATTATTTAGAAATTTATTTTTTATATTATTATTCGTTTGAAAATATACTATTCCAAGTCAATTTATAATTCATAATCCAAGTCAAATTATTTCCAATAATTTATAATGTTCCGAAGATGAAAATGTCAGAGGATTTCAATATAAGAGAAGAGAAGCTTGAGTTTGTTGCATAGCCCTATTTGGTTAAACCATGCGAGTATGCACAGTATGAGTATGCGCATGAGAATGTGGTCGTCTGGCGGAAGCTAGTTATTTTAGATGATAAAGTTTTAAATATGGATATTTTTCTTACAAAAACCCATTGCATCGTTTCAGAAGGCCTTTATTAACCCCATGGAGCCGTATGGATTATATTTATGATGAATGGATGTACTTATTTTTGGCTTCAAAACAGGCCCTCCATTCTTTGGATAGCAAGGATATTTTTGATTATATCTCAGATTGTGACTATCTGAAAGAAAATAGTCTTATACACCGGACTTGAGGGTGAGTAAATCATTGGATAATTTTCATTTTTGGGTGCACTAACACTTAAGAAAGATGTGGAAGTATGATTGAACACAAAAATAAAACAGCTGTGGAGCAAAGAAATACCATCCGATTTGTTCTAACTCTCTGATTGGTTGATTGCAAGTTTGAATCTTGTCTTTGTTTGCATTTAAATAAGTTTTCTCAATTTGCAATCTTTTAGCTCTTTAAGGTTATGTTGACAAATTTTGGTTCTTTTGGTCTGGACCAAAAAAGAAAATGATACATTTAGTCCTGGTTCGCTTGGCATCCACACTGTTATTTTTAAAACCGTTCCTAAACATGCAAAAACGAACAAACAAACAAAAAAGTCTTTAATGACGGAACTTACCAAACATCTAAAACAATGCTGGGCTAAATGCGCTCATTGTATGAGCGTACGTCATGATATTTTTATCAGCTGAGAACTCATGAAGAGCTTATAAAATGTGTAAAGGAGTCAAAAAAGTGTCAGGAATTCCTCTGTTGCACACAAATGAAGATTTGCTGCAAGGAGACACCTTTTCTGACACCTCTACCGAACTGTAATGGGCAACATAGCTCCTGAAAACAGGTATGCTTGAGTATTCTGTCCACTTCAGGGTCGCACCTCCTGACATCATGTCCTGTTTTTAGTTCATTTATATGTCTTTGGTCTGTGTTGCGTTCATATTTCTGCCGAACTGCACCAGAGTTCATTTGGACCCCCTTTTCAGAGGGGTCTGCTTGTTTAGGGTACACCATGGTTCAGACGGCAGCGTTCACACTTATTCAAATGAACCGAACTAACAGCATCGCACCAGCTTATGTTTTAAGTGTGATTCTTTCATTTTTCCACTCCACAAGTGCTACTGGTTTTGTGTTGGGTTTGCTTATCAAATATTTTTGTTCGTTTTTTCCATACACCTTGTTGTTTTTAGAATATCCCCATAGAATCCCCATTTTTACAGACCGTCTCACATGTTTCAACCTCACTATATCCTATAGAAAAGGTTATGTCAGTACACTGATTAAATAAGAGCTTGTTAAAGATAGAAGGAGAGTGAGTCCCATCCTCTCCCTCCTAATCACCATGTGGGCTTTGATTAGCTGTGGCAGAGGAATCATGGGTGGCATTTTCCAGCCCTGTTGGGTGTCTCAGTAAAATGATTTACCGCTCTTTCAGCTCCTTCCTTCTTTTTTCCTCCTCTCATTCCCAGTGGTTTTGATCTATTTTTTGCTGCCTGCCTGCCAGTCGTTTATCACAGGAAGAATGGCTAGGAAAGTAATCTGGCATTAGCGACCAGTGACTAATACCTCAGGATTAAAACGGAGAAAGCCAAAGTTTGTCATTTGTATAAATCATGGCAACATGTCACCATTAAAGATGAAAAAAGTTAATCTTGGTAGCACGTACAGATGGAGGACAGAGAAGTACAACTGGGAGAATTCTACAAGATGGCTGCATTGTAAAAGGTTAAATCATAAATTTACTTAGGTTTAAGGTATTCACAATACACTGAGAGCCAATATACAAGCCTCGTATGAGGTGGCACATAAAGTCCTATTTAAACCAAGTCCAAAAAACATTGCATTTCTTTAAACCTATTCAGACTGAAATATCATTTTGTCATGATCTATTGTTTATTTATATTATTCTTTTCTTTTTTCTTTAATTTTCAGATGCAAAAACAAGTACAATTTGTTTCTCAAATGATAGAAAATTTGCATCAGACTAGATGTAAATAGTGTTGATGCAGATATTTTATGTTATGTTTCATGTTGGCATCTGACTTGATGTAAACAGAAAATAGACTGGGCACAACATCAAGACTCCGTTTCTACAATCAGACGAGGGGATATATGAAATAATACTTTCCTCTATCTCAAACCTGAACACAAACTCTCAGCCACAGGCCACTGGTCAAACTCCTATCCTGTATTATTCATGACACAGTCTGCTCTGAGAGTCTGCTGTCTCTGTATGCGTGTGTGTATTTACTTTCCCCACAGCATCCAGTAAGTATTAACACAGCCCAACCTGAAAAAAACTAAACAAGAGATGAATAAATGGATCAACTGAACAGAGGACATTTGGACTGAAATTAGAGAGAAATAAAAAACATGGTACTTTGGTAAAAATGTAGTAATGTAAAATGTCCAAAAAACAAGAGTGAATCTACAAATTACCAGATGTAGTTATGGTTTTTCAACGTTGAAGTCAATTGAATAAATTGTTTTACTTCCAAATGTGATGCATTTCCAAGTAAAAAAGGAGTAAAAGAGAGTAAAAAAAACCCAAAAACATTAAATGTGACAAAAGGACTTGATTTTATCAATTGGGAATTGATCGGATCATGGAAACTGCTCTCTATTTTACAGGTGGTTGGAATGAAGGGATTGAAAAATATTATTTTGTTAAAATAACATTGGTGACATCAACCAAAAAAGAAGGTAATTTTGATGAAAGATGAACTTTTTCATATATTTGTATTAATGTATTGGAAATAAATCTGATTTCATGTTGACTTTAAGCTAACATTTTCCATGTAGCATTTTTGGCCGTTTTATTGACAGTGTATAAAGTACAAACAGCACCTTCTTACACATAAACTTGTACCTTTAATTATCCTGTACTCATAATCTCTTTCTCTTCATACTCCTAGATTTCCCGCTTTGTAAAGTACTTTGCCTTCCCACGTGATTTAGCTGCTATGCTAGTCCAGGAATGTTACACTGACATAAACTTAGCTGTCTAGCCGAGCTTTACATTCACACTCAACTGAACGTGTGCGAGAGAAACATTAGGGACCAGTTAAAAAGCACTTTGAGGAGGAAATCCCTCTTGGCAACATAAAGTTCAATTAAGCAAACAACCTCTCTGCTCGTTAACCCTGCCCCACGCCTCACAATTGATCAATAAGGTCATAAAACGTGTGCTAAAAACTAGAATGTGGTGCCGTACCTCTCCTGTAGTTCCAGTATTGTTAGATCTAAAAATAACAAATTAAAAAGTGAATGAGATGAAGAAAGTGAAGCCTTGAACCTGTGAGATGATGATGGCACCTCTTTAGTCCTCCTGGTGCCTTTACTTTTAATGTGAGCATTAGTGCATGGTGTCTCTCTGGACCGCTGCACTTCTCCAGCTTAATTATTGAGAGTGCCGGCTAATGAACTGCAGGATTACTGAGGTGATAATCGCTGTCTTGGTAGGTGCATTAAGTCTTATTCTATGTCACAGTGCTCTGAGGACAAGACGAGACAATGGAAAATGGAGGGGGGGGAAGAAAAAGAAAAAGATAAGTGAAAGAAAAGAGTAAGAAAGACAAAGAAATAAAAGTAAAAGACTATCTGCTCACTGCTACATCTTCTGGGACACCACACCGTGCGGCTCACGCTCCCAGTGTGAAGGCTGTAACCTGTTAATATGGGCGCTGAAAGGAACATGTGATGCTCACGCCCCACTCACGGAGCATGTGTTAAACAGGCCTAACTCGCTAAAATTTGTCTGAAGTTACTCGATATTGAAGTTACTCAATATTAACTTCTTGTTTATAGAACTTTTGTATAAAAGTAAAACAGGGCCCTGAGGGCTCGTGCTATAAGGAAGAATCACAAACATATTCAGTACAGCAGCGCTCGTTTTGCATTGCTTCATTGTAAAAAGGATAGTTTCGACTCTGATTGAACGAGCCATGTTTAAAGCCATTGTAAAATGCAAATCTGTGACTACATTCTTTGCTTGGCTATTGCAATCAGTCTACAGTAACTATATTATTTGACTGAAGAACTGTTTATAACACTTTATAATAATTAGGATCAAAAACCATTGAATAGGTTTCATTCATTATTGCATTCATTATTATAGGTCACTTAAATTGTTTCTATTGTTCATTGTTAATACATGTTTGTACTTAACTAATGTTAATTTGTAGAACATGAAATGTTAAAAAATGCATATGCTGAATTATCAGAGTATTATTAATCTAAAATAAAAAATGCTGTAAAAGTATTTCTCATTTTTATTTGCTGTTAGCTATTGTATTAACTGGTAACATACAGAACCTTAAAGTATTATTGAAGTGTTTCTTACAATTTATGATGATGATGATGATTATAATTTTTTCCATTAATTATTTTGATAATAATATTACTCTTTGGTGCAGTTTTATAAAAGCACCAAGGCATCGTATTTGTGTATAAATATCAGTTACACATCTCAAAAGAACATTCGTTTGGACTCTAAATAAACATCTTGAAAAAACTGAACATCTGCCAAATGTTGTTTTAATGTTAGACAGATGTCTTGCAGAAGACCATATGTTCTAAAATCAATATCTTCCATATCGAATACATTTATTGATGTATGTGGGAAACACAGGTAGCCCAAATGGACTTGAGTGTTGAGACTAAAAAAAGGGAGACTACCGAATATTTCACTTATATTAATTACTCGTATCCAGCAAATATAGACAATGTCTGACCATATTATTTTACACACCTTCTGTTAACACCAGGTACACTGTGCACGAGAGCACTTGAAAATACACGTAAGTGACCCAGTTCCGTCCACAACCTTTCACATTTGCCTTTAATCTATGTGCTGTGCTTGCCGTGTGTTTTACACACCGTGGGCCCTGTCAGGAAAAAAAAAAGGGCCCCTCTGCGTGGGCTTGACATTTCAGCAGCCTGCCATTGGCCCGTCCTGCGATCTTTGCACACACATGCACTTGCAACTTCCCACGATGCCTCTCTGCGCTCCCGCCCACTAGGGACACGCTCCGGTCTCATTTACCCATGAACCCCGGCGTTCCTTCCCCCACCCTGCCACGTCTTGCCACGGACGATTGTATTTTTGATGTCCAGAGGGGCAGTGCTCCGATTTATCATCTTTTAATGTGACATCTCACATTTATCACTCGGGTGTTAGAACACGCAACAGCCATCGAAAATGAGCTTCATTAGTCGGATATTGTGGCTGTAAGTACGCCGGCTAATTAAATTCAAACAGACTCCGCCGACTAGAGAGGCAATTATATTATATGCACACAACATGATGAAGTATTCCTTGCTCTGTTAAAGAGGCAGCACAGCATGCAAATATTTGTGTGTCGCTGACCCCTCCAGCGGTCTGACGGAGCCGGCCCGGGCATTGCGGTCTGTTTGATTGTGTTAATTTGGCTTTTTGAATAATATATCAGGCTTATATCACAGCCTGCTTGTGCAATTAAGCACCAACGAAGTCCCGACGATTATAGCCTGTGACGAGAACACCTTACTGTGAGTTCATTTTTTTTTAAGTCTCATTGTTTAATGCTCCGAGGCACTTTGGGGATGGTAAGTGGAATTAGACTTATTCACTTTGAAGTAATGAATAGTTAACCTGCTAAATTCCTGCCCACTGTAAGGTCGGATTGTCCCTAGGTCATGTTCTGAAATCTATCTCGGAAACGTTTGCTAAAATTACCACTCAGAATTAAATTTAAAATGTCTTTTAAAGTCCAATTCATTTCCTAAATTTGAATTGAATTTGAACGAGGTATCAAACAGCAAAATTGCAATTCAAAATTTGAATGAAAGGAACTAAAATTTAAAATGAATTGAAAGCCAAAGAAATTAGTATAACTGTAATTTTAACTTAAAAAGCAAAGCCCATATTTTTTTACCGTTGGCTTGACAAAGTTCAAAAAGCCTTCAAGTTTGAAGGTTTGAAGGCATTACAGACAGACAGACGGTATGTTTAATTCATTAATATATTTCATCATTTAAAAAATTTCAATTGTGGACTTTATAGAATGCATTACTTGTTCAAATTTCAAAACTAAGCAAATTCCACATCCGGTCATTCTAATTCTTCCTGTGTGGTAGCCAATTCAGTTCAAATTCACACTCATGAATTGAGTTCTTCAATACTGAATTTGGCACAGCCCCTGACTAAAATGGCGTAATCGAAAGCCTGCCGAGCTCATAAAGCACTGAAATAAAGATCTAGTCCCTCACAGAATCAACAGTCACATAAAAAGCAAAAAATGTCTACAATTAAGAGCTTCTCTCTGCTTACTTTTCTCCTCATACAGCAGTTTTGACAGGCACTTAATGGTTTTTCCACAGCGGAGGGCCCCTGGAATGTGCAGGCTGGGCTCCGGGTAAAGGAGCAGCGCAGGACCGGGATGGCCACAGATGTCACGCCGCGGCCTCTCTGTCTCTTTTTCCACTCCATTGAGCTTGTTACAGCCGCTCTCCATACGCACCCTGCCTCCACATCCTCTCACGAACACGGCCCTCTCCGCGTGAGGCGGGAGCCTGGGAGGCCACTGGAAATGGGTTGTGAAAAAGGGCTCCCAGGGGTCACGTGAAGAGTGAAGGAAGAGAAAAAGAGGAGCGAACGACCCAACACACCTGCAGGACGAACAGGCGCTTTGCTGGCTGACTGTTCAGGCCCATCCAGTGGACCGGTGGTCCTCTTGTCATGCCTTTTGCCCTCGCCTCCTTCCAGCCACCCACCTGTCTCCCATCATGCCCTCTGTATGTCTCCACTGGGCACCCCCCAAAATCAACAGCACCTCTTGGGCACAGCCTCCCATTAAAGACATCTGTGCATAGGCGATGAGCAGATAAATCATTTTTGCAGAACAATTTTGATAAATGAGCTGTTCGCTTTGGAGTGCCTGTGCTTCTGCGCTCCTTTACCCCAGTGGTCCACGGCCTCTGTTTCCAACATGCTGCAGGCTTATTTTAAACCCATGCATGTATACACACACACATAGACACACACACACACATAGACACATGCCAAAACCACCTCCTGCCAACAGCAAAGGTAGAGGAAGTTGGAAAGAGCTTTAAATAAGGAAATGTTTTGAGGCAAGTATCGCATTATTTGGCAAGAATAATTTCCAGTTAACATTAACAACCTAATTTAGACATAAATTAACACATAGGGGAAACTGAGGCTAGTTGCCACAATAGGAAGCAGTCAAGGGCTTTATCAAACTTTAAGGAGTCAAAAGTCCAATCACAAAAATGTGTTTTCTCTAGCAGTGGTTTTGTATATTTTTAATATCATCATATTTTGTAATGGGTAAACTAGAAACGCACTGAAACCACCTGTAAAATATGTAACAAACTTAGTTTAGCCAGTTTTCCCCATAAATATCAGATTGGAGTAAGTCGTCATACTTTATTGTAATTTTAACATAATTACAATTACTATATTCAAAAACATGCACTTTTACATTTCTATTTAAAGTTAACTTTTTACTGAAAATATATTTCCATGTCTGTATAAGTATAAAGAGTGATAACCAGCCCTGGGCTCTCCTATAGGAAGAAATTTGTGCATCATAAGAAACAGTGTAATGATGAAATAACAAAAAAAGAGATACATAAATGTTTTAATATTCCGTGTATGAATGCATTACACATCCATATTATTTTCATTTCAAAGAGATTGTCATAAAAGTATAATTTTGAAGAAGCTCATCTAATATTTCAAATGTTGTGAATGTTTTATTCATATACCAGTGTTAGAAATTAAATTTTTTTATTAAGGGCCTGGAATTGATTTTCAGGGGTGATTTATATAGTTGAGTGCAGATCTTTTCTCAGAAGTGCACTGTAAACCCGAACAGTACTACTAACTTATAAAGATTGAGTTCACTGCAATTAAAGTCTGTTAAATCATTGATCCACTTAAAACAATTACATTTTCTGAACAAGGAGTTTAGTTTTATTTTTGTGTAGCTCAACATTGAGTAAACCCTTATACTTAAATTATTACTAAAATTAGAATATTGTGAAAAGTTTCAATATTGAAGACACCTGGTGCCACACTCTAATCAGCTAATTAACTCAAAACACCTGCAAAGGCCTTTAAATAGTCTCTCAGTCTAGTTCTGCAGGCTACACAATCAAGGGGAAGACTGCTGACTTGACAGTTGTCCAAAAGACGACCATTGACACCACAAGGAGGGCAAGACACAAAAGGTCATTGCAAAAGAGGCTGGCTGTTCACAGAGCTCTGTGTCCAAGCACATTAATAAAGAGGCGAATTTAAGGAAAAGATGTGGTAGAAAAAAAGTGTACAAGCAATAGGGATAACCGCACCCTGGAGAAGATTGTGAAACAAAACCCATTCAAAAATGTGGGGGAGATTCTCAAAGAGTGGACTGCAGCTGGAGTCAGTGCTTCAAGAACCACTACGCACAGACATATGCAAGACATGGGTTTCAGCTGTCACATTCCTTGTCAAGCCACTCTTGAACAACAGACAGCATCAGAAGCGTCTCAAAAGGACTGGACCGCTGCTGAGCGGTCCAAAGTTATGTTCTCTGATGAAAGTAAATTTTGCATTTCCTTTGGAAATCAGGGTCCCAGAGTCTGGAGGAAGAGAGGAGAGGCACACAATCCACGTTGCTTGAGGTCCAGTGTAAAGTTTCCACAGTCAGTGATGGTTTGGGGTGCCATGTCATCTGCTGGTGTTGGTCCATTGTGTTTTCTGAGGTCCAAGGTCAACGCAGCCGTATACCAGGAAGTTTTAGAGCACTTCATGCTTCCTGCTGCTGACCAACTTTATGGAGATGCAGATTTAATTTTCCAATAGGACTTGGCACCTGCACACAGTACCTGGTTTAAGGACCATGGTATCCCTGTTCTTAATTGGCCAGCAAACTTGCCTGACCTTAACCCCATAGAAAATCTATTCTGAAGAGGAAGATGTGATATGCCAGACTCAACAATGCAGAAGAGCTGAAGGCCACTGTCAGAGCAACCTGGGTCTCATAACACCTGAGCAGTGCCACAGACTGATCGACTCCATGCCACGCCGCATTGCTGCAGTAATTCAGGCAAAAGGATCCCCAACTAAGTATTGAGTGCTGTACATGCTCATACTTTTCATGTTCATACTTTTCAGTTGGCCAAGATTTCTAAAAATCCTTTCTTTGTATTGATCTTAAGTTATATTCTAATTTTCTGAGATACCGAATTTGGGATTTTCCTTAGTTGTCAAGTTATAATCATCAAAATTAAAAGAAATAAACATTTGAAATATATCAGTCTGTGTGTAATGAATGAATATAATATACAAGTTTCACTTTTTGAATGGAATTAGTGAAATAAATCAACTTTTTGATGGTATTCTAATTATATGACCAGCACCTGTGCATGTACTGCATGTTGATTAACAGCTCATGCAAGTAAATAGTGATGGTTAAATTAGTGCATGCTAGTTTGCTGTTGCTAACTAACACTTAACCATGAAGAGTAGGTGTTAGTTTGAAGCAAATTGTAATTTGTGATTTCGTGTAGTACAAAATCATTTTAAAATTATTTAAAGTCTTACTAAAATAATCTTCAAATTTTTTACTTGAAGGATTTGAGTATTCAGAACTGATCGGGTTTTACAACCACTGCATCAGAAAAAAACTTTACAGTGACTTAAACTACAGTGAACTATTTATAATCATTGTTTTCTTAAAAAATTGGAGGTAATCAGTGTCTACAAAAAAAAAAGAGTATTCTGAACTTAATGGGTTTTACAGTGTGTCATCCATTTCTGTTAAATAAACTTTATGATTTTAATTATGACAACAAGGGTCTACACCTAACTGCATTGGTGTAGAAACAATTTTCACTCAGAAATTGCTAGTGTATTTCACAAACAGCAAATAACACCTTGAATTTAACGTGAAATTTTGAAGCAGAAAAACTGAAATAGTATTTTCTCTTTTTTTTTTTTTACAGTGTAGATAGCCCTAGATATAAATGTTATGAAATGTTGCAAATGTTTGATAACAAATAAAACTTCTCCTAGGAGGCATTTTTTTAATTTATTTTTTTGGTAACCTTCAGTCCTGGTTAATTTCTGACACTGATGTGCTCGGTAAAGAAAAATTCAACAAAATGGCTGACAGTGATAACTCGCATTTCATTTTTCATTTAATTGACAACCCTACTGAGCTTTAAAACACAGTCATAAACATCTGAAAATACAATCAATATACATTAATTATTTGAACCATTTTCTGAAGACTCCAAGAACAAGACATCATTGTGCTACAAAGCGAATGAAAAACATTAAGAAAATGCTGTTTGTCTGAAAAAAAATCTGTCTAAAAAAAGTTTTCAGGCCTTTGGAGGAAAGAAGCAGCGCGCAATGATGGCACACTTATGCATTTTAAATTACTGCTTTTCTTCACCAGTTCAATTATCCGGGACAATATAACAATCATAAAATAAATTAGGCTTCACGCTTGAGGGAATTAATGAGGTATCTTTGATGTAATAAAATCAAACAAATATCTAATTAAGCATAACCATTACATTATGGTTTACAAATTTTATTAGTCATTGTTAATGGAATTAATCATTAAGTATTGCACTTAAAGTCGAGAAACACTCTATCACAAATTAAACAAGATTTTTTGTAATTTAAACAATGTGTTATAGTATTTGATGTGTTTGAGGAAGGACAATCAGGGGTCGATTTCATGTGCTTTGGTGATTGATATGGTATGCTGCTTATTCGTCCCATGCAGTGCATTACAGAGAAAACTGTAGCTTTTATGCTTCGTTCATGTTCACAGAAAAAAAAAGAAAAAGCATTAAATGTAAAAAGCTTGTTTCTTAGGTCAGATTTCCAGCACTTTTAGTTGGCCAGGTAGACAAATCTGTACAGCAGCTGAATTTTAGAATAAATGTTAACACTTTACAATAAGGTTCGTTAGTTAACATTAGTTAACTACATTAGTTAACATGAACTAATAATGAACTGCACTTCTACAGCATTTGTTAATCTTTGTTAATGTTAACTTCAACATTTAATAATACATTATTAAATCTTGTTAACATTAGTTAATGCTCTGAACTAATATGAACATACAAGGAACAACTGTATTTCCATTAACTAATGTTAGGGAAGATTAGTAAATACAGTAACAAATGCATTCCTTATGGTTGGTTCATGTTAGTTAATATATTAACTAATGTTTAACTAATGAACCTTATTGTAAAGTGTTAACGAATAAATAAATTAGAATTAAATTTCTATAGGGAAGACTGGTGCTGGTTGTCACTTTTTATTCCAGTTAATTATTCTCTTTTTCTCTTTTTCAAAGTCAAAAAATTTCTGTATACTTGGCTAAAAGAAATTGACAATTTCCACCATCATTTGCCAGGAAAAACACACCAATACATTCAGGGCATGTTGTCCCACTCGGAATTAGCGATTACAGTTTTTCTTAACTGCTTACACACATTTTCAAAACTTTGCCTCTTTTTTTCAAAACGTTACACACAAATCCAAGAATTGCAGACAAATTGCAAAATGCCTCACATCTCTTGCAAAATGAAGCACCACACTCAAAATATCACAAACACATCTCAAAAGCAAACATTTGTCTTAAATTGCAAATGCATTTTTGGATAGATCAGATGCACTCAGCTATTCAAAACCTGAAGCTCTTCTTTAGTGAGCTCCTATGTACATTTCTGTACAAGATTGAAAGTAATTAAAAGTAGCAGAAAGATGCTGAATTCATGGCAAACACAGTAAACATGAAAACAAGATTGAAATCAAAACTATTTTTTTTACTGTAAGCATTTGTGGTTGTGAATACAGTATTACACAGTACGAATGAAAAGAAACACCATGTATAGTTGGACAGAAACCATGTTTGCGTTTGAAAAAAGGAAATCAAGATAGTTCCTGTTAGATTTTTGTGTTACATAGAGAATTGTGGAGAATGGAGGCCGAGAATTAGTGTATGGTTTTGCAGATTTGGTGTGTGGTTCTGGTGTTTGAGTGTCAGGTTTCAGAAATTGTGTGTAAGCACTGTAAATAGCCTATTTAAATAACAAAAGTCATTAAACAGCAAAAAAGAGCAATAAATTACGACAAAAATCTAACATTTGTAGCATCCCAACAAAGAGAGAAAAGAAATGCCCTACTCTAATGAGCAGAATCCAACCTTTTGGTTAAAACCTTCATTATATAGCCAGTTATATTACGGTTGCCTAAATAGATTACTGAGTGCTTTTATAACGGTAACTTATTTATCCAGCCATAATACAAAATTATGATGACAACAGTTTGGAGGACAGAAATCACACAAAATTTAATTTTGAACTAGATGTTTGAAACCAACATACAAAACCAGTAATTGGAAATTTAGTTCTAAACCTTATGAGATACAGCCCTGTGACACTAACTATATCCAGCAAATGGGAAACGTGTACATGACAGACTCCATCAGAGACAGCAGAGTGACCATAAAGGGCTCACATCACTGAGACACTCCCACACACCTGGACCTACACCTGCACACATACACACCACCAGTCATTTATTTCTTTATCTCACTCACTTGCTGATGTTTTTCCAATACAAATACGAAGGTAAAACGCATTTATCATAAATACTAGCAGATATAATTTATCCCATATAATTTCCTCTAATGTTTTCATTTAAAGAAACAAATCTCTGTCAAAAGCCCCAACTGTACAAATCTGATAAATTTATTTTTATCCTTTTCACCGCAGACACAGCCGTTTTTGCCCAATGTGTGCAGATGTCTGGCTGGTCTGTGAGAATAAGCATACTTGTAGTGGAGTGCAGATTGAGCAGTCTGCTGCTGATGTGCTGCGGAGTGTAAACTGCTTCCACCAGAGGCCTGTGGTTTGTTGTCCTACACTATATGCTAATGGCATCATAATGTTATTTAGATCAATCAATCCTCCTGAGCCTGCTGCATGACTGGATCTGTGGTGCTAAGGTCAAGAACAGCAGGGGGGAGTTGAATTTGCACAACATCGCTACAACACTAAGCAGCCCCCAAGAGGAGCACACTTTCTCAGTTTGACTCTCTCTTTATCTGTGTGTCTTTCTTGCTCTCGCTCATTCTGTCCGTGTCTCTTTGCAAGACTGGCCTTTACCCCTCAGTCTCCCCGCATCATATCAGAAGGCAATGTCAGCTCTCCGACAGACCCTGCTGGGATTACAGTGACCACTGACACACTCAACCAGAGCGACATTCACTGACTTACACCAGCTTTTATGTCTCTGAATCTGTAATTGGGGCCAAATGTAACTAAGGCTACGAATAAACATTTGAAGAGATGTTTTACGTAACAGTTATCAACAAAATTGTGAAGAAACGTGTGATTGTATTACATTTAGTGAATACTGTGATTGATTATGTATTGACATAGGTTGCACTATTTGAGGCTGTGTGTGAGAGAGACTCTCGTGGAAAAATCAAAACAAATGAATGGAACAGGACTCACAAAGAAATTGACACAAGGAACGTACTGCAGTAAAAATTCAAAATGTTGAATCGATATAGTTAAGCACATGACCAAGAGTACTGTTTTCCAGAATCATTATGACTGTAAATCTGACACTGATTTTATACAACAGTTCAATAAACAAGAAGTGAACCTTAAGTGACTTTCATCATAGACACAATATGTATTGCAAATCTCCAAGAAATAGACCCAGCTGTGTTGTGTTAATGAATGATTCACCATTTTTGAACAAATCGGTTGAGTCAATAATTCAATGACCATTGATAAATGCCTCATTCTTCAATGAATCAGCCGTTTGAATGAATCATTTAAATTAATGACTCAATGACTAACACATAAAGAAAGTCATTTGCTGCCACCTATTTGTGGGTAAGTTAGGTTTAAAAGTACCATTCCATTTTTTCTCAACAATTCATATTTGTACTCAAAAACATCTTTTAAAATTATTTATGCGGTAATTGTGCAATGTAAATGTATAAAGACACACATGTACAGGCATCACATTTTATATACATTTTCTTGTGTATTAAACAACATTCTGAATTAATATATATATATATATATACACACACACACATATATATATATATATATATATATATATATATATAAAACACACAATACATATTAAAAGTAAGATTAGTATAGAAAGTTTAATAAGAACCTCGAAGTATAATCTCGCTATTATTAAAAATGCTCTATTAAAGTGTTAAAATATATTTAGCGACTCCCATTTGACTCTCCACATAAGAATGGATCTGCATTATAGCATTACAATCAATATTCATTAGGAGTGAAGTATACACTAGCATCCTCCTCTATTAGCATAGTATGATAAATATTTTGTGTGAAAAACAAACTTTTATTATTAACTTCAATTTGTCATATGCACTAAAAGCCTCCAGTTTTTCTCACAAAAGCCACACATAGGAATTGATTTCACGGTAGCTAATGGCGTTAGAATTACAGGCATTAATACACAACATGTAACATATGGACCTGGTCACTTAGACAGGTGTCAGCAATTTAGAACAGCTAGACCCTATTTTTCATGCTCTACGGGGCTGAAACCGGGACGGCGAGAAGAATGCTCTGCATTTTGTAATGAAAGCGTAATGAGTCGATGCGTGTGCATCATCGACGCACGCCGTTGAGACGAGACTTTGGCCATCCAGGCTCCGTCTTCCACTCACAAATCATAAAGTGCGTCCGAATGTAAGCACACAAACATCCACGCACTTACACACACACAAAACACACAAAAACTCCATCAGTCTCCCAGGAGGCCCATAGGAGTTCTCAGTACTATCCTGTCTCCCCTGACGATTCAGTTCACCAGGTGTTGTCTGCAACAGGCAATTAGTAGAATAGGTGTACCTGTCAATCACGGGGGCTGGAAGATTAGCTGCTTGCCCGTAATTAGCGGGTTAGAGGCTTCTTGGCCCAAAGGATAAAGGCTTTGCCAATAATGGGCCCTGGGGTATTAATTACTGAAGGTCGAAGCTGCAGTAAAGGCCAGGATCTTAGCAGCAAAGCACGTAAGATGATTGTTTAAATTTCAAAAATAATACTGGTCTGACAGTTGTTAGTGTCCCAGGGGGTTGTGGGTACAAGGTAGCTGAGGTAATTAGTTTGAAGAGGAAAGGGCATGGTTGCAGGCGTGTTTGTGAAGAGCAAGAGAGAGAGAAAGAGAGAGAGTGAGTGAATGAGATAGGGAGCAGTCAGAAAAATGAAATAAGACAACGGCAAGGGGTGAGGAAAAGCGCCGGGATGAAATGAAAGTAGACATAGCGCATTTTCCCAGCCCCACTTTAAACTGGCTGCCCACCCCTGTGGTCTCACTTACCACCTCTCTCACGAGCGTCATCGCCATGGCTACCGACCTACGGTGTGGCACGGGGGTGTGTGTACATCTTTGTGTGTATGGGTAGGCGGACATGCAGGCAGGGGGTAAGGGGTCTTATTAAAGTCCTAAAGATGGACTGACAGATGCTGAGAGGCGAGGAAAACAAAAGAAGCCACTCACCTCATGTCGGCGGCCGTGGAGCGGCAGATGCCAGTGAAAATAACCGCGGCGGAGGGGTTCAGCCAGAGTTCATTCGGAGGAGAGGTGATGAAGTGGACCTGCCACCGGCTTACTGGGCCCTGGAGGCCCCTGGGGCCGGCCCAGTTTCTGCCTCCTCATAACAGCATTAAAGCCACCAAGAACCACGGCCACATTTCACGGGCCTCCTGCGGTGACCAGCGCAGCAGCTGAAGAGTGGCTGCACCTTGATACACATGTCAACATGTAAGCGCACTCATGGCGACCGCCGTCAAATGAGCTTGCACTTCCCGGCAGGTCACAGATGAGGTGCTGTTCTAGATTAATGATCCGTCCTGTTTTTGATAACGTTTTTTGAGTGTAGTTTACGACGCCTCTAAATGAAGACCTGAAAAGAATAGAGGGAAAATCCCTGACCTGTCTCCAGATTTCAATATCCCACTCTGTCTCTCGCCAGATCACAACAAGACGCTTCGACTCTCACTCATGCACTGGCAGGGAAAACGACGGCCGTTGCAGTGCGGGCTGCGGTCGACTGCCATCAGATTTATTCACTCGAGGACAGGCTTGCAGTTTGGCAAACGAATGAGAACCTGATCGACAGAGGCTGAGGAAAGAAAGCAGAGAAGATAAAGCCTGAATAGAAGGTATATTCTCCGGCCAGAAACTGCACAGAGTTGGTCAGGAAGGCCAACAGCTCAGACGCAGAAAGTTAAACTCAAACCGATAGCCAGCAGAGGGCAGCGTAGCTTCCACAGGTTTAGCCAGCAGGTTACTAATAAATCTGTGCTCATGTAAAACTCTGCACCTGTGACTGACCACGGGGTCCGAGCTGATCTGAGACAAGCCATCCGGTGCACAGTAAACATGTCACTATCCCTGCTCCTCACAGCGCAGTTTATCCATACAATTAGACTGCAGCTGTAAATAAACATGAGGCAGATTTTTGAGCACTTTACCAGCGGGACTCTGACAAAACCCTGTCCTCTGTTAACTAAACACATATAAACAGTTTTATATGTGTGTGTGTGTGTGTGTGTGTATATATATATATATATATATATATATATATAACTGTAAAAAGATCTGGTGAAATGGACAAAAAATATAGTTCTCTAAACATAAGCTAAATTGATTTCCTTTCAACACATTTTATTGGATTTTGAGGGGAAATATCTGGGTTTTGTGAGATGCACCTGATCACTTTTTTTTGGAGTGTCATATTGTAAACACTTGCTGCGAATCAGACATTTTACAAAATGATTTAAAATCTGTATTAAAAAAAACAAGAAGACATTTCCTTTCTTAGGGGTTGCTTTAGGGGTTGAGTTTACAGAAAGAAGAAAAACAGCTCATGTGAATAGCATAGCAAACAAAGAACCAGTGTTGAGTAACAGAAAAATAAAAAGATAAGATCTAGATGCAATGTATTACAATGTCCTATAAAATTTTAAACTAGAAGGCAATAAGTATACCTGCCGGTAAGGTTGTACATTACCTGATATTCAATATCTTTAACCATAATCTTCTCCACAGGGAACATTATTGGGTACCAGTGAATTTTACCCAGCAATCCCCAGCTGTCCTGTGTGACAGAGATTAAAGAAGAGTAAACAAAATGCTCTGCTGATCTCTCCTTTTCTCTCTGACACACATTATTACACTGACACCTGTGCGTAACATGTGGAACTTAATGTCTTTTCATTTGCCATTTGTTTCCTCCTAAACAAGGCAGGGCTGTGGGTGCCGTGTGCCTGGTGTAAAAGACGCCTGGGGAACGCCAGCTGTGGATTTACAGTCAGGCAAGCAGTCGTCCAGAAACCCGTTGTAAAGGCCCGGCAGTTGATAAGAGGAAATCGGTTTGTTTTTCTCTTTCCTTGTGATGCTGCAGTGTGTTGAACAGATTTGTACAGGCGAGACTGAACAGGTGCTGGGACGAGGAGGCGTTGTTGCGGAGACAGAGCCGATTTCTGCCTGTGTGCAAGAATGCATTTATTTTTGGACATTTAACAAACAATATATAAATAGATAAAAATTGAGGTTAATAACAATAAAATTAGAACTAATTATTATACATAGTAAACTTGTCACTGGTCCTGATCAGTAATTCATAAATATGCCTAAACTGTGAGGCGCAGACAGTGCAGAGTAAAACAAATATAAATGAACATAATTCTGAACTTATTTCAATTATTAAAGTATTCAATGTAAATGTATATGTTTTTTAATTCAATTGGTTAAATATATTTATAAATACATTTATATTAGATGTATTTATTAAAATGAAAATGATTGAAAAAATTTTTTTTAAATCAGATTTACCTTCATAAATTATCATAAATTTATCTTCTCACATCATTATAGCCACAGGACCTGTTCTCTCCGCCTCCTCGTGTGGTTGCTGTGGCAGCGGGTCGCCAAGGGGAAGCCCAACCCTCAGCACACCCTGAAGCGCTGACTCTGGTTTTGATTCAGTCACCTGGCCAGCTTTGGTTCCTTGCAAGCCCACACTAATCGCTAGCAGAGGTCTTTTCTCATTCTTCCTGCAGCGTACTAGTTTTTCACATGCTGATTGCATTCCTACTCCCCCACTTGTTCCGTTCTGGGAAAATCTGAACTGGCGGATGTGTGCGACTGCTTCCCCCAAGTTTCCCACTTTGATCCAATACAACTCGTATGTTTCCTCTAATTAAGAGGGATTTCATTCGCCTTTCCTGAATAAAAAGCGAAACCTCAGTTTGTGTTCGCACTCGCATCCCACCCAGTGTTTATTTTTCCTTCGTTTCAAAACCCAAGTTGATTCTGAATCCGGCCCTAGACTGAGAAAGCAAAAAGACATTAGAGATAATGAGGGTAAACTTGGAGGTTTTCCACCTCGAATTTTGAGGTAACACTGGAAAAAATCTGTGAAACTTAGTGAGATAGAGTGAAATGTCGTAAAAGTGCTAAATCTTTCTCGTTCCCTTTCCGCCCATGCCCGGTTGGAAAGGACCCAGAGCCATTAGTAGGCATCAGTTCTGGCTGGTGTTGGCTGGAGTTAATAGTGTGTCTCCAGTCCATCAGGCTAGTTTGCCGGGTGGCACAGGGCTAACTCCTCCTCGGTGGCCCCTAACAGTTTATGGGGAGTCGCATGCGCTTGCTTCTGCACTCTTCCATTATCCCACGCTTTTAACATCTTTCCTGGATCAATGACACAATAGGGCTCAGTGCTAGAGTTTTCCATATCCACACAAAAGAAGGATATCGATGATTAGAGAAACTCACCAATCCCTATGGCTTCTCTTTGACTTCACCAAATCAGAACTTTGGCAATACATATACTAAGATGACCCTTTATAATGCTTCTCATATTTGTGAAAAATGCACTTTTAAAAGCCATGCTATACACTATGTAGTCATTCAGCAGACACTTATCCAAAGCAACACTGTACACTACTACACTTATTACAGGGACAATCCCACTGAAGCAAATTGAGGTTAAGTGCTTTCCTCAATGGTGCATGACAATGTCCAAGTGGAATCTGGACTTTTCCACAGGGCATTTTCTGTGTTGACTTTAGAAAATCTATGGAATATAAAAAGAGGGCTGAGATAGACGACTAAAGCATTCCCTGTTAGAAAACCCAGCTTAAGCTGAGAAGGTATGTTTTGAAATCTGGTTTGCTGATGATTATTACTTAGTCCAAGCTGGTTACTAACTGGTTGACCAGCTAGTATGCTGTAAAAAACCATATTGACCACCTCAAATTGGTAGCTACCAGATAGTCCAGAATACCAGAATGTTGTCATCAATAAATGAAAACTAAAACTAATGAAAACATACTGTAACTGGGGAAAACCTAATATACATTTTGATGACTACAAAACTAACTACAAGAAATTAAAAATGACTACAAGTTATATTCCATATTCCAAAACAAATGCCAAAACATTTTTAAGTTCTATCAGTTAGTGTATTACCTTTGGCAACCCCAACATACTAAGATTAAATATAAATTTAAGGGAACTGCATTGTTTTGTTGTTTTATGTTTCTTGGGATAAACTTATAATGTTAGTATGATTTTTGCATCAAAAATTGTTAGAAATAAAAGGCATTTTTATACCCTGATTTTAGCCCTCTGATTTGAATGCTCTGTTTGAAGGGGCATGTCTGCTGTGAGACCTTAGCGTAAACACCCACTGCTGTGATTGGCTGACATCTTTGCATATGAAGTATTACATGTGGAACAATGGAACAATGAAAAATGCTTTCATCATAACTAACAGTGCAAGCAATATAAATAAGAGATTTGTTTATTATAACGGGAGTTTTTCCAGAACTGATAGCTAATAAACCAATAAACTTGCACTGTTTGATTGACAGCTTCTCCAGCGAAAGCATTCTTTGATCGCTTTCTATATATTATTTAAATCACATTTTAAATAACAGATTATTTTCATCCTACTAAGAGAAACAAGGTGAAATTGACCCTCACTGGTTTGATTTACTGATACATTGACAAAGAATATCTGACAGTACATGAATCAATAGATATCAGAAATCACTGGTCACAGATCAGGCATAAGAATTAACACAGTTACTTACATGTTGTTGCATTATTGTCAAATCCATATCTTAATAGTCTGTTTGCAAAGCCTGCAAAATTGTGACTGATTTACCAAAGAATCCACAGAGAAATACTTTCTGAAATACCACTCCCTACTTTCATCAGGAACGCAGAATCCCTGGCAATATTCAAGAGACAGCTGAAAACTCATCTCTTCCGTGACCACTTAATCCCCTCAAAAAAAACAAAAAACCCTTTCCTTCCCTTTTCCCTTCCTACTCTAGCTTATGGTACTGAGCAATGTATGAAACTTGTATTGTGAGCACTTCCTGTGTTATTTGCCAATTCATGAAGAATCGCGTGTTTGTTTTCCTCACTTGTAAGTCGCTTTGGATAAAAGCGTCTGCTAAATGACTAAATGTAATGTAAATGAAATATACCGAATACAAATAAATAATGCTCATTAACATTGTTGTAATTTTATTGTTGAAAATAAATAACCACATTACTAGCATTAGGATCCTTTTTGAAGATAATGTTATTTTTAACCCAGTGATTGATCCTGTCTTCTTCTCTCCATGTCATCACACTAACATGATGGTGGGTGTGGCCAAAGTTGCAACGATGAAGTAGGCAGTGATTTTCTTCTACAGAGGTGGTCTTTTGACGCACTATTATGTAATAAAGAGAAGGGCTGCACGATTTACCATGATTAAACCGCACGCAATTTGGCAAAGGCTGCGATTATTTTATGCGCCGCTTGTCATAGCTGTACGGCTCTGTGATCAGTTGTAAATGCTTCTCCATCTTAAAGACAGAGGGCGCTCTTGTGCAGAAACTCCAAATATGCTCTGCAGCAGAAGAGTATAACACGCGTCATATCACCAGAGATTATATTATTATAAGGAGATGAGAGGGTCTGTATCTCTTCCCATTGGAGAAAGCATAACGGCTAACTTAATCACGTGCAGCACCTATTGGCCTATAGTGTAAAGGCGTCTGGTCTCCTTTCCTGCGTATTGGCAGTCTTTACCGCAGCATTAGCATTAGCCATTGAACTTTTTTGGCTAATGGTTGCAGGCTTGTCATCTAGTGGTAATGATATAGCTGTAGCTGAATAAACAGAAATTGAAACGCCTCAAAGATTGATTAAACATGAATGATAAACACACGACTGCCTTATTCTGTTTAAGAAGCCACATAATCTCACAGAAGGATGCTCAACTCAATCATTGTTTGAAGTGAGTTTGGAGTAAAACTTATTATTAAATGTTGTCTTTTGTTGGACGATATGTTAATTAATGCATCTCATGTCTGGAAGGATGTTTGATGCTTGTTGCTTTTTCAAGCGACTCAAACTCGCAGTGCTTTCAGATTGATTAGCATTTGGAGCCGTGCTTCATTGACAAGCTGCGCATGAAAATTGCATTTAAGTTCAATGTTATTTTTCGTATAGCACGATAAATCGTGCAGCCCTAATGAAGAGGCACATTCCACAAGTCACAATTATCTTGGCTTGCTTACAGTAAAAGTTTTTGGACTAACAAAGAAGTTTTCAGTTCTGAAACTTACAGGATATTCTTACCATGTTCAAAGCTACCATGTTCGAAAAGTAATTTCAATCTCTGTTCAGATTCTATGCGACCCTGCTCATGACTCATCTTTATAGGGCTCGAACCAGCGATCTCCATGTTACCAACCTTGAACCATACCCACAACACTACCCTGCCCTGCCCTGCTCATCAAACGAATGCCTCTTAACAACATAATCCGTTAGAAAACCATCAAAATCTCACTAATGGAATTATTACCTAGGTCTAGCGTGCATCATCGTTTGTGGTAAAGCAGTATGCAGTGCAGAATAAAGACAAAGGGCCCCCTCGAGTTATTATTCCATAATTTTGATTTAGTATTCCAGGAATCCACAGAGAGGACTGCGGGATTACTACTACGGCCTTGAGTATCTTAGAGAGGCTCGGGTGGCTGTCAAACTTTCCACACAGTCCCTGAAAACACTACGCAGGCAGTATATAGCACAGCAAGTGCATTAATGCGCTGATTGGTCCATGGGAATGAGTACTGAAGAAACAGATGTACTCCTGTAGTCGGCAGGATTTCTCATCGATGGACAAGGACACAGCGTTTTCATAAGGGTGCATGGCCTATGGGTAACATAACCTAGCTTTGACGCTTTGCCAACACCATTTTTTTAAGTACTTCTCTCCAAATCAAATATGACCCTTGTTCTTATTCTTTAGCCAGATAGAGAGAGAGAGGGGGGAATCAAGGGACAGTGCTGTTATCATTAACGAAAGCTAAAACAAAGACTAAATGAAAACATTTCATTTACTGAAATAAATTTAAATATCTGAAAAATATATACATTTCCATCATTCCAGCTACCTAAACTTAAATAAAATAAAAATCGCAATAAAGTAATTTTAGTTTTTGTTTTTCATACGTGGTATATTAAAGAAGTTTTAATTAGCGCAAAACAATGCTGAACATGCTAACTCAAGACCTTCTTAGTTTTTAATTAAAAATAGTTTTTATTTCTTTTTTTGTTTTCAATTTAGTTTTCACACTATTGTTATTTATTATTAATTTAGTTTTTTTTTTTTATTATTTGTTTAGTTTTCTAGCTTCACTTCATTTATTTTTTATTTTAGTAATTTGTTTTAGTATTTTAGGGCTGTCAAAGTTCCACCTTTTTGCAGCCCTAATATACTAAAATAAAAATTAAATAAATGGAAAATAAAATATGTATAAAAGTTTCATTTTAAATAAAACTAAGGAAACGATAGAGTGAAAAGTGATGAAAACTAAATTCATTTTAATACAAACTAAAACCTATAATAACTCTCAAAAGACAGTCTTGAGTAGGTCAGCTTTGGTTTGAGTAGGTCCTCCAGTTAGAAGTGACATCCTCTCTAGAGAATTAAGATGAGAGAGTGTCAGTCACCTTGCTGGCCAGGCATTTAATTAAGATGTCGCTGAAGCTCTGTTTGGATTTTCTCTCACTTACACACATGCACACAAACACACACACACTTTTCCACTCACTCTGGAGAATACAGACTGTGAAGCAGCAGTGAAAATCTCAAACAAAACAAACACACCACAGACCCTGACTCGCTCTGACATACCCCTTATGCATAAGTAAGGCTATTCTCTTCTATTGTCTTTGACAAGTGATATTCTGAATATTCAACATACAGCTCTTTGTTTTTCTGGCCTCTAGTCCCACATATGAATGTCAATATTGACAAAGTCCAAGGCATTTTCCGACACCTCAATTCTGCCACAGGTTTTTCTCTGACATAAAAAAGCACAACCTCTCAGAGAAAGCGCTGTTACCTGGGCCCCTGAGCACTGAACGCAACAGTCGGGCCTCTTCACTCTCGCATAACGTCCCACGGGGGAAGTTTTTCACTGGTTCTAGCAGTGAGAGAATGAGGCCTTGGGCAGCGCAACCGACACAAGTGTTGCACGGAAAGCACGTAACTGCATGAAGATGATGAAATCATGTTAGAGTTTCGAACCAGCATGTGCACCGAGTCTGTTGATTATGAATAGAGTCTTTTCATTAATTCGACTGCATACGAGCATGAGACATGAAATCTGCATGGGAGAGAGAAAGAGAGAGAGAGAGAGAGAGGTGGATTAGCTCCAAAACACCCCGAAGGAAGTGGGGTGTACTGAACTGGAACAAACCAGTCTCAAGCCTGAGGGAGAGGAGCATGTGTAACAAAGCAAATACAAAGCTGCCCATAGGCCTCCAAGCACCCCCTTGTCTTGAAACACTCCACCATGTCACCTGTGCAGGAAACAATCTGAACTCAGGAGGCTGGAGCATGTTGGATTAATCTGAAACGACTGACAAGTATCACTGCAAATAAGAAGATTATCATTCCGTGTTGTTTAGGGCTTTATTTCAAAGGCAAACACTGTGAAAATCATCCGAACCAACATGATATGAGCATATTTTGATAGAACGATTATTCTGTGTTTTATTGCATACCACTGGCAAAGGCCTCAGAAAGGCTTCCATCACAGGAAGTGACATGCAATATTATCTCTGGGCATGACAGCAGCATAAAGTATCAGAGAATGGCTAGCATCTGGATATGAAATTAAGCTTTTATTGCTGTTGCAGAGTGTTGGGGAGTACCATATTTCAGGAAACTGAATGGCATTGTTTTTGAAGATATGACTTTTCAGGGATATAACCTGATTTACTAATGTATGGGCTGATAGTCAATTTAATATATATCACAAATAGATTTCCTCTAGTGCAAGAGGATGACCAAACAACACAATGTATTACCACAAAAGAGAGAGGATCATGTCTGGTGATAAACTGTATAAAATACTGCACATAGAACAGGCATTGCTTTTCAACCCACGATTGCATCATGGTTCATTGAGTAAAACCCTTAACTTCAGGTTGCTCCAGGGGCACCGGAAGTCACTTTGGTTGAAGGCAAATCAGCTAAATGACTAATTGATGAGCTGTCCCACACAGAATCTGCAGTCACACAACTGACACTTTGTTAAGCCCTGTCTGTTAACTGACCAATCATATATTAAGCTGGGTGCACACTGTACGATTTTAGCCACGATTTAACCATCTGAGACAAATTTTGTGAATCCTAAAAGATTCCTCTGATCTTAGACTAAAATCTGAACTCTTTGATCGCTGTTCAACGAAAACCAATTAATGACCATTGCAATCAAATCTTACCTCAGACAAAATTCTGGCAGTGTCAGAAGTTTTGACGCACAGTCCTACAATGTACAACTTCTCCTATGACAACCATCAAATCAAAAACCAACTGGAGCACAGAACCTGATAACTACCACAAACCACCACTTGTTCCACACACACATTTTCCTTTCATGAAAAGCCATGATCAAAGTGAACGCTAGAGATTTTGGTTTTTGTTTGTTACCAAATTCAACAAAAACCAATTGTTGAATTTGGTCATTGATGATGTAAAACGGACGAGTCTTCTTGTATGCATCTGTTTTTAATGTCTTCACTGCTGTACAGTCTGACATTAACGATGGCTGAGATCAGTGTGGCATGGCTTACAGCAGGGATCATGTTCGCACAGTCTGACAAGCAACAGTTGTAAAGGACTATTATAAGTTGTACAGCGTACACCTGGCTTTAGCAACTGTTGTCGTTAGCCATTTTTCAGCCCTCATTTCTCAAACACCTGTATATGTTCCAAGAATATTTTCTATTGACTGTAATGTGATAGTTATTATCATTTGAAGTATTATTCTGTTTTTGCATAATTAAAAATTTCTTCAAATGTTAAATGTTCAATCAAAAATGAAATTGCGGTCATTACTAACCCCACTGGATAGGAGACTGACAGGGAAGAGGAAACATTTTTGAATAAAGTTGTTATTTTTACTTTGTTTTTGCGCACAAAAAGTATTCTTGTCGCTTCATAAGATTATGGTTGAACCACTGTAGTCACATTGACTATTTTAACAATGTCTTTACTGCTTGTCTGGACCTTGAATGTGGTAATTTCATTGCTTTCTATGGTAGATAAAGGATTTCATCAAAAATATCTTAATTTGTGTTCCCGAAGATGAACGAAGGTCTTGCAGCGACATGAGGGTGAGTAATTAATGACAATAATTTCATTTTTGGCTGAATTAACCCTTTAAACTGAATTGAGTACAAAGTGAAGATTGACTTGAAAGAAAAACAGCAGATAAAAAGCACGAAATAATTTCCTCAGGTCAATGATCAATTCCACAGAATTCTAAATTGATTCTGCTTTCAGATACCAAGAAAAATTTAGTACATAAAGTTATTTTTTCCTTCAGATCGACGAGAATGCATAAAAGCATGGATTTCATAGATTTAATTAGATCTATAAGATCTTCCATGTAGTACCTTAATTTGGTTACATGATCTAAATGTGTAAATACAGTTTGAATGGTATATGAAATTGCTGCATCATTATTACAGAAAAAAATGTAAGTAAATTAATAAGCAAAGATAATATTACGTGTTTTCAATAAAGGGATATTGCATAAGGGACTGAGAGCGATTCTACAATAATATACTCATGTGCTGCTGGTTGGAATAAACTATGAAAAAAAAAAAAAAAAAAACAGAAAAGAAGGAAATGTGCCCTCTGTACAAGGGCCATGTTGTAATTTGCAATCAACCGGCAAAACTATGGGAGCGAGCATGAAGGAGCCCCTGTTTGCTTTGCTGATCTGTATGAATGATATAGTGTAGTCCAGGGGAGGTGCGGATGAATCATGTTGATGGCCCGACTGCTGTTATGAAAGAGAGCCGGAAAGCCTCCACTTCCTGTATGACACACTCTCCATTTCCTGCCTGCACACATTTCTCACACAGAGGGTGGCAGAGCCGCGCAGCACTGGGACACTTACGGAGCTAAAACAACATCCTGAAGGAGGAGGTTACCGGGCCTTAAAGCCAGCAGGGTTCTCCATCTGGGGAGCGCTTGTCAAAGCTGCGTTAATAAGACCAGACGGAAGGACCGCGGGTGAAACGCCCCTCCTGACGGCCGCTGACTTTTAAATAATCCTGTGAACTTCCAAAATCAACCGAAAGAAGGTTAATGATGCCCACCCAGGTAGAAGTCATTATGGCAGTATCAAAAAGTGGATTATTGTGGCCCTAGGTATTGTCTAATATGTACTAACAATTTGTAATTCCGTTCTCATAAGAGGGATAGCAAAGCTTCACGACCCAAATTAGTTTATGGCATAACTTTTAATTGAAATAGATCCGTTTGCTTTGCATATCACTCTTTAAGTTATCTCTTCATCTCTTCCATCTCACTGAGGAACATCAATTCACTCTTACACTATTGTTTTACCAGTTTAAGGTCAAGTCTCGCCGGCGTGCTGTAATCATTAGCATCCTCCTCATAAACTCCCTCATTTGTGCTTTGTAATCGCTCCTCATATCCAAATAAAGCAATACCCTCCCTACTTGTCACAAGGGTGGGCATCTTCGCCTAGCGCTCAGCGCTACAACATTAGGAGGGGTTAATCTACACGAGATCCGCCACATGCACTGCTTATACTCAGAGTTAATAAGACTAAAGCATTATTAGCATGGCTCCATAACATTCCCCCGTAATAACGCCGTTGGCTGTCAATCACGGGCACAATTAAATTGTTTAATGAATAAATTTGCATAGATAATGGTGTGGCTGTAGGAAACATCTGGTTTCAGCAGTTTAATGACATACCTTGCATCAGACCCCCATATGGAATGCTAAAGAAAATGCTGTTTTGATGCTAACTAAATGAAAAGTATCACTCAGATTAATCTGGGCTTTTTGACAGAGATGAAATCACTTAGCGAGAGTGTTTCTGGCATGTTACAAGCCTCACAGTTAATTGCTTCAGGAAGAGCCGGCCCCGTGTCTCGCTTTCGCCGGCAAACGAAGCCGCCTGCCCGAGAAGTCACAGTTTTTTCCTCGCTGCATTTCAATATTGCAAAGGCATCAGGAATTTCGAGACAGCGCCAAATTAAATGCAAATTGGCTCGCCGATGCTATCACATCTGGCTGAACTATTCCTTAAAATCTTTATGTGCTGTTTTTACAATTAAGATGAACAATTGCCACTACATTGCTAATTTCTTCTGCATGAACACTCCACGCTGCCAAGATATACATTTGAAACTTATGGGCTGAGAACGGGACGTGCTTTTAATCATGCCGGAGGAGCTGCAGAAACGCAGACATCAGTGTCATTACTGTGCGATTCCACAGTCACCACTAATCATGCGATACCAGCATCGCAATCATTACAACACAATCGCTTGCTGTTTATAAATGTACATGCATTTGAGGAACAGATTTCTCCGTCTACATACAGTATTCTTTCCCCTCCCTTCTCTGAGTGAGAATCGTCATTTTCAACTGCTTGAAGGTTCATGGTCATATCAAACTCCAAAAACATTGCCTTGAACCACAAACTGTAAATCATTACACCTGTCAAAGTGGAATTATTTTATATTTAAGACATTGTGATAGCCTGTGCTTCCATACTGAGATTGTAATGGGCAATAATACTGTCTTGAGAGCACAGTGACCTACACATGCCTTTGGATTCTAAATTTTGTACCTGCATAGTAAAAGAATTTTCAAAACAATAATCTTTGCATTTGATGCCATAACTAACTTTGCATTAACATTTTACTAACTCTACTGTTTTGCATTAAAAACAGCAATTAGTTACATACAGTGAACTGACAGGTATATTTCCCCCATCTAAATAAGGATAATTGTTAAAACCAAAAGTTTTTCATTTGTGTTTTATACCTCTGGGTATTATATTTTTAATGGCTGTCTTTCACATACACATATATACATATATATACATATATACACATACATTAAAAAGTTACCATACTCAACATTATTTCCAATTGCATTACAGTATTCCTTTGCTTTTATTTCAATATAGGAGATGCTACTTAAACTTCTTGTAGAGTTGTTGTAAACTTGTACTTGGACGGTATATTAAAAAAAATTAAAATTAAAATCATGATAGATTTCTCATTATGTATAGAGGGCCTGACATCTCAAGCTATAATGAGCACAGACATCTCAAGCTCAGCTTTAAACCGGATTAGATTGCCGATTTTCAGGTCGCTATGAGAACTCCAAAATGAACAATTAAATCCAGACTAAGTAATCGTATGATGAATGGGGAGCAATGTTTTGACAGCACCACAGTGCTTACAACTATCTGTACATATTTCACTGTGACTGGAGAAGTATTTTAACTGAAAATAAAAATACATTTTAAATATTATGAATTTCCTTAGTCCTTAAACATTCAGGCCAATGATTTACATGGGAAACAGTCCTGAAGTAATGTTTGCATCCATATTTATTTCACAGAATGCAAGCTATAGATTTTCCTTGAACATCTGACATTCAACTCAGAAGTTATTTCAAAACTTCCAAGAGAAGGCCACATGAGACTGCAAAGCAATTTACTAATCAGTAGTGGTCCTATAACATCCTTTCACGTCCCTGCAGCCCGAGACCCGCAGTCCGGGTGCGGTTAAAGGTCTCCTCCTCATGAGGATTTTGCAGGAGCGCAAATACTTCTCCCCAGAGAAGCATGTTTAGAAAATGTAAACACGAGACAGTCATCGGAATGAGAAAGACGTCTTCAGCCAACTGTTTCTGACAGAACCAGGACCAAAAGATCCTGTAGACTGATTAAAACACACTGAGAGAAACTTTAAGAGTGGAGAAAATGCAACTAGAGCACATGCACCTAATTGTATTTCTTTTTAAAACATTAAGTTTGGCGGAGAGGCTTGGGAAATAGGGAGCTGGATTAGGTGCTGCAAGGGGGGGGCTCATTAATGTTGTTATTATGTTTGGTACATGTTTGTTTGAAGATCCTGGTGCGCTCTGTGTTGACATATTGAGAAGACTGCCTTGAGGGACCCTTTACACGCAGCCGGCTGTACTCGCACTCAAAGTCTTATTGTTACGGCCCACGTTCAGGGCGATAGAGGTCAGTGGCTTTCTCCAGAAGTCCTTCGACTGCCTGAGACCCTGAGGACAGAGGTTTTATTTAATAAAATTACAGTATACGAGTCAGTGGATTCGTACTGTCATTGTTAAAAGCTGACTGCAGCCGGCTGAGAGGACACTAATGTACCTGAACACAATTACCTGTCAGCTCGGCTATCTAAATCAGCAGAAATCATTGATTCTTGCTGGTCTCAAATCCCAATTCTGATCAGTAGTTTGAGCCGTTACCCAAAACCCTGAGGACACATTAGGGCTACTTTATTTAAAGAGCAATTCTCACGGTGCAACTAATCAGAAAAAGGAAAGCGATCCCAGCCTGGGCAGCTGTGTCCTCATGCCAGAGGTTTTGAGGGCTGAAAAATGAGTTTATGGTTTCGGAAATATGTTTTGAACAAGAGAGGGTCTCCAAAATAGACAAAGGCATATCTGCCAAAATCGAGGAGTGGCTGGAATGTCCTTATTTTTTTAGCGTGGGTTGAATGAAGAAAGGTTTGTCTGGCTAGTGTTCTCCAAACCCACACATGCTCCTTTGAGGGCATTCACGCTCAACACACACACACAAACATACAAAACACACACAGCCCTACATTGTCTGTTCTAGAGCACTCCCCATGCTGACACACCTCAATACCACTGACCCAACCTCAGCCAAGCGTTTCCATCAAAAACACATTGCATCAACAGCTGCTGAATCTCCTCTTTAAAATTTTTTATCATATCATTTCTGAACTGTTGCACTCTATACCCAGGCAGTCAATAATACCTTGAGAAAGCTATCCGTTAACATTCCTAATCTCAATGGCACTTGCTTGGCTGGAGAAGGACAGCCGTGTTCCACTGCCAAATGCGGCAGACAGGGTCCATTTCACTAATTTAAACAACAAAACGGCACTGCTAAAATATCTACTATAATAAAATATTTGGCATTAAAATGTTGTTTGCGAAAAACTGTCAGTCCATTTAGAAAAATAAATCAGACATATTTACAAAACGTCAGTATATTTGCAAAAGTGTTTTTTTTTTTTTAATAAAAATAAAAATTCAGAAACTGCTAAAACATCTACTATAATAAAATGAAATATTTGCTAAACATTTTGTCTGTCCATATGTACTAAAAAATATCCTTTCCCGCCTTAGAGCTTTGGAGTCTACATCATTGTGCATTGCATCAGAAATTATGAATCTGTGGTAAAATAAATACAAACGACAAAGCCACATTTTGGTCAAGTTGTTTATTTTCATTGAGTTTCACTTTTTTTCAGCTTGAATGCACAAATACTCACAAAATTATCTCAAATCCCCATCTCGCCAAGTATTCTTGTATACAGTCCGTTATAAAGTCTTAAATGAACCTAAACAGTTGAGATAACTTGAGAAAAAAATCGGATGTTTCATCTTATCGGGTAGGGTAGTCGTGGCTTAGTGATGAGGGAGTCGGGCTTGTAATCTGAAGGTTGCTGGTTCGATTCCCACGCCAGCAGAAATTTAAAGTGGAGATTGTGAATAAACGGCACTCTCTCCACCTTGGATACCATGACATATCAAGTGCCCTTGAGCAAGGCACCTAACCCCTAATTGCTCCCCTTGTAAGTCGCTTTGGATAAAAGCGTCTGCTAAATGATGAGAAATGGAAATGAAATATTGGTTACTTGCATTCGTATATGGTTCTATGCATTTTTTATTTTTATTTTATTTTTAGACAGCAGCCATTAATTGTCAAACAACAAAACAACTTTAACAATTATGAATCTATTTTTAATTTATACAGTAAACACTATGCATGCAGTATATTTATATTATTACATTTCAGTACATAAATACTAGTGTTAGACCTAACTTTATTTGTATCTGTTCTTTAGTATTTATCTGTTTTAATTCGTGTATTCTTATTTTTATTGTCTGTTCACTCATCTTTAATGATGTTTGAACTATATTAGTTGTTGTTATCAAAGTAGGCATACTTAAAGTGTTTTTTTTTAAGTTAAATGTTAAGCAAAATTACCTTTGTCTTAAAACCCCCCATGTTTACATGAATTTTATTTATTTTTTGCTGATCCGAAAAAGGATCCGATTCGTGACTCGTAAACCATGATCCGAACCGTGAGTTTTGTGATCCATCACATCACTAGTAGGGGGCGCTATTATACAGAGCCCCTAAAGGGACATGGTGGTGGGGAAAAAAGGAGATGGGAGGAAAAATAAGTCAATGCTTTTGAGTTCTCTCGCAAATGTTTTACGTTCCCCCGAGAAACTTTGCATTCACTTATGAAACCGTTTGAGCTCTTTGCGAGCAAACACAAAGTTTCTCGCTAGCACGCAAAACGTTTATGCAAGGGAATGCAAAGTTTCTCTGGGGAACACAAATCATTTGTGAGATTGACAAATAATTTTTCCTCCGTCTCATAGTTTTTTTCCTTCACCATGTCCTTTTAGGGGCTTTGTACAATTACACATCTTCTGAAAGAGTACAGAATCTCTGGATCCAAAAACAGAAGAAGCAGAAACAAGCAATTTAAGCATTGCTTGTGTAAGCTATAATGTGATCATCATGATCAACATGACCCAGGAAGAGGTATAAATGTGCAAGCTTTGGGGATGTTGATGGACTTGATCTTCTCAGTCTGTTTTGATTATCGTTCTGAAATCCTTCCTGACTTTTTTTTTTTTAATGAACCTTACCCACAAGTGTTGATAAAAAAATAATGCATGACGCTAGAATAAAAAGTTGCACAAAAAAGTGCTGGCAGGGAAATAATTAAAATTTGCTATTCAGATTTTGTTTGCAAAACAAATAGGTCTGACAAACCAATATTTTATGGCTGTCAATGGAGAAATATGCTTTTTGCAGCCAGATGGCATGGCCATGCAAACCTCTTGATTTGGATAAACAGATAGCCCCACCTCAAACCCACTCCATCGCCACTCCATCACCACAAAATCAACCCACAAATATCTGATGTAAAGTTGTTTTTGAAACATTAAATTGCACATTAAAGTATTTTGATTTTACTGTACATTTTAAAAGCATACATATTTCAATAGAATAGCATACAATGTATGTGCTTCAAACATTTCTGCCATAAATTAAACACATAGCAATCAATTTTTCAAACTTTCGGTGCTGTTCTGGAGTGTGTAGGCACAAGGACACACACTGGTGGTAGGGCCACTGTGAGGTGCCACCTTGGCACATTAAGCACCTTCGGTGGCAGACGAATTCCGCAAAAGACAGGATGGAGCAGCACACGCTTCCTCTCCTCTAAAACAAGGGGGCTGAGCGTTTTCGCACTCCATGAATGCATTGCAGCGTGGCTCGGCGGGCTGTTAATCTGTTTGCACATTTGTGGCGCTAACAATGTGTTGACAACACGCTGACATCACACAGATGTCAGACGCATCTGCCTCTTCTGGCCCATGAATATTAATGCAAAGCGCTTTGTCTCCTCCCGTTTACAGCAGGCCGTCGCTTTCTGTCGGCACTCATTTACACCAGCTTGCACATGTTTTCTTTACCTCTGCACTGCTCTTTTCTTTATTCATTTTCTCTCTCCCCTTCTCATCTTATTGTTTGATCAAGTGATATGCTTCCCTTTCCCTCTGCTCTGGAAACACTTGCTCTAATTGGGAAATGTTTCACCTCCGCTTTAGCAAAGGTGCCATTTTCGTTGATTTTTCTATTCTATTTCATACAATGTAAAGGAAAGCTTGCAAAACCCTCTACAGTGCAATAAGGAAGGGATTTGGCTTTAATTCATCAGTTCTTCACCTCTATCAAACTCAAGGTCTAGGCTGCATAAAGCCCAAAGTATAGTTCACTTTTAACACGTTCACAAGTGTTAGCATACAGTGCATGTGATGCGAATTTCGTCATCAGAAGAGTATGTGTGTACTGTCTGCACACCACCGGATTTTTGTAACCGTATTTGTACAACATACACATTTATTTATTTTTGCAGTAATTAGTTTATCCACAAGGTGACAAGGTGGCCCTGGGGGTGTCGATTCAGAAGGTAGTCAAAGAAAAACTGCATAAACAGAACAGACCGGAACGCATGCAAGCTACAGCGACGATGGATGCCTACATAGATGAGAGATTGTACGAAGAGGTAGGAAAGTACCCTTTATTTGTACAACTCTAGCATGAAAGAATACAAAGATTTTTACATGGTTGAACTCGTGGCAAGAGATTGCTCAAAACTGCGCATGTGTCGAACACCTGTGTATGTGTACGAGTCAAATGAAATATACTTTGCAAGATTGTGGGGATGGATGATATGACCTAAAATGAAAATCTTGATTAATTGAACATTTTACCTTGATTACGATTAATGAACAATTATTTTGTTTGTTTTTTTTTGCCCTCATAGTTCACTGACAAGGTTTGTACAGTAAATATGCTATTAAAAGCGGGATATTGTTTCCTAATGAAAGAGTGCTCTGACATAGCTCACTTTCAGCAGTTAGTTTATCTGTGATTTCTTACAGATTTCTGCTTGTTGTAAATCAGATACAGATAAATTAGCACAGTACCAATATATTTAATTGAACGTGTTAATGAGAGCAATTGCTTGTGTGAATTTGTCATACCATCTCAGCATTCGCCTCCGTGTTGCTTCCATGGCACTGACTGGACTGGGTGGAGTCACGTGACTACACATGCGGTAGTATGTTTTAAGAGGAAAATAGGCTTTTAACAAGATTAAAAAACCGAAATAACAACATGTGAAAATTACGTCGTAGAGTATAAAATGTTACTAATTTACAATTTTCAGCCCCCTCAAACTGATGCTCACAAGTTATTCAAGTAATTAAAAACAAAATACTCATATTTTAGCTGACTACATTTACATTTAATCATTTAGCAGACGCTTTTATCCAAAGCGACTTACAAGTGAAGCAATTAGGGGTTAGGTGCCTTGCTCAAGGGCACCTTAGTCATGGTATCGAAGGTGAAGAGAGTGCTGTTCATTCACAATCCCCATCTTCAACTTCCTGCCACCTTCAATTCCTGACTAGATTATCTAATACATTTCTTTAATACAATTAGCAATGATCAATGTATGACAGAAAACCAAATGTTTAAATATGCAGGTCATCCTTATTCTGTCCCCTCCACACCCTGTTTTCCCAGTCCATTGCCGGAGCAATAAGGAATCAGTGGTTAAGGGGAGTATATTCTGCTCTGCACTGGGATTATCCGTAAAGTGTGGGAGATAATTGCCCTAATCAAGAGAGGTTAATTAGCCTGACTGTGTCTGCAACCAAGGAAGAGTGTTATCAAAGCGGCGCCGCTGGTGTGGTGGGGTGACACAGGCCTCACCTCTTTTGCAATTAGGGCATCTCTACAGAGGCGATAACGCAGGGTTAAATATTCACTGTGAGCACCGCTGTGGTGCTGAGAGCAGATGAGGTGTTGTGTCAGACTCCTTGCCCCGAGGAAGAGGGGAGAACTGCAGAGCAGTGTAACGGTATGTCATGTGATTGCTGGACAAGAAACCTGATTGGCTGATGGCAGATAAGACGTAATCAAAACACATTACCAAAAGGAAACATCACGAGGCTTTTGAAATCAATGTATTTGATTCCAGATTAATTTTCTCGATTCTTTTGAAAAAAAAATGGGGAGATAAATTGAGATCTTACAGAGACTACAAAGTATAATATTGTTACAAATTATACTATAGTATAAATGACACAATATCTTTGCATTCCCTATTAAAAATAAATATATAAATACAACATTCTATGTGTAATACAAAATCTGCTGTTTTGAGCAAATCTGCTGTGAGTGAATGAACTGAAGACATACTCATAATACTCAAAAAAGAATCACTGGTCACCACCTTGCTGGTGTGACTTGCACTAAAAGTCACCAAATGACGTACTGACCGAATCTGAATGAAACATTCTTATCACTGAGACAAGTAAAAATGCCTACTACACTCAAACGTATGACTTGAAGCAGCGCTGCACAGCCACAGACTGATCCATGCATGACGTCAAAGTAACGTCGATTTTAAGTGCACACAGAGCCGTCTGCTCTCTGATCATTCCAGAGGTACTTTTTTTTACAGTCTATGGTCTGTGCTGCTTCAAGTCGAACAAGCCCAATGCATTGGAATCGAAGAGTCGATTCCTTTTTGGATCAACTCCCATTCCTTAATCTAGCGACTTTTATCCTGCACCACTACTCATGTTTTATATTTCAAACATAATTTTGTGGCGTATAAAAAAAAAAATCCTTATCTATATTTGCCAACTAGATTATCTTAAATGTAAATGTATTTAGACCTCATTTCGCACAATTCACAAACAACAATGATCAATACATAACAATGATCAATACATGACAGAAAACCAAATGTCTGATGTAGGACAAACCTTAACTTTTTCACATATAGAAAAGAAAAGGAAAAAAAAGAAGAAAAGAAAAGAAAAGCTTAATTTGAAAAGCTTAATTTCTCCCACCACTAATTCCAGCTCCAATACTGTTTGATCCAATACAATAATACATGAATTTGTTTCAGGGTACATATCAAAACATTGTAAAAATAAAAACACATGCGAATGTAATAAAGGAGCATGCACCTTCAATCATCTGAACAAGTCAGTGTTCCATTACTAGAGCTTTCAGTCCAATGGTGTATACATTCAGAGAAATACTGGTGGATTCTTGGGTGTTTACTTAACATTTCACTAAAAAATATGCATTATGTCCACATTCCACTCAATTATGCCTCCTTGGTGAGAATTCAAAAAGTAAACACTTCTGTTGTAATCTGTGTTCTATTCACAGAGAGTGGTGCTCTTGAGCTGTTATGAACAGCGAAGAAGAGCAATAGATATGCACTCGGTTACTAATGTAACCTCGGTTCCCTGAGATACGGAAACGAGTACTGCCTCTGCTAGATGCGGTGGGGAAAACTCCTTTTCTCAGATAACAAAGCCTTATTTAATCATGCAGTGAAACTGCACTGCCATTGGTGAAGAAGCCCACCAGAGCCGCCAGAACGGGCGTGGTCATCCGACTATATAAGCTGTCATTTTGCACAGGATCTCTGGTTTATTTCGACTAAAGCGACGTTGTGCAGCGCCATATCACGGCTTGCAACGCAGTACTCATTTCCGTATCTCAGGCAACCGGGGTTACGTCAGTAACCGAATATTTTCCCTTTTGATACTTCATTCATACTGCATCTGCGGTGTACATGCGGTAGGGAACCAATACAATCACACCGTGCCATGCAAGAGGAACAAATGATATGTAATTTGTCGTAAGCACTTGAAGGGCCCAAGGGACGAAATACAGTAAAGCAAGGCCACTAGCCAGGGACCCAGACTTAAGTTGTTGCCTTATAGAAGGCAAAAACGGATTAAACTCGCAGAGGTTAAGCCCAGCCCTGAATAATGGTTCTAGAAACCTCTGGATATAACCAGACTCGTCATGAATTCTAACAAGTTCAAGCTACGGTCAAACTTTAAGAATTCTGAGAACTCTGAGAGGCAGTTATACAGAAAGAACCTGAGCCTGTAAGGCAGGGACATCCAGGTAGTAGAACCTGGTGAAAGTGGACGGTGTGGCCCAGCCGGCCACTGCACAGATTTCTGAAATGGACACACCACTGGACCATGCCCAGGATGAGGCCATGCCTCTCATGGAGTGTGCTTTTATTCCAATAGGGGATTGTAGGCCCAAAGAGGAGTATCCAAGCTCAATCACGTCAACTATCCATCGGGACAGCCTCTGCTTCATGACTGGATGCCCTTTGGTGTGGCCTCCAAAGCATACAAAGAGTTGTTCCGACTGTCTGAATGAGGTGGAACAGTCAATGTAAGTCCTCAAAGCCCTTACTGGGCAGAGTAAATTCAACTCTTGGTCATCCTGCGAGGGAGGAAGTGCGGAGAATGTGATAACCTGTGCTCTGAACAGAATGGAGAGCATTTTAGGTACGTATGTCAGCGGACTCTAACGGTTCAAAGGGATGGCTTCTAAGGGCCCTCCGAACCGTAGACGGGTCCCACATAGGGACAGTAAAGGGGTGAGGAAGGTTTAACTTCCTAGAACCCTTTAAGAAGCAGACTACAAGGTTGTTCCTGCCCACCAACTGTCCGGCTACGGCAGCATGAAATTGCCGCCACATAGACCTTAAGAGTGGAGGGGGTACAACCCTTATCCAACAACTCTTTGAGGAAGGACACTAACAAAGATATGTAACATGCAGATAGGATTGCACCACGGGCTGTGGACCAAGCAGAGAAGACCAACCATTTAAGGGCACAGAGGCATCTTGTAGACAAGGCTTTATCATGTGAAATAGTATTTAGAACATTCTTGGGTAGGTCTACAGGCTCCCATTGAGAGGCCATAGGTGCAGAGCCTACAGTTTGGGCTGGGGGTGCCGGATTGTCCTGTTCGCCTGAGAGAGGAGGTCCTGTCTCAGGGGAATGGGCCATGCCACTGCTATGAGCAGCTGAGACAGCTTCGAGAGCCAATGCTGGTTTCTACAGTGCAGGGCCACTAGGAGAACCTAATTCACCTAATAACCTGAGATATCAGGGCGATCAGAGGAAAAGCATAAAGGAGAAGGCTCGGCCAATCATGGGCCAGTGCATCCCTGTTCTTTGAAAAATAAAAGGAAAGTCTGAAAGGCTTGATAGATTGTCATAATTTCTAGGCAGTTGATGTGCAGCCTACTGTCCTCGTTTGACCAGATACCAAGGACAGTCCGCCTTCTCACAGGTCTCCCCAACCTGTGTCGGACGCATCTATCGAGATGACCTTCCTCCTGCATATCATCCCCTAAGCCACGCCCTGCTCATAAGCAAGGGTTCTTCTTCAAGGGGCCAGGGTTGCAACGCAAGCATGGGACGGGACACGAGGTTTCAGCCAGTACTGTAGGAGCTGCATGGGAAGCAGGCCCATCTGTATCACTGGAGGAGCAGAGGCCATGAGGCCTAGCATTCTCTGAAACACTCTGAGAGGTAGCGAGGTTCCTACTATGAAGGTGGCCACAAGTTGCTGTATAGCCAGTGTGCTCTAGCATGACTACAGCCCTCATATAGGGAGCCAATACTGCTCCCAGGAATGATATCCGTTCCCTGGGAGACAGTGAGCTTTTGGCAAAGTTGACCCTGAGCCCCAGGCACTCTAGGTGGCAGAGGACAAGGGATTTGTGTGATACTAGCTCAGTCTCCAGCTGGGGTAGTACGAGTCAGTCATTGAGGCAGTTTAGAATGCAGATTCCCATCTGTCTCAGAGGTGGAAGAGCCACATCCATACACTTTGTGAAGTTATGAGGAGCTAGGGACAGTCTGAACGGGAGTACCATTTATTGATATGCCACTCCCTCGAAAGCGAATCTTGAGAGACGCCTGTGATAAGGGGGGAGGGTGTTGGGGCTCTGAATGGAGATGTAAAAGTAAGTCTTTCCGGTCCAAAGAAAATAATCAGTCCCCTGGGTGTATCTGCAAGAGGATTGGTTTCAAAGTTCTGTCATTCTGAACAAAAACCTCACAAGGGCACGATTCAGAAGTTTGAGATCAAGGATGGGCCTGAGGCCACCATTCTTCTTGGGGACGAGGAAGTAACAGCTGTAAAGCCTGACTCATTCTGAGCTGGCAGAAGCGTCTCTACGGCTCTTTTGCCAGTAAGCAGTTCACCTCAGAGCGCAGAACTCGAGCATCCTTGCTCCCCACTGAGGAAACCACGTCACTGAAACGCAGCGGTTTTCGAGCGAATTGAAGAATATAACAATCGTTTTTGTTTTTTTTGTCCCCAAAACCCATTTCGACACTCCGGGATGGCCTGCCAGGCCTTGGCCCATGTGGAAAGGAGTTGAATTGGTTCGAGCAATAGGTCGCTGCGAGGGGACCTGACTGACACTCGTGATATGTTTTTTTTTTTATCTGGGTACAGACCGGCAAGAGTTCACTCAATCCCATTCACTTGGCCCTGTAACCCTTTGTTTCTTCATCTCAGCTTGAGTGAAAGAGAACAATGGAAAACAAGGCAACGAGCCGCTTTATAGAAAAAGCAGTTTGTGAACGCAGTGAGGTGAGACTTGAGAGCGAGGCTTGCAGGGGCAGAGCTGGCAAGCGACATGCTCAGAGGTTCGGCATTATACAACAAACGCCGGTGAAATATGCTCTTTCAGAGGGATATTCCATGAGTCTAGCAGACGCAGTATGCGTGAGGTATCAAAAGGGAACAAATGAGGTCCCGTCCACACACAGACAAGCGGGGAGGAAACAGAAATGTTTTCACAGATGACCAAAAAAAAAAAAAACAGTAAAATAGATAATATCACACATTATATGGTTATCTCAGGTATATTTATAAAAAAGGAGCTATAAGGGTTGCTCAAGTAGTCTTCAAGCTGCATTCACGCCATGCCATTATTATTGTAATTAGCCAACGAGATGACAACACATGAAGTTATTTTCGGAGCTGTTCATGTCCTCAGACTTCTGTCAACAGCAAAATGAATCTGCAGTGGTCAGATAGTTCAGCGGTCAAATGGTACAAGTCAGCACTATAAGAAAATGGCTAGTTTACAAGTTGTAATTACAGGTTCTATGCAGAGGTGATCACTTTTTACAATTAAAGGTGTAGTATGCAATATTGACAACTAGTGGTTGAAATGGGTACTGCAGTCCAAATTCAAAATATTGGAAAGGGTTGTTTCTCCCGCCCCTCCTGATCTGACTCTACGCTCACACTGGTTGCTAGTTTGAAAAAAAAATGAGCACACTGGACAATGGAAGGCGACGAACCTTAAGGCCTGTACACATCAATAACAATAACTATAAGATAACTTATCTAGCTTCCACACCAGCGGACACACACTGTAAGTTGATTTATCCATGTTTTAATATGCCTTTGGACATAGAGCTTTTTAGATGGATGCTGAGGCTTTTTAGGTCGGGTAGAATCTGCGATCACTGACCTAAATTGTTTGCTGCCTGCATGGCTACAATACACTGTGTTTTCCACCAACTGAAAAAACCTGGACAGTCGAAATACTATTGGGTAAATTGGCAGTAAGCAGGATCACACATACCAAAACAAAAACAGATATTCCAACATGGAATGGACATTTCAAAGTAAAATAATTGGCTGAAGCATGTTTTTCGGAGAAACAAGTATGTCAACATAGCATGTTTCCTAAATCTCTGAAAACATGTTATGGTGTTTTTGTGCTTTAGTACAGTCCCAAAAAATTACATGCAGCAACTTTAAGGATCTTCTAATTACGTTTATTCTGCCATGGCATGAATGCACCTTTATCCTCACCTGGAAACCTTCAAAGCTATACTTAGATATACTTGTGGATTGATATTTATACTATTTCTGCAAATAAATGACCTTTTCTAACTATGTTTAATATGATTTTTTTTTTGGGGGGGGGGGGTATTTTTCTTATTTACATTTTTTAAAATACAGGTTTTGGATGTTGGATTGGAAAAAATCCACAACTTGTAAAATTACCGCACAAATGTCTCAAAGGAAGACATGATGAACCATCAAACTTTTATTTTGTCAGAAAACCACAGTAAAGCATTAAAGTATGGGAACATTGGTGGCACAAGTTGCATTTCCAAATTAAATAACAGCATTTGTGATTTGGTAATTGCACTAAACCATATCGCGATTTTGGTTTTACTGCAATTAATTGCGCAGCCCCACTTACTACATCTAATTCTTACGTTTTTTTTTTTCCCCAGTGTCTCCCATTATTAACTATGAACTGCAATCACATTTGGTTGAGCAGGTCATTTTTAGGCCTGTGCTCCAAAAGGGGGTAGTATGAATAGGATCAACACAATTTTGAATTTAGTTGAGAAGGTCATGAGAGTTGTTTTTTGTTTTGTTTTGTGGTGCAGAAGTTTCTAGAGTGATGTTTCCCTTTTGAGACTTTTATAACACAAGGATGGTGGAGGAAATCAGAATGTGAAGGAAGATTCCACAGGGCAAAGGAGAGCCGTGCCTGAGCGATGCTCTGCGGTGGATTGTTTGAAATAGTCCACACTGATGCAGCCTGCTGAACATGCCCAGAGGCTATTGTCCATTTCCAAATGGCAAGCCTTCCCAATTAGCAGCACTGCACAGCCGTGAATAGATAAACACATCTGTGCCTTCACCCCTTCATTTTTAATTCTTCGTGAGAATCTGCCACCTTCTAAGCCCAGCAATTATGAAGACAGGTGTGTTTTTGGCCTCTAAAGCCTCTAGCCTACCCCTATCAAGACAAATCTCTGAGATGGAAGAGGCGCAGATGCAGACGATGACAGAGAGAGATATGTTTGCTCGAAAGTAAATGGTGTCATCTCTGGCCCCCCTGTGGAGGCACGTTGCCATCACAAACAGTCTCTTAGTAAATATCACTCCAGGAAAACACACCGTCACAGTCCATTTCAGCCCGAATATTTCACGCTGATTCATGACTAATCTTAAATAAAGTTTTAGCAAAAGATATCCAAGAGCCACATTCCATCCAAGAGCCATGTCAGTAATAATTTTTATAGTCTTCGGTGATGAATTGCATTTCAGCAATTCGAACAAAGCCAGAAAAATACGACACTGTACTTCCACAATAAAACTAAATCCTCAGACAATTCGGGTGCTTTTGCAACACACTGTATGTTCATGGAGACGGTATATGCTGTGAGCGAGACAGTGTTGATGGTGTGTTTAGGTAGAGGTGCTGCATAGGGGAGCCAAAAGCAGGTCTGATCTATAGAGCTGTAAGTCAGAATCGATCAGGTCCAGCACATTCTGGCTCTGGGGAGATCCAGGATGGATGTCTAGGTCTCCCACAGGCTCTGAGCACAGAGGCCCGGGACTGGAAACTGAGGTTAATAAAGACAAAGAAAGGAGAGGTATCTTTCTCTGCTTTAGCTAAGGGCTGTGAATTTTAAATGGCCCGTGTTACACCAATTTCTCCATGTTAGTTCATTTAAAGGGGTGAAACTTTTGTGAGATTCACCCCTTTGAATTAACTACCATGCATAAAGTGGTCGTTTAAAATGAATAAAAATGTTTAGGGACCATTAACATTTTTTCTGAAATGAAAATTAAGCACATCCAGGTAAGCATTTCCACCCAAGTTTCCATTGCTGTAACGGTCCATCTCTGTAAAATAGTTCAAATCAAGTTAATATTAAAGCCAGTCATGTCACAATTAAATTTTAATGGTTATAAAAATTCATTTTCTGCATGAAAATCTTTTTCTTTTAGTGATGTGAATGTTTTTGATAGTTGATATTCACCCAAACATTCCTAAAAAGTATGTAGTAGATTTCATATTTAATATATGTAATGATTTTCTATTAAGCTTCTGTTGGTGTATATGAAAGTTTATTTTATAAAGAGGATAATCAGGCTTTCAATATGCAGCGTAGACTAAAGTAATTATTTTTCGCTTCTAACCAAATGTAGATTCTGACGTTTTGTCATTTCAAAAGTTGCTCAAATTGTCTCTCTTTTCTGGGGCTCGCACCTGCAGTGCCTCCGAGTAGCTGACATCAATAAATCATGTCAAAGGTAAATGCAGAATAAATAAAAGATTTCTACATGTATGGCTGATGAATTATGCACTCTGTTTTTCTTAAGTTTTTCTTTGTCCTTCTGAAACATTCTTTTCCAGTGGAACCCAAAAGGCATTTCAAATTAAACAACATGGTTCTGGGATGAAACAATAACCGTAACACACTCCATCTCGGCTTTGTTATTAACGTGAAAAGATCTGCTTTGTGTCGGCACTCCCTCGTGGGAGCGAGGTAGAGATGTGAGGGAGAGACGAGAGAAAATGCTCTGGGTGATTTGAATCTCTTGAGAGGTGGAGGACAAAAAAAACAACCCTGTGACAGACTCCGTTCTGACTGGGAGCTACTAAAATCAGTGTTGATACAAGAGGAGTCCAATGTGATTTTTTTCCCCCTCATCTTCTTCTGAACAACAACAAAGAGTGAGCTGAAGTTTAATAAGACACTGTGCTTGACACATTTCATGTTTCTGCTGTACACACAAAGGTAGAAAAGCAGCAGTTGAAGGCAGATGTTGAACACGGTCCAAACGCCACAGGCTTACAGAAACCTGGATTCATATTTTTTAACCCGAGGACAAGAACATGCGCTGGTGCTTTGGTGTCCCTCATGATTTACCACGTTCGGTGAAGTCTTCTCCATCCTCATAAACATGACATACCTTCTCTCTGGTACCTGATGGACCTCCTGTCAAGAAGGAAAGTAGTGCTCAGACAGGCAAATAATGGAAAGCCTGCTTTCAAGGGCCAAAGGCTGTTGCAATTATCATTATCTTAGCTAGGAGGCTTGAGGCACACTGACGCCATCTAATCTTAACACCGAAACTTCATCTGTATCACTGCACTTACGTTATATCACTGTATAGCGAATGTATGTTTTTCATAGAAAAAAAAAAGACTTCCTGGTCTGTATTAAAGTCCTATTACATGTTGTCCAATGCATTTAACTCTGAATGAAGCATCAGCTACATCATTACGCTCAAAGTTCAAACAATTTAACGTCGACCACATTTTCCTCTGACCTTTCAACCCAAACCAATGATTAATGTATGATTTACATGTAACATGCAATACCTTTGCAGTCACACGTTCCACAATTGTGATTTTAACACATGCCTTTGCCTAATAAATATTTTAAAACCTAACTGTGATCGCCTCATTTCATTTCATTTACATTTTCCTCATAGTTTCTAAGCATCTTGTGATTTCTGTTTTTGAACAAATTTTGATTCATTCAGTCTTTCTGTAATATTTTAACTCCATAAAGCCTATGATGTATCATATTTGATATGGAAAATTCTAAGCGTTTTTCAACATTATCAAAACTTTGAAAAAAAACATGTTGTACACAATCTATTACATGCTTTCTGTAAAAGGTCTTTTTGTAATTCAAAAAGCGTCCTTTTTGCTTGTGAAATCTTTACTGATTTCTATAGAGTAAACACAAGAATCAGGTTTATTATTAGTAATATTTGAACACTTACTAAACTGAAGTCATTTTTCAGATGTTAAAATGTGAGTATGAAATGCTGTAATGATACATCAGGCTTTTGAGGAACCTTTGTCCATCTCTCAAGTCATCATTGTACTGCAATGCATCAAATGCAATAATAATAAAAATAACTGCAGAGCTTTGATCATAAAGTATATAAATATCATCTTACAAAGATAAATTAATGTATATATATATAGAGAGAGTGAGAGAGAGAGAGAGAGAGACCGACAACTGATATTTACTTGCATTTTATGCAATTAGTCTGCTAAAGATTGATTTACATCACAAACTATCAGAAATTCATCTTACTTCTTGGCCATTTAAATATCAGCAACTGCACCAAATTGCATATTTTTGCTCAGTTTGGGCCTCTGAATATAAATGAGGTGTGTTTGCTCTCCTTGAGTATGAGTTTCTTACTCTCCTCTTTCAAATGAGCATAAAAGCCTGACGTATAAAATATGATACTTAACGAAAAACACATGCAAACTTTTTTTATTGGAATTTATTTATTTTTTTTAGATTGGTCACCACAATTTTGTTAGAGATCTTTGTGGGTCAACAGCATTCCTGTCTGAAAATTTAGTCCTGTCACTACACCTAAACCAACCCTAAGTTATCCCTATATTCAGAGGGAAATGAAAGGTGAATAACACTGATGTACCCTGTAACCCTGGTTGTAAGCCTAAACTTCACCATAACTGTAAACTTGTCCCTCAATTCTGATTGGTTAATTGTAATGTTGTTCCAGGATCAACAAATATGTTGATCAAGAAACATGATGTACTTCACATTCACTGCTGCTTTACAGGGTGAAAGCAATTTAACGTTTTTGCTGTTAAAACCACAGATGCAAGATTTTACATTTTACTGTACACATGCATGACAAATGTCTACAATATTTTTTCACATAAAAAAGTCACACCTCAGATTTACAATTGCATTCTTAATAACTGTAGCAGTAAAACTTTTAAAGACTACTATGTATGTCTTTTCTATGTATATCTGTTATGTATGTCTTTTTTTTTTTGTTAAGAAATTTTAAAAAATGATCTTTCTTGCAACATTGTTGAAAGAAAGATGACTAAACAGTCAGAGGGGAATGCACACAAATCACAACAGGTTTCCACATATTCATTTCTCTTCCACACATTCTTTCTGTCCTGCTGTGTTTGCAGGTGTACGTGTGTACGTACATGTTATCCAGGAGTCCTGTCCTGCGCTGATGTCCTGGGTGAGGAATGCTGGGAGAGTTCACATCGCACTGAAGCCAGCCTGGCCAGAGAGAGCCCAGCCTCGCTTCACTGCAGATCTGCAATGAGTTATAACCCGACTCTGGACAACACTGTGTTTCCTGGGTTCATGCAAATGATAAAAACATGTTCTCCGATCTCTTGTGCTCTCTCTCTTTCTGTCTTTTTTCCCTCAAACAGGCATCGGGGATTTCAGAAAGAAGCTTGTCTCCGAGTACGAATATGATTTTTGGCATAGACTCGTGGAAAATTGTCAAATGCTTAACGAAAAAGACCCCCTTACTCAGGAAGTTCATCATGTTTAATGACAGACTGACAATGAGCAGTGCAGGAAGTAGAGCTTATTTAACCCTTCTCACACTTAAAATAGAGATTTACCTTTTACATCGTTTCATAGATAAATTAATAACCACACAAATAACAACAAAAAATGTTATCATGCACACTTAAAAATAAAGATTCTTTATTGGCAAGATTCTATGAACTTTCAACATCTATGGAACATTTCTACTGCACAAAAGGGTCTTGAAAATTAATGTTTCTTTAGATTATTAAAATGTTGGCACACTAAGAAAAAAAAATGGTTCTTTTATGAACTGCTCATTGAAAGGTTATTTGGGGAACACAAAATGCTTCACTATGAAAACCCCCTTCCCAGCTGACAAATGATCTAAGAACGTTCCTATTAGGTTATTATTTCTGAATGTTCTCTGAAAATTCAAAACATACATTTTTTTTAAAAATTTTTAAAAACTTTTTTGGTTATGCAAACATTAAAGGGACAGTTTACTGTAAAATGAAAATTAAAGGGATAGTTCATCCAAAATATGAAAATTACCCCATGATTTACTCGCCCTCAAGCCATCCTAGTTGTATGTGACTATCATCTTATATATACGATCGGAGTTATTTTAAATAATGTCCTGGCTCAACTAAGCTTTATAACGGCAGTGAATAGAGGAAGAGATTTTGAAGCCCAAAAATCTGCATCTATCCATCATAAAAGATAACCAAACGGCTCCAGGGGCTTAGCAAGGGCCTTCTGAAGCGAAACGATGCGTTTGTGTAAGAAAAATATCCATATTTAAAACTTTAAAAACTAAAATAGCTAGTTTCCTGCAGACGGCCGTACGCACGTCAACTTACGCAAAAGAGTAACCCCTGGCACTCTTCTTTAATGTCGAAATCCTCCGACACTTCTCTTTCAAATATTCTTGTTTTAGACATCTAATTCTGTATTTTGTCGTGTGTCAGGCTACTCTTTCGACGTAAATCGATGTCTTTCAGAATCTAATTATTGTAGTTTTTAAAGTTTTAAATGTGGATTTTTTTTACACAAGCGCATCACTTCGCTTCAGAAGGAATTTATTAGCCCCCAGGAGCCGTGTGGATATATTTTATGATGGATGGATCCACTTTTTTGGACTTTAAAATCTCATCCTCTATTTACTGCCATTATAAAGCTTAGGAGATCCAGGACATTATTTAATATATCTCAGATTGTGTTAGTCTGAAAGTCATATACACCTAGGATGGTTTGACAATCTTGGGGTAAATTTCATTTTTGGTTGAACTAACCCTTTAAGTCATCATTTACTCACCCTGGTGTTGTTTTAATTTTGTATGCCCTTCTTTCTTTTATGGACCACTGGAGGAGAATTTTTTTAAAAATGTCCTGCTCACACTCATCAAAAAGATGACATGAAATACATCGCCTAGTAATCCCAAAAAAGTATCCCAGTACTTTCTTCACTGAGTCACATATCTCCAGACCGAAACTCTGTTTGCCTGATAACAGTTAGAATGACAGATGTGAACGCGATAACTTCTAGTTACGATGAACACAACGGATATATTCACATCAGAGAATGTCACGTGTTTGTTAATATTGATTTCTCACAACTTGTGCTTTTTCTGGGCGAGACAGAGTGAATTGCGGCACAGTGTTGTCGTTCAGAGAAGACCGACAGCCAAGGTCAAGAATTTTTGTTAAATAATACATTCAATTTTGGTTTGTTTTTCACCAAACCCACAAGACACTTGGGATAGATGGAGCGTATCGCATGGGATCATTCTTTGATATATTTGTGTCTTTTTTTAAAAAAAAAAAAAAAAAAAAAGCTTGATGCTTTTACTGCCAGACAAGCGCGAATGGGACATGTTTTTTTTTTTAATTCTCCTTTTGTGGTTCATAAAAGAAAGCAGAGACCATTACATTAGAAGAGACCATACAGCATTAGAACAATACCAGGGCGAGTAAATTATGACTTAATTTTCATTTTAGATTGAGCTATCATTTTAAGAGAACTTTCCATTTTATTGTTTTGCAAACATTATCAGAAAGTTACTTTTAAATGTTGAAACAATAAGTAACATTTAAAAACCATTAGACAAACGATACAACTAAAATTTTTCAGTGGGAAAAAACGTCCCATGAACTCTAAATAAAAGTTCTATTTGCATTCCTGAAAGAATGTTTGCTCATAACATTGAGAGAACCTTGCCAGAACGTTGGCTAAAGTTCCCTGAAGGTTCTCTATTAACTGAGTTTGTTTCTGAGTGTATAATTGAAGCGCAACACCATATGTGTATAAACAGCATCTGAACAACATGACAAGCTCTCTGAAATGATCGTACAGTGACATCCGGATGCATCCGGCAATGTACTGAATTAAAAGCGTTGCCTAGTGAGCAAATCATACAACAACAAGTAAACACACTAAACCAGAATTTCTCTTCATGCTCAGTGCACAGTGTTTCTGACAGATGATACCACAGTCATTCCATTCAAACTCATTCCCAACTGTAACAGTGACCTCAGATCCTTCTGTAAGTGGTTTCATGCGTGCAGTATTAATATGGCCATTGTAATATTTCTCATTTGTTGATTTTAAAGAAGGCTAATTTAAGGAGACAGCGTGCAGCCTTCACTCTCTATCTAATCAGAGCAATGCTGTGTGTGTACGGTAATGTGCTGTCTGTATACATTACTGCATTAACACACTCCAACTCAAGTGGCCCAATTCAAAAGGACAAAGAGACATAGATATTTATAATGCATCTTGACTTTAATAAACCTCTCATAGACCCTGAGCACTCAGAGATGTAATGCAGTTCTTGTGGCAGTTACCATTACATTGTAAAGTAAGACCTAATCCAACTCAATACCAGAAATCTGTACTAGTATCGAAAGTTCATCCGCTTCCCACTGAAAGCGTTACTGCTAAAAGATCTAAATATAATTTTATAATGGGAAGCAAGAGGGAATATCCACAATTTGACTTTGGCTTCAGCAAGCTCGTGGGCAGGATTTCAAGTACAAAACTGCCTGCTTAATGTTTATTTAACCATTTCAAATTGAACATAATTGAAAGGAACGATTATGAGAAAATACAGAGCTTAATATGGGACATTCTGTATCTGATCTTAAGAATAAATTGGATCTAATAAACAAATGTGAAGGATTTATCTTGATGTACAGTAATTTAAGTTTATCAGAAAATATAACAAAGAACTGAAAAGGGTTTTGGCATCTTTGTGGCATGTGGTAAACCGGTGCATTTAAGATGAGAATTATATGAATTTGAGATTAAGGCTTCACTCTAATTCACTTCATTATAAATGAAAGATCTGCTTGTTCTCTTTCCAGTTGGCTTACACAACCTTACACACACAAATGGCAGCAAAACACACACCTGTATACACATCCACATATATCAGTTATAGTCTTTAGCCAGCAGAGGTTGCTGTGTTGCCCCATGTTGGACACATGCACAATCTCTCTCTCTCTCTCTCTCTCTGTTTGTTGCTAGAATAAGACATAGTTTGAAGTTTTAGTCGACTTGACATTTGTTATATTACACCAATGATTCTCACTGCTTTTTTTTTACTCAGATAACATTAGAACAGATGTACAAACAATACCGAAAATGATCTGTTGATTAAAACTGAACTTTTAGGCTGCGTTAAAGTTGTTTTAAGGTTATTTTAAATAAGCCCTGATCTCTTCTAGAAATAAACCAGGGGTCTTTTTCAGGCCTTTTGGGGATAGAGATCCAACAGGGACCCCTGCTATTGTATAAAATCGCATACTAAGTCTGATTATGTATATTTTAATGTATTTTCTGTACATACTTTGTAAAGCCAATAAAATAATCATTATTAAACACACATACATTTTAATATTTACACATTACATTTTACATTTACTAATACATTTTGACATGTGAACTTTAGTTTTGGTGGAAGTTAATGTAATATTTAGATTTTTTGACATTTTCTTTTTCAAACGAGTCAAGTCATTTATATAACACTTTATACAGATTGTTTCAAAGCAGCTTCACATTCATAAACAGGAAAATAACTGTTAATGTAAAATTCATCAATTATGAAGCTAATTCAATTTCAGCTATAAGCAGCTCTACAGATGACAGTAATGTTATTATCCAGCTCAATTCTGTTCAATGTCAGTTAAATGGATTTGAATATTAAATGAATATCAAACAATAACCCACTGCAGTACTGCTGTTGAAGATCGCAAATAAAATACACATCCCGTTTAGAATACAATGAGAGAATTAGACGTCTTTTTTCTTCAATCACATTGCCTATACAATGCACAAAATCCATTCAGCAAGCTAACAAAAACCTTTTTTCTCTCTCTCTGGCAGAGGTTATGTTGATACAAGACCATCCCCACTAATGAAGAGCCATGGATTAGTTTTCTGCCACATACTCAAGGTTTTGTATCCTGGCGCTCAGAGCCTGGCAGGTGGCTGGTTGGTTCTGACAGGCCCCACAAGCATCCAGCAGTAAGCTCGGCTCTGTGTCTCATGGGCCGAGCGTCTGTATCTTCCCCGCTCATCGCTCCTCCATTCCGCAGCCATAATGCGGAGCGTGCCAGGCATTCCATCAGAACGAAGGACAGGAAGAGGCGGGGCGGAGGCCGCAGTGGTACATTTTGGCAGGGATCAGCCTCTTCCCTGAGCCCTTGTCTCTTTATTAGATGCTAACACAGTCACATAAACTTTCCTTTTATTTAGTTCTTTGCTTGTTTTGTTCGTTTTGTTGTTTAGATGGAATTTAATTGCCTCTGGAGTAATTTTGGGACAAATCTTTAAAGACCTGGGTATATTTTTCTCATACATTAGCGCCTCTGTCACTGTATGTCTTTGGCTGTTGGGTTGGTTTACTCACAGTGTGCATATTAGAGGAGTGTAATATGAGAGTGCTGTCAGAATTATAGTATGACAATGTGCTCGCCAAGATTGTCATGTTGATTTGGGGTATACAGTTCCTTCCATTTAACCCTCAATAACGGTTCGATTTCTGCCGATTCCCTGTATGGTTCTGGTCAAATTGACTCTAATTAGATTCACTACAATTCCCCAAAAATCACACACAATCATGTGCAAATAATTAACTTTTAATATCAATACTTGCATTACAAAGAATAATATCTGAATTTATGATTTGTAAAAATGTTTTTAACCACCATTTTAAATACTGCCCCCCCCCACCTGTGGGGCATTTACCATTTTACATTCATAACAATAATATCTTAGTTGAAACCTAAATTAATCTTGACAAACTATATTTCATTTGAAAGCTTTCAGACTCTACTTTTCATATCTGGTGACTGATTTTCAAAAGAAATGACAGAGCAATAAATAAATAGCGATAGATTCTTCATATATTTCATTAAAATATTAACATTACTGTACAAGCCTCTTCTGAATAGGATGTCTACTTCATAAATATTTTGAAAAGTATGGAAATATATGGATCAGATCATGCAAACCATATTTGGAAATCGAAGAGTCCTTCTCTGTCATCTAGTGAAAAAGTTTGGTACTGCGCACAAAAAATCTTACTGAAAGTTGTTTTTTTGAGATTTCAACCTATAATTTTCTTCTCTACCCTGTCAGTCTTGTACAAAGTGAATGCAATTCAGCGCTTCCGTGTTTACGTCCGAATGACAGCTCAGTATTGGCCAATGCTGTTTCATGTGAGCTCAACAACACATGCATATGATGCTGACGCTGAAGTCATGGAAACTAAACACGGAAGCGCTATATTGCGTCAACTGCTTACGAGTCTGACAGGGTAGAGAAGAAATTGTTGAACAAAATCATTATTTTTGTTTTGTTTTTGCGCACAAAATGTATTCTCGTCACTTCATAACATTAAGGTTGAACCACTGTAGTCACGCTGACTATTTTAATGATGTCTTTAATACCTTTCTGGACCTTGAATGACATTAATTATGTTGCTTTCAATGGTGGATGAAAAAACCTTGGATTTCATCCAAATTATCTTAATTTGAGTTCTGAAAATGAACGAAGGTCTTATGGGTTTGGAACAGCACGAGGGTGAGAACTTAATGACAGAAATTTCTTTTTTGGGCGAATTAACCCTTTAACACACACTCCTAACATACCTGAAAGGAGATGAAAAAACATTTTTAAAAAAAGTTTGGTCATACCAAAGTAAAATGAATATTTTATATGGTATAAAATTCTAAGATTTGCTTATGGGAAATAAAATGTTTATTATTGTATGGCTCTCTGCAGTACTTGATTCTGATTGGTCAATTGCATTTTGATGTCAACGAGTTTTGTATAATGAATGTTGAAGTCTTTCTGCTCACGTAATAAAATAATTTCAACTCAAATATTTGTTCTGGTTCACTAAAAACTTAAGAACCACTTTTGAGTGACTGAAAAAAACCGATTCAGTAGAGTCATTCATTTTTGGGAAGCTACAAGATTCAGTTGCGAATTTCTGACTTTTTGTCTAAGAATTATGAAATATAAACTCGCAATTGCGAGCTATAAAGTCAGATTTATTAAATATAACTCACAATTCTGAGAAAAAGTCACAGTTACCTTTTTATTTTTTTAATTCCATGGAAGAAACAACCTTCCATAGTGTTCTGCCTGCATCATGCGAGAGCAGTTAATGGGAATTTATTGAAAAATTAAGTAGCCTTTTCTTGTAAAATCTAGACCTACTCCATTTAATCTTTATTTACAACTTTTTTTTATAGTGTAGGTTTCCTAAAAATAGTTTTGACTGATAGAACCTGGATAGTACAGAGAACATTTTGCCTCCAAACTTTAATGCGAAATGAACTGGAGGTGTCAAGGCATCTCATTTGAGTTCCAGTGAATTTGTAACTAACTCTGATCTCTTGTGTTCTGCCCACCCAGGCTTGAACGACAGCCAGAGTACTGAACAGCCATATTAAGCAAAGGTCACGGAACCAGCCTCGGCGTCTGTCTAATGCACACATCTCTAATTCACAGAGGAAAATGCAAAATCTGTCAAATCTGACAGACATGTGCTTTGAGCTTCCCAACGCTCTCTGCTTCCTGCTCCTCGCAGCGACACCTGTTTGAATAGATTCCTACGCCCCGAACGCACACGAGTATGACCGCCGCAAAGAGAAGAAGTACCAAAAAAGACAAACTTGGGTCGATCCTATCAATTAATACCAATAAAGACCTTAAGTGACAACACAGAGACACATTAGGCCCAACAAAGCACGGCAGCTTTGTTACAGCGAGGCGCCAGCTGCCGGCCACGGGCCCGGAGGAGCCAGCGGGGAGCCGCCGGTTCTGCACCAGCGGGCTGCGGGGCCGGGAGGAGTGCGGGAGGGGGGCGGCGGTGGATGGCGGGTGCAGGCCGGCCCCGTTCCCTGTGCGAGTGCAGTATTAATGAGGCGACAGCACGGCCCTGCTTCCGTATTCATTAGGCATCTGGGCCAGCAGATGTGAAGTGCTGCCTCAAGACGAATAAAAAATGACTTCCCATCTGGACTCCCTAAACTGGAAAAGACAAGAGCGCGTGGTTCTCTTTTTCACTCTCACTAACTCGCTCACTCCCTCTTCCCTGGCACTCTGTCTTTCAGTGCCGAGGCCTTTAGAGGTATGGCTTTTTGTTGAAGTTGGGGGAACTGAGATCAGACACTGATCACGGTTTATAAACCGGAATAAAGGTCATTGTTTGACTAATGCACGCGGGCATTCTCACTGCCAGATTAACGTGGGTGAACTTCAGAACATCACAGCTGATTTTAAAACTCTCTGTGGATGCATTAGAATCCACACATGGCAATGTTCTTTTATTATGTTTATGGTAAAGGGCTCATACTGTATGCAGAATGCACGTTTTTTCTAAAGCACATTTAGCTTTTAAGATAACAATACCAAGAAAACACCTTTCACATACCAAATCACCTATATCACAAGAATGATGAATTTTATCACCTGTTTTATCACATTCTATGACACTGTCAAAAAAAAATGCATCCTATAATATTTCAAATTTGCATATTTGATTATCTTCCACATACTTTTTATAACAGGCAGTTCAAATAGTGCAATTCAATTGCTGCAAACTATATTTCATACTTCTAATTTAAGCCACAGGCGATGTTTGAAATCCCACTAATCTCATCTAAATAAGACTTTGAGTGATTGAGTTTCTCTTGATTTTATCCCAGTTTTATAAGGTCCTCTATTAAAGGGCTCATTTCCTCTCATCTGCTTACTCTGTGTTTTATATGCTGAGTCCAAATGTACATCAAATGGACATGGTTCAAGCTCCCGGGCCGTGCTGAGGGTTACTGGCTGAAGCGTATGTGACTGTGAAGGTCAATGACAGACGGCAACTGCAAATGGTTCTGCAAACAGAAAATTTGCCCGCACTGTCCTTCTTTCTGTTTCACTTGCACATACACATACACACATATACTGTACACCTGTCCTGGAAAGAAATTAATAGTTTTATTCAGCAAGAATGCATTAAACTGATCAACAGTGACAGTAAAGACATTAATAAAGAGACTTGTGTCAAATAAATCAAATTAATCAAAAAAAAAAATTTTTAAATCACAGGTTTCACAAAAACATTAAGTATCACAATGGTTTTAAACAATGATAATAAAAATGAATGTTTCATGAGCACCAAACCAGCATTTTAGAATGATTTCTGAAGAAAATAATTGTACTAATATTTCAAAATATTACTGTATTTTTGATCAAATAAATGCAGCCTTGGTCATCACAAGGCATTTAAAAAATCTTATGGCCCCGAAACATTTAAGCAGTATTTACTGTTTAAAGGGAACTTGATAAATACTTGTCAGTGCAACTAAAGATTTCATTTTGCAAAACATATTATTTTGTCGATGTAATCATACACATCATTGAAATATATTACTTTATTTGCATGTAGAATAGATATCAACACTTCATATACAAATCAATGGTGACAACCAACAAATATTATCCTCCAAGCTCTAGCAAAGCAGTAACTGCATAATTTATTCATGCTGCAATGCTTACTGGGAGTTAAATAAACTGCAACACTGCTCAGTAGCTCAAATGTTTGTTAAACTCTGGGCAGATTGGACATATTTGGGGGGAATATTGTTTGTCTGTCTGTTTTGTAAATGAAATTCTTAATTTGATTCAAAACGCTGGAGAAAATGTTATTCTTTGTTTTAGTGTACCTGAAATCCATTAAAGCGAGAACCACATACACCAATAGCTGAAGGGGCAAAGAGGCCCAATACACAAAACCTCAACCATGAAAAATATCTTTCAGAGCTATGTATCTTTTTCTGAAGTAAGCATTAAAATAAATAAAAATCTTGTCTGCAAAGTACATTTCAACTGAGACTCCACTAGATATTCACTGACAAAACCCCTCAGTTTACAATAGCGGTCAGTCCTATTCAGCTATTCTGCTCAACATCCATCATCGCTGCGTCCCCAGGAGGTGCAATTAAAAATGGAGGCACAGCAATGGCTGAACAAAAACTTAATAATAGAACAAATAAAAACAGACATCAGGGCTAATAATCTGTGTGGGGTGATTTGGGTGGTGTGCGTGGGGTTGTCTGCACGGGGACTTTGCAGCAGGTGTGAGATGGCCTGATTGGTGAGGACCCCCAAAAACAATTTGTTTCACTCAGACGCCCAGTGTTGCATCTCCCCAGGCTGGACGAAACCTCAGGCATGGCGGCAGGCCTCCCAGCCGCTGTCATGCTCTTTATATGAAGAGTAATGGAGGAATGTGGTGGCCAAGCCCTCCAGACAAGGGCCAAACCGAGGTGGAGACATTGGCGTTATCTGCTGCATGTAGATTTATCCTGTCAAAAGTGCCAAGTTATTGCATGGTGAAAGCTGATTCAGCAATAACGGCTCATATGAGAAACTCATGTGTACTGTTACAGTAATGCATGCTTATATTTTAATTAAGATGAGCAGCTGTAGATTCTCAGCTCCAAGTAAAACTATGCCAGATGAGGAAATAAAATTGCAAAATTAATAAAGCCGCTAATACACCCAGCTACATGCAATCAGTGTCAATTTTTAGTGTTTTTAGCTTATAACAAATATTTTTAAATTTAGTCAGTATTTCACAGTCAAAAGAATGAATTAAAAGAAATTAATTGATGAGAAAAATTTTTACAAACATGATTGACTATGATTGGATTATTCGAAACAAACATATTCTTTTTTTACGTCATATTTTTACCACCATTAATCAAAATCCCACCTTTGTTAAAACACACAATAAAATAAATTAAAAAATCGTCACTGATTTTGTTAATGATATTAATGCTGCTTGTAATGTGATCTTAAATAAATACATTAAGTCAGTCAGTCAGTCAGTCAGTCAGTCATGATACAGTCGTTGGGGGAACTTTGAAAACTTGGTACTGAAAATTTAAATACCTGCGTCTCTTTTAGCAACAACTCCAAATCACTTGGAAACAAAATGTATGCACAACGGAGAATAGACAACTCAAAGTTAGTGATGAAACATACAGGCGTACAAAAGAACGGGAACAAATTTACCATAACAAACAGTAGTGCAAGCAAACTCTGATGGAGAGGCGCTGGGTTAATAGAGGACTGACAGCGCCTGCGGTCACCAGCTCTCATTAACCAGCAGGAGTTAAAGAACCCAAAGCCACATGAATGGGTGCGATATAAAGTTTCGCAGGGGCAGATAGAGGGTCAGACAGAGGGGGAAAGCAGCCCTTTCACCGGCAACATCTGGAATGTTCCAGCCTCTCCAGATAGAGACACACACCATTTTGAGGATATGAAAGCTGTCACATCTTTTATATGGCGGCACTCTCATTAAAGACACGGAGGGCGCGCGCCACGGTAATTGTTTTAATTTATTTGTTTATGGCAAAGACAGAGGGGGACGGGCACATGGCACTCAGTTTTTTTTTTTTTCTTCTTTTTCTTTTTATTGGGAACATATGGAACGCATTTATCACCATTTGCAGCGATCGGCCTAAATGATTTTATTAACTAATTTGTAACTTTACACTTTTTTAATCAAACACATGCTGCGCACCGTAATGTTTTGATAATGCTCCCGGGCTTTGTAAAGGGAGCCGCGGCAGAAGCCAAAGGGAAATAAAAAGTGAGAGAGTGAAACCAAATGAAAATGCAGCGAGAGGCGAGGGCTGCCGGGGATGGGAGAGGCCGCGCTGCCTCGCAGCCATTATAGGCGGCCTCGGTAATATATGGCGGTGATGATGAAGATTATTGTGGCGTTCTGCATCGAGGGGAAGTCGCAGAGGGCTCGACGGTATTTAGGATGTCATAGAGCACGATTGTTTACCTAAACTAAGTGAAGCGATACAGAAAATGCAGGTATTGTTCTAGGAAGCGCAAAGGCGCGACGCTGCCTCGTTGCCTGGGTAATATGCGCTCCGTGGGGAGTCATGGCTACTGTGGGAAGTTATGTTGGGAGTTGAGGTAATGTTATTTGGGACTACACTTCGAGTGCATAGTGCTAACTGGTTGCAGGGTCCTTCTATGAAATGTGCAGAGGTCTGAACAGATGTTAATAAAGCAGACGGCACAACAAGGTTCTAGCATAGCAGAGGGAGAAAAGTCAAACATTCCGGACATAAATACAGGTAGGACTAAGAAGCCACACATTCGTTCCCACTGACAAATAGATTGTTCTGATTCTAAGCATAATAACGTAACAAAATGTAAAATTAAACTAGCACTCAAAAGTTGGGAACTTTTTAAGGAAATTACTATTATTCAGCAAGGAAAACAGCAAAACATTTGTTACAAAGAACAGTTTTCAACATTGGTAATAAGAAATGTTTCATGATTACCAAATCAGCATATTAGAATGATTTCTGAAGGATCATGTGACTACTGAAGAGTAATGATGATGAAAATTCAGCTTTGCATCACAGGAATTTAATTTGAGTTATTTTAAATTGTAGTAATATTTCACAGTTATTGTTTTTACTTGCCTATTTTTGATCAAATAAATCTTGACTTCTTTCAAAAACATTAAAAAAGTGGCCAGTGAAAACTTTTAAACAGTAGTGTAATTCAAGATATTCTCTAAAAACAAGACTTACAGTTTTGCTTCTCATGTAAACTGATCTTGTTTTAAGGATGTTTGGTTACTTTTACTGGGAAACAAAACAAAGACACAAAGCTGCTGTTTTGCCATCACAAAATTTCATTTTCTCTGCCGATGAACACAATCTGATGAATTCTGGGACTGCAAAGCCAAAATGTTCCCACAGGGGCTTCAAAAGCTCACAAGGGCACTGTTGTAACTCTGCCTCTGACATTCAATTTTTAACCGCCTCATGAAGAGCCACTTTGAAAGAGAAATTTCAAAGAAAGCTGTTTTTTGAAATTTGATGAAAGCTTTAGTGCATTTCTAAGTTAGATATGTACTATATATATATATATATATATATATATATATATATATATATATATTAGGGCTGTCAAGCAATTAAATATTTTAATCCAATTAGTTACACAATGTGGCTATAATCTAATTAATCACAAATTCATTGTACATCAAATTTGGCTGAGAAATTACCCCCAAAAGATAATTTATTTAAGTCATTATTGTGTTAAATGAGAAAAGCATCAAACAGACATTACAAAAATTAGCTTTAGAAAAAATATATTCTATTTGATTCAGCATAGAATTTATTACACAAACTTTTAAGCTTCAATGGTCATGAGCTAAATAATGACAGAATTTTCATTTTTGGGTGCTATACCATACCTTTTTTTGTTAAAATGGAAATATGAATAAAATGTATTTTTATATGAAGTAATACTCTAAATAAGAAATTAAAATTGCCAGTAGATGTCTGTGAATGTCTAAATGAGTAAGTCATTGAGTCATTCGATTCGTTCAAATGACTGATTCATTGGAATGAAGTAAATGGCTGTCATTATGAATGGGCCATTGAATAATTGACTCAAAATGTGGATTCATTCAGAAAAATTCAGAAAAGAAGCAACAACAACTCTGCTTTGGTTATAATAATTTAATTGGAAAAATTGAGTAAAAGCAAGCAATATTGTGTCTAAAATATAACACATATTAACTTCTTATTTATCAAACTGTTGTATAAAATCAATACCACATTTGCCCTTGTGCTATTCATGTGATATTTCATAACTATATCATGATGAGACAAAAACGCATACAGGGGCATTTTTGCCCTGATATCTTGAATTTTAGAGGCATTATAACTGCAGTCCATAGGCTACATCACACAGCGAGTTCATGCTTATCACAAATCAACATATATATATATATATACACACATACACATATATATACATATATATATGTATACACATACATACATATATATATATATATACACACACACACACACACACATATATATATATATATATATATATATATATACATACACATACACATACATTATATATATGTCCAGTAAAGCCCAGCATCTAGCGCCTATAACAATAGCAAATATAAGTCTTCCTTCCTTTCACTGCTCAGGAATGATAACGCAGATGCCGTAACCCCAATCATTAAAAAAGCATGCTCAAACTGGCTTGTAAAGGATAGGCATATTGTGTGGCACAAGTGTCACGTGCCAACAACTCCATTATGGAGGTGGCAAAGTCAATTTTGCAGTTTCACTGTGTTAGGATCCAATGCTTCCCTGCGTTTAGACACAGAAGCGCAGAAGGTTACTGAAGCGGGGGGCAGAGAAAACAATGTCAGCCTGGATGATGTCACCTGTCACCCACATAGAAGCTTGACCAAAGGCGACTCAAACTACTCTGTCTCACTTTGTTCAACAATTAGAGCCAGGAGTCTGGCAGAGCGAGGAGAGAGACGCCGCTCTAGCACACAGGCTACAGCTAGTGCCTGGGTAATTGAGCCCCATTTGTAGATCGACAGCTGGACAGAATTCACTATTGCAATTTGGACACAAGACAACAGCAAAGAAGCCACATGTTCTATTAAAATGTGATGATGTGTGGCCCTCCCGAGGTTGTGTCTGCTCCCTAGATTGTTTGATGTCCTTCTCTTTAGGGTTCTAATGGGAAGTGCTCCGTCCTGCCACTCTGCGGGCCACGGCTCTTTGCGGGTGCGACACGTAATGGAGAGTGTCAGTTGGCACGCTCCGGCGAGGCGTTGGGTGGGATTTGATGTTCTTATTTGGGGCCAGATGCTGTTGGAATTGAGAATGTCAGCAACGGCTCCACTTCCGAGGTCTGCGAGTTGCATAAGACGAATTATTAAAGAGAAAATGTGAAATGAAAGATGCAAAGGATCAAAAGTAATTAACTTTAAGACATTCAGTGGCTGCAAAAGGAACTTGGACATTTAATGGTTAAAAATATGAAAATGAATTGCATTATATACAGTAAAAATCTAAACAAACAAACAAAAAAACGAAGTGGCATTTGCAAGTAAATGATGCTAAAGTTTCTCTGATCCCTTTCTTTAAAGAAATTTTTTTCCTAAAGTTTACACAGGTGTTCAATAAAAATAATCAAAGATGTGGTTCATCTCATCAACTATGAACATGATAAACCAACATTTAACAACACACTGGCAATACACCAACATTGGCTTAGAGTAATTTTGAATAATAATAATATATCACTTGTATTACATTAATTGCCTGAAAATTTTCATTGTGCTGTCCTTTTTGAAAGTACATGCCACATTGTCTGATATTGACTTTGTGTGATGATTTAAAAATAAAATAAATGTCTTCTATTAAACAGAAAAACAATTGTACATACACACAGAAAAAGATAAAATGAAATAAAATAAAATTTATTTCTAATAAATGGAAATACATGTGTACATATGTACATAAAAAATAAAATAAGAAATAAAATACAATTTCTTTGTATTAAATAGAAATACAAGTGTACGTGTACAGAAAAAAAAAATTTTTTTCTATTAAATAGAAAAAGTGTATATGTGCACAGAAAAAATGAAAAAATAAAGTAAATAAAAAATTAAATAATTTACAATTAATAAAATATTTTTAATATTAAATGGAAATGGTAATAGTAATAAATACAGTGCGGGAAAAAAATAAAAACCAGATATGCTTGGGAAACACATTTTGTAGTTTCTTATTTTCATAATTTCCTACCTTTATTCTAATCAGGTCTATTAATTCTGAAGCCTGTGTTATGTTGAAGACTAAGTGTGTAGTCTGCGTGTTATTGGCTGCTCCTCCTCTCCCTGAGCACAGGTCCCAGGCGCCTGGTCCTGAGACGGTTTCCTGGGCGACACCTGGCCATGGTGTTGTGATGAGAGAGCCCATGTGTTAATTAAAGCCCCATCTGCGAGGGGGAGTCCATCTTCACAGACTAAAACACAGGGGACAAGAGCGCGCACACACACAGCACAACACAATACACATCACTCACACTCTCAGATACCTGCGGTGCCATGAGAGAAACACACTCAGCCCTGAGCCCTCTGTGTTTTGGCCATTACGTGTAACGAGTCAGTGTATAGTGAGAAAGAGAGGAAGGATCAGTCTCTGTTTGTTTTCTGATCAGTCTGATGTGTGAGAAATGATGGTCACCAGATAAAAACACCCTGATAGTCGTGATGGCAAAACAAGCAGAGTCACCCTCACCCAACTCGCTGCTGCTCATCCACATCAAAGCAAATTAATCTTTATTGTTTAACAAAGAAAAGTTACATTTATTGTTAAATATTTGTTTTCATAAAAAATTACTTAAGAAAAAAAATCTTTTTACTGTTTTTAAAATATTTAATAATAAAATGTTTTGTTTACTTAAGGTTTTTGTACAAGTTAAAATATAAATAATACATAATATAAATAAGAAATAAACCACAAATTGCTTACAGATTGCTGCAGGAATTACATATTTTTGTTGGCCAAGTTAACATCATCCTTGTTCCCAATTCATTGGCTTTTGATTCTTACATGTTTTGTCCACCATAATAATTTTCATAATGAACACAACCTTTATGAATTTTGAAGCATAAATGCAATCGCCAGAAGAAAAAGATAAACTATAAACGAACTACAGTACACGGTTCAAGTTGTTCAAGTTGTAATAGATTGCAAAACCGTATAATCGCGAATTACATTATGTTAAAAACTGAAAATATCTTGTGTAACCAACCACAGACTTTATTTCAGGCATTTAACCAAAAACCATTAAACATTATCCTTTGATATGCCAACTCATTTATGGGTTTTAGGACTGAACCATGGATCATGCCAGATGAGGATCACCAGCACAGCGTTGGATGTGACAGTCCAATATGTGAATGGTGCAAAACCTGCAGATGAAATCTGAGGCAGTTTGGATAGCTTGGCTCCCGGCCTTCCTCTGTAGCTGCTTTGTGTCAGACTGCTGATTGAATGTCTCCTCAAAGTTGGAGAGTCCTTTCACCACAGCCTGTCTTGACTGAAGTCTATCTGAGGCAGTAGCCAACCATCGTATGCATCTCTGCTTGAGAAAGGTGAACATGGAAGAAATCCCAGCTATCTCAAGGACAGTGCAGTTGAGGGTCTTGTCCTGCCAGGTAATGCCCAGGATATGACGGAGGCAACACACAAATGTAAAGCATTAAGTCTACTTTCTTGCCGAGCATACAGGAGCCATGATTTACGGCCATAGAGGAGCATGCTCACCATGCAAGCCTTGTAGACCTGAATCTTGGTATACTCAGAAAGCTTGTCATTAGTCCATACTCTCTTTGTCCCACTCATACTCTCATTAGTCCATACTCTCTCTAGTCCGGGCATGGTTGTACAATAGCCTTCCCAATTTGCCTGCTCGGCTCAGTGTCAAGAGAGTGTGAGAGATAAGAGGATTCCAGTTACACAAGGTCATGTACAACCTCAAGTTTATAGTCAGAGATTGAAATGCTGGGTAGAGGATTTACATCTTGTCCCATGACTTGCATCTTCTTTCGGCCAATTGTGAACCAATTTTGGCATGTCTTGCTGAAGCAGTTTATCAGCTGTTGCAGATCTTTAGTGGAATGTGTGGTGAAAGCTGCATCATCAGCAAACAGGAGGTCCCTCAAACATTTAATTCAGTGTCTGGTCTTTGCTCTTATTTTAGAAAGGAAGGTTGAAAAGCTGTCCATCAGATCTTGTACGAAGGTATATCCCTTCTGTAGAAGACCCAAAGGCATACTTCAGCAGGGCAGCGAAAAAGATGCCGAACAGAAAGTGAGCTAAAACACAGCCCTGTTTTACTCCACTTTGTAAGGCCTCTGAGGTTGAGCCATCAAAGATAACGGTTCCCATGTCAGTGTGGAAGGACTTGATGGTGCTGAGGAGTGCTGGTGGGCAACCTATCATGGCCAAGATCTTGAAGTGGCCATCTCTACTAAAATGATTAAAAGCCTTAGATCAATGAAGGCCACATAAAGAGGCTGCCGCTGCTCCCTGCACTTGTCCTGTAACTGTCGAAGAGAGAAGATCATGTCGACAGTGGATCTGTGTACTCGGAAACCACACTGTGAGTTTGGATAAACTCTATCTGCAAGAACCTGAAGGCACTTCAGGATGACTCGAGCGAACAGCTTCCCAACTACACTTAGAAGAGATCACCCTTATTCTTATAAAGCGTCACAATGTTTGCATTCCTCATTTCCTGTGGTACAGTGCCTTCATGCAGCACTGAGCACTGTTTTCTTACAGCACTTCAGGACTTTCAGGAATACCTTCCTTGCCAGGTCACTTACCAGTGCTCCCTTCATTCCTCTTTGGTGGATTCCCTATCCAGCTCATTCAGCACAGGCAGGCAGGCAATGGCATCCAGGGCTTCCTCAGAGACCATGTTTTCCCTGGCATATACTATCTGAGGAGTGCTCCACCCATCGCTCCATCTGCTTAGACCGATATTGTATTATATTCCCTTTTATGGACTTCAGGGGTACAGTCTTCTTTTGTGTAGAACCCAATGCCTGCTTGATGCTGTCATACATCCCCTTAATCTTTCCAGAAACTGCAGCAGACTGTATCTGGGAGCAAAGCTGTAGACAATAGTCATCGGCACATCACTGAGCCACCTGCTGAACCTTACTTCCAGTGGCCCAAAGAGCCTGCAAATTTTGTTGACGGGGATAGATCTTATAAATGGCCAGGACATGTCTCTTTGCTTCAATGACTGGCATCTTCACCTTGGCATTGTCTTCAAACCAATCTGCAGACTTTTTTGTCTTCTTGCCAAAGATAGAAATGGCAGTACCGTACACAGCATCCCTGAGGTGTTGCCATCTCTCACTGGCATTGCTGTTTAATTTGCCTGCAAGGACATCCTCCAGCACTCGTGCAAACTTTTCCACTCTGTCCTGGTTGCATGTCTTGCTGGTGACAATCCAAGGCCTGCCTTCTGTAACGACTGAGACAAATCAGACACAATTATTTGTCTTCCTTAAACAACAATCTTTAAAACTCACTCTGAGGTCTGTGGTAGAGGGCTGCATTGGGTTTGGGCTCCCGTGGGATCCGCGGGACCCAATGCAAATCTCATGGGAGCGGGCGGTTTTACCTTTACTGCGGGCGGGAGTTGGGGGTCAGAAAATTTAGCGGGAGACCTGCGGAGAATGGTGAGATTTGGTGTGAAGTAGAAATGAAGTCAACACAAGAAGTTGAGAAGAAAATTAAAGCGGCTGTTTACTTGACAAAAGCAAAACAAGGCAAGTCAGACATATGGAAACAATTCTCAATTGACCATTCGCAAACAGTTTGATTGACAGGTGATCTAACCAATAACAACGCCGAATCCGCCATCTTTTCCGAAAAAAAGTGTTCGTTTACAACGGACATAATTCTGGCACCTCTGCCCTGAGGCGACATACCTGCAGTTTTCTGTTTCCAAGTTACTCGTTTGGTGAGTGTGTATGCAGTAGCCTAAAAACTGAGGTGCTGCTAGTTGTGGTTTTGTTTTAACAGTTAGACCTAATGTTTACAACCCTAATAAAATAAATAAATAAATAAGCCTACCCAATATGTTTGTCATGTGTGGTGCTTTGGTTTAGCATTGGTTAATTCAACTTATTTAAACACAATCATGTTTAAAGTCTGTTATTCTGGATGTTAACTTGAACAAATATTTAGTTTGAGTATATGTGTAGCTATATTACGTCAGATAAAGTCCGCGGGAGCGGGCAGGAGTGGACACAAACATTGTGGGCGCGGGCGGGAGTGGAACACACAGGTTGCGGGAGCGGGCGGTCCTGGTCATACATTCAGCGGGAGCGGGCAGGTGCGGGTTTAAGAAAACAGTCCCGTGCAGGGCTCTAGTCTGTGGAACCCTCCCCCATGGACACCATCTGATACGGTTTTATGACCGTAAGGAATTTGCAGAGACTTCTGACTCTGACTTCATTCTTTTTGAGAAGGACAAATAAACCATTTTAATCCTTTACATTCTATATATAACCACTCGAGAAATGTATAAAAATGTATCCAATTTTCCCCTCGCATGATTTTCCTTTTATAGGGTTTGACCTATGTATTAATTCTCTCTTTTGAACTTTTTTGTATTAATGTTTCAGAGTTGCATACTATGGCTAATTAAAATCACATGGGTAGCATGTTTGGTCTCTATGGACTCCAATCTTCGCTCTCAATCTGTTAATTTACGTTACGTTTTGCTAACACTGACACTTTAAGTATTTATAAGAATCTAGAAGGTTCTTCTCTCATACATCCAATACGATGTCTTATGCAAATATCTTGCTTGAGAACAAAGGGTTGTAAAAAGTTCCCTCTGAAGGAACAAATCCTTATTGGCTCAGTCACCTCCCGAGGGTGTGGCATCTTCACACTTTAAAAATCACTGATCACAAGATCACAGGGCTTCTTTTGCTGAGAAAACGCTGTTGTGAAGATGATGTTGAGCTAAAAGACTTCTGAAGATCCCCAAGTTTGTGCCAGGCTGCGGGCTTGTCTTTCCATTCACCAAAGAACCTCTGACTCCAACTGGTTCTCTCATATCAAGACAACATCAATAAAGATCAATCGGAGCCTCCACAAATTGCATTAGGACAGTTTAATTCAATTGGGCAAGACATGCAAGAGACACACTTAGTCTCATTATTTGATACATCAAGTATCCTTATCCCTTTTAATGAAGGGCGTGTTAGAACTAAACTGACGGTTTGCTCAAGGCTGTTGATCTGTTGACCTTCAAACAATGCTATAACTTCTTGCTTTCCAGTATTCTGCATCAGCTCTCTTTTTCCCTTGGTAAACTGTATGCATGTATGTATGTGTGCGAATGTTAGAGTAGTTTAAGTGTTAAGTCTAGTTAATAAAGTCTTGTGCATGTCACATGTGAAGTTGTGTGTGTTTCATTGCTCATATACTGGAGTCCCTAATCATGCAGATTTTGACTACATGCTCTTAAGTAGTACTGTTGAGTAAGAATGTCATTTCTCATAACCCGGAAATGAACATTTCTTAGAATTAATAAACAATTAACAAAGTATAAAGGCTCACTGGACAAACAGGTTAACTGATTGTAAAATTAATTTTACTACATTAAGTTAATTCTATTAACTGATCAAAATATTTATAATTAATTATAACAAGTTATGATTAATTATTCATATTTCTTTTGAGCTAATTTGCTACTGTTCCTTTTTCAGTCTCCTTGGCAGCAGCTTGACCTTACTGCAGACCAGAGAGTGATCTGTATCACAGTCATCAGCTGCGCGTGAGCTTGACACTAAACAGCGCTAGGCGTCTGGTCAGAATCAGATCAGTGCTTGGACCTTGGGTGTCTCCAGGAAACCTTGTGTTAAAAAAGGTGTTGGTGATGCTAAGGTGGTGGCAACAGAACTCAAGTAAGCATTGCTCATTCTCGTTCATCTTGCCAACACCAAACTGAACCAAGCAAGTGCCCACGTCGAAGTCCCTGAGGATGAACAGTGGCTTGTTCGGTGGGACACTGTTGACAACAATGTTGAGATCATTGTACTTTGCTTCAGCTGCGGAAGTCAAAGTTGGCACATAAGCACTAATAATGCTGACTAGTCCTTCTGTAGTGCAAAGCTGGATGGAAAGAACTTGCTCAGATTCCATATTTAGAGGAAGAGTGCTTCCCAGCAAGCTGTTCCTCATTGCAAAGCCTACACCATGTTCTCTCTGTTCTTCTGACTTACCCTGTCAGAAGAAGCTGAAATCCTTCTCCCTGATGGATCCAAAGCCCAAGAGCCTGGTCTCCTGAAGAGCAACTATGTCTAGCTGCAACCTCTGTAGCTCCTTGTTTTTAACTTGTTTATAATCTTTCAAGCGTCACTCATTTGCTGAAGATCATTAGTGATGGCTGGTAACCAGTGGGGTTAGTGGACCATGGCAACGTAGCAACCAACTGGCTGGGGGCTTACCATCTTGATCTGGGTGTTAGCTACCCAAATGAGACACAATGGCCTCTCCCACGTTATATGTGTCTCGCTCTCCACCAGTCAAGCAGTAGACTTATAATCATGAGACTGTTGCTTTGCTATCCAACACTGCATAGCGAAGCTGAAGTGGCCTCTCCAGTGCATGAAGTCTGGGTAAGAAAAGTTGACGAACATTCTAAGGTGTGCAATTATTTTCAGGGAGACACACAGCTAAAGTAGTTCCAGGTAGGTCTTGACCGCATTACATGTCCATAATATCACTTTCCCAAATGATTTCAGTTATATCAAAGGTCTACAGCCTAACAACAGCAAAATAACCAAAACCCACAAAATGATACTGACCAAGCAAATAAATATTGTAAACAACAGGATAAAAAAGACAAATTATTTCCATGTTTTTTTGCCACAAAATTATGTTTTATTATGTACGGAAAGCACATACTCTCTTTCTCTTGCTCTCTGTCCCACTCAAACGCACACATACTGTATGCAGTACAGACACACTCACACAGAAATATGTTCTCAGATGCTGCTCTGACAATTTTACCAGTAAAATAGTTTAGCAACTTAAAAGCTACATGACATTTCTCACTAGCGAGGTAATAACGGTGCTGTTCTTGAAGCATGTAAACTTACAATTTCCCTATTAGTAGAGATGCCAAGCACTGTCGAGAGACACAGACTCAGGTGATTCAAACACACTTAATTTCTCTCTCTCACCATCTCTCCCTCAGTCTAATAACTCTTTAAGTTTGTTTGCAATGGCTCAAGCTTTCGTTACTACCTCTGAAATCTCCCAACTACGCTTAGAAGAGGAAATGAACAACGAAAGTGTGGGATGAGATGCATAAGAAATTAGCCCTACACATGAATGTTTTAAGTAGGCTACAAAAACCTGACAAATGCAACATCTGAACAATCGCTTGAGGTGTGGAAAATATAGTATAAGCAGAATAATTGATATTGGCACTGAAATATTAGAAAATAATGCACACCCGAGACCCACTTCATTTTCTGGCCATATTACCACCTCTGGTGAGTGCATTATTTTCTAATAATGCAATGGCCTGTTGTCAATTATTCCTTAGTCCAAATTAAACAGCACAGACGCAGTCAGATCATTTCCATAATGACCAACGCAATCTACCAAGAGCAACACAAATTAGGGTCTGGTTTAAGACATGCTTTTTAGTAAATCACCTTGCATGATTCATTTAAATAGTCTCCTCCCATAAATTTTGCATCTGAAAGGGAAACTCCTACAAACGCATATGCAATAAGGTCGAACACAAAAATAACTGTGTCCATGCCTTTTCAGTGCTATTTTTTCACTGCATGTCTTTAGTAATCCTGACAGTAGTTTAACACTAAAAGAGGGTTTGTGCTTGTGCAAGCTGTAAGTAAATCTGGCCCTATGTGTCAGTTAGCATGCTAACCGGTTAGCCTGCAAACAAGATTCCATAATCCTTTTGGATGCATGCTGATATAGACACCTAAACTAACATACGTAAGTTACACCACATAGTCCACATCAAAACACTGAAATTTGTGCTACAACAAATGAAAATGTTGATGATGTTTGAAAATAAATCAAAATGTTTTTCTTCAGTAGTCAACATCACGCCACATATGCTATAGAGCATAACTTGTATCGAACCCAGAACATTAACAAGTTATCGGCATTTTCAATACTCTTTCCAAACACCTGCCTAAAACATTTTAATGGATAAACAGCAGGGTTTTCAATATTACTCAAACAAATACATCTCATTTCAGAATTAAGAGTGCTTTAAATCCATTTCATACCAGCGGTAACAGCCTGAGTACATGAAAATACGATTATCTGACAGGAGGCCAAACAAACATTTCTATACAGGCTTTGGCAGGAAAAAGGCACAACACCTCTCTCTCCAGCCTGCCAGAAACTCTGCGCTGAGTAATTGGAGTTTCTCCCATAATGAATGGCTCTCCGCAGGAGAATGGCTGCGACTCGCTTTAAAACTCTCCTACATGTTCTTGGACGAGGCCTCTGCGTCTTTTGACAGCTAGCTATTGTGCTGCAGGAGTTATGCCTCTAAACATATGACGGTTCATTTGGTCCCAGTTGATTGTGCAATCAAATCTAATTACATGTGAGAGCTCTGGTGCAGTGCCAGGGGTGGGTAATATGTTAGTTTTTAATAGTGCACGTCAAAAGCACTATATATGAATGGTCCTAAAAGTCACCATATGGGGTAAGGTGCACCAATTTATTTCCCTATTTCCAGAAAAATGGAGCAACTCATTTCAACATGGAGACACATTCAGTGAGAACTCGGTCTCATAGTTGCCCAAGAAATTTGACATTTGGGATTCTCATTCAGAGGCTTCGTACAGCTATTTTTTGAGGGGCAACTAATGGCACTCCTGCCTCACTCAGTGCCCTAGGAAAGATAAGACACAACATTAACCAAGGAGGAAAACACCTTTTAATTGCTTATCCGATATATATATATATATATATATATATATATATATACACACACACATACATACACACACACACACACACACACACACACACGCAGATTATCTGTTGTCATTACCATCTGTTTCCTATTATCATTCTTGCTACTTTCCGTTTTGTCTATACTTGTTTTAAATGGAAGAGTTAATCGTTGTTCATATGGTATGCATTTGAGAAGCCACAAAATGAGTGAATGGTTGCTATGGATGCTGGTCCTGTGGGATTGGGTCAGGAGTTGAAGCAAGAGTCAGACTCTCGTTGGGCCCAGATGGAGAGCTGAAACACTTCCTCGCCTTCTCACTCATCCTCTCTATTTCTCTCTCCCACCCTTCCAGGACTTACTGTCCACTCCCACACTCCTCTGACAGATGTGAGACACACCCCAGGGACTGGCCATTACAAGTTTTAACATCTGAGGTTTGGGTTTTCATTAGTGCACTTGTCTGTGCGTGTATCCACATAGGAAAGCCTGCTTGTATGTATGTGTCTAAAAATTAAAAGTAAAAAAAAAAACTAGAAAAAAAAAACTGGGTTGGTCTGCAGCACGCACGACAACACGCAAAAGTCTTTGTTTAGAATTTGTAAAACTCAGGAGAAAAGTGATAAATCACAAAACCAACATTATTCATAAACAAGTAACTATAAAAAAGTACTACACAAGGAAAACATAAAAAGACAGGTGATAATCATAAGTAATGGTAGAAACAAACAAAGACCTAATCAGAAACCAAGGAAACCAAAACCAAACAGAGCAGAAAACGGGAACTAAAGGAAACAAAACAGGATATCAAATAATGTGTCCATAGAATGGCACAAAAACCTAACAAAACCAAAATATTAATTGAGGTATTTCATGCAGTGTAATATTTTGCATTGTTTAAATCCCTAACTTTTACTAGGAACAACAATAAATTTCCCCTTAGAAAATATCACTAATAAATCAAGACATTCTGAAGTCATGTTTAAAAATTAAATACAACTATGAGAAATAATGTCACAATTGTGAGAATTAAAGTAACGTTTTGAAAGATAATGTCCCAATATTGTGCAACAGTCTGATTCCGGAAGAAAAAAATTATTTTTCTCCATAGGGGAATTGTTTTTTAACGATAACTTAAACCTTTAAATACATACCTACTATGTGAGCAACAAGGTTGTTAATCCATGGTATTTGCTTCTGTTTAAGCTGTCAGCAACATTATTTCAACTTTTTTTTAAAAATAATTGTGTTTACCTGTGGAATTCCTTGTGAAAAACTACATTATGCTGAATGTTACACCAATCAGAGTCCAAAAAAGCATTGCTCCAAAATAGCTCTTTAGCTCCGCCCACTGCCATGAAGCACTGCGGATTAGAGCCCTGCACATGTCACAAATCTAGGCCCAGGCCAGGCCCTAGCCCGGCCCGTGTCCGACAGCTTTTTAGAATTTTCAGCCCGAGCCCGACTGAAGCCTGTTTTTTTTTTTTTTTTAAAGCGCTATATAAGTAAAGGTGACTTAAATCCTCTCCATAACGCAGTCTTTGTTGCAGCCATTAAAATGTTCAGTTTCATTTTTAATTGCAATGTAATTGTAATCCTTTTCGTTTCTTTATTAAGTTAATTTATAAAAATGTTTGGAGCACTTCTTTGTTAAATTAAAGTGTCTGTATCTCAAAGTGACAACCGCAGCGGCTGACAGTGACTTGACTACATTTGATCGATTTAGACTCAAATCAACACTCGTCTTACCTACAATAATAGCCATAGATATAAAACATTAATATAAGCACATCACAATGTTAATTTAAATCTTTATTAGCACTACCATAGTAAAAAGCAATTTTTGACAAACTGAGGCGGGCTGCTCGCAACAGTGCGGGGAAAAACAAAACAAAAACAAAACATTCCATAATCTCGATGTATTTGGATGCTAAAGTATTATTTATTATGTAAATTATAGGCTTTGTACTTAGCTCACGTTCCCACGATACCTACATTCTTCACATATGTGCTTTGTGAGTTGATGGTATAGCGTTGAACGCCACAGATTGTACAGACTAGCCTATATACAAATTCAAGCTCTGCAGGTGCATGACGTATGAATAGCCTACTCCTATTCTGTTGTTTTTTAAATGCTGTATTTGCATGTATAAAAATAAAACGTAGTAAAAACACGTTTTGGTATTTTAAATGGGTCATATCTAAATGAACATCCTTTGTTTTAATCCAGTTTCAAGTCTTTTTTTCTCACTGCTTCCAGCTGTATTAAAATTAGGAGAAGCCAAAACCAGGCCCGAGGCCCGGCCCGCCTGTGAGCTATGACGAAGCCCAGCCCGTTGGCCATAAATAAGCCAGGGCCCATCGGCCTCAGGCAGAAATACAGGGCTCTACTGCGGATGATGTAATCGAGTTAGTTTTGTATATATGCAGTAAACTTAAAATATGTTGCTTTTTTATATGTTTAATCAACATTTGTAAATGAGTAGTCTTATATTTCTTATATTTCGATTATGCGGTTCTGAAAAGGGGCTGGGCACTGTTGCACTATTTTTCATTATACTGTGACAAAGTCACAATTATGAGCTAAAGTTGCAACTGTACAATATAAAGTTGCATTTATAAGATACACAATCACAAGCCCCCTTTAGTTACTGTTGCTATGTTCGACAAGCCATGTGCTCTCACGGCACACATCATGTTCTCACGCAGTGAAAAATACATCCCGGAGCAATGGACACTGACAACGCGTCGACAGACAAGACAGCAGGTGACTTTTGATATGAAACTGTTTCATATTTAAAATATTGTGATTTTTTTAAAGAAGTTTAAACAATAAATACCGTTTAGTGGCTCTTCAATGTGTCGTGACAGATTGCTGTAGCTCCTCAGTTCAAGCGGCTCGTGAACCGATCATCTCTTCATACTAGTTCATTTATAGCATCAAATAAACATGAATGGGCATCAGAATGTTGTTTCAAGAGTGGAAAGACGCGAGTACACACAATTTTTCAAGTTCTAGTTCGCCAACGTTAATCTACTAACTCCCCTGACTGCTTTGTCTGACAAAATGGCAGATTCAGGGTTATGATTGGTCCTATCGCTGGTCAATCAATCTGCCGGCGAAGGGTCAATTGTGAGATAGTCACATTGTGGGTAGTGGGTAGTCGTGGCCTAATGGTGAGGGAGTCGGGCTAAAAAGGTTGCTGGTTCGATTCCCACTCTGGCAGGATTTGATGGTGGGGATTGTGAATGAACAGCACTCTCTCTGCCCTTGAGCAAGGCACCTAACCCCTAATTGCTCCCCTTGCAAGTCGCTTTGGATAAAAGCGTCTGCCAAATGAATAAATGTAAAATAAAATACAATTGCAATTGTGAGATATAAAGTCACAGTAAGAAGAAACTGTCACAATTATTAGAAATCAAAACTGTGAAATATAGAATCACAATTTCAAGAAATTGCAATTGTGAGATATAAGAATGCTCTTTTTTTTAAGGATGTTTGAGAATATATGTAGAATTTCTTCATAATCCTAGTCACATACTCATTGATACATTATGTTTATTATTACAGGTATTTCTCACCCTCAATGTGAATATGAGGTGTTTTTTATCAGTCATTTTGGGCCTAGTAAAGAATCTGTTTTGATGTGCTATCATTAGATAAACAGAGCACTCGCAGATATAAAACGCTAGCGTACTTGTTCTCCTAATTTAGTTGTCCATCACCATGAACAGACAACATGATTACTTCAACAGGAGAATTAGTTTAATATTATATTGCTCTCCTCTGGGGAAATGACAGCTAATCGCTGCTCTGCTATCATTTGCTTTGCCACGCAGCAGTTATGGTTGCATCTAGACACCCCCAACATAAATTAATCATGGCGAAATAATGCGAGATGTCACTAATTCCACGAAAACCACGTGCAGCGATGACAGACGAAATAATGTGTGCGCATTAACGCCATGATTGCGTTTAGTATGTTTTTGCTCGTGGTCATTCACCGTGCAAACTTCATTTCGACGGTCTGACAAGATTTTTCAAAATAGCACTCGTGAGATTTAGGTGAAACAAAATATGATGAAAAATGTAGGCCTTTTCGTAGAAGCACACAGTGTTGTGATGATTTTCTCATGTTTGAGCCACCATGTTTGTTTACACATCGATGTATTGATTTGTTTTTACTACGTTACTATTTATATTTCTTCAAAGATATTTCCCAAATGCAGCAGGGCTTTTCGAATGTTAGGGGTCATTTCCTCATATTGATCACTTGTATCGGCAGAACTGAGAGCCACCTGACTAATTTCTATTCAACAGAGCTGTTGAGCACCATAACACCATGTTTGGTCCGATATAACATCCGCAATCCCTATCTCACAAAACAAGCGCATATAACAAGCATGCATGACAACTGCATTGAGGTTCAGACATTCAAGGGCTTCAGGGAGTTGAAATGAAAAAAATGTGTGATGGGAATCAGGCTAATTATTTTTGAACAATGCAAGTGACTGGCTGACCTGCACTTGTATTAAGTGGCTAGATTTCAGTGTAGCACAGCTATGCAAATGAAACCTTGTTCTTCCATTCTCTCTCTCCTTTCCTCTATGCACCTACCCTTCTCGCCACGATATCAAAAAACAATGACCCCGGGCTAATTATTAGCAAGCAAGTGCCAGCGCGGGGGAAGGAGCCTTTGTTTGTGGCTTGATTTGGACATTAATGATGGACTGGAGAACAAACAGAGGGAGTGTGTGTGCATGTGTGTATGTGTAAATGAGTGACTCGCTGTGGAGATACGGGACGCGGCCTCTAACCACAAGTCTAGCAGAAATAAACACGTTCAGCCTTGACTGAACAAACAGCCCCTTCAGCATTCTATAGTAGAGAGAAGTAGAGAGAAATACAGAAATACATTGTTAAAAACCAAATATAGGCAATATGTCCTACGAACAGGCCAAAATGTACAATTTTGCTGCCCATAAGGAACATTGGGCATATAAATATAATTACAACAATATTTAACTGCAGCACAGCTTGTAAAACAGAATTTTTTTGAAAGAAATTAAGACTTTTATTCAGCAACGATGCATTAAATTGATCAAAAGTGACAGTAAAGACATTTATAAAGTTACAATGAACTTCTATTTCATGTAAATGCTGTTTTTTTAACCTTTTAAAAATCCAACATTGACAATAAGAAGAAATTAATAAGAAATAAGCAGCAAAACAGCATACTAGAACAACTTCTGAAGGGTTCATGTGACACTGAAGACTGAAGTAATGACGCTGAAAGTTCACCTTTTAAAACATTTAAAAAATAGCCTATATTAAAATAGAAAAGTTAAACTATAATAATATTTTGCAATCATTAGTATTTTTTCTGTATTTTTGATCGAATAAATGCAGCCTTGGTGAGCATAAGAGACTACTTTCAAAAACATAAAAAATCTTACCCCAAATATTTGAAGGATTTGAATTGTAGTATTTTCCATTTTTACGATTAAAATAACCAATATAACAATTATCTACAGTATTTTGATTGTAAGCAATGGAGTGCAAATGCAATCTGCCAATAAAAGAATTAAGAAACACAAAGCATGAAAAAAACCCTTCTCTCTCTCTGAACTCTGCAAAAATGTTAATTTAAATGAGTCTTCTGAAGTTGTTATTTTGCTTCATTATTATTTTTGAGTATTGTTTGGAACAACACCAACATATAAATATTCAGTTGAACTTCATCACTATGTTTTCTAATAACTTACTAGATACAATCACAAATTCTCCAACAAAGCTGAGAATCAGTTCAACTGAAACATTTAAAGAAATTCTCCCAAAAAACAATCCATTTGTGAAATGAAAATCACAACTGAGAAAGTGAGTGTAAAATGGCAAAAAGGGAGCCAATGTGATGGATTTGGTCTCTCTGTGTTGGGACTCTTAGCTTGAACAATTTCTTCTCTACCCTGTCATGTCTGCAAAGTTACGGCGCTCAAAATTCAATGCAAATGGAGATATTTTCTTTTAAAGAATTTCCTGTTAAAGGACTACAACAAACGGCTGGTAGTGACAACTAAAAGCTTCTTCTCTTAGTGATGTCACTAACCCTAAAATTTAACACACAACAATGGGAGTCAATTTAATGCTGGATTTGCACAAAAGATTAACATAACGGCACATGCTAGTAGTTGAATCAACTCCACACCAACTACAAAAATTTATCCCCTAACCATTGAGAAATGTCCAGATGCATTCTAAAAGTTGTAATTTCCTGAGTCTCTCCATCAGTGTCTGACTGGGGTTTGAACACCACTACAGAAAATTGTCATTTTGGCTGCTTATGAGATTCTCCAGCTTTGTTGTTGAGTCACCGAAGCGCAAGCTGTTAAAGTTCCGCCCTCTTCTAGAAAGTAGCCGGGCAGCAGCTCATTTGCATTTAAAGTGACGCACACAAAAACAGAGAATTTTTACTCGCAAATTTGACAAGGTATAATAAATTTTGGTGGGGTATTTTGAGCTGAAACTTCACAGACACATTCTGGAGACACCAGAGACTTATATCTTGGAAAAAGGGCAATATAGGTCCGCTTTAAATAAGACAGTCTAGCCTAGGGAGGATTGTTCTTGTCACCTAGCAACTTTGACAGCTCAGGTTGATGAGCGGCTGATGAGCGGCAGTAACATTTGTACTGGGCTTTTTTGAAAGTTCACAAACTGTCTAAATATGTTCACCGTGGACCATTTCTATATAATAAAGAATATAAACTATATTTAATTACATCTTAGTAAGATACAAGTCAACATGTGAATTAATATAAAAAATTTTTTTTAATTTTTACATTTGTATCATGAGATATTTGAGTTCATTGAAACCCAATACTTACGTTTTAAAAAAAAAAAAAAAAAAAAATTCTGTTGAAAAAATCCCGTCATCACTGGTGCACAATGAATTCTAGGGGAGGCAAGGCCGCAAAGGATCCATCTATTGTATCCTTCATTGCATGGGAAACGAAGGCTGCATTTGAAGAAGCCTTCAAATTAGGATAGCCTTTGTCGAAAGTAGCAGCTTCTGAATTGGGACACATGAATTGTTTCATTGATTAGTCTCACCTGTTCCTCATCAGCTTAAACCTCAGTTATATTCTGTTAATGGGCTGTGTCTGAAATCACCCTCTATACCATTAAATAGGGCACTATTTGAGGGAATCCCATAATTCACCCAATAACAAGTGTACAACTAATGTACACTCAACGGCCAGAGAATACCCATAATGCACTGAGGGTCATGCCGAATGAATTCCCGTGTCTCACTAGATGATGACGCCCGCACCTGAATCATCCATCCATCCATTTTCCAAACCACTGGTCCAATGTGGCTACAGCATTTTATCATACAGGTAAAAATTCCTTTTTCATTCATTCATTCATCTTCCACCGCTTATCCGGGGCCGGGTCGCGGGGGCAGCAGTCTGAGCAGAGACTCCCAGACTTCCCTCTCCCCAGACACTTCCTCCAGCTCTTCCGGGGGGACACCGAGGCGTTCCCAGGCCAGCCGAGAGACATAGTCTCTCCAGCGTGTCCTAGGTCTTCCCTGGGGCCTTCTCCCGGTGGGACATGCCCGGAACACCTCCCTAGGGAGGCGTCCAGGAAGCATCCGAAACAGATGCCCGAGCCACCTCAGCTGACTCCTCTCGATGTGAAGGAGCAACGGATCTACTTTGAGCTCCTCCAGAGTGACCGAGCTCCTCACCCTATCTCTAAGGGAGCGCCCTGCCACCCTGCGGAGAAAGCTCATTTCGGCCGCCTGTATCCGGGATCTCATTCTTTCGGTCATGACCCAAAGCTCATGACCATAGGTAAGAGTAGGAACGTAGATTGACCGGTAAATCGAGAGCTTCGCCTTGCAGCTCAGCTCCTTCTTCACCACGACAGACCGGTACATCGACCGCATTACTGCAGAAGCTGCACCGATCCGTCTGTCAACCTCACGCTCCTTCCTTCCCTCACTCGTGAACAAAACCCCAAGATACTTGAACTCCTCCACTTGAGGCAGGAGCTCTCCACCAACCTGAAGAGGACAAGCCACCCTTTTCCGACTGAGAACCATGGTCTCAGACTTGGAGGTGCTGATCCTCATCCCAGCCGCCTCACACTCGGCTGCAAACCATCCCAATGCACACTGGAGGTCCTGGCCTGATGGAGCCAACAGGACCACATCATCCGCAAAAAGCAGGGATGAGATCCTGTGGTCCCCAAACCAGACTCCCTCCGGCCCCTGACTGCGCCTAGAAATCCTGTCCATAAAAATTATGAACAGGACCGGTGATAAAGGGCAGCCCTGCCGGAGTCCAACATGCACTGGGAACAGGTCTGACTTACTGCCGGCAATGTGAACCAAGCTCCTGCTCCGGTCATACAGGGACCGGACAGCCCTTAGCAAAGGGCCCCGGACTCCATACTCCCGGAGCACCCCCCACAGGGTGCCACGAGGGACACGGTCGAATGCCTTCTCCAGATCCACAAAACACATGTGGACTGGTTGGGCAAACTCCCATAAACCCTCCAGCACCCTAGAGAGGGTATAGAGCTGGTCCAGTGTTCCACGACCGGGACGAAAACCGCATTGTTCCTCCTGAATCTGAGGTTCGACTATCAGCTTTATTCTCCTCTCCAGTACCCTGGCATAGACTTTCCCGGGGAGGCTGAGGAGTGTGATCCCTCTGTAGTTGGAACACACCCTCCGGTCCCCCTTCTTAAAAAGAGGGACCACCACCCCGGTCTGCCAGTCCAGAGGCACTGTCCCCAACCGCCACACGATGCTGCAGAGGCGTGTCAGCCAAGACAGCCCCACAACATCCAGAGACTTGAGGTACTCAGGGCGTATCTCATCCACCCCCGCTGCCTTGCCACCAAGGAGCTTTCCAACTACCTCAGTGACCTCAGCTTGGGTGATGGGTGAGCCCACCTCTGAGTCCTCGGCCTCTGCTTCCTCAGTGGAAGACGTGTCGGTGGGATTGAGGAGATCCCCAAAGTATTCCTTCCACCGCCCAACGATGTCCCCAGTTGAAGTCAGCAGATTCCCACCCCCACTGTAAACAGTGTTGGCAGGGCACTGCTTCCCCCTCCTGAGGCGCCGGACGGTTTGCCAGAATTTCTTCGGGGCCGACCGATAATCCTTCTCCATGGTCTCACCGAACTCCTCCCAGACCCGAGTTTTTGCCTCCACAACTACCCGGGCTGCAGTCCGCTTGGCCTGCCGGTACCCGTCAGCTGCCTCAGGAGTCCCCCGAGCCAACCAGGCTTGATAGGCCTCCTTCTTCAGCTTGACGGCATCCCTTACATCCGGTGTCCACCACCGGGTTCGGGGATTGCCGCCACGACAGGCACCGGAGACTTTACGGCCACAGCTTCGAGCGGCCGCGTCGACAATGGAGGTAGAGAACATGGTCCACTCGGACTCAATGTCTCCAGCCTCCCTCGGTATCTGGTTGAAGCTCTGCCGGAGGTGCGAGTTGAAGATCTTTCTGACAGGGGACTCGGCCAAACGTTCCCAGCAGACCCTCACAGTACGTTTGGGTCTGCCGAGTCTGTCCAGCTTCCTCCCCTGCCATCTGATCCAACTCACCACCAGGTGGTGATCAGTTGACAGCTCCGCCCCTCTCTTCACCCGAGTGTCCAAGACATACGGCCGGAGGTCAGATGAAACAACTACAAAGTCGATCATCGACCTCCGCCCTAGGGTGTCCTGGTGCCACGTGTAATGGTGGACACCCTTATGCTTGAACATGGTGTTCGTTATGGACAAACTGTGGCTAGCACAGAAGTCCAATAACAGAACACCACTCTGGTTCAGATCAGGGGGGCCGTTCCTCCCAATCACGCCCCTCCAGGTATCACTGTCGCTGCCCACATGAGCGTTGAAGAGCGTTCCTTTTTATAATTGATTATTAAATTATTTAATTAAGGTTTATACATGCTAGTTTCCATGACAGAGTTCAAGATAAATCTTTTCATGCAGCAGCCATATCACCCTGTAGCCATAGTGTTGGGGACACTATACTGTCAAAAAGCACTGTCCTTCGGATGAGACGTTAAACCGAGGTCCTGACCCTCAGTGGTCATAAAAGAAAACAGGTTGTCCTTCTAAAAAGGAGGTCAATTTTCCCATTGCCTCTGTCCATCATCATAGCCTCCTAATAATCCCCATATATACTGATTAGCTTCATCACTCGGTCTCCTCTCCCCCTTCCATATGTAAAGCTCTTTGGGTGCTGAGAAAATTATTGTCACAATCTATTATTACTACAGGAGCTGCCAGTTTTCCATGATTCAAATGATTATTAAACAGCAAGAACAAACTACGCAAAAACAGCAGTCCTCCCTGCACACTCAGTGTCTGAATTCACTCATTCAAGTGGACGATATTAGTGTAATGTAATGTAGGGAATAGTGAATGAGGGTATCGGGGGCGGTTACGAAAAAAATTTTATTTAAAAAAAATCTATATTGTTCCTGGTGATAATTAAATGTGAGTTCATCGTTCTTCTGCGTCAAGCATCTTTGTTTGAATTATTAAGTCAAGACTGCACGTGACAGCCAGAGGAAGTGGTGAAGAGGAACAGAGAAAAAGAAATTCAAGTTTCAAGGTTAGCAAGACTCCAGCAGGTTATAGCAGAAGGGCAGAGAGCATGAAATCATACGTTATGCTGATAGGGCTTGGATTCTCTCAGGCCAGGCCACACAGCTCAGCCGGGACACTAGAGGAAAAAACACAATCAAAATAATTGAGCCTGAGACCTCAGGTCGGCAAAAGATTATTTACATGCTCATTAATAATAAATAGGATAGACTGGCATGAAATATGGAGCTGTGTGAGGGTGTGGGTGTGTTGTTTCAAATCATGTACTTATGAAATGTGTGTTCTAGGTTAAACTCTAAGCCCCATTTGTACAGTATGTGTGTGTTTATTAACAGCAGGTGGTTACTCAGATTAACACACAGGTGCATCTTAAAGGTGTAAGGAATTCAATCATCTCCATGTCAACATGCGAATCTTTATCCTCATGTCTCCCCGTACAAATAACATTCATAGATCATCTAAAAGTGTAAATGTTCTTGCAAATTGTCAGACACAAAAGCTAATTTCTTGTAAAAAAGCCCATTTGCATTTGCAATTTTCACCCACTGATACATTTAAATAATAAAATGTTATTGAAATCTGTGCTGAAAGTTTCAAAGTTTTTGATTAATAAATACACATATAAGAGTGTTTTTTCAACTTCTGAACATTTTTTAAAACAATATTTAAATGTGGAAATATCAGTGAAAATGGCTATATTTATATATTTCAACACCTTATTGTATCCAGTTACTCTCTATCATCACAGTTGTCAGAGTTATTCTCTATCATTTTAAAACCTAATGTAATTATGGACCTATAATCTAATAAAAAATCCTGGACTCATTTAAGTTGTCTGATGCAAATTTTGTTTAGCCCTGCTCCTCCCCTAATTTAGTTGGACATCATGGGCAAGCACTGACAGGATATTTTTAGATCCTGTTTGAACCCTTTTGACAGATTAAGAAGGAAAATCTGCCCTGATGTTTATCTGATGGAGGAAAACATCCCAGAGATGTTAGAGTGAAACTGGCAAGGCCGTCTGGGCGGCGTTCAGAGAAATCTTTTGGTTAGCGGTAGGGCAGCCCTCTCTCGATCTCTCCTTGACCCAATAAAGCCGCTTTATCAGACATCAGCGGTGACCGTGTGAAAGTTGGCCTGGATAAAGCAAAGGAATGAAACCCTGGAGCCCCTGATTGATGGACTGGACACTTGTCAACGCTTGAGATTATAGAAACCCTGGCTCTCATCACGCGACGCCCCTTTTGGGCCGCAAACAGAAACATCTAGAAGCCTCCATGCCAATCCTGCTTCTCTTGTGAATCCCCCCCCACTCCACACAGGAATTCCAGACTGTGGGGAAATTAATGTTCGGATCTGGCGTAGAGGAGGGTAATGCAAAGCGCTGCCAAGTCATCTGAGATCTGCCTTTTTTTTTTTTATTTTGTTTGCTCCGTCCGTGAAATGCGGCTGATTCCCAGCTCCGCGTTTTCGGCTCCCAGTCAAATCCCAGCCGTCTTTATGGATTCTCCAGATCTCATTACAGTCAATGAGCCTGCAAAGACTTTCAGATCAAAGTGAAAGACTTTTAGCACTGGTGAGAGCGAGAAAGAGTAAGCCAAATTAAGTAATTATAACCAAGGAAAAACATATCAGGAATACCTGATAAATAAATATTGGTCAACAAAGTTTAGCCAAGGGACAAAAATCAGCCCCATGCAAACAATTTCAGGGTCCTAGATCTATAGCAGCTTCATCTGAATAACATTTATTATTCACAGCCAGACACAAATTTCCAAGTTGCAGAAGCCTGCGAGCCATTATGCGATAAGACAAACGAACGCACGGGCCTGACCTTGAATAAATCGGTAGGGCTGGAGGAGCTTCGGATGAGCGTTCGCCGCGCGAGTGTCACATCTCGATGTCAGAATTGAAATGAGGTTGTGTTTATAGACTGAAGCTGCCGGGGTTACGGATGAACCCGAGGAGTCATCCGTCAGATCGCATATGCAAGGCCGAGCAGAAGGAACTGTAGCTTTTTACTGATTCATTGTGTTTTACCATGGGCTTAATCCTCTGATCTAAAATGTATGGCTTGTATCTGTTGGAGATTAGCCCGACGGGACGTGTTGCGAGATGCGAAACAGAGCGAAGGTCAGGAGGGAGCTTGTAAAGCAGAGGGCACAGCCAAACACACAGATACGTCGAGCACCTGAAAGAAAAAGAGCATCTTAAGACCGTATATCTCAACAGCCAGATAAAATGTAGTTACAGGGATCCATTGGCGTCGTACCTCAGAGTCAAAATTCTAGTCAGCGTCAAAGCCAGACCTTCCGCTGTGTTGCCGTCAAATATTTGGACGTGAGAATGAAAAGCATTTTCTCATTACATGTCAAGCACCTTGTAAATTTGTTTAAAAAGGTCTGCCAGACTGTTCCAGTGATTTTACAGAGCCAAGACAAACTTGAAATGTGCTGTGTAGACTGTTGAGTGATCACTGAAAATAATAGACATTTGGCTCGAAGTCCAGAGATATATTTTCTTTAAGCTATAGAGCATTTCCTCCTTTCAAAAGAGGTGAGTTAATGTTATGCCTCTATGCTTTAGAGATATTAAATTTGGGTCCCTATACTTGGATCCGAGACACACTTTACGGGTCATTCCTGTTACACTGTGCATTCTCATGTCCCCATCATATATAGCTTTACAAATTGGGGGGGGGGGGGGTGTGACTAAACTCATAATAATTAGTTTTCTTTTATCACAATAAACATTTTGAATTATTTCACTAATTTGGTTTGAGTGAAGATTCTAACATAAAATTTAAAAAAAAAAACATTTTCTCTGGAATTTTGTTTTATTTAATTTCAAGGTCCAAATTAGATATCTTTTTCAACAATTGCCCACATCTATTGCTAATAGTTGCTCACGTTTGTGTTGCGTTTGCACCAAAAATGATGTAACTTCCTGTTGGATGATATTAAGGAAGTGACATTTTTTAGTTAAAGTTTCAGTACAAACGCAACACAAATGTGAGCAACTATTAGCAATAGATGTGGGCAATTGTGGAAAAACAAATCTAATTTGGATTTTTCTGATAAAATTTGTGATTAAAATGCGATTAAAAAAAACAAAACTCCAGTTTTCTATGGTTGTTTGTAGGGATGCACAATTTGTACAATATTTTGTGATTATATATATTAATGAGACTATTATTATTATAGGGACCAAGCACCAAAGGTGCATAGGCAGGGCTGGGTAGGTTACTTTTAAATTTTTTTACAAAATACATGCTTTAAAAAGTAATTTGTAACGTATTTCGTTACATTACTCAAGTTTAGTAACTTAATCTAAATACTTTAGAATACCTTTGAATACTAATAAGTGTGGGACAAACACAAAAAAGGTAATTGCAAGTTTTTATCTCACAATTCTGACTTTCTGACGTCAGAATTGCGTGATATAAAGTTGCAATTGTGAGTTATAAAGTCAGAATTATGAGATAATAGCTCGCAATATTGAGAAAAGTCAGAATTATGAGATATAAACTCACATACTAAATTCACAATTGCAAGAAAAAAAGTCAGTATTGCAAGTTTATGTCTCCCAATTCTGACTTTATAACTTGCAATTGTGAGTTTAAATCTCGCAATTCTGAGAAAAAGAAGTCAGAATTGTGAAATGCAAACTCACAATTGTGATGGGAAAAAAACAAATTGTGAGAAAAAGTTGCAGTGACCAGTGAATTATAAAATGACTCACAAACTTCTATCACAAAACATGAAAACAGTCGTGGATCATCCAGGTCATGACAGGACAGTTAATTTAAGTTGACAGTTGGGCAATTTTTTTTATATAAATTCAGTAATTTTGTCTTGTTCAGGACAGTACTAAATAAAAATAACAACATTTTTATGATCCCTCTTAAAAGTATTAAAATGTTGATGAAACTTAACTCCGCTTTTTCAGACTGTCAGGGTCAGAGAATCACCAATTGCTGTTAAAATGACATTAAAATTCATTAAAAGTAATCACTTTGGTAATCTAAAATACTTTTCAGATCTAACTGTAATCTGATTACCAACCATTTAAAATGTAACTGTAATGAAATACAGTTACTCAAATTTTGTATTTTAAATTTAAATTTGTAACTAAGTTACTTGTATTTCGTTACTCCCCAACCCTGTGCGTAGGCACCTATTGTATCCATTGGCGTTATTTGTTATTATTATACTTTCGTTTCTTCTTTGGCTCTGGGAGTTTTTGCACCCCATAGAATGCTTATTAATTATGCTTATTAATTTTTGAACGGCAAGGGCTAGAAACTAAATCTGATTGTACCCTATGAAATCTTTTTCATCATGAAAATTTTTCCGAACTCCTCCTAGGCTGTTTCTCCAATATTCATGAAAAACCAGATCATCTTCAGACCATGCCGACAAAAAGTTATGGAATTCAAGTCGATTTCACAAATCATTTTCAAAAAACGCACATACGAATTTTACATAGTACTTGCGAAAATAGACATAAGGCTGTAACTCCACAACACTTTATGATATTCATAAAAAACTTGATACATGTCATCACAAGCATTACCGGCAATATGCAGCGTTTCGGCATAGCGCCACCTACTGGTCTGTAAATACAAAAACATGGCTTTTTTTGTTTGTTTATAACTTCTGAACGGTGTGTCCAAAAATCATAAAGTTGGTCTCGTTAGATTCAGATGATATCCAATTTTCCTATATCGGCCATTTTGGCCATCTTCCATTTTTAATTTTGTGCTAAATTATTGTATTTTATGAACGCATTAGCGTATCATGATGAAACTTGGTATGGGTCATCAGCATGATGTCCTGAAGGAGCCTGAGAAGTTTTGTTTTGTATCAGCGAAAAATTATTTATAAGCTTATAACTGTGGATGTGGTTGACATTTTTCACAGAAGTCATCTCCTTAGACTACTAAATCCTTGCCGAGTCCAACGATACCAAACTAGGTTTCGCTTTATGGTTTGTGCAATATTGTTATTTAGCGCTTAAAAATCTTTTGACTTGTCATGCCTTTTTTTGTGTTTGGCCCCCGTAATTGCTGCTTGCAGCTATATATATTTTATTATTATTATTATTATTTTACAGTACAACTGTAAAGGTAAAATGGTAATATTTATGGCCGTCTTAGTGTCTTAACGGTAAACCATCAAGCTTTTATTTTGGCGAAAAATCTTCTCTATAAAAGCTTCTCCTTTGTTGATAACAACCAGTTTATAAGCGCTTCTAAAACAAGAATGGGAAGATGCTTCGCACGTTACGTTCAAAAACACCTGATCATGAGCTGCTCAAGTGTAAAAGAACATAGTGCCACGCTCTGTGCTGAAACATGCAGTGCATATATTTATTTAAATCACAGCCTTAACGATTCAATAATTACTAGGGCTGGGACAATACATCGATACTCCATTGCCGATTTGCGATACAATGATTCTGGATAGATTCTGATATTTTCTCTAGTTTTAACAGTAGATGGCACTGTAGGCTAGTTTTTAACCATACACTCAAATGCTCACAAAGAAGACTACTGGAGTGTACTCATGCGTTCAGCGGAGTCACATAAGTGGTTAAATATACTATACTGCACCTCGGCTCAGAATACTTTTATGACGCGAGATTAAAGTAAATACAGCCCATTTCAAACATTTCATTGTAATTTGCTTCACCTTTTCTAACTTCATAAATGATTATTTTAGGTTTAAGTGGTGTGTGTAAAGGAACTGGAAGAAAGCAGAGTGCAGGTGTTTCTAAGTATTCACGTATTGCCATCTGCTATTAAAAACTAAACTCAGAATCGAATCGAGAGAATTGCGATACATCAGAAAATATCAGAATCGATTCGATTTACAGTGTCGCCTTGATGTGAAATAACAACCAGAATATTTCTAAAAGGCCTGGTTTACCCTCTTATAGAAATACTTCTTTAAATTACAGAGTTAAAACAGTATTGCATCATAGGAATGATATTGCCATAGTACAGGAGAGTACACTTGTCAACTGAGTATGGGTAGTAAGCCCATAGTTGACCAATCACAAGTTAGACACACAACCTCACGAGCAGATTTACTGTACTGCACCAGCTCACTGCTTTGTTTGGGCCTCTTCTTGAGGGGGGGGTAAAAAATAAAATTTCTGCACCAGCACACTAATAACAACTCACTACCAGACTGCAACCCACACACATACTGCACTCCTCTCCCTCACTGCCTTCATCTCTTAGATCCCCTTGCTTGCTTCATCTCCAAGTCCCTCCATCCAAACCCCCAATGCACTCAGCATCTGCTTGCAGGATGAATAAATCAGTGCTTCTTCCCGGCTGCGGTCCCCTGACTGACAGAGGCCCGTCTTAATTGTAGCTGAAAGCCGGCTTTCTCTGTGCTAATTAGCAGAATGCGCTGCTAAATGATTTAAAAACTCGGGGCTTATACGAGCCCTGCCGATCATCACTTATTCACATGGAGCGCGGCACTTTGTGAGAACATGGCGCCCGAGGTAAATTAATTTACTCCAATTAGCAGGCCCTGTCAGCGCGCATCAATGTCTCTTCCTAGACATGCCTCTGAAAAAATAATGCACTTGTTTTGTCCTCTGCTTTGGTTACATCTGGTGCGCATTGGAGGGGAATCGGGTGAAGCAACCATAGAAAAACATACAGCCCCCATCTTGGACGACTAAATACCTCCATAATACCATCCGAGATGCAGCGGAACAGGAAGTGGTCACTCTAAAGGTGGGACTTTCAACCACATGCTTGAAGAAATCAGTAAAATGTGGTATTTTACTATCTGTAAAAATGGACAAACCAAAATGTGGATTTAAAAAGTCTTTCTAAATGTGCAACACCAAAAACACTTAGTTAGAGTGAGTTCACTCAGGATGTGCTCTTGCATAGATTTAAAAAATTTAAAAACTGAACTATTTTTTTACATGACACAACATGCTAAAAAAAAAGGTTGGAGGAGAGAAAAGTGAATAAACTTAAGCAGTCTACTGCAGCAAATCTACAGTATTATTATTATTTTCCTGATTATAATTACATTGTGACTGGTATGGATGCAATTTATATTTTCAAGTAGAAAAATGTCAAATCTTTAAAAAAGTCAATTTTTTACTTGGAATTTAATTTATAGAAAATCACATGATAAAAATGTCATATAAAATGTGCACATTAATAATAATTATTGCTACACTTGCTATTATTAAAAACCCTGGGGGGAAAAAAATTATCATGGTTTCCAAAAAACTTTAAGTAGCACAACAGTTTTCAACTGAAAATAATGAAATGTTTCTTGGAACACCATATCTATATATAAAAATATAATACATTTTAAAGGAATTTGATTAAAGGAATTTGATAAAACAGAAGCAAAATTTTAAATATTATATCTATGGAAAATAATGGAGTATAAATTAAAATGTAATAAGAACTGCACTGAATTGGAAGATAAAAAGTAAGCCAAAAACATAAAAAAATAGACGAAGCATGAATGCCCTCTTTGCCAACAGTTGTTCTGCCAACAGTTGTAGAGTTACAGAAAGTATTGCCACACAGAATTTGTATACTCAAAAGGCAACGAAAACTTCCCCTAACCATTCATCATGAGGGAAAGAATAAGTTTTGTTCTTTTCTTTTTCTCTTTTGCCTGGCAGCATACAAACCCTTATATCTCAGTTACAGTCTAGTCTCAAGAGACCATAATACTGCTCACTTCCTGTACCTATTTTAATTTCTGCAAATGCATTGCAGAGGGCAAATTCCTCTTCCTTACACAGGGATTTGACATGTCACTGACAACTGAAGCAGCAGAGATTAATCTAGAGTGAGTAGACTGTTGAAAGCTGCCTTTGCCGGCTAATGATCGAGTCGACTGCAGGTAAGGAGAAAGAGATGGAAAACACTACAAGGGCTCATCTTTTTCTCATCCTCCACAACTACTGAAAGGAAAGTTGATGTTCTGATCCATCTTCTTCTCTTAAGAGAGAAGCCAGCGCGCAACGCAAAAGGCAAGTGCCAAAAACGGCTTCATCCGGCAGGATTCAGACAAAGGCTCAGGACAGGTTTGCTTGGAATGCCTTCCAGATGATGTCAGACTTGAGCACAGGCAAACATACAAATCCAACCCGGGCGTTTTAGAGTTATTTATGATTCCACTACGATGAATCTTGCGAGTGGTGATTCTTTACGTGGCCCCAGGGATCTCAAAGCACTGTGGGAAGCCCACATGTTATATATTGCATCCTTGTTTTACGTGGAAATTATGTTTCAACAAATACAGCGACTGTTTATGGACCTACCCATGATGCATCAGAACCTAGCTGGATATGCATAGCGTTTCACCAATTCTTTTTCTACATTAAAGTATTGAAGTAGTAAAAGAACACAGCAGTCAGAAGACCACAGCCGAAAGAGAAATAAGGGAGAAATCACTTTTAAATTAGGCACATATTTCACACCCCACTATAGCTTCCTGATCCTGCTGCTAAGGTGTGGACGGTGTGAATAAAACTGACATTGATAATATGTTCTCTTTAAATATGATTGCATCCAAGTATGGTGGAATTAATATTAGATCAACAACTTGAACTGTTCATCATGTGTTCCAACCAATCCTGAGTTCCCAGAGTTGCTCAGCAGAACATTTCCCAGAAATCACACTACACACTTTTGACGACAGGCTGGTGGAGGGAGTGTCGTCAAATGGTGCACGATGGCCATCCACGTGATTTGCAAGAAAATGGTACTCAGGTGACCTTCTTCCACTTCTCAAAAGGTCCAGTTCCGATGCTCGTGTGTTCATTGTAGGTGCTTTCGACAGTGAACAGGGGTCATCATAGGCACTCTGATTGGTCTCTCTTCTCACAGAAGAGAGCGATGCACTGTGTGTTGTGACGAATTCCTCCCATAACATCATTAAATTTTGTGTTACTTGTGTCACAGTAGACCTTCTGTTGGCTCTGACCAAGCGTGCCACAAAAGTCCTGAAAAGTGAAGCCAAAACATCTCAATCGCCCCCAGGTGGTTGGTCCCAGTATAGGTCATAAAAACTGGCCTATCCATGTAATTTAATGGGACGTGAGACAAACTAAACAATTAAATTACAAATAATTTTTTTCCAAAGATGGTTTCTGTCATTTTATGTAGCCTCTAATCACGCTGATGTAAGTTCATGTGTTTACCTTCTTAAAATAAGTTTGGTTTTAGTTAGTTATTTGATGCTATTAAAACGGGGGTGTGACGTCATGATTGACAGCTTCTCTGAGCAAACTAGTCAATGAGGCACCAATGGACTTTTTTTTGGATTTTCAAGAGGAGATTGGAGCTTTAACTTTAATTTCTATACTTCCATAACTGTTTATTTCACATCGACATGAGTTGTTCTGCAGTAAACTGTACTAAACGATTCTGCGGGAGTGTGGGCAGGGTTTTGATAGTGCGTGCCTCCACTTGATGCTCACTACTGCGCAGAATCGGGTCCCAAATCAAGATGTCAGCACCATATTGGGACATTGGCGGCTTCACTTTTCTACAAAGTGATAATCGCTATTCACCTGTGACTGGTCATAATGTTTTGGCTCACCAGTGTATATAAAAACTTAAATAAAGTGAAACACTATTATATGTTCTTTAATATTGTTCTGTAGCATAAAAAATAAATCATTTCTTCTTGCCCTTTCCATAAAACAATCCCATGTTTATTTTTGTCTGGAAAAACAAATTATAATTATGTAATTTACACAAACGCAATGATATCATGATAAATGCCACCAAATAATTTAATAAATGTAGAAAAAAATCATATGGTTACACTGTACCATGCTATGTTAAAAACCTGCAGTCCCCATATTCTATACTTTGCTCTAAATGTGAATGTCCTGGATGCAAAAATCAAGTTTTACTGATGCATCCTCTGCAGTAATGGTGCTCTCTCTCTCTCGATGATCAACCAAGCAGAAATTAAATCATGGCTTGTTTTTGGCCAGCTAAACTGAGCAAACAAGCGTCCAAACATCTGCATTAGCATTTGGCAACTGTGGAGTTGCTGTTTTGTAACCATGATACTTCTGGCCCAGGTATCTTTGTTGTTAAGCACATTTGGCTTTATTCTAAGGGCTACACCTTACTCATCCTCTCATCTTCAATATGTTTGCAGATTTAGAGGTCTTTGGAGGAGCTGGTTGGATGTGGTAAGCAGCATGTGTGTCAGTCTGAGGGCTTGTTGAAACAGAGATGTAGAAAAAGATATGACACACTGACAGAGGAGGACTCACTAATAAGATGAGAGTGGGAACATTGACTTATAACACCTCCAAACCTAAATTACATGAATCAAAAGGACATAAAACACCATGAACAACAGTCCAGATTCTTTATTTTAATGCCACCCAAACAGTGTTGGCAAGAGAGACTTGGTTATTTCTACTGGGTCTCCACCAATATGAAAAACAATAGTATGTATAAAAGGATTGTGCAAAATTCAGAATTTAAACATTCTTTTGATGAGTGTGAATTTGAATCGATTAGTCACACCCCATAGGATGTTGAATTAAATTTTAGTTGATAGAACATTAAGGGAAATTTAATGCATTTAAGTAATTCAATTAAGCTTACACAATAAGTTTTGCAACAACATTCCAGTAACTATATAAGAAAAAATATTAGCATCAGCGTTCTGGGAAATTAAGTGTTTTTCCACCAGGATCTATGAAATTAAAAAAATATATATATATTAAAGCAAAACTTTTATGTATGCTCCATAATGAAGGTATTCATAATGTATGTTACAAATTATAATGTATTGTAACTGTGTTTACAATTATTCATGAGACCATATGATGCATTATTAATGTATTCAAAACTCTACAATGCATTATACACTGATAGGCCAAAACATTATGACCAGTTAAAGGTGAAGTGAATATTGTTGATCAACTCCTAACAAGGCCACATATTAAGGTTGGGGTAGATTAGATGGAAAGCAAACAATTAGTTCTTGTAAACAACATGTTAGCACTTTTTGTAGCCCCTGATGACCCCTATCCACCGTAGAAAGTGCCTCCAATGGGCACGTGAGAGTCAGAACTGGACCTTGGAGCAGTGGAAGAAGGTTGCATGGTCCATTGAGTCCTTTTTTCTTTTACAACAGCTGTGTACGTGTGCGCCGATTACCTGGGGAACACATGGCAGCAGGATGCACTGTGGAACAATGACAAGCTGATGAAGGGAGTGTGATGCTTTGGTCAATGTTCTGCTGGGAAAACCTATTGACACATGCCACCTACATAAACATTGTTGCAGACCATGTACCCCTTCATGCCAATTGTGTTCCCTGGTGGAAGTGGCCTCTTTCAGCAGGATATTACACCCTGACACACATTGATCAGGAATGGTTTTAGAAACATAATGAAGAGTTCAATGTGTTGCCCTGACCTCCAAATTCCCAAGATCCCAATGCAATTGAGCATCTGTGGGATGTGCTGGACCAAAAATTTTGATCCACGGCGGCTCCACCTCGCAACCTACAGGACTGCTGCTAATGTCTTGGTTCCCGATAACACAGGACACCTTGTAGAGTTCATGTATCAGGGCTGTTTTGACGGCACATGGAGGACCAACAGCATAATAGACAGGTGGTCATAATGTTTTGGCTGATCGGTGTATATAAAGGCTTTAAAAAAAGGCTTTAAAATTTATTAAAAATTACAATTGTATGTATTTATTTTATTATCAATTCAATTTACTTGATATAAAATATATTTAATTTAAAAATTTTAGTGCATTATGAAAAGTCTGCTTATCTCTTAAATTTGAATTACACTTCGCCATGGTAATTGAGGAACTCAACTGGAAAACATTCTCAATTGAATTCTGAATGCTGCACAACTCTGATGTGCCCAACATAAGCATCACTCATCGCCTTCATCAAAGCTGCCCTTGTCGCGGCGCTTTCAAGAGCTCTCCAAGGTGCTGAAAAGGCCACTTCCTTTTACCTGCGAGGCCCACTGACTCCATGTCAGCCCGTCACAGCACTGCAGAACTTTGAGCTACCTCTTTTGCACTCACTCTTCGTCTCCTCCATCCTGAGCAGAGGACGAGACTGAGCAGAGGGAGTCGTGGAAGACTCCGGGGTGTCTTTGTTTAGATTAATGACTTTTGAAAATGCAGCAGTCTCACGGATTCATGGCCAGTGCCCCTCGTTGAGCTCTTAAGGGGCTGCTGCAGAAGCAGGCAGACTGACAGTTGGACTGTCAGCATCATTATCTGGCTTGAGTCCTGCCATTAAGGTGGCAAAGAGCTGAAGGGTGTCACCCTCCGGAGCAGAGATTTAGCCTAAAGCTCTCATCTGTGCAGACAGCAAGCGAAGAGGACCCTCCCAGGTGAGAGCGCCGGGGTGAACCCCGTTTCATTACCTTTCTGCACAAGTACATCGACCTGTTAGTAACCTTACAGTGACAGAGAAAGAGACTCTGTTAATGCTTCTCAGCTCTTTTTTCTCACACTGACAGGCTAAACTGAAGTGAATATGTGGAATGTAGCAACAGTTTGTGTTCAAAAAGGCTCTTAAATTATGATTTCTAGTTGCATTAAAATGCACCTTTCTATGACAATAGGCAAACACCATCTATAAAAATAATTTCATGTTGCCACTACAATACGCAACATGATTATGAAATATACTCCACTTAGATCATCTGACTGCAAACTGCAGGTTGTACCTAAAACATCAAAAAAACGGGAACCAGGCATCATTTCCAAACTATGGATCTTTTCATTGAGCAGCTGATTCAATTAGCACTAAGTATCTCAAAGCATTTTTGTTCACTTTCCTTATGCAATTTAGTTTGTGTTTCTCTTTAGTTTTGTATTTTATTACTATTTTTCTCTTCTGAAAGACCACCTGGTCGTAAACAAGCAGTGGTTTCTCCCTTAATTTAATAAAAAAAAAAAAAAAAAACAGGCCTTGATTTTACAGAGCTGAATAATTTTCATCCAATTTCTAAATTACCAAATTTTCATTAAAAGGGATCACGTTACTCCAGTGTTATCCTCTATCCATTGGCTGCCGGTTCAGTATAGGATCAAGAATAAATAAAGATATTATTGGTTTTTAAAGCTCTTCACATCATGTCTGCAATTCATACCACTAACCTTTTAGGATTTTACACGTTGGCTAGGATGCTGAGATCGATGGATCAAATGTTGGCAGTCCTTCGTTCTTCTAATAAGAAGTCAAAGGGAGATCAAGCTTTCACAGTAGTTGCTACTAAATTGTGGAACAGTCTTCCACTCTACATATGTGGTTTCTGTGTGTGTAGGCACGATAAATGTTATTGGCAATTTGTGTGTATTGGATGTTAATTGTTATTTGGATTTTTTTTATTATTATTATTATTATATGGTTTTTATTATTTACTCTAATATACTCTTCTTCTAAAACAAATGTAAAGCACTTTGGGCAACAAAGTTGTTTTTTGGAGCAAGAGCGATAAAGGCTGACATGCAGCAAGAAATCTCCAACCTCCACGGAATCACCCATTTTAAAAAACACAGAACAGAGGAGAATCTACAGGAAAAAAGAGAATGTGACAGAGCTTGTAATAAAACCAAAATCAACATTGGCTTGGCTTTGCAGAGACGGCAAGAATAGAGGGATTTAAACTAAAAGTGATGCAGAGATGCCATTTTTATTACTCAACAGGTGAGTAAGTTATTTTTTTCAACAGATAAATTGCCATACGTAGATCTCTAACAGGGTTCATTGAAAAGCACTATTCTGTAAAATGCATGCAGTTTTGTTTTTTAACTGCAAGAAGGCCAAAAGTTACATAGCGTACCTTTGAATATTGTGAACTATAAAGCCAAAATTCCTAGTTTATTTTTAGGTTTTATTTTCAATTGACATTATAACTTATGAAGTAGCAATTCTGAGAAAGGTGTAATTGTGAGATAACGTCAGATTATTTCATGTTAAGTTGCAATTTGTATATGTGAATCTTCATATACATATTTGTCTTTTGTAAAGCGCTTTGTAAACATTGTTGAGTTGCGACATAAAAAAAAAAAAAAAAAATACTTACCTTTACATGTGTGCTGATCAAAGCAAGTTTTGGGCATTTTCCCACTTCTCGTATAATTTCCAGTCATCTCTCACCTGTTAATTAAAAAGAGGAATAGAAAGGTTTAGGTTGTGAAGAAAACGACTTTACAATCTCATTAACAAACACAAACTTATTCCCGCTTGATTTAACCAATGTTCAAATGTATCAATGTTTATAGCTGATCAGAATAAGCTATACAGATAATCCACAACAGCAGTAAATTCATTCTTGTAAATGCGATCATCTTCTCAACTCACACATTCATCTTGTCAGAGAAAAGCAGCACTGATGTTTGCCACATATCAAAGCTGTGTTGAAATCAACACATTATCATACACTCCATAAACAAGTCACCTCTAATTAACCTTCTCCCTGTAAGACTCAATCACATTTATGGTAAGATTTTAAATGTTTCGGCGCAGCTCTACAGCTCAAAGTAGTTTTAGGTGGTTGGTAGTGGGAGTCACAGCTATGTAAATCAGTGGCTCTGTGGTTTATTTTTGTTGGCAAGAACGCATGGAGGCACGGCGTATCCGAGTGTGGCTTTACAGTTGGAAGTGGTCTCAATAAAGGCCTCTGTGAAAACCTACTCACCAGGAGTGGTCAGAATTAAGTGCAGAAAACGACACAAGCCAGTTAGCTTTTCCACAGGCCTGGCCACATATGGCTGCAGTTCAGATGCGAGGCTGCCGCCACTGCTGCTGCTGCTCGGGAACGGTCGATCCAGAGCAGCTGGGCTACACTGTTTAGATTAATAAGCTCAACGTGGAACACATTAAGCACTAAGCGCTGACCATGCCAACTCCGGAGAGGACCGTAATGGCTTCAATATTACCGGGGCATGTATGAAAGAAACCTTACATTAATTCATTTAAACGGCCATTTACATCCTGTGGAGAAGAAGGCGGGTGCGAGTGCAGACCACGAGAGGGTCGTGCAGTGATCTAGTCTCGCTGTCATTGTAATAGGGTCACTTTGACGCATTGGGCCAAGACCAGTTTGTCTGATAATGGTCTCGTTTAGTCTTTAGGACGAAGGTAGATTGAAGCAGATTGTGTCTGGAAAACTGTTGACCAAAGTGTGAGTAACAAACACTAAAATAAATTTTTTTTTTATAAAACTACAACAATGCTACAACTTCTGAATATTAATTTTGAAGCCAAATATTGTTTTTATTTGACATTTTTAATAATTCTTATTTTACTATTTTTCATTATAATTTTAATTTACATTAAAGTTCTAGTAATATTGTTTTTGTTATTTACATATAGTTTTTATTCATTTTATTCTCAATTTGAGTTATTTTATTACATATAGTTAAACTATATATAAATGAAATATTACCTTGGCAACTAGCTGAAGTGACATTTTTTTATTATTATTTTAAAGAATTAGTTCACTTTCAAATGAAAATTACCCCAAACTTTACTCACTCTCAAGCCATCCTAGGTATATATGACTTCCTTATTTCTGATGAACACAATCGGAGATATATTAACAAATATCCTGACACATCCGAGCTATGAGTACCAGTATGAGTTGAAGAGAGTGCTTCCATCCACAGCCATCCATCATAAACGTGTACTCCACATGGCTCTGTGGGGATAATAAAGGCCTTCTGAAGTGGAGAGATGCATTTGTGTGAAAAAAGTTCAGTATTTTTGTAAGTTGAATACAGAAGGCGGTCTGGCGGAAGCTAGCTATTTTACTTCATAACTTGTTAAATATGGATACTTTTAACACAAATGCATCGCTTCTCTCCAGAAGGCCTTTGCTAACCCCCCAGAACCGTGTGGCGTACGTTTATGATGGATGGATGTCTTTCTTCAGCTCATACTCGTTGATCCTCGCTCACTGCCATTATAAAGCTTGGATGCATCAGGATATTTATTAAAATATCGCCGATTGTGCTCATCAGAAAGAAGAAAGTCAAATACACCTAGGATGGCTTGAGGGTGAGTAAAGCTGGTAATTTTCATTTGAAAGTGAACTAATTCTTTAAGTAACAAAATTGTTTTATACATTGGTTTAAGTTAAGTACAATAACCCAGCAAGGAAACAGTGGCAAAAGTAACAGGTTGCAAAACTAAACTCCTGTTCCAAAATGTTCTTTCCAGTCACCCCAAAATACCACGCAAGAAATCCTCATTGTGTCGCAGTTGGCTTCGAACGGTTCTCTTGAAGGCGTCCCTTGCGTAATTGTCAAGATGTCCTTCAACAGCGATCAATGGGGCATCCAGGCATAAATGGAAGGCAGTTTCAGAGTTTTGCGATGATATGAATTCTCCTCAACGTCCCATCTATCAAGATAAAACAAATGCTGCTCATTACTGGGGAAAAAAATACACCAGCGTTCCAGCAAGGGCAATTTTGCCTCCCCAAAAACGTGTGGGAGTTTTTAATATTGTGGAGTGGAGCGTGTGTCACCCAGGGACCCACTTCAGCTCTTCATCAATCTGCCGTTCCCCCCCTCCATCCCTCTACCTCCACCCCCACGGACCTCGCTGGAGATCTACAGACAAATCTGTGCCTTATCGTTTTAGAACAATGGTTCTTACTGCTCACCAGAGAAATGTCCTATTTGATTTCAGGGGAAGTAAATGGTCTTTTATCTGTGGTATAAAATTGGTTATGTTTTAGCACCAATTGTCCTTGAAGAAAAAGAAAAAGAATATCTCACAGATTTAAAAAGACTAAGATTTTAAGAGTTTGATTGATGTTTCAGTCAAACAAAACCCACCATTTTCATTTTAGATGTGCAGGATGTTACTGTATTTATCAAGGTGGCACATGGAGACAAGAAAACTTAAAGTGGGTACCCAAAAAACGAGCCAGGTTCATTTCACCTCTTATACTGGCCTACAATTTGACTGATTTCACCCAAATGTTCTTTCCATTTAGATATTTTCATTCACTTTCCAAATCTGAGTCAGTCATTTTCGAGCACAACCCTTACCTGTCAAAAGAACAGACCAAAGAATAAAACAGGGGTTTTCAAGGGGGGCCACAAGAGGGTGCTAGGGGTTCTGTGGAAAAGTTTAGAGAAACAGTAATGAAGCTTTTTCATATAAAGTATTCACAAGAAGATCATCATATTTGTGTCTGTTGCACCAGAAAGTTTAAAAACCAGACATAAGGGATTTGATTTTGGTCATTACTCAAAAAGTGCAGATCCTGCACTTTTCTGTGTACTTGTACTCAATTTGAATACATTCTCTAAAATCTCTATGATCCCTTATTATTTTTCTCAAACAGTTTCCTTACTATCTGCTGTTGAAGTCTAGGTATACTGATTTAGCTTAGTCCGGAACTATGCCTCATTCCCATGGGCTTTTGGGATCTAAGCCATCTGGTTAGCGTTCTCACAGTCCATTTCCCCGTGCTGCGCTCTCCACAACACTGGCTGAGAGGAACTAATGTGAAAGTGAGGGAGAACCATTGAGCACAAAAGCTCATTATACATCTACACCAGGCCGAACAGCTTTCGCTGGGTCACACACCAAGCAAAAAAAAAGAAAGAAAAAGAAAAAAGATGAACATAGGTTTTATTTAACAACCAGAGGAAAGGACTGTTTCCCGTTGACAAGACTACGCCTTAACCTTGCGCTTTTCTCCTCGGCTTGTCCTAAGTTTCCTATCACAATGCAGTGGAAAATTGCCCTGGAAAGAAAAGGATTAGAGATCCTTACAAAAAAAAAAAAAATCATTTCCATCTGGACAAAGAGAGGTGGGGGGTGGTGGGAGGGAGGCATTGGGAGGGGTGGGGGATTTCTTCCCAAAAAAACATCTGGAGAAGCAATCTGGTGTAAATAAGGAGACAGCAACTCACTGCCCACCCAATAAATAACACACAGGGAAGGAGCTAGTTCACAATCTGGGCTTCCCCGGAACATGACACTGAATTAGACTCAGCCAGCAAGTATAGGGAAAGCTGGGAACGGGGTGGACACAAGTGCACACACAGCGTGTGCTTGCGTGCATGTGTCCGATTTACCTATCCTGGTTTTGTCTTTTGGCTGCATGACAGTAACTGGCTGGTAACGCAGTCTCGTCCACACAAAAAAAGTGTCCTGCCTTCTTGGGTGACTGCATGTGCCAACGCTCTCAAGCAGAGGTAGCTGCAGAGGTACCATGCTGGAGAGAACACAGCTCCAGTCTGCCCCCTTGGGACTTTCAGCGCCTCTCTCAACTAGAAATATTTGTTTTCTCTGTTCGGATAGTGGTTTAGGTAAACAGCATATTGCCTGCTCAAGTTGGCACAAACATGGTTTGTTAATTACATTTTCCATGCCAGACAAATATTCAAAGTAAGACGTATATTTTTTTTGAATGATTTGTGGACAAAAACAAATATTCTTGTATCACAACAGCAGTTTTTTAATCATTTATAACTGCTAAATGCTAAAATACTTTCTCAAATCCTAGTTTAATATGCAAAGATGACTATAAGTAAGCCGCTTGACGTTTGTTTTACCTGAAACGTCTCAGTGGCGATGTCAAAACATATTTGTTTGAGCATCCCGACCAGCATGACACAGCAACACTGGCTCAACCAATGGTGTGGGTTTAGGGGAGTGGCTATCTGTTTATATGACCAATGGTAGGTTCAGTTTGGGAAATCTAAGGAATTTCAGCTTTACATTTAAAAATTTGGGGGGCAGTAAGATTTATATTGAAATAAGTTTCTTATGCTCACCAAGGCTGCGTTTATTTGACCAAAAATACAGTAGAACAATTGCAATTTAAAATAACTATTTTTTCTATCCAAATATATTTTAGAATGCAATTTATGTGATATGTCTTCAGTGTCACACGATCCTTCAGAAATCATTCTAATATGCTGATTTGGTGTTCAAGAAAAAAATCCTATTATTATCAATGTTAAAAAAACATTTGTGCTGCTTAATATTTTTGTGGAAATTGCAATACTTTTTTTTCAAGATTCGCTGATGAACAAAGTTCAAAAGAACAGCATTTATTTGAAATGGAATCTTTTAAAAAATAATACAAAAGCACAATTTTGATTCATTTAATGCATCTATGCTGAATAAAAATTAATTTCTTTAAAAAAAAAAAAAACTTTACTGGCCCCAAACTTTTGCAAAATAGTGTGTATTTACATATATTTGTAAATGCAAAACACTAAAGCGTATAATAAATTGCACAAAGACACAATGATGCCGCATTCATGATGAATGAATTAAAAATTCTCTCTTCCATTTAAACTTAATATTGTTTAATAAACTTCAGTCACAAAAAAGTAAACTTTTAGTTTACCTGTTGGCTGAAAAGCTTCAGCAGCCACAGCATGTGCTGGTTTCTTGCAGCAGAAGAGAGCTGCCTCACGCACACTGACTCCCATTGCCCAGCGGTGGCAGAGACAGAGGCAGATGGCACAGGCCCGGGTCTAAGGAGAGGAACACAGGGTGCCAGGGCTGCACGGGCAACCCAGGAGAGTCTCTCCAGGAGCAGTAGGCCACCTCTCTACATCTATCAGGGCCGGGGTGTTAATGAGAACGACGGAAGGAGGAACGCAAGGGAGGGAGGAGAAGAACAGAAGAAGGACGCATTGATAAATATGACAAAAGAACAGATGCAGGTGAACAGGTAGAGAGAGAGGGAGGAGTGGAAGAGGACAGGTTGAATGTCACTAATGATAGCTGTGAGATTACTAGAAGTGCGGGAACGTCAGGTGCATAATGTACAACGTAAGAATTTCCAGACTTGGAATTGAAATAAAAGGGAAAACTCAGAAAACTCAAAGCTAGTCTTCACCACAGGAGATCATGCTTATATATCCCATCATTCTTTGCTCTTGCAGCCAGGTGTGTGTTTTTGTGCGAGCGGGCCCAGCAGAACATCACACATGCATTATGGGATGCTGAGTGGGCGGGAGCAGAAAGGGGACAAGAATCATGAATATTTTATACAACATGAGAGGGACCAAACTGGGGTCGTCAGGAGATCATCAGCTGAGCCCATCAATATTACATGACATCTCCACATTTATTGTTCATGGAAGGGGGAATGTCTTGGGAAGGGATTTCATCCATGTATTCTTTTCGGATGAATCAGTGGAAGTCAAGGGAGGAAAGTTTTATGGTAGGTTAAACTTTTTCTTGTAGATTTTTACATATACATGGCTGGTCAACTTGACATTTAGCAGAAAAGCTCTGCTAGATATAAGATTACAACTTTTTAAGTCTCAAAGTCAAAACTGCAGCATGCTGATGGCATAACGTGATGTCTTGGGAAGCCTTTGCCACCTGCTGATCACAGTTTCTGTTTCACTAAAACACACCAGATGTATTGCGCCTATTAATCTCCATTATGCAATGCAAAATATAGCAAGATTTTACTTCAAAGGCTTTACATGGGAGTTAAATAATAAAAACAAATGGCAAATTAGCATAAACCTGCACATGTACAATCCTGCATTATTTTGTCAGAAAAATATTGCATGCAATGTAAAAGAAATTTTACATTTTTACTTAAATAATACTTAAAATAAATATTTTTAAATAATGAGAAGTATTGCATAATGTATAAATATATTTTAATTAAACTACATCGCATTTTCTAGAATTTACTTACCAGTTGTTCCCCAGATTCTTCTGAACAATCCAGAGTTTCGATATTTTTATAAGCCTGTTGGAAATCAATAATTGAGCAGTGAAGTATAGCATGCTGTTAGATTTTCAGGTGAGGGGAAGAATGAATATTTATAATTCTGTATTCCTGTAGCGTTCAGGTAGTACACCGTGGTAATGAGAGGACACATCGAGCAGATCCCGGGAAAAAAAAAATAATGAAGCTGTACAAGAACATGAAAGAAACATCTGAAGGCACTTTACTCACCGAGTATGTCCTGTGTTTTATTTGCTGTTGTTCAAATCTCTGGTTTTAGGTCATGACAGTGTGGTTTTCATCGGGTGGTTAAATTTCTCAGGCTGAGGAAGTCTGTGACGAACTCCTGTGAACTGATACAGCTCACCTGCTGTATGAGCGATATTGTGGTTCATTCGAATGGTACGGTGAGCTGAAAAAGAGAGCACAGAATCAGTGTGTTTCCTCAAAATCTCACTCCACTTCTTTGTGGGAAACAGAAACTTTGTGGCTGCGAGTAGTTATATTAGACAAAACATTGATTTTTCAATTCACACATAAATACGATTACAGACGTTAAGATGCAGAACTGAATGTGACATCTTTGGTAAACAAACTCACTTAGAGTCAATCATAAAATGTACAAGAACTGATCAGAGAGTAACATGCCAATCTATCAATAATTCAAACAACAAACGTGCCATAAAACTCCCCATACTTACCCTCAGTCTTGTCCCCAGCTCTCTCTCTCTGTGTCTTGCAGGCTGGAGTGGGGGCCCCTCACCTGGCTTAGATCAACAGAAGTTGCTCAGCAGGTTCTCAGGTTCCCCGTGTATGGCCTGGGTCCACAGCTCTCATAGGTCATTAAAGGAGCGGCATGCTGCTAGCTCTCATACAACCGCTGCTGGGTCACTGTACAGAATGGACACACACACACACACTTAGACCTGCTCCTAATGGAACTCAGAACTTACAAAACAGACCAGCTGAAGAGTGCAGGGACCCAGACATAATTTTAGAAATGGTATATAGTATGTATATATGATGAATGATCTACTTCTATTAAATAGATTAGATATTTTAAATTAAGTTTTTTTTCCCTTTTTAATATATATACACACACACACATATACATACATTATATATATATATATATATATATATATATATATAAAATGTATATGTGCATATATATATAATGTATATGTGCGTGTATATATAATGTATATGTGTGTGTGTATATATATATATATATATATATATTTATTTATTAATATAAATGTATTTATATTATGAACTAATTAGACCCCTAAACTTGTTTACAACCTGATATAAAAACCAGGAGGCTATATTTAATTGATCTGTACAATCAAAGTCTAATTAGTAACTCAATTTATAGAGCAATATAGCGATATCCACAACATCTATTGCCAAGCAGACCGCTGGGAGCAATACAGCATGTTTTCTTCCAGTTTCATTGCAGTTCCTTTTACCAATCCAATTTCATATTTGCCACCTGATAAATTTATCACTTACAGTTTGACAAAAATAGTTCACACAGTACTCCAGTTTTTACACTAGTAAAGATGACCTCAGATAGTGTACAATGAAGTCATGTTAACACCTATCCAGACAACATAACAGCACAACAGACACTATAGCACATATATATTTAAGGAGCGGAGCAGGTTATGAATATTTCGCAGTGTTAAGTTTCCTATTAAGCGTTGACATTTCACTCCTCACTGTAGGTGGTACTGGGGGAAAATGACAGGTTGAGGAAAGGAATTTCCATGCAAACTCCATGTACTTTTTTTTTTTTCTCACATCCGGTGTGTGCATGTGTTAGATAGAGAGAGGGGGGAAGAGAGAAAAGGGTAAATTAAAATTTTCAGGAAACTCCACCCTCAAATGCGTAGATCTTATATTAGTTATAGCTTTGTTCTCATGCAGACAGTAATAAATGCATTCAAAATTAAAAACTCTTAAAAAGCCCCATATAAATGATCAAATAATATTCCATCCTCTGAGTTTACCTTTATTAACCTTCAATGAATAATGGCACTAAATTAAATTTATAATGTTAAAAGACACTTTGAAATATTTATATGAAAAAGAGAAACTAGACCAAGCATTACTTAAAGAAAAGAAGAAAACAACACTCATTCAATAATTGATAGGGCATAAAATGATAAAATGTTTTAAATGCTCAGAATTGTTTGTCTGTTTTCACATGTCTGAAATGGTTGTATGAAGTTTATTGATGCGTGTAATGCATTAATAATAGATGGTGATGTGGTCTCTAACCTCGCTACTACAGTAAAGCGCAGCGAGAGCTCGGATTGGACATGAAACCCAGTGAAAATAACATCTTATTTCAAAGCATAAACAATATCTTATTGGTTTTAATTGATCAGGACTTGAGGACTTTTAATTGATCAAGTTTGAGCATTTTATTTAGTTTTGTTTAAAAAAAAAAACATTCCACAATATCAGTCGTGTTTTACGCGTTTAAACTCTACGTCACATTAAAAAAATACACAGTGTTTTGGCGCCATCTAATGGAATATTTTAGGAAATCATATTCTTTAAAAAATTGTATGTGTAAGTGTTGCGTGCCATGTTTGTTAGAATTGGATACATGTTATTTTGCTTATCGTTGTTATGTTCATGATAAACACACACGCACACACACACACGCAGTTATGTTTTGTGGGACTTTCCAAAGGCATAATGGTTTTTATACTGTACAAACTGTACATTCTGTCCCCCTACACTACCCCTACCCCTAAACCTACCCATCACAGAAAATGTTCTGCTATTTTAGAATTTCAAAAAAGATAATCTATATGATTTATAAGCTTGTTTCCTTGTGGTCAATGTCAAGATTTACTGGTTTTACTTACGTTGTGCAGACGTTTGGTCCCTACAATGAAAGGAATACAAGTACACACACACACACGACGAAATTGTTGTCATTCCTCACAATTAAATTCGGACAATGAAATATATGGAATATGGAAGTTTCTTGAAAGTGATTTCTTGTGATTCTCTTATTTACAAACGGTCAGTGAAAGAAGATGAACATCTTAAAACATTGTTTTGTATTAATTTAATATGGGGGTTGGCAGCAGAATGCAAAAATATAGCACAGGTTTTAAAGATGTATTTTTGATGTAAATTTTTACAATAATAATAAGTAGCCTATATGTCAAAATTAATATTAAAATTAAATAGGCAATTGATGAATAATAAATAAATAAATAAAATAAATTGATATATAAATCAAAAGAACAGAACAGCAGTCAACACTGTAAAAATTGGAGAGAATGGAACAAGATTATTTAATTCTGCGCTGCTGAAGTAGGCGTTCAAATGATGACTTCTTTTCGCTAAGGGAATTTACATGTTTGTAATTGGGATACAATTACACTAACAGGGTAGCATGCAAAATATGGGACACGCCGACACAGCAAAATACTATGTTGTTAACTGAAATTAGCTGATTAAAAATGTTTACTAGAATCAAATGAATATTAATAGTCATTATTTTCAGTCATTAATTTAAAAAAAAAATCTGGTCTGTGGTTACCACTAGATGGCGCGCTGCTACAATTAATTGGGAGAACAAGCCTTCAACATTTTTTTGAGTGTAAAAATAGTACGAAATGCCACAAGTAATAGAATTAAAAGTACATATAACCTTTGACTTGTTGCTCAAAATATGATTTTTTTAACGAAAAAAACGTCCCTAGAGAGAAAAAGGCGTCATTAAAGAAAATTAGCAAAGGAAAGTGTATGGCACACATTTTCCCCTCAAACTCTCTCCCCCTCTATTCAAAGTAATATGGTCTCAAATCTGCTTTGCAACGCGAGTGGCGCGTGATTTTGCAACATTACGGGGTTCATGAGTTCGGATAAAGCAACATTGCTCTGGGAGATTTTACAGCAAGGGACTAAACCATGGCACCAACCCTTATACTTTTGTATTTGTTCACTTTTGTTGTTGTTTTAGTTGGAGGAGTAACCAATTCACCTTCTCTTACAAAATCATCCAAAGCTGCATCAAATAATTTAAATGACACTCAAACATCTGCAACTGGAGGCACGAGAGCCCGTATTAAACACAGAACCACCGGCACTTATGGAAACATTTCACCTACTAAGGTAAGCAGATTCTCCAAGGTCAAATTCACTGAGGCGACCACCAGAACTCTGAAACCCACTGAGGGTGGCACCAAAACTTTGAAAGCCACGACATTTAAACCCACCCAGGCGACCACCAGAGCTCTGAAACCCACGACAGTGAAGCCATTGAAGTCAACTAAGGGAACCACGAAAGCTCTGAAGCCCACAGTGAAATGGACTGAGGTGAGCACGAAAGCCCCGAAACCCCCGAAACCAACAACAGCGAAGCCAACAGTAACAGCCACGAGGACGACGACCACCCCAGTGCGCTTCCACACAGAGGACCTGAATGAAAACATTGATAAAAACGTGGAACGGAGGATTTGGAACACAAAAGAAAGCGAAGAACCACCGGTATTTGGTAAGTAAATGTCATTTGTAATCGCACTAATAATATAATACAATTATAATTATTGAAATACAATTTGCAGTTGATAACGTTGATAAAAACGTGCAAAGGAGAGTTTGTCTGTCTATCTATGCAATAGAAAAAAAAACTAAACTCCCAGATTATCAGTTCATAAATATGCATGCAAGCATTGTTACATAATTCTGGCCATATTCAAACACAGCACTAATAGTCCTTTTCCTGTTTCAAAAGCCAATTGGGTCACTCAGTCAGTGAACTAGTTTTCTCCACTAAGCAAACAGACCACAAAGCTGAATAGCATGATTTTCCATATATTATATTCAGCAATTCTATGCTCAGTTTTGGTCAGACACCACATGTTGTATCAAGTTGACTAAAATGAGTATGTGTGCAAAACATCTGCTAGAAATATAAAGTTACAGTTCAAGTCTTTATTATGAAGACAGACAACCAATTCGAGAACAAATCATTCGTCTTAATGAAACGCCACAAGCAACAGCTCCTCCTTTCAACTTCTCAGTTCATCTTTTATGTTCTACAGAAACAAACACAGCAGAATTGGGGTGTTTTAGCTGCTTTGAAGGGGGGGTGTTTGTGTAACAAGCCCAATTACATCCAGACCTCTCCAATCACCTCTTAAAGACGAGCCCAGAGGCATTTCACTCCACAGCCCTGCTTTCTGTCCACTTGAAGCATAAAACAATTTAAAGAGCAACAGAACAATAGTCCAGGTCAATGTAATTGGCCATCTAAACGTCAGCAGTGCCAGAAATCTCCCCCCTTTCAGATGAATTGGTAAGGAATGCTGACTCCACAAACCATCAGACTGACTCACCCAAGAACCAGATGTGCTTTCTCTCACTGAGAGCCCGATCACTTTTACACGATGTCCGGATATAAACGTTTAAATGCAACAGGCACAATCAGCTGCAATATTGCTAACCAGTAACAAACAAGACACTTCTGGAAATGCTATCCAAGATTTTTGCTAGTTAAACAGTTCTCAAGGTTAACTGGGAGATCTACGTATAAAGATAAGTTAGTGAAGAGAATCTTTAAACTTCTTAAATTTACATAAAAAGAGCATAAAGCCCCCACCAGCGGCAGCATATGGAAATTATTCATATACAATATGAGCAGAAGAGCACAAAGGAATTTAAAAGACTATCCCATGCGTGCTGTAACTGATTTGATTTGAATGTTAAGGCATCTGTATGCTGTATATTACTGTATATTGTAGAGGTACTGAATATTGATAATAAATATTATAAACTAAACTTCCTGGTAGGATGTGGTACACACATGCAGTTAGTCAGTCAGTATTGCTTTTCAAAAATTATTTTGTTTACAAGACAAAGTTAACACAAACTAGTCCAATTGTTTATTATAGCATCATAAAGCTTCTGTATAAAATAAGAATAGAAAAGGGGTTTTCCAGTTCATTAGAGTAACACAAACCTACTTGGAGAGGATGATTATTTCAAGTATACATAAAAAATGTATACATAACGGCAAATTGGTAAAATCTTCAGGGGTATTTTACTATTTTACTTTTTTAATAAGAGTGCCCAAAGCAGCTAAGGCAACCCATGTTCATATTATGACCAGTTCTTTGTTCAATTTCAAAAAGTTGTTCTAGAAGGCCTGTCAATGATGTGCCCCTGGAGTCAGAAATATCAGAATTACGAGTTCCAAGCACATGAACTAAAGTCAGAATTCTAGTTGGTGAGTTGTGGCATTGGAAGGAATGTTTCAATTTGAAACATGGTGGAAACACTGATCTGTAATATAGATGATATCATAGACAGACGTGGACAAAATAGTTGGTATCTTGATAAATATTCACAAAAATAACCTGAAAATAAATCTGCATTGTTAATCCTTTAGATCTTTTATTTAAAAATAAATCACAAAATTGTTTCATTGAAGTGCAATTTAAAATGGGGGGTGAATCTCATGAAATAAATGTTTTTCTGTAATACATGTTGGATACAATTAATGGTACCCTTTTAGTTAATACTTTTTGCAACATCCTTTTCCTAACATAACCACTCAGAGTCTTCTTCTGTAATGACTGATGGGTTTGGAGAACACCTGACAAGAGATCAGAGAACATTCCTCTATACAGAATCTCTCCAGATCCTACAGATTCCCAGCTCCATGCTTCTCCTCTTCAGTTCACCCCACTCATTTTCTACAGGGTTTGGGTCAGGGAACTGTGACGGCCATGGCAGAAGCTTCATTTTGTGCTCAGTGACACAATTTTGTGATGAAATTGTTTGTTTTTGGATCGTCATCCTGTTGGAAGATCAAAACTGCAACCATGGCCCATTATAAGAGGCGGTGAGGTTTTGATTTTTTATCTGTTAGTATTTTGGTAGAATCCATGATACCATGTATCTGAACAAGATGTCCAGGACCTCCAGCAAAAAAATAGGGGTACTTGGGGTACTTTTTGTGTCCCTGTGTGCACCAAACCCATCTGGTGAGTTTGCTGCCAAAAAAACTTTCTATCTGACTATCTGACAATAGAAGCAGGTCCCTTTTGAAATTCCAGTAGTGTCTGACAACTGAATATGCTGGAGTTTGTTTTTGGATGAGCGAAAAAGATTTTTCTTGAAACCCTCCCAAACAACTTGTGGTAATGCTGATGTAGGGGGTGTTTGATGTTTTTTTTCAGGCTTTCTGACCCCAAGACTCAACTAATCTCTGCAATTCTCCAGCTGTGATCTTTGGAGAGTCTTGGTAAAAAAAAAAATCAAACTCTCCTCCTCACCGTGCATTAGGACACACGTCCTCTTCCAGGAATATTTGTAATGTTTCCTGTTGATTGGAACTTCTTAATTATTGCTCTAATGGTGAAAATGGGAATTGTCAATGATTTAGCTATTTTCTATTTTGTGAAGCTCCACAACCTTTTGCTGCACATCAGAATTATATTCTTTGGTTTTACTCATTGTGATGGATGATTAAGGGAATTTGGCCTTTGTGTTCCTCATATGTATACTCCTATCATGGCTGAATAATTTCATGTCCATAGTCACCTTGGTGTGCTTAAAAAAAGAAAAAAGGCTACTTCCGCATCACGTTGAATGCGTGACTCGTCGTTATAACAAACGCCTGACTCAAACATAGATCCACTCCTCTCATAAAGTTAAATTACAGGCCACATCCATCTCATTCTCAACCAATTTTGCAGAGATTTTCACACATTGGAGTAGCAGTATACGGCAAGGATCCTAAAGGCTTCAAAAACACACAGGACAACTGCGAGCGAGCGAGAGAGAGAGAGAGAATTTAGAGTATTTAGAAAGCTGACAAGCTGAACTCCTCAAACAACAGTTTCCAGTCTGCCCTGCAGCTGCAACAATCTTAACTAAAATCTTATGGAAGGATTTTGCTAAAGTGTTTTTTAGAATTTGTATTCAAAATCCACATGATGTGATGCTTCTGCTCTAAAAATCTTTCTCTCTATTTCCTTGCTCCTCTTTAAATCATATCTCTTTGCCTTTTCAGAGTGTCCTCCTTTGGGTCTGGAGTCTCTGAAAGTTAAAGACTCGCAGATTCATGCCTCCTCTTACAAGCGCATGGGTCTGGGGCCACACAGGGGCCGACTCAATATACAGGTGGGCCACACTGCAGAATAAACCAATATATAAACACACACTACTGTCAAAAAGTTTGGGGTCAGTTAAGTTAAATTAATAACTTTATACAGCAAGGACACATTAAATTGATCAAAATTGACAGGAAAGACATTTATAATGTTACAAAAGACATATATTTTAAATAAATGCTGTTCTTTTGAGCATTCATCAAACAATCCATCAACGATAATAATGAGAAGAAATGTTTCTTGAGCAGCAAATCAGCATATTAAAATGATTTCTGAAGGATCATGTGACACTGAAGACTGGAGTAATGATGCTGAAAATTCAGCTTTGCCATCACAGGAATATATTTTAAAATATGAAAGCTATTTTAAATTGTAATAATATTTCTCAATTTTACAATATATTAACATAACCACTGTTTCATTGTTGTTGTTGTTTTGCAGTCTGGTGTGGAGGATGGGGATGCCTATGACGGAGCTTGGTGTGCCCAGTATAAAGACCAGAACCAATGGTTACAGGTAGATGCCAAGAAGCTCACACGGTTCACAGCAGTGATACTACAGGGTCGCAGCTCTATATGGAGGTACTTCATTTCACAATATATATATATTTCTCTACCGTAATGCCATAATTAAAACAAATAGTAAATTGCAATAATAACAATATGTCACTCTTATTCTGCAGCTTAGACTATGTAGAAACCTTCAAGGTTCAGGTTAGCAATGACACCAATAAATGGAAGTCATGCATGAACGGGACAGAAGAGGCGGTATGTTGTTCTCTTTATCAATTGTATTTTTTAAAAACAAAAAAGAAAGAAAGAAAAATAGGTCTCATTTACTTTATTTAAACTTTCTAAACTACTGGTCAAAAGTTTGGAATAATTGGAATAAACATTTCATGTTTCTGAAAGAAGTCTCTTTTACTCACCAAGACTTTATATGATTATATGAAATATTATTGTATTTTATTGTATATTTGTGATATATTAATAGAATTTAAAAGTTTTTTTTCTATTTTAAATTTTTTATATATTTTAAAATGTAATTTATTACTGTGGTGTCAATGATGAATTTTCAGCATCATTACTCCAGTCTTCAGTGTCACATGATTTCTCAAAAGAAAAATCTAATAACTTCTTTTAAAAATCATTTAAAAAAAAAAATCATAATTATTCCAAATTTTTGACAAGTAGTGTTTATTACCCAAAATAAGTTGCCATTTGTGCAGCTTAGTTTTGTAGTCCGCCTGTAGTCAATAATTATATCCATTAAAACTCATCTTTGATCACCAAAATGACTATGAATCATTTAATATATGCAGATCAATGAATATAACTTCAAACAATGTAACGTGATTGGTTGCAAGGTAGTTTGTGATGTCACAGACACCAGCGATTTTAAACCTTGGGTTTGAGACTCTTTTTTTCACTGCAGTTTTAAGGAGAAAATACTCAGCAATGGTGCTGATGACTCACGAATTTGCACATGGTTTGTCTTAAAGCATATTAAAAACACCACATAGACATTTAAACAACATTAAAAACTTGATTTTTACCACAGGGGGTCGTTAAATCGTCTTTTTGGACTTGAAATTGAGTTATAAGATTTAGAGTATTTTCAGGGAAAACTGGAGGGGAAAAAAAGAAAAATAATTGTATTTTTCATTAAGCGTAATTATGAGGCTACGTTACAATTTTCCTTTCATCTAACAGAAATAATCTAAAATAAAGCCCCTTTTTCCAGACAGTAGGTTATGTCATTCATCTCTGCTAGTGTATATTAGCCTCAGTATCTTTGTGACATCATTATATCTATTCAGTGTCCAGCTGGCACAGGGTTTTTTGTACAAACAGAGGTTGGAGGCAGGCGCTGGCAGTAGTTGGCAGGGTTAAGCGGCTCTTTTGAAAAGAATAGCCTGCCCACTGCGGACTCCACTGTGCCAGCCTCTCGTGTGCCCTCCTTGGGCATAGACTGTGCCAGCTGCCACTGGCAAATGTCACTTGGATCGTATCAACAGGATCACTCACCAGAAGTGATCTTGTATGCTAACAGGTGTTTGAGGGGAACAAGGACAGTGAAACACCAGTCTTGGCCATTTTGCCCGAACCGGCAGTGGCACAATACATACGCATTAACCCTCAGACCTGGTTTAAGAATGGGACCATCTGCCTGAGAGCTGAAATTATGGGCTGTGAGCTGCCAGGTATGCCAAACACAAACTTGCTTTCTTTTGCACATCATAAACCTTACTCCCCTGGCCTCAGGAGGCACACGAGCTACTGACGCTGGAGACTGTGGCCTTTAGCATCCTTATTAAGGCCAGGTCACACAAGTACATGATAAAAATATACTACTGCAAATCAAAAATGGCCACAATAAAGGCCTGTTCACACCAAGGACAATAACTATAATGATAATGATAGGATTTATTTCACTTTCAGAATTATTTTTTTTCCAACAGCCAATCAGAATCCATAAAGCTTTAAAGAGATTGAGCATTTAAAGCAGCAGACGACTAACCTGCAGCTCGCATTTTGAATAAACAGATACGCTAGATAACACAACGCTAATATGTTATCTTTATAGTTATGATTCTTGTTGTGAACGGGCCTTAATATTCATGAACTGTACATCGTGTTTTAAGATCCAAACAATATCTACCCGTGGCAAGCCGAGGAAGGCACCAAGGACAAACTGGACTTCAGACATCATAACTACAAAGAGATGAGGAAGGTGAGGAAGATCAAGCCTTTAGTCAGCATGAAATGGTGACCATTGAAAATATATATTAGGCTTAATACAATACATACATATATTTAATATTAAGTATTATTTTGCTGGTGAAAGGATTCATAAAAAAAAATTGCTCTCTAAAGTGAGGAGCCCTACATGCTAGTACAATCCACCGCAGATTGACAGAGATATAGTCTTTTAGTCAGGCTGCATGATCTAAAAACCAGCCCTGGCTTGAAAACAAACATTTTCCCAGATTTTCACGTCAGTATGTGAGTGCTGCCTTGCGGTCAAGTCTGACCACCATTATGCAACAATGTCTACATTAACACAAGCCTGAGGGCAGGTAACAAAAACCACATTTATGTACACACAAAGTTAAAAGCAAGGAATGTTTTAGTATATTCTCCAGTCCTGGATCCTTGTTTCCTGTGCTTTGTCATACACTCCTGTTCAGAAGTTACACTTTACAATAAGGTTCATTAGTTAACATGAACTAATAATGAACTGCACTTCTACAGCATTTATTAATCTTTGTTAATGTTAATTTCAACATTTACTAATGCATTATTAAAATCTTATTAACATTAGTTAATGCACTATGAACTAACATGAACAAACAAGGAACAACTGTATTTTCATTAACTAATGTTAGGGAAGATTAGTAAATACAGTAACAAATGTATTCCATGGTTGGTTCATAATACATTAACTAATGAACCTTATTGTAAAGTGTTATCGATTTTTTTAATGTTATTGAAAGAAGTCTCTTATGCTCAACAAGGCTGCATGCACTTAATGTTTATTTTTTTAATCAAAAATACATTAAAACCAGTAATATTGTGAAATTTTAATACAATTTCAAATCATTTTAATATATTTTAAAATGTAGTTTATTCATGTGATATCAAAGCTGAATTTTCAGCATCATTACTCCAGTCTTTAGTGTCACATGATCCTTCAGAAATCATTATAATAGTGCTATAGAAACATTTATTATAAATGTTGAAAACAGTTGTGCTGCTTAATATTTTTGTGGAAAATATGATAAATTTTTTTCAAGATTTTTATGAATGGAAAGTTCAAAAGAACAGCATTTATTTGAAATAGAAATGTTTTATAACCTTGTAAATATCTTTACTATCACTTTTAATGGAATGTGTCAGGATACATTATCTAAGAATAAGCTGTGAAAAAGAGTATCATCATTTTTCTTTCAGCTCATGAAGTCTGTGAACGAGATGTGTCCTGATATCACCCGCATTTACAGCATTGGCAAAAGCTACATGGGCCTTAAACTGTATGTGATGGAAATCTCAGACAATCCAGGCAAACATGAGCTGGGTGAGTCCCAACACAAGTTAACCTATTATACAGTTTTTAATCATGAATTAACCTGGCTAATTTAAATTGACAAGTTTTCATCTGCTTTAAAATAATGTAACCTTTTATGGGATAATGCTTTCCATGTGTTTGAACTACGGATTAAAAAACTCAAACATGTTATACGAGTACATTTTAAGGGCAAATGACACTGACCCTATTTAAGCTATAGGATTTTAATGTTATAAATCTTTGTGCCTAAAGCAGAATTGTCAAATACCCCAGTGGAATACGCAGACTTTTGAATTTTCAGATTCTGGAATGTCTCAACGGATTCAAACATGGTAAAATATGTTGAACTAAATTAACATGTAACAACATAGGGTCTGTGGAATTTTGTGAATAACTGGAGTTCAGATTTTCAGGAATCTGTAGAGTCCTAGAGTCTTTCTGTGGTGCTCTTTGGGCACAGTTATCAGTTTTTCTGCTGTATCGAGAGCAATTGGAGCACAGCCCCAAAACCCTCTCCCTCTCTTTCACTCACTCTCATTCAGTCTGATTTGCCCTGTCTATTTACACTGGGCAACTCAAGTGTTTGCACTGGCCTGTGGGCTAGAGATTGGTTCCTCGGTGAGTGAGGTTGCCAGCTCTGGCGCTGGTTTACACGTCTCCTGCCAGCACTCATAATGCAGGCTGGAGCCAGGGATGCAATCGCAGAAGGCCATGGCGGCAGACCTCAGAAAGCATCTACAGAATGAAAGTGGGAAGAAATAACCTCACCTAGTGTTATAAAATCATAGAGCATTTCACAAGTGGATCAAAGCATTTGGCGATTCTGTTTAAGAGGAAATTTGACTTGATTAATCTAAAGTCTCTTCGGGAACAGTGGAGAAATGCCAGCCTACAAGAAACCACAAGTTATGGCCTCTTTGGAAATAGATTAGCTTTATGTTGGCTGTGTTTTTGAAATGAGAACAGTATGAAAGTGCATTTGTGTGCTACAAGCCAAATGCATATCTGAGGTCAAATAACACACCTAAATGTCATCTTTGTCATAACCACTTTTTTTGTAAGACATTGACTGTCCTTTCGCATTCATTTTCATTGCCTGCTCTCCACCTAAATGAACCATTAATCTCTTTGAATCTGTTTTGACATAAATATAAAAAGACAAAATGAGAACAACAGTGACCAAACACTTTTTCAGCAGCTTTGATTCTCGAGTTCTTTGCCTCAAACCAAATCGACCAGCTAACATGAAACACAATATTAAAAAGTACAAGGTTTAAAACTGTGCCCTTAACATCTGATGGAATGAACTACAATGGATCACTGAATGAAATATAACCAAATCAAAAACGATGGTACAATGTCAAACAACTGATTAGTATTAAAACAGTATATTTTGCATTTATTGAAATATAAAACAATTGTCTTCAGCTCGCTTTCAGTGTATTTGAACTATAATGATAAAAAACTCAGTAAACTTGTTTTGCGAGTAAATTTAAGAGTAAATGACATCAGCCCTCTTCAATCTATAGGATTTTAATGTTATAAATCTTTGTGTCGAAAGCAGGATTATCATTTGATATATATACGGTTTATTACACAGCTCTGTGGAATACTTCATTCTGATTGGTCAGTCGTGCCATACAGGGTAAAGACTAGAAGGGATACAGCTACGGCCACTGAACATGCGCACATCAATATTGCGTCATTTAATATTTATTTATTTGATTTAATAACTGTATCTACAGTATTGTAAGGGGTAGGTTTAGAGTTGGGGTAGGTGTAGGTGTAGATGTTAATAAAACACAATTTGATAAGTAGCACATTTAATTCACTGTTATTTATCCTAAGGTTTTGCCTCACTTCCGGCGTAGCTGCATCCCTTCTAGACGTAACCGCCATACAGGGGTACATTAATTCCCCGATAACAACCGCTGAAAACAGAAAACACAGGCTTATCCAGGTTACTGAAGTCAGCAACACTATACACTTGCGTTTTGTGTTTGAAGTTTTGTGTTTGGTGAGCTAATAAAATATTAAAAATACATTTTGTGCAGTTATTTAATGCCATCCAGCATCATGGAGTCACTCTCTCGTTTCATAAAAAAGAAGATGCTGCCATTTTGTGACTATTGTTTAGTTCACTGTTGGATTATAAGATAAACAGGTACGATTTTAAAAACGTTTCTTCTCAGATCAATACAGTATCTCTTATCCCCATAATTATTCATGTGGCGAAATGCCATTTAATAAGTGGTGTGACTATACCGTATCCCTTAAAATGTCCATCTTGTTTGAACTTGCCACACTAGCAACTGCTCTCTCCGCAGAAGCTTTGCGTTTAAAGAGCTAATAAAATATTTCGACTCAGATCAAAATTTTGTGTCTAATTATTTATTTATGTGGCAAGTTGCCATGTAATAAGTGAGATAATTTGCATCCAGCTGGTTATCTCAGAATAAATCCCTTCAGGCCGATGCAAGACCTGTCCTGATCACCCTGACAGGGTTTTTTCTGAGATAACAACCAGCTGGATGTACATTATCCTTTACATAAACACAAACACGCACACACTCACACACATCATTTGAGACAGACTAACTCGGTTACATCATTCAGTGTACGGTTTTCTCCAGAGCTGCTTTATAGATGAATTAAACTTATTTCATATTTGATTATCTGTACACAGTTATTGAACAGAATCAACACTGAACTGACCTCACCAGAACAATGACACTATTTTCTTTTAAGAGCTGCTTTACAGCAGAAATGAACTGTTTGCATCATCAAATCATTATTTTCTTGTTTATCCCTGTAAAACTGCTTTGAAACAATCTGTATTTTATAAAGTGATGTATAAATAAAAGGTGATTAGGCTGAAATTAGGTAGCAAATCAACAGACCATCAAATAATGTCTTGAAAGTTTTATAAATTATTGGTAAATGCATTTTTTTTTCTATGATTTTTACTTGTAGAATATGACTGCTGTGCTCTACACAGGAGAGGAGGTATTCTCATTTTTTCCTAGCCTGGCTGATGGGTATATCATCTTTTTTTGGTTCCACACTCGATAGGAATCAGTCGCTTGTTGTTTCGGGGGTTTCCAGACTCGTGCGTTTCCTGCCTGCATTTAAATCATTGGCATATCAATGCTGTGGTCTGGATGTAGGGGTCAAAGTTCAGCTAGTTACTCCTCTGGAAATTCCTCCTCATTGGCGGGATGGATGATGTTTTCTCAGTGAGGCTAACGAGAGCCAGATTGCTGAGACTGAATGGGTCAACTGTTAGCCAAATAGTGCAGAGAAAGAGGAGGGGGAATTTAACCTTGCAGAGGACCTGAACCTAAGGATGCTTAGTTTCACTGTCAAAACAGACGCAACTTGTTCTCCTCTTGACTGACAAAGAGGCAGCAAGCTGCAAGCCGAATCAATATTTATAGAAATAAACCAGCCAAGCTTGGTCAGATATGCACAGATGCAGCTCAGCTGCACAGAAGCTATTTCCTGTTTTTGCTTAAAAATTCAATAAATGTGCCTTTTTTTTACTGTATCATGAATTTTATGGTATTAGTGCTGAAAAAGGCCATGAATCCTTCAATCCTTCTTTATCATCATGTAAGCATGGCTATATATATATATATATATATATATATATTCATTATACTATATATTCATTATACTATATATATATATTCATTATACTATATATATATATACATATATATATATATATATATATATATATATATATATATATATATATATATATACACACACACATATTTATAACACTATACATTGTGTTATATTACCTTATCATTAATGCCTGCTGTGTGAGTGTTTCTAATACAACGGCTGAGCGAGTGATAGGAAATTTGACATCTTTCTCCCTCCGACCAATGTAATCCTCTTTTGTAAAGTCATAGAAACACTATCATTTATTTGTTCTTTTGCTATTGGAGCAAACTGGAATGCAAAAATGATTTGTTGAATTCCACTTCTGAGAACCCCAGAAGTGTGAAAATTGTCTACTACCAATAAAGCAAAAACAATAGTGTACCTTTAATCACATTTCACCAAATAATTGAAATTTAAAATATATATATTGGTTGCACATGGTAAGGACAATATGTAAAAGTTGTTGAGTCTTTCATAACATTTAAAGGCACTTTTTTTTTTTTTTTGCCTATTTAGTTCACCCCACCAGAGAGCACTAATAAATAACCCTTAAATTTTAAAAGAAACGTTGGCCTGACAAATTTCAAATTTTAGAATTGAACTTGAAAACAAAACACTTAACAGACAAGCAGAGAGTTCTCCCTTACTGAGCTGCTAGAGAGAGGGTGCCAGATTTCAGACACCTCTGTTAGCACACTGTATAGAGGAGGTGGAGAGAATCTGGGCAATGAATGGATTTACTTTTCAAAACAGAGAGAGAACCCCACATCTGTATGTCTATGTACCATAAAACTCCTAATAACTGCACACACCTAATCTAACTTTTGTGAAGGAGAATAACAATCTAAAAACAGTTTGGCTCCCCCTGCAGGTGAACCTGAGTTCCGCTATGTGGCCGGTATGCATGGAAATGAAGTGCTTGGGAGGGAAGTAGTGCTCAACCTGATGGAGTACATATGCCAGGAGTACAAACGTGGAAATGAACGGATAGTTCACCTAGTCAAAGAGACACGCATCCATCTTCTGCCATCAATGAACCCTGATGGCTATGAAATGGCTTACAAAAAGGTAGAGTGGGGAAAATCAATGGATATTCTGGTGTTAAAGAAATGTTTCTTTAACAATACACTACTCTTCAGATGTTTGGGAATGGTATTTTTAATTTTTTTTTTATGTTGTTTATGTAAATCTCTTCCAATGCTGCATAGTTTTGATAACTACAGTAAAGTGGGTATATGGTGAAATATTATTACAATTTAAAATAGCCGTATTCATTTTAATATATTTTAAAATGTAATTTATTCATGTGACGGCAAAGCCAAAATTTTCAGAAATCATTTCAATATACTGATTTGATGCTCAAGAAACATTTTATATTATCAATGTCAAAAATGAGCCGTTTAATTTTTTTGGTGAAAACCATGGTACATTTTTTCAGGATTCTTTGATGAATATTGAAACAAAAGAACAGCTCTTATTTGAAATAGAAATCTTTTGTAACATCATAAATATCTTTACTTTCAACAATGTGACATGCCCTTGCTGAATCCTTAATTTCTATTAATTTCTTTCAAATAATAATAAAAAAAATCGTACTGACCCCAAAGTTTGAACTGTACTGTACATGTACATGTATCATATCACCATCATAACATTATTCATTGCACACAAAATAACCTTTAAAATACATCTTTAATTATTCATATCTTAACCAAGCTCAATTAATCAACAACTTCATAATGCTTGTGTTTTGTTTTACAGGGTTCAGAGCTGGCCGGGTGGGCACTGGGTCGCTATAGTTATGAAGGCATTGACATGAATCACAATTTTGCAGACCTGAACACAGTGATGTGGGACGCCATCGAACTAGAAACAGACAAGTCTAAACTAATCAATCACTACTTTCCCATTCCAGAGCAATACACTTCAGAAGATGCTTGGGTAAAGTAGGCCTGTAAAGATATTGAATCTCACGAATTGAAACAAATGCCCCTCCCATCTTTAAACAAAAAAAAAAAAATAATAATTTTGCCATAATAATTTAAATAAATCACATTATTTTGGTCTTTATATTGAAGGTGGCTCCAGAAACGAGAGCCGTTATCAGTTGGATGCAGAATATACCATTTGTTCTCAGCGCCAACCTGCATGGAGGAGAGCTGGTGGTCACGTACCCGTTTGACATGACCAGAGACTGGGCCCCTAAAGAGCACACGCCTACCCCCGATGACAGCTTTTTCCGCTGGCTGGCCACCGTTTACGCCAGCACCAACCATGTGATGTCGAACCCAGACCGAAGGCCCTGCCACAATGAAGACTTCCTACGTTACAATAACATTATTAATGGAGCGAATTGGCACACTGTGCCAGGCAGTGAGTAATGCTGCTCTTGTGGCTTTTGAGACCATCAAGGTACTTAGTGTTTGCTGATAACATAATACATAATTGTTGGTGCTCAAGCACTGGTTGATACAAAAAATTCTAAAAGAATGTTTAAAAAAAAGCATGACAACCACTGAGTAAGTTCTAGCACAAAACAAAATCCCATTACAAATTACGCAAGCTACTCGATCCACCAGCCTTCATGTGCCATTTCCTGTTTTTAAACTGACTCTTTAAAAGGATTCGTTCGCTTTAAAATTAAAATTAAACCAAGCTTTACTCATCTTCAAGCCATCCTAGGTTTATATGACTTTCTTCTTTCTGATAACGCAATCAGAGTTTTATTAATAAAGATCCTGAGGCATCCAAGCTTAATAATGGCAGTGAACAGGACCAACGAGTATGAAGCACAAGAAAATTCATCCATCCATCATAAATGTTCTCTACACGGCTCCGGGGGGTTAATAAGCTATGCTTACACTACGTTCTACGGTAATCGTATGTTGAATACAGAAGACGGTCTGGCGGAAGCTAGATATTTTACTTTATAACTTCTAAAATATGGATTTTTTCTTAAACATACGCATCGCTTTGCCTCAGAAGGTCTTTTGCGGAGTTGTGTGCAATACGTTCAGACACAGCTCCAGGGGTTAATGAGTGTAGAGTACGTTTATGATGGATGGATGCATTTTCCAGAGCTTCATACTCGTTGGTCCTGTTCACTGCCATTATAAAGCTTGAGGGTGAGTAAAGCTTGTGGTAATTTTCATTTTAAAGTGAACTAATCCTTTACATGGCTTTTTAAAAGCTTGCCTCAACACCAGTGCAGATGCATTATGCCAGTAATTGGTAGCGTTACATTTAATGAAGCACTCTCATCGGTGCACACATATACCTCCAGCAAATAAGAAACAAATTAACATGTATTTTGCAACAAATCAAGGTTTTAAAGTTCAGACAGGCAGCAAGAATTCATCATATTTCTACTCAAATCTGTCATTTTATATCTGTCATCTGAATAGACAAAAAAAATGCATCCACCTTTTTAAAAATGCATTTAAGTCTGATCTACTGTATTTTTAAAGACAATTTTTTTTAAAGTAATAAATATTTTTATTCAGCAAGGAATCATAAAATTGATCAAAAGGGACAGTAAAGACATTTCTAATGTCAAAAAAAAATTCTGTTTCAAATAAATGCTGATCTTTTGAAATAAATTCATCAACATTTACAATAAGAAATATTTCTTTAGCAGAAAATCAACATATTAGAAAGATTTCTGAAGGATCATGTGACACTGAAGGCTGGAGTAAAGATGCTGAAAATTCAGCTTTGACATCACAGGAATAAATTACATTTTAAAACACATTCAAATAGAAAACAGTTACTTTAAATTGTGATAATATTTCACAATATTAGTTACAAGTACCTGATTTTTGGTGAGCATTAGAGACTTTCTAAAACATTAAAACATTTTACCAACCCCAAACCTTCGAACTGTAGTGTGCGAGTATGAGTATTAACCCTGATTACATGCATTTAATGCTTCATGTGACCCGTTCCTTCATCTATAGGTATGAATGACTTCAGTTACCTGCACACCAACTGTTTTGAGGTGACCGTGGAGTTGTCCTGTGATAAGTTCCCTCATGTCAGTGAGCTGCCTATAGAATGGGAGAACAATAAAGAATCTCTCCTTGTCTATATGGAGCAGGTACAACACATCGTATACAAAAGCCCAGAAATCACGAAACATTTAGCTAACGACCGTATACACGTCTAAACACCTGAATGTGTCAGGACAATGTGCAAACAATTCATTTGTCAATATTTGTCAACAGGTGCACAGAGGAATCAAAGGAGTGGTTAGGGACAAAGACACTGAAGCCGGCATAGCTGATGCCATCATCAAAGTGGATGACATCGACCATCATATAAGATCAGGTAATACTATTCAAAATAATTAAAATGATCAAACAAAAAAAACTTTCATTTGTACAATCTGTAAAAATAAAAAGGTTCTCCTATCTTTTTTTTCAGCTTTTGATGGGGACTTCTGGCGACTGTTAAACCCAGGTGACTATGACATCACAGTGACCGCAGAGGGATATTTCCCAGCCACTCGCAGTTGCAGGGTCGAGTACGAACATTACCCCACTATCTGCGACTTCCACCTTACCAAGACACCAAAACAGCGGCTGAGAGAGATCCTGGCCAAGGGCGGCAAGATTCCCAAAGACCTGCAGCTCAGACTCCGCCAGATGCGCATACGGAAACTGCGTGCCAGTACTAAGCTTATTAACCGACGCAGGACGTCACAGCAGCGCAGGGCTAGGGGCGCCTACAACTAGACTGACCTTTAACCTCTGACCTGCTGGCCAAGTACAGAATTAAGCTGTATCAATGTCCAGGGCAAATGCAATTTAGATGCAATTTAGATTTGCCATTTTCTGTGGTAACATACATTGTATATTAGGCTACACATTTGAGGATGATATTTTATGCAGTGTAAATTAAATTTCACACAAAAATGTCTCAAAACTGTTTTTTACTTATAAATATAAGTATACTACACACTGTTATTGATAATGTCAATTAAAAATAATGCTGTTGTTGGAAAGTTTGATTTTTATGCTAATCTGTGCCCACATTTGAGGTCCAAATACAACATCTCAGTCTGGAACTGATGTTTTGTCAAGTTGTGTTTTTAGCTGTTCAGTGTACCTTGAAAGTCATCAAGAGCTGATATCTTCTGAAATATAAACTGAATATAATGCTCATAAAAGCACTTGGATGTTTTGTTTTTAAGGAAACTGCTGCCACAAACAATAACACCACTGATATTAACATAAACATACAAAAACTAACTTACGTCAATATGACAAGCCCTCCTAATATCCAAATATGAGTATTTGCAGAGATCCGAATGAAATGGGAATCATTTGTAAATAACTAAACTATTGTAATAAAATACTTCTCGAAATAAACTAATGAATGAACTTGGCATAATGCTGTTTGTATGGACGTCAGTGTTTCTGTTTAACCTGTGACTGTCAACAGATGGCGCTGTGTTGCTTTTGGGAATTTTAATAGGGTACAGAATTATAGAAAATAAATAAATACACTTTCAGAATACATTGAATCTACTCCGTATTTTCTAATACTTGTGATTCATTCCTAACTTTGTTTTAAATAAAAAGTGAGTGATTCAGTGACGCAAATGTTTTGCGAAGTATATGACGTCATATTCAAGCGACTTATCATGCCTTGATCATTTTGACATTCCGAATGAAAAGGATGAACGTGTACATACTATGAAAAAGAAATGATCTTTCAATAAACATTCAACGCGCAAATGATGTGATAAACAACTTGCTTATCTAAAGTTTGGAACCGCAAACGAAGGTAAATTTTGGTTACGTTTCTTCCAGTTGACCAGCAGCCGGTCATTTTACTGTAGCAGTCTGACCAGTGTTATGACTTATGATTTTATATAACCATTTTAATATATATATATTTTTTTACCCACTGGTTGAGTTTTATTATAATATGACTACCCTGTTTAATTAAAATATAATTAATTTTTTAACACAAAGGTGAATTATCTAATTTAGGGCATGTAGTTTGAGTGTCAACATAAAGAAAAAGCTAAAGTATATGAAATGTAATAGATCGTGATATATATGTCACAGTTTGAAATGTGTCCACTAAAAAAGTTTTTAAGAAAAGCAATTAAGTTGATGCTAGCTAGAGTAATGTCTGCAAAACTAGAAACAAAAGGGCTTAGCTTTTGTGTGCAGATATTTCTGAGATTCTTCCTTGATCCTTCACTGTTTTTTTTTTTTTCAGAGGTTCATCCATAATGATGTGGCCGAAGCTTACCAGGTCAGCGACATTTGGGACTCTACGGATATGTCGCCAAAGCAGCCTAGCAACACTGAGGCCTGATATCAGAAGGATCTCTCAGGGTTCCTCCTGCCTGGACAGCAAAACTCAAACCATCCAGCCTCTCTACAGCAGGTCACCCTTCTTAGCTGGCCATCCCTCCATCACACTGGCCCTGGGGCTTCAACCCAGAAGAACTATAACCACAGACCGTTCGAGTTGGTATGAGAGCATTGCAGATTCCACGCCCGTATACCTCACAGAGCAGCTCCTCGTGTCCACTCAACAGATGACGGGACTGCCGTGGTGGGCCAGTATCGTGTGCACTACGCTGACACTGCGTACCGCCATCACTCTCCCCCTGGGAATCTATCAGTCGGTCATCATTGCAAAGGTGCAGCCATGTCATTTCAACAAGAGGCTATTGTGGTCGTTGGTTGCATAAAATCTTGTTCGCAATGGTGTTTCGTTTTTTGTTTTAGCTATACACAACCATTCAAATGTTTGGGGACGGTAAGATTTTCTAATGTTTTGGAAAGAAACCTGTTGTGGTCACCAAGGCTGCATTTATTTGATCAAAAATACAATAAAAACGAGAATATTATTACAATTTTCTATTTGAATATATTTTAAAATTTGTATTTTTTTTAATGCAATTTTGATTCATTTTTCAGCATCATTACACCAGTTCAGTGTTACATGATCCTTAAGAAATCATTCTAATATGCTGATTTGATGCTCATTTTTATTATTATTATTAGCAATGTTGAAAACAGTTGTGCTGCTTTTTGTGGAAGCAGTGATGAAATACAGGATTATTTGAATAAAATGTTTTAAAGAACAGCATTTATTTGAAATAGTAATGTTTTATAACATTATAAATGTTTTTGCTGCCACATTTGATCAATTTAATGCGTCCTTACTGAATAAAAGTATTAATTTCTTTTGAAAAAACATCTCACCAACCCCAAACTTCTGAATAGTAGTGTATGTTGCAACGAGTGTATTTTCATCAAGTACTTTTTTGCCTATTTCTGCTAATTCACAGGCCCATTTTGTCTTTTCTTAATGAGGATATATTCTTAGTATGTAGAACTTCATTATATCCCTTTTTATAATCACTTTTTTAAGTCTATTTATGGACATTTTCCACCTCATTTCTGACACTATGTCCTATGTCAGACTGGTAACCCAAAGGTTGTGGGTTCGATTCTCAATACTGGCAGGAAATTTCTGAGATGCCCTTGAGCAAGGCACCTAACCCCCAATCACTCCCCAGGCGCCAGAGCAAATGGCTGCCCACTGCTCCGAGTGTGTGTCCACTCTAACTTGGAGGGGTTAAATCCAACTCTGTTTAGTTCCAACCCTGCTCCAACACACACACACATACACGTAGTTTTCAAATAAGGCAGAGTTGATTAGCTTGATCAGGTGTGTTGAATGTCACTGTCACTGAAAGTGTCAAGAAATGGACGTCTATTACATGATACAGATCTGGTTGTGATTTCTGAATATTTTTAATTTTCATAAATGGTCTGAGTGGGCTAGAGATAGAGTTTTGCCTTGTAAATGGATGGTACATCAAACACAGATTTTAAAACTCACAAAAAACTGTTTTCCACAATATGTCCCTTTCAATAAGGATGCAACATGACTAGGTTTAAAGTGAATCTTTGAGTAAACAGCCCGTTCTCATGTGAATTTCTTTGTTTATCTTCACTTGGTACAGTATGGGAGGCACATCTTGGAGGTCAGCGGCTATCGCAGAGTAAACACTGGAGATCATGTGCCTTATTGAGAATCTCTCACACACACACTCTTTCCCAGCTGTGCTTTGTTTGCCTTGCCAAAAAGGAGGATTGAGACAAAAGAAAAAATGTGCCTCCCTCCTTCCTCCCCTACTGATGTCCCACAGTGTGAGAACATTAGCTGTAGAATGTCAGACCATCTCTTTAAACTGATGTCTTGATATCTAAATAAGGAGAGATGAGGCAGAATCAATTGTCTTTTTTAAGTCAGGTTTGATCTGTAGTTATTGAAAATATGTGTTCAGGTGTCTATATCTGAAATTTAAAAAAAAAAAATTAAACTGATTCAAAACACTGGTCGATCCAGGTTGTATTTCGATTTTTAGTACTAGTGGTAGTGTCCAGTGAATTAGTGCTTTCAGGGGCTTTGTTGGAAATACTTAAAAAGGAGTTCAGGCTAGAAAAAAGTTAAACCCTGTACCTTTTCTCCCCAGCTAGGTTGAAGCTCTGCAGAAGGAGATTGGTGTGTTAGCCCGCCAGTTACGCTTTGAGATCTCTGTGAAAGCCAAAGAGAAGGGCTGGTCAGAGAAAACATGCAGGTAGGAGATCATTATTTCATGCCATCTGCTATGGCTGCGTCCAAAATCACATATTCTCTTGTCTCTTGAGTAGTTCTTTGTGAGCGCTAAAACAGTATGTTTTTTATAGTATGAATATATTTTGGGATGTACTACATTCTCCATGTTGTCATTGGCATGTGACCTATCAGGATCAGTTGCGTCGCTTCACTGGCATTCACAAATCCTCTCCTATGGCCTCATGGGATAGTAAAGTGTCCATTGTATTCTCACTTCAGAATCTCACCGGAAGTAGTAGGTCAACCGGGTACTTTTTACCTACTCTTTTATGAGTACTGTGAATTTGGACATACATCCTTTGTCACATACTATTTTTCACCTACTGTATAGTAGGGAAGTATGCGATTTGGGACAGAGCCTCCGTCTTGGGTCAAAGTCTTTTTGTCATATGAAAAGCCCATATTAAATGTCTAATTTCACTGCAAAATTATTTTTTTTTAACTCACTTGAAGCAAATTGCAGAAAATATTAAGGCTTGTTTTCAGAGAATACGTCTTATTACAGTTTTTCTTGATTGCTTAAACACATTTCTTGAAACTATTCTCAATTCTCACCCAATCTTGAAACTTCTCACCCAATTTCCCAAACTTCCTATTTTCAGGTCAAAATGAAGCTCTCCACACAAAACCATTCAATCGTGCTGAAAATCCAAATTTTGTCATCAGACATGACACACAAGCCCTCAAAAACACACACACTACAACATAGTCTTATACACTGGTGAGAAATTCAAAACAATACTACAAAAACAAAAGCCATTAATATGTTATGCTGCATGTGGTTCTCCCCCTCAAGAAACATTTCACATGATGAAATGACAACAAGTGTGTACGATTGCACATTATTTATTCCTTAATGTACTGTACACCAAACAACAACAACAAAAAATTCTTCCCCAGCATCCCGTCTTTGGTCTGGGACAAGCCAGAGAATTTCATCAGCATCACAGGCTATATTGGCCCTAGCCACACTTTAAACAAAAAAGGTGCTAAATATAGTAGTGGTTCATCGGCTCGTAATCGTAGGGGAACCACTTTAAGTGCTATATAGCAGGTCAACCACCCCAAAGAGCCGCTGAAGAACCACATATTTTGTGTGTGCAGGCAGTAGGGGTAAAATCCTCTTGCATGCCTGATCCATCAACTGAAATGTATTGTCAGGCTTCTTCCCTTCCCTCATCTCTGTGTCCTACAGAGATAGAAGTACTGATCACTGTAACTGTAACTGCATGCTTTTTTCAAAATGGAAGCAGACAGAAATCTGTATGTGAAGCAATTCGATGCATCTCTTTTCATTACAGTAGTACAGTGCAACAGCTACAGTACATGTATGAGTTGTAACAGAGTACAGCACTCATAAGTAACAGTAGAGTACACTGAGGTTCCTCCCTGAAGATTTGTATGATTGAGGCGATGGTGAAGCAACTTAATTTTGTCTGAACTCATTGCCAGCCTCCCTCATAGTCACAGTCACGAATTTCATCTGAGACTCCTTGACTCCTTGGCTCTTCTCGGCTCTCCTCCTCCACCTCCTCCACTAACTAAATTTTAGTTCAAAAGCCTGGTTATTTTGTTTAAGCAATCGAGAAAAACTGTTAATGTATCTTTGTTTTTTACTTTGTTTTTGTGAGATTTAAATAAAATGAAGAAAAAAAAAATCTGCCAATGGCAAAAGAAAAATAAATAATAATTTATTTTTTTAAACTATTAAAATATATTTATTTTGAAATTTTAAATATTTAAAAACTTAAACATAATATAATGAAACGTATATTCAGCATTTTTTTTTAAGATTCACTTCCCTCACACTGACATGGCCTGGTAAAAACAGCATAATATTTCATGTCTCAGCTACACTAAAACTTTGAAGGATTCAAACCGTTTGCTTAATTACAACAACTGCATCCACAGGTTTCATTTCAAGAAGAATCTGAAGCGAATCGTGTCTGAGCTTTATGTTCGAGATAACTGCCACCCATTCAAGGCCAGTTTACTGATCTGGGTCCAGCTGCCCATGTGGGTATGTCTGTCTCTGGCCCTGCGTAATCTCAGCCTGGGAATGGGACATATTCCCCTGGGTGAGTCACATCCATTGGTCTATTACATTTTCCAGATTGCTTGTATTTAGTAATGCATCCAACATAATCACCTGAAGAGAGGCTTTTAATGAACTAACATGCATAATTCTGCACATTCATCAGCATCAGAAGCAGGTTTGGCAACAGGGGGCGCTCTGTGGTTCCAAGACCTCACTCTCCCAGACTCTACCTGGATCATACCCGTTTCTCTTGGCCTCGTCAACTTGCTCATCACAGAGGTGAGGCAATTTTGGACTTGCTACCTCATATTAATGTCATTAACAATCAGTCTAACTTTCTGTTTGATTTCTCCTAAACTTGGCTATATGGACTATTTATAGTCAAAAATTAAATATATGTACAGTGAGGGTTCAAATGTCTGATACCACTAATGAAAATTCTATTTATTTATTTATTTATTTAAATTCATTACAAATGTTTCTGTCAGCATACAAATTTAAATGGTTAGTTCACCAACAAAAAATTTATTCTGTCATCATTTATTCTCTCTTGTGTTGTTCCAAACCTGTAAGATTTTTGTTCATCTTCGGAATGCAAATGAAGATCTTTTTGATGAAATCTGAGAACTTTCTGCCCCTCCATAGACAGCTACGCAATTGAAACTTTGATGCTTCAAAAAGTAATTAATTCAATCAAATTGGGTTGACCTTCTGTTTATGTTTGCTGATCAATGTTTTTATGTGAATAAAAGCCTAAATTCAATCTGTTCATCATATAAAGTGATTGCGTCTCTTCAGAAAATTTGGACTAAACTGCTCAAATTATATGGATTAGTTTTATGATTTGTGAACTTTTTCATCAAAATGGTAGTTGTGTAGACTGTCAATGGAGGGACAGAAAGCTCTCAGATTTCATTAAAAATATCTTCATTTGTGTTCCAAAGATTAATGAAAGTCTTATGATGTAAGTGATGACTGAATTTTCATTTTTCAAAATTTTACTAACCCTTTTAACTAATATAACCAATAACCAATTTGAAACAAAAACGATATTTGAAAATGAAACCTTATTGTAAAGTGTTATCAAGTCAAGTCAAGTCATCTTTATTTATATAGCGCTTTTTACAATGCAAATTGTGGCAAAGCAGCTTTACATTAATAAGAAAATGGTGTCATTGTGCAGCTTATTCTATATATTATTGATTCATTCCATTGCAAAGATCAATAGTTATTAGTCTAGGTAATTTAGGTATAGCAGCACTGGAGAAAACAGTGACGTAATCGTCCGGCTCAGATCAGTTCGCATACAACGGCGCCAATGCAGGCATATCAAAAACACTGCTGAATATCAAGCAAGTGTCCCCAACTTAAGCAAGCCAAAGGCAACAGCGGCAAGGAACCAAAACTCCAACAAATGGAGAAAAAAACCTTGGGAGAAACCAGGCTTAGTTGGGGGGCCAGTTCTCCTCTGGCCAACAGTGAACACTTGTCCGATACTCAGGCAGAGTTACAGGTCATTAAACTGATTTGGAATCGCAACAGTCAAAATATTTAATCTAGTTCCATCTAATTTAAGATCTTTTTGATCACGCCAATATGGGACGGTTTGTTGGGATATGTGCCGCTGGCTGATGAGTCGGTAAGGTCTTCACAAAGGATGAGCTCGTTCACACGGTCTCCGCCGACACCACAGGGCCACACTGCTGCCGCACACAGGCACAGGTTCCCCGTCCGACCCGGACACAGCCCGGATCCAGCCAATCATGTTAATTGGTAAACCTCGGGATAAGCAGAGAGACAAAAAATTAGCGTAGACGCCATTCTTCTTCCGATGTAACGAGTACATCTGGTGTTATAGGAAGTGTTCCCGGTTCCGGCTGACCTGATCTATGCAGCCTAACAATCCTTTAACGGGTTTATAGTGCGTCATGTGTATGCCAGGTTAAATAGATGCGTTTTTAGTCTAGATTTAAACTGACAAAGTGTGTCTGCTTCCCGAACAATGCTAGGAAGATTGTTCCAGAGTTTAGGTGCCAAATAGGAAAAGGATCTACCGCCCGCGGTTGATTTTGATATTCTAGGTATTAACAACTGGCCAGAATTCTGAGATCGTAATAGACGCGAAGGACTATAATGCATTAAAAGCTCACTCAGGTACTGGGGAGCTAAGCCATTTAGTGCTTTGTAAGTAATTAGCAAGATTTTAAAATCTATACGATGTTTAATAGGGAGCCAGTGCAGTTTTGACAGAACCGGACTAATATGTTCATACTTCCTGGTTCTAGTAAGGACTCTAGCAGCTGCGTTTTGGACCAGCTGTAATTTGTTTATCACGCGAGCAGGGCAACCACCCAGTAGAGCATTACAGTAATCTAGTCTCGAGGTCATAAACGCATGAACTAGCTGTTCCGCATTTGTCATTGAGAGCATATGTCGCAATTTAGATATATTTTTAAGATGGAAGAATGCGGTTTTACATATGCTAGAAATGTGGCATTCAAATGAAAGATTGGTATCAAAGAGCACACCCAGGTTCCTAACTGACGAAGACGACTTAACAGAGCAGCCATCAAGTGTTAGACAGTATTCTAGGTTATTACGTGCAGAAGTTTTTGGTCCAATAATTAGAATCTCTGTTTTTTCTGAATTTAGTAGTAGGAAATTACTAGTCATCCAATTTTTTATATCAGCTACGCATTCTGTTAATTTTGAGAATTGGTCGGTTTCGTCAGGGCGCGAGGAAATATAGAGCTGAGTATCATCAGCGTAACAGTGAAAGCTAATGCCATGCTTCCTAATGACATCTCCCAAGGGTAGCATGTACAGAGTGAAAAGCAACGGTCCTAGAACTGAGCCTTGTGGTACTCCATGTTTAACTTGTGATCGAAATGACATCTCTTCGTTTACTACTACAAACTGATAACGGTCAGATAAGTATGATTTGAACCATGCCAATGCATTTCCACTAATTCCAGCATAATTTTCTAGTCTATTCAAAAGAATATTGTGGTCGATAGTGTCAAAAGCGGCACTGAGGTCTAGTAACACTAATAGAGAGATACAACCACGATCTGATGATAAGAGCAAATCATTTGTAACTCTAATGAGAGCAGTCTCAGTACTATGGTACGGTCTAAATCCTGACTGGAAATCCTCACAGATACCATTTCTTTCCAAGTAGGAACTAAGTTGAGATGATACTGCCTTTTCTAGTATTTTTGACAGAAAAGGTAGATTGGAAATCGGTCTGTAATTGACTAATTCACCAGGATCAAGTTGTGGTTTTTTAATAAGAGGTTTGATAATAGCCTGCTTAAAATTTTTCGGTACGTAACCTAGTAATAAAGATGAATTAATGATCTTAAGAAGAGGATCTATGACCTCTGGAAGCATCTCTTTCAATAGCTTAGTCGGTATAGGGTCTAACATACATGTTGTTGATTTTGATGATTTAATAAGTTTAGACAATTCTTCCTTTCCTATAACAGCGAATGAATGGAATTTTTCCTCAGGGATACTACAATCCACTGTCTGATGTGATACTGTAGTAGACAGTTGCATGGCTATAATTTTCTCTCTAATGTTGTCAATCTTGCAAGTAAAGAAGTTCATAAAGTCATTACTGCTGTGCTGTTTGGAAACATCAGAAGTTGAGGCTGTATTTCTCGTTAATTTAGCCACTGTATTAAATAAATACTTAGGGTTGTGTTTATTGTCTTCTAAAAGATTTGAAAAATAAGCGGATCTAGCGGTTTTTATGGCCTTTCTGTACTCCATCATTTTCTCTCTCCATGAAATCCGAAAAACTTCTAGTTTTGAATTCTTCCAGCTGCGCTCCATTTTTCTTGCTGCTCTCTTAAGGGCCCGAGTGTGCTCGTTATACCATGGCGTTGGACTAATATCCTTAATCTTTTTTAAGCGCAAAGGAGCAACAGAGTCTAGAGTGTTGGAAAAGAGAGCGTCAATAGTTTCTGTTGCAACATCGAGTTCTTCTAAGCTGTCGGGTTTGCTAAGTTGATGAAACTGATCAGGAAGATTATTTATAAAGCAGTTTTTAGTGGTGGAAGTGATGGTTCTAACATATTTATGGCAGACAGGCGGTTTTGCAGCCTTGGTTAAATGTAGCACGCATGAGACTAGATAATGATCTGAGACGTCATCGCTCTGCTGCAGAATTTCAACGGCATCAATATCGATTTCATGTGACAATATTAGATCTAGAGTATGATTACGACAATGAGTTGGTCCTGACACGTGTTGTCTAACTCCAATAGAGCTTAAAATATCTGTTAATGCCAATCCCAAAGCGTCTTTTTCATTATCTACATGTATATTAAAATCACCAACAATAAGGACTTTATCCACAGCCAGTACTAACTCCGAGAGAAAATCAGCAAATTCTTTGATAAAGTCTATATGGTGCCCTGGTGGCCTGTATACAGTAGCCAACACAAATTTCAAATGAGATTTGTCACTTACATTATATAACGTTACATAGAGCACCATCACTTCAAACGAGATATATTTAAAAGACTTTTGAGTAATACTGAAGATATTACTATAGATTACAGCAACACCTCCCCCTTTGCCTTTCTGACGAGGTTCGTGTCGATAATAGTAACCTTGAGGGCTAGACTCATTTAAAGTAATGTAATCGTCTGGTTTTAGCCAGGTTTCTGTCAAACACAGCACATCTAGATTATTTTCTGTGATAATATCATTTACTATAAGTGCTTTTGAAGAAAGGGATCGAATATTCAGCAACCCAAGCTTTATCATTTGTTTATCTTTATAATCTCTGTTTACTACTTGTTGAACATCAATTAAATTATCACCCGTAAATGGGTTTGGAAGTTTTCTGTATTTATTAGTTCGGGGTACAGACACAGTCTCTATGTGATAATATCTAGGTGAAATAGTCTCTATGTGTTGGGATTTATCTGAATTCTGTGACGTGAGACAGCTAGCAGACGGTCGGTTTAGCCAGTCTGTCTGCTTCCTGACCTGGGCCCCAGTTAGTCAAGGTTGAGCTCTTTATCAATTATCAATTTTTTTTTTTTTTTTTTTATTTGTCTCATTCAAATGTATTGTAGGGGATTTTACAGTTAAAAACCCAAAAGACCAGATATGATAAATGAAGACCTGGAGTCAGAGTTTAAAAAAATAAATTGAAGAAAATTTTAATAAAGAATAGTTCGCAGTTTCATCAGCAGAAGCCAGCTTCAAATCTCTCAAGGAGTTCGTAGGCCGCTCTCTCTCTTCTTACATTCACATTTCCAGAACAATTATACTCTAACAGAGTCTACTAACTACGTCATTACTAAGATACTGATTGGTTAAGAACACTAGACAAAACTGGTAATTTTCCACTCATGGACAGATAGTCAGAAGCATATCTTCTTCCATTATGATGCTGACGATCGGACCCTGAAGTTAGGCACAGAATGTCCTTCTAGGTCAGGCCTATAGGCGCCTTCAGGTCTCCATTCCAGATGACAACAGTCTACATGCCCTCAATATGAAACCTGCACAGAACACTTAGCGCACATACAAAGATACACATGATTCACAGCTTCTTCAAGGCTGAGGTTGGTCTGAGCTCTGCACTGAACAGGAAACTTTTCCAAAACATACTGATAAGTTGTACTTTTCTCTCAGTCAGAGGTACAGACAATATACAACAGTATTTTCTAGTGGATGAAAATGAAAAGGAAATTAAAGGCTTTAACATAAGTTGAAGTTAGTCATTCTAAATAATTCCATATATTTCGTGATAAATCACTCAAAAAAAAAAAAAAAAAAAAAAAAAAAAATATATATATATATATATATATATATATATATTGAAGCGGCAGTGGATTCCAGAATACACCCCTTCAGTATTTTCTCAATTTTATTTATTTATATTTTAAAATAGGGTGAAACATGGTTTGTTCTTGGCAGGGTTTATGGGTTTCATCTATTGTTCGTCCATGAATATTTCTTATCTTTTTCTCTTGATCTGCTTTTCCAGATATTCGCCTTGAGACAACTAGAGCCTTCAAAGTTCCAGAAGTACGTGACACACTTCATCAGAGGAATTTCTCTGGTGATGATCCCTATAGCTGCCACAGTCCCGTCAGTAAGTATACCGGCACATTCAATCACTATCTGTTATATCTGTATACAGTTACTTTCCATGTTTCAACATGTATGACATGAATATATCACTCACGTTTTCAAGTGATGTTTTTCCAAAAGAGAAGACAACAGTGGTACATGATGTCTTCTGTACCTAGACAGATATGCTCTGTGCTCTGATGCTTTTGATTTTGAGACAAAATGGGCGTACGAAGGGGTGTTTTTTTGAAGCCCACCTGATACTGATTACAAAGGAAAGAGATGTACAACTTTCCTGTGATATCTCCAGCAGATGTAGAAATCGATGTCTCGTGCTTATCTGTTATAGATGTACTGTATTTGTGGTGTGTCTCCAGTCCTTGCTTACATAAGAGCAATAGATGAGAAGTTTCTCAAGATGTTGGTCATGAGAATGCTTCATAAAAAAACAGCACAATGAATTCAAAAATTCAAATCAAATTAAAATGTTTCAAGGATTCCAGATTATTTCTTTTGTTCTTTCTGTTTTCCTAATTCATAGTCCATGTCACTGTACTGGCTCAGCTCCAGTTGTGTTGGACTAGCACATAACCTGCTCCTGAGATCCCCTCGCTTCCGGGGCATCTGTCGGATCCCTCCAACACGTTCAGACTCTGAAACTCCGTACAAGGACATTGCAGCTGCCTTTGTAGCCAAATACATCAAATAAATGGATCCAGACATTGCAAATTAGAGCATCAGCTTCTGAAAATGTGGAATCAAACATGTGGATGTGTGCAAACAGGTTGATTCATCCAACATGACCCTGTAACCAGAGGAATATGGCAAAACAAAGGCAGAAATCTCAGTATGAAGTCAGGAATGTTAATGAACAAAAGCATTTGGAAAGAGACTCCAATAGTTGTACAAATTTAAGATGATCTTAAAAATAAAAATTATTTGTGGAAAAAGAAATAGTTCTCCATTTTTTATTAGTGTTGTTGCTCTCACATGGGTTTATGATCCTGGCCTGGCAGAAACGAATCACTTTGACTGAAGAAGTGACATGAGCCATGTAACTACAGTATCATAAAACAGTTTTTCAGATTGGGTTTTCACTTTTTGTTTTTTCTTTTTTTGGGGGGAAAAAGTGCATATGTGATGTTTAAAAAAGGTCAAAATTACATTAATCTTTCATGCTTATTACTAAAGATTGATCATCATGAGATTATTTGTCCTTTTTTTAATCTGCACAATGTATTTTACAACTTATTACTTTATATTTTTGAAAGAAGTATCTTCAATGAGGCATACTGAAAAATAGAGCAAAAACAATAATATTGTTACATTTTTAACGGTGTTATATTTTAAAATGTAATTTATTCCTATGATTTCAAAGCAGAATTTTCGGAATCAATACTCCAGTCTTCAGTGTCACATGATCCTTCAGAAATCATTCTAATATGCTGATTTGATGAACAAGAAAAATTTTGTATTATTATCAATGTTGAAAACCTTTTTTCTGGTTAATATTTTTGTGTAAACTTTGATGTGGTTTTTTTCAGGATTCTTTGATGAATAGAAAGTTCAAAGTCTTTAATATTACTTTACATTAATTAAATGCATCATTACTGAATAAAAGTATTCTTTAAAAAAGTTTCTATTTATAGAAATAAATGTGAATTGAAAAAGTTTCTCTTCATGTTTGTACATCTAATTTTACTCCAACAGAAGGAGAAAATGTATTAAATAAATATTTTCCAAGTGAAATTTGAACCACTTTCTGGTTGTAAATTGTTTTAAAAGGTTACTTCACACAAAAAAGAAAATTCTGTCATCATTTACTCACTCTCATGTCGTTCCAAAACCATCAGGTTTGGAACACAAATGAAGATACTTTTAATGAAACCTGAGAGATTTCTTTCCCTCTATTGCAACGCAACTACCACTCTTCAAAAAGTTTAGTCCAAATTTTCTGAGGAGACACGATCGCTTTATATGATGAACAGATTGAATTTAGGCTTGTATCCACATATAGACAGTAATCAATGGTAAATGGAAGCTCAAGCATGTTTGCTTGATGTGCGAGAACCAATGAGGTTTGTTCTCGCACATCAAACATGTATGATTTGTGTTCGCTGATCAGTATTTATACGAGAATAAAAATTCAATCTGTTCATCATATAAAGCGATAGAGTCTCTTCAGAAAATTTGGACTAAACTGCTCAATTGATATGGATTAGTTTTATGATCTCATTATGAATTTTTTAAAGCATCAATTTGGTAGCTGTGTCGCTGTAAATGGAGGGCACAATAATAACCAACCGCAGAGTCATACGTTACATGTGAAGACAGCAACACCAGGCCAGCAGCCTCAGAATGGGGTATTGGGGTAGAGCTTAAAGTATTATTATAGGTAGGTTTAGTGGTGGGTATTAGGTTGGGCATTCATTAAGGTAGAGCTTATAGTTATTGGGATGGGGTGGAGTGTGTGATTGTCAGTGCCACTTTAACTTTGAGTCTGAGGCTGCTGTCCTCAGACTGCTGTGACGGCTGAAATCTATCAGATTTAATTAAAAATATCTTCATTTGCATTCCAAAGATGAATTTTTTGAATGACATATTTTCCATTTTTGGGTGGAATAACCCTTTAATTTTGTCAACAGTATGTTATCTTTATAATATCACACATACTATTAGTTCTTTCTGTTTCCTAACACACTATAAGGGATTCACTTGGCCCAATTCCCAAAACCATTCATCCAGTTCTAGAAACAAAGACGCGCTTCGCAAAAAAGTTTAACATTTCACCTATTTTCACAAATATTTGACAAAATTGTCCTCATTGTACACAAGCTTAACCATGCTCTTACCCAAGTACATAATTATCTCAAGTGTCACACTGTGAACTCAAATAGAAAACATGTATCCATGTCTAAACATTAAGTAGCAAAACTGATGACACACCAATCAGAATCTCAGGATAATATAAGAGCACAGGTGATTATGTGCATTGGAAAATGAATCCTAGTGGTGGGATACAAAAAGGAAGAGTAGAGGAAAAGAAAAAGTAAGGGGATAGGGTAAACAGACATTGAGAGTACTTTCACTATTCTATGTACAGTAAATAATGTGGCACATGTAGTACTCCTTCAAACTTATAATTGTCAAACTGATTTGTAGCCAAGCACTTCTTACATTTGTATTTTTGCAGAAAAGGGATGACTGCCTTGGGGAGGGAGAGAAAGTCTATTTGGCCGAGAATGCAAAATTCATTGATTTCTTTTTTACTGTACTGTAATTGACTTTATACTGAAGGCCTAGTGTATATCATACCAAGCTCATTCAATTCTTTGGTTGTAACTGGTCAAGTGTTCCTTAACTAAAGTTCACAGGAGGCAAGTTTGCAAAAGAACCCAGTTTAATTAAAATAAACATGAATCCACACATGATACAAAAACATGGCTTGGCTACATGTACAAACTCACTAACATGTTACTTTACATTCACAATTTTTGACAATGAACAAGGAAACATGAGGGTTTAAATGCACAGAAGGCTACGATAAACCAAAAAAAACAATGAAAGCAAAACACATGAGAACAAGAGAATCACATGACACAAATGGGAAACATGGTAAAGAAAATCTGTATTTTTAGAACAGTTAAAGCTCTTTTCATGTAGTCAATGATATATTGTGTCATGTTTATCAAAATAAAACTGATAAAAAGAATGTAGACCCCACTACATTGGTATTTAAATAATATATGCTGATGTTGAACTTCATTCTTGTAAAAACAAACGGTACATAAAGTACCTGTGAAACATCAATGCATTAGTCAAATTGCACTTATTTCACTTCCGCAATGACAAAGTATGCAAACTCAGCGCGAGCGTCATTACGGGAAGCAGAAACTACGACTTCACGTCTCTGATTTCAGCTCCTCCCCGTCTGCACATGGCCGTGGCCGATGTCGAACATACCTAACGAAAACATGACACATGAGCTAGAAAAATAAACCAAGGAAAATAAACATGACACCAAAACAGAACATGGTATTTGAACTTTTCTTTTACAGTAGTCTAATGTAACCAAATGTCACGTAAAAGCCAATGAAGACGAATATGAGTATAAAACAATGCAAAGTTCAATAAACAACTCAGAATAGACTGCCATGTGAGACAGCATGCTATACACAAACAATACTAGACCACTGAAAAGTCTGCAGCTTAAAGACATGGTAACTGAGGGTACAATGACAAACCCCTGAGCAGATCAAATGAATCACCATGACAACTGATAAGTGGCGGAACTAGACAAAGGAAATCAGGAAACTAATGAAAACAAACTAAAAGTCAATGAAAATGAAACTAAGACAAACATAATAATGTTTATGACAATGCATCTTGCAATCCTTGTATTTACAGTTGTGTTCAAAATTATTCAACCCCCCAATGCTGTAAATGGTTTTAGAGAATTTAGAGTACATTTGTAATTGAATTCAGAATGAAATCCTACAAGGACTTCTTAAAGAAGCATATGCAACTAAAATGACATCAATTGGTTTTGTAATACAGTAGTAAATGTTTCTTTTGTGAATTCTTCATTGACACAATTATTCAACCCCTTAAAGACTACCACTCTGAAGAACAGAGGTCCATTGAAGTGTTTTCAATCAGGTATTGAAAGCACCTGTGGATGTCAGGGAGCAGCAATAAAGCCTAATAAGCACCAATTAGGCAGCTTTAAAATGACTGTGATACTCAGCTCCTTCTAGACATTTACTGGTGTGGTTACAAACATGGTGAAGTCAAGAGAATGGTCCAGGAAGACAAGAGAAGAGGTGATTACTCTTCACAGGAAGGGCAATGGCTATAAGAAGATTGCAAAGATGTTAAACATACCAAGAGACACCATAGGAAGCATCATTCGCAAATTCAAGGCAAAGGGCACTGTTGAAACGCTACCTGGTCGTGGCAGAAAGAAGATGCTGACTTCGACTGCTGTGCGCTACCTGAAGCGTAGAGTGGAGAAAAGTCCCCGTGTGACTGCTGAGGAACTGAGAAAAGATTTGTCAGATGTAGGTACTGAAGTTTCTGCTCAGACAATACGGCGCACCCTGCGTAATGAAGGCCTCCATGCCAGAACTCCCAGGCGCACCCCCTTGCTGTCTCCAAAGAATAAGAAGAGTCGACTGCAGTATGCCAAAAGTCATGTGGACAAACCACAGAAGTTTTGGGATGGTGTTCTGTGGACTGATGAAACAAAATTAGAACTGTTTGGGCCCATGGATCAACGCTATGTTTGGAGGAGGAAGAACAAGGCCTATGAAGAAAAGAACACCTTGCCTACTGTGAAGCATGGCGGGGGGTCAATCATGCTTTGGGGCTGTTTTGCTTCTGCAGGTACTGGGAAGCTTCAGCGTGTGCAAGGTACCATGAATTCTCTTCAGTACCAGGAGATATTGGAGGACAATGTGATGCAGTCCGTCACAAACCTGAGGCTTGGGAGACGTTGGACCTTTCAACAGGACAATGATCCCAAGCATACCTCCAAGTCCACTAGAGCATGGTTGCAGATTAAAGGCTGGAACATTTTGAAATGGCCATCGCAGTCACCAGACTTAAATCCGATTGAGAACCTCTGGTGGGACTTAAAGAAAGCAGTTGCAGTGCGCAAGCCTAAGAATGTGACTGAACTGCTGAAGGCTTTTGCCCATGATGAATGGGCGAAGATACCCGTAGCTCGCTGCAAGACACTTGTGTCAAGCTATGCTTCACGTTTAAAAGCTGTTATAACTGTAAAAGGATGTTGTACTAAGTATTAAGATTGAATGTCACTTGGGGGTTGAATAAAACTGATAATGATGTGAGCAGAGAAAAGACATTTGTGGTTATTTCATTATAAATGTTATGTTATATTTGTCTGACCTACACGTGCCTCTTTGATTTAATTGTAAGCAGGATGACTGAATGATCAAAATCAATGTCAAACCGGCCAAAACAATCAATTTCAGTGGGGGTTGAATAATTTTGAACACAACTGTATGTTGTATACTGTAAAAGACATTGAGCTGTAAAATGATCCCTGATTGTCAGAAGGAGGTAGTGTAGGCCTTCAGTGTAGTGTGTATATTTGTTGTTGTCGTTTTGTGTTGTGTGTGTGTGTGTGTGTACTTGTATTCCTTTCATTGTGGGGACCAAATGTCCCCTCAACGTAAGTAAAACCAGTAAATCTTGACATTGTGGGGACCTTTTGTTGGTCTTTTTTGAAAATCTACAGCAGAACATTTTCTGTGATGGGTAGGTTTAGGGGTAGGGGTAGTGTAGGGGAACAGAATGTACAGTTTGTACAGTATAAAAACCATTACGCCAATGGAAAGTCCCCACAAAACACAAAAACACAACTGTGTGTGTGTGTGTGTATGTGTGTGTGTGTGTGTGTCATATAAGGCCAAAGTTTGATTTTGACAAAAGAGATTAAAATATTTGAATTTAATCTGGAACGAGCTGGTGTGTAGTTTTGAGATTGTGTTTATAGTTGCAAGAAAATGGTGAATTGTTTCATGAATTGTGTGTTTGCAAATGAGAAAAACTGTATTCTTACTTGTTATAGATGTGTTTTTATTCATCAAAAAAAAAAAAAAAAATATATATATATATATATATATATATATATATATATATATGTGTGTGTGTGTGTGTGTGTGTGTGTGTTAGGAAAGGGGAATGTTTGAGATTCCTTGTCACATAGACACTTGAAAATGAGCTCTTTTGACTTGGGAAACTTGAGAAAACACCCTAGCAACCATCCAAAATATCCTAGCAAAACCTAAAAACTTCTCATCTAGCTAAATCCATCAGCAACCAACAATAGACCCACGAAATGTAAATGAGCTCCCTAAATCATTGCCAAAACAGGAGGATATGTTTACTTGTGTTATTGTAAGTTTAATTTCCTGCAGGGCGGGGTCCAGTACCTCCATCCCAAGCAGAGAGAAGCGGCAGACTCTGAACCCGACTGAAACCCTTCACACCTCACCATGCTCTGCTTTCTGCTATTAACATTGTTCGCTGTGGCGTCAGCGAGCCGGCAACCCCGCAGCTGCGGCACCTGCGACCCGAGTCAGTGTGCGCCGCTGCCGGCCGAGGGCTGCTCATCCGGGACGCTGTTGGACACGTGCGGATGCTGCGAGCTCTGCGCGTCTGGAGTTGGAGAGCCGTGCGGGGGACGCGGAACCTCAGCCAAGCGCTGCGCGTCCGGGCTCGAGTGCGTCAAGAGCAACAAAGACAAGAAGAGTAAATCAGGGGTCTGCGTGTGCAAGAGCAACTATCCCGTGTGCGGCACTGATGGCGTGAACTATAACAGCGGCTGTGAGCTGAAAGCAGCGAGTGTGAAAGCAGTGAAGGAGAAAAAACAGGAGATTACGATTCAGAACAAGGGCAAATGCGCTCAAGGTGAGATGTCTTAAACATAATAAGACCCTCTCTGCATTTATCAGTATATCACTATAATTAAAATGTTTAAATTAAATAATGCTTATCAGTAGTGCATATGGGGCTACAACTGAATAGTTTCATGTCATTAAAGTTGTAATATAGACTATATGGGATACCGCTGGAGAATAAGTTAGGGTTATATTTTAAATTTCTGTTTAGTCACATATATAGTAAAAATAACTGTTGAACATTTTCATATTGCCTAGGAAAAAAGTAATAAATCTTTTGTGACAACATGCCCCAATGGCTATCTAGCAATGGGGTAAGTTGTCACAATGGAGCCCGTCAGTAGGTTTTTAGCTCAAAAACAAATCTGTGGGAACGGCAAATATATAAATTTGACCATACAAAATCAACTAAAAAATATTTTAATTAATAAGCTGTATAAGTAATTCATAATATTTAAAGCACAATTTACCCTGATAACGGAGGACAAAAGTCCACAATTTCAATTCTGATATAGATTCTGCTGTTTTGATATGGGTGTTTAAATATAACACAAAGCGTGTGTATGCAATGGATGCAATGCATTATATATCCATGTCATGCAATGGAATTCAGACATTTTTGAGTGCGATTTAAGTGTCCAGAAATGTTTTGGGGTCACTGTAAACTGTCGCCAAGTTTTGTAAACAGTGATGATCTTTATTTGACAACTCATAGATAAACTATGTCTCTGTATAATGGACCCCAAACCAGAAGCAAAAACAAAACATCATGTGTCTGTGGTCAATGTATTTATAATGGCTCACTGTTTGAATTCAGATGGACGGTTTCTGTATAAAGACATTTATTGTTATAAAGTAACCGCCCGCAGCCATTTAAAGGACAGTTTTTTATTTCATCTGGTGTTGAATTTGACCGTGACTCCTGATATACAAGGATCAACAACTACTTTGCTACTTTAGAATAATTTTTCCTTTGTTAATGCCCTACATGATCCAGTCACTCACATGATTCAGCTTTCATGTGTTTCTTAATTTGGGTTTCTTTTCTCCCGGGATCACCCGTCCTGTACTTTCTCCCGGGGACAAATAAATTGTACACACACATACACATTGACGTGTGTGTTAAGGCAACAACGGAACAGGCCAGAGGCCATTGTTTTCATATAGGGTGGAAACACACTATCCCTGAACAGACATGTCTGAAATTCCAGCCTCTCGGGTGGATTTTCAATATTGAAAAGGGAGATCAGCCCTGATCAAATAGTAATGTCTCGTTTAGCAAAACACACAGGCAGACTGTTGTTTTAAAGCAAAGTCAGATCGCTTGAATCAGTGAACCTGCATGTAATTCATTATAACAGCATTCTGGCATGGGATTAATAGAGCCAGAGGATATGGATAAGCTTCTCTATAGCAGAGCTTCCTCTGAGACCTTTGGACTCTGCTAATCAACCCATAAGTTGACAATATAACAGAACTCAGCAGGAGAAAACCTTCACTGTAAGACAAATCCTGTCATTTTTATGGAGAAATAATGGCTGCCAGAGTAATTCTGTAAAATACAATAAAAATGTAAACACATTTGACAAAATGACATTTTACACCGATAAATCCGACAACTATTTTCTGCTGATGTGATGAATTATCATATACGCTGCTATCTGTTTTGTACCTTTAACATACGGCAAGAACCATAATAACAAGAGGTAAAGATTAAACCTTCATCACAAGCAGCTTTTCCACAAGCTGAAGTAAGTAGGTGCACAGTGTCACGCACACAAATACAAAACACCATCATGCTAACACACTTAGATGCTAAAATAATGCAATAAGCATTCATTTAATAACATAAAACCCTGTACCTAACTGATAAAAACTAAGAAGAAGCATAATTATTAAAATGAAAACCCATCAAATGTGAAGTGTCACAAATTTTACTGTAAAGTTACATGAAAAGTAAGTTCGGTCTATTACAGTTTTTCACTGTATAATAAGGCAAGGTTCCAACAATATGTCATTGATTCAAAGAGCTTGTGAGGTTAGTTTGTTCAATGAATTTGGCAACCTCTAACCTCTATTCTTTATAACTTGTTTGTTCTGTTCACTGTGGGACAAGTTTTAATCAAGTTGGCTAAAAATAAACAAATTGCTTTTGTTGTTGTTTGCATACCATGGACAAGAATCCTGTGGGCGCTCCTGGCAAAACATTATCTCACCTAAAGTAATCTCATATAAGGTTCTTACTGGTTTAACAGTACCGGATATACCGACATACCGGAATATTTAATACTTCAGGCATTTGTGTACATATTTTAGTGTTGATGATAGTATTATGAATCAGATACTTAGATATCAGAGCATTAATAAACATGTGGACAAGATCAGATACTGATTAGAGTTAAAATTACTTTTATAATTTTATATTTTTATTTTATATTTTAATACTATTAATAGTGTCCTCTGAAGTCATTTTTAATACAGTCAATGAACGAGAGACAAAACAAAAAAGGTAATTGCAACATTTTCAATTTGAAAAGTCAGAATTGTGAGATATAAACGCTCAATAGTACAATTCAAAAAAAGACTTTTTTCTCATAACTGCATGATATAAACTCACAATGTCGTGTTATAATGTCAAACAATTAAATATGTTATAATTGCAAAATATAAACTCGCAATTCTGAGAAAAAAAGTCCGTATTGTGAAATGTAAACTTGCAACTGGGAGAAAAAAAGTCGGAATTGCAAAATGTAAACTCTCAATTGCAAAAAAAATAATTAATTGTGAGATAAAAAGTCGCTATTATCTTTTTTACTTTAACAAGCTTTCATATAGTTTCCTGTGACATCTTGCGAGAAAGTAGCAATTTCGAGATAAGTCCACCACTGAGATCCACCAGTGAATAAAAAAAATTAAATGATAATTGTGATTTTTTTTTATTGCAATTCTGACTTTTTCTTGCAATTGCGAGTTTAAATCTAACAATTCTGTGTTTTGTGAAAAAAAAATGCTATTATCTTTAAAAAAAAACATTTTTATTCCGTGGCGGAAACACGCTTCCATGGTCCCAGTTGCCTCAGTATAAAAACATGAGAGCACGAGTGTGCAAAGTAGCGCCAGTCATACCCGGGTGACCAATACGTTTCAGGCGATAAATATTTGGAAATATTTGACCACTGAATGCCGGGATTGACCATTCAGACTATGCCAGAGTTAAAAATTAATTTTCTGTCATTTACTCAATTTGAGTTATTGCGTAATAGTTTGCATTTAAATGTGCTCAATGTTGTCTGTATCTGTTCATCACTGTAGTGTGCAAACCCAGAATTCCTCACTCTTTCAGACATGATGATAACCTTAGCATGGCATGATGATTATATAATATGCAACTTCTAAATAATTTTGTGTTTTTCATGTCCAATGCAGCACCGGTTATAGTGACAGCTCCAGGACAGGTGTGGAATGTGACAGGTTCACAGGTCTTCCTAAGCTGTGAAGCCACCGGGATACCAACACCTGTGCTCACCTGGAGAAAGGTAGAGAAGGAATTTAAAAAGGCGGTGAATCTATCTATATTGCTTTTGTATGTAACGTCTGAGCTGTTATTTTTTCATGTATCAGATCCTATAGCACAGGCCCATAAGTCCCATATGGAAAAGAGGAAGGATGTGTTTGCGCATACTGTACTGCTCCAGCTATGTCAAAGGATGTCCATCTCTATAAATAACACAGCACAGAAACAATAGCATCACAAAACCAGGGAGGGATCAGGGCAGGAAGCACTTTATCATGCAAGTCATCACATTTTTCCATTCTAGATCTAAAAGGAGACAGGATTTCTCCTTAAAGATAGAATCAAAGAATTCCGTGGGTCTGGATTCTGCTTTGTACTGGTTCTAGAGCCACTAATATGAAAAGCTCAAATCAACAAATGACTATGTGATTTCCCAGGAGAAAAGGAAAAACCTCATAATTTACCCCTCTCAGCTACACGAAATCTGAAACCCTGGGAAATATTAGTATTTAAAAATAAATGTTTGCTCCAACTCATATTCTCTGTTCACAAATTAGTTTAAGAGTTATTTAAACATGAGGTAATGCCGGCTGTATTTTATTATGGGGGTTCTGATGATCAAGTTAGTCATGCTTCATAAATGGTGGAAACTAGATTAAGTCCTGGCTACAGAATTTCACCCTATCCCTGGGATATTTTTATTATGGCAGTGAAGCGCTGTAGACCCACACTCACACAAAAACTACTTTTAGCATCTCTTGAGATCAAGGAAGGAGATTAAAAAGTTTAAGCAATAAAAAAAACAAAGTCTGGTAGACAGGAAAGAGAAAGATAAAATTGCATTTCTTTTACTTATTTTATTTTATTCAATTTAATATTGTCATCGTATAAAACAACAATAATTATTATTATGATTTATAAGTACTAATAATAAGACTAATATTAATAATAAAGTTATTATCATTATTATTAAGAATTCAGATAATTTTTCGCTGAAATTGATATGCAGATAATGAACAATGTTTATTCAATTAGAAAAATTCAAAATAGAAGCATTTTACAGTCTTTTAGACCTCACTGTAACTTCAGTAGGCCTATAATAACATGTTTATCTCATAATATCTGTTTATCAGCTAGGTGTCAGGTTCCACAAGCGGTCATAGTTTAGAGAAAAACTTTGCTTATCTGTACGAATAGAGTCTGGTGAGACTTAATTACGCATTACCACAGAACTAACAAGCTGTAAATTGTTGAAAAAGTATGTGCATAGCGATTTATATTGTAAAATGTGTTGTGAATTAACCCATAGAGTGTGATAGTAAAAGTTGTTATGGCTGTTGTCATTCTCACAGGTATTTGATAGCAAAGAAAAGTCTGTGCCACTCCCAGGAGACAAAGACAACCTGGCCGTCCAGACCCGTGGAGGCCCGGAAAAGAATGAGGTTACTGGCTGGGTGCTGGTAAGTGTATTTTAACTAAATATAAACTCTTTAGTTTTTCTTTCCATGCATAACTGCTACAAGCGTTCTGCTGCAAGTTACGAGTGTTGTTTATTGCGCAAAACTGTTACAGCATTTTTTTGTTGGCAGCGATGCTCTGAAAGCACTCTAGGCTCATCTCAAATTACATTTGTTTGGAGTTCTCTGCACTTATCAAAACATTCAGAACAGACTGGGTGAAAACTACGGCTGACGGCCATATGTTGCAGATTTCTCCTCTTACCAATGATGAGGACGGCTCCTACGAGTGTCACGCCAGTAACATCGAGGGCGAAGCATCAGCTGTGGGCACCATCCATGTGGTGGATTCCATCAATGACATTCCTTCCGAGAAGGGTAAGTGAGTGCGGTTGAACCAGTTGACTGATCTGCAACATATCAGTCCATTTGCACCTACTCTAGGATATGCTTTAGGATACATAAAAGAACCTTGCATTAGTAGAGGATTGTGTGCACATTTGTACCGGACTGTATAGAACATGTCCTATCATGCCGAGCTGTGTTTTCTTGGCCCACATCACCTGCCAGTTCCCTGTCAGCAAGATGGTTGTTGTGACATGTTTGGACTATTGCATGCTGACAGCCCATAAACCAACTTGCTAAGGAACGTACTCTGGTTTTCAGTCAATCAAAATGTTGTTACACTTAAGGCATGCTGTAAAATTCCAGCTTAGATGAGATAGATTGAATGATTTCTAAAGAAGTGCTTGGATAATTATCATTTTGTTAAAAAATCCGACTCGTGTTGTTCTAAATCCGACTTTTTTTTTCTTCACGGAACTCAAATAGAGATGTTGAATGTCCAAGCTGCTGTTTTCCACACAACAAAATCATTATGTGACTACAGTGCTTCCAAAATTCCAAATGGCGGCATAAAAGTTCCATAAGTCTATATAAAACATATGCTGTATAGAGTGCAACAGTCAGGTTCCGGGAAGTAAGAACTCCATTTTTTAACTCTATTCTAAGTCTTTGTTAAGCATGTAATGAACACAAGAACCAATGATGTCAAATCTGACACTTTAAAATCTGAATGGAGATGCAAATGAGGTTTCAAATCTTTAAAGTGTAACATTACTTAAATCCAGTGCTGTTTTTAATTAAACTATTAATTCCTTCCCCGCTCTTTCACACTCACAAACTCTTTCTGAAGTTGCATAATAGTGCCCCCTACGGTACAACTGTGAAAGCACAGAAAGTCGGACCGTTTGCAAATAGTTTGATTGACAGGCGATCTGACCAATCATAACCCCGAATACGCCATTTTATCCTACAAAGTAGTCAGGGGAGTTAGTAGATTAACGTTGGTGAATTTGAACTTGAAAAAATGTGTGTACTCACGTCTTTCCGCGGTTGAAACAACATTCCCTCTGATGTCCATTCATATTTATTTGATACTATAAATTAACTAGTATGAAGAGATGATCGGTTCACGAGTCGCTTGAAGGAGCTACAGCGATCTGTCACGACACATTATGGAGCCACTATACGGTATTTATTGTTTAAACTTCTTTAAAAAATTACAATATTTTAAATATGAAACCGTTTCATAGGTTGTCAGTGTCCTCTTTGCTCCGTGATGTATTTTTCACCGCGTGAGAAAATGATGTGTGGCGTGAGAGCACATGGCTTGTCGGGCATTGCAACAGTAACTAAAGGGGCGAGTCTTTGCGAAGGGTCAATTGCCGGGAAGTGTTCTCATAAATGATGGAAAATTCCATTGATGGCAGGGAAAGAGTTAAATTATGTTGGCCACAATTTTGGCACCCCAGAAATGAGTAAAATGAATAAAATAACTTATGAGTAAAATATCTCTGAAATATATTCCCATTCATATTTATGTTTTTTTTTAGAACACCAGGGTGACTAGGAGCATGAAATTGTCCAGCCATGACTTCCTGTTTCACAGGAGTATAAATATGAAGAACACAAAGGTCAAACTGCCTTAATCATTTGTCAAAATAAGTAAAACAAAAGAATGTAGTTCTGATGTGCAGCAAAAGATTGTTGAGCTTCGCAAAATAGAAAATGGCTGTGAGAAAATAGCTAAAGCTTAGAAAATTCCTATTTCCTCCATCAGGGCAATAATTAAGTTAAAGTTGTTACAAATCTTCTTGGAAAAGGACATGTCTTATCGTCCTAATGCACGGTGAGGAGGAGAGTTTGAGTGGCCAAAGACTCTCCAAGGATCACAGCTAGAGAATTGCAGAGATTAGTTGAGTCTTGGGGTTAAAAAAAATAAAAAGTACCCCACGGTTAAATATAGTGTTGGATCTTTAATGTTGTGAGTCTATTTTTTTTGCTGGAGGTCCTGGACATCTTGTTCAGATACATGGCACCATGGATTCTACCAAAATACTAACAGATAAAAAAATCTAAACCTGACGGCCTCTGTTAGAAATCTTATATGGGGCAGTATTTGGATTTTCCGTCAGGACAATGATCCAAAACAAACATCAAAATCAACACAATGGGTGACTGAGCACAAAATACCCTGTAAGCCACCACTTTTGAAAAATCCCAAGAAATGACATACCCAAATTAAAACAGATGCAGTTCATGAACCCATGAAAAGTATGGTCTCATTTCAAAGCAGACACTTTGCAGTTTATTGTAAAGTCATAATTAATTATTGTCATAATGAAAAAATAGTTTTAAATAGCTTCAAAATTTTGTAAAGTTATTAGAAATGTATTTTTTATGGAAAATCTTCATGAAAATAAAATTGAAGTTAGCCTCTCTGCTATCTGGAAATGCATTCCAGCTAAAGCCACATGTCTGACCATGTTATATTTCAAATCTGAAGATGACACGTTTAAAACTCTGAGTTTTATTGAACGTTTTTAAGATCATGTCATGTGATTTTATTTTGAGAAGACTCTAAAATGCTAACTAATGTTTATAGCCATCTTCCAAGCACCCATTCAGTGTATTGTCTCTATTATTTTGTGGTTCAATGTGCCCCAATCAGTTTCAGTGCACCATTCGCACAATTCACACCTCTCCGGCCTGGTTATGGTTCTAATTATTCTTTTCTTTTGTCTCTATTATAATTACTGATGATGTTCTATTCAAACAGACTTAATCCCATCCTTTCTTTCATCAAACTTCTCACTTCACCTTCTCTGAAACTCTATCAAACACCCTTCATGAAAAAAAGAAACATTTCAGTGAGCTTTACATTAAAACCAAGTTTTTGCTCCAAACTTACTTATATCAAGTCGAGTGTTTTAAATAAACTTCTGTGATGTGATGTGGTTTCGGATCAAAATATCGGACTGAAAATACATTATTTTATGGTATTCTGCACAATGAGAATCGCTATATTTCACTGTTTTTATTCATTTTGAGGAATACTGACTGTTTTTGTGCAAGTGAGATGAGTAAATGCATGTTCACATTTAGACTAGAACTACAATAACCATCATAGAACTACATCAACACACAACACCTCTGCACAAGTTACTTGCAATGCGTTAACCCCAACACAGTTCGTCACACATAAGACTTGGAATATAGCACACAAATCATATGAACTGCTTTTATTGTGTTTTTTGGAGCAGAATTTTCATTTAGGGAAACTCTTTAATGCCAGAATACTCTTATTGGCTATATAACACGATACTAATTTTTGTGCTGCATATTAAAAACCTGTAAGACTTCAGTGGTGTCTTTTATTCTGTTTGTTTGCAGTGAAGGATAGCGAGCTGTAAGAGGACGTGGACTCTGACTGAATGATGAATCTCACTATGCCTGTGCACTGAGGACAAGCACGTAGCATCTAGTGTAATCTCTGCTCACGCACACTTCCTGAACCACAAACAGCAACTCGCATGTGGTCACTTATTTTATAGAAGTTGTTCAGGCACACTCACACACACAAAAAAAATTCCATTCATTCTTTTCCTCATTCTACAATCTGTCTGCATGCAGAACTACGATACTGTAAAGCGCCGCCTGGGACGATCAGATTGATTTTCCAAGAGATACTCACGCTCATACACGTGGATACATATCTCCATGCACACTTTCATACAGCACATCAAATCATTCACGCTTGCATTTGAGGCATTCAAATATCTCATCTCCACTTATATGCATGCTTTGCTTCTCTTTGTTATTTTTCAAGATAAGTGTTTTTGAGGATATTTACAAACATTGTACTCATTCCTTTATTTTCCATTTTGTTTTTGGTTGACATTTATGGTGCTGAACGAAAAATTTATTTTGAACGTCAACTGTTTTTGTGCACAAACTTTTAGAAGCTGACCCTCCTTGGTAAAATATGATTTGGTTTGGCCCTCCAATAAAGGGCCAAAAATCAAACTGATTGAGGGCCATGGGCCAAAATTAAATGTTACTTTATATCCAAATATATTGTATTAAAATCTACAATTTATAATTCAAATCCTCTTTATTCTCTGCATTTAAAATGCAAAAAAGTTCAAAAGAAATTAGAAAATAGAGATATGGATTATATTTTTTTTAATCCAAACCAACAGAGAGAAGAAAAAAAAATACTTTGAGCTTATTACATGACAAGTTCAAAAAATAAATCAAATACTGTAATTCAGAGATTTCTTGGGTTTAAGAATTAACAGCTCATTTATCACCACGAAATCCATAGATTTCCTTCTATTCTGTTGGTTCCTAAATTGTAGTAGAATTAAGTGTTGTTCTCTAAAATTCTGAGCATCTAATGCATTTCTTTGTATGTTTTGATATTTGTACAACACCAATGAATAAAGACGTACCTTGAGAAGCATGGTGTTTTTTATGTCTGTTTGAAAAACAAAGAAATTAAATTGAGCAATTTTTTTTTTATTATTTTTTTAAAAAGCTTTTTTTATTCTGGGTTGAACAGCCAAAACATCTGTTTCAGAACAATAACATGAAAATAAAAACAAAACGTACAACAAGCCCAGCAACTACCACAGGAAGTGCTTTTGGGATCTATTCAAAATCATTTTCCCTATGATTAGCTTCTGGTTCCTGTTTTCCATCATTCATCTATGGGGCCATTTAGCTGGTCATCATCCGTGGGGCAATGCTCATAGACATCAGCTCCTGGAATAAGAGCTTACAGGCATATGGCATCCTCACCAAAGAGATCTGAAAGGGCAGAGGGAAGGGGTCATGAAAGAGCTCATTTTAACATCTTGAATAGGAGTTCTATAATATGCTTATTAGACCCTTTAAGGTAAAAGCTCATGGCTTGCTACTTGCGGGAATTGAACCAACAACCATCCCTAAGCCTTTAAAGTCACAATGAAATAGAGAAGTAGAGTCAGACCTTTTCTTCTGTATAGTGATGAACAGAGTGAAAATGATTATCAAAAAAGAAGAAATTATAGGGCGGGGTTTTAGTTCTATCCATGCGTTGTTGATTGGTTCAAGGCAGATATGAATGCAAGCTTTTACTAACTTGTAAGAAACGGGCAGGGTTTAAGCAAACTAAATGATTGGAGAAGTCCAGCATAAGTAACCAAAGAGAAGTCTCAAAAGAGTTAAGAGTTACTGCATGGATGAATCATTCATTATAAAATCAACATATTTAGAAAACTGATGGAATTAAATGAAATTTCACGCTGACTTTAATAACCACCTGACCCAGACTGACTCGATGTCAGCGCTTTCTCACCTGCGTCTTGTTGCGGCAGCCCCTGCACTCATAGGTGTGCGTGCGGGTGTTTGCGATGGCCATGAGGCCACACAAGTTACAGACGTGGACCTGGTACGGGTCAGAGGCCTCAAAAAGCCTCTCTTTCAAGAACTGAGCGGCACCGTGAGCGATCTGACAGTCACGTTCCATCTCTCCAAAACGCAGCCCACCATCACTGGAGGAAAGTAAACCTTGTTAAGATCTGATAGGTGATTTATGCATAAAAAATTGCAAGTATGCTGACATCTCACCGTGATCTACCCTCCATAGGCTGTCTGTTGAGGATCTGGACCGGACCACGGGCTCTGGAGTGAATTTTATCATCCACCATGTGTTTTAGACGCTGGTAGTATGTGGGTCCGATGAAGATCTGTGAGGTGAGCTTACGGCCAGTGAAGCCATTATACAAAACCTGCAATAATAAATATTACCATTTGAGCCATGTTTCAACACCTTTTTAGGTGGACTATTGCTTTATTTATTCACCCTCATGTCACTGCAAACCTGTATGACTTACTTTTTTCTGTGGAACGTTAAAGATTTTGAAGATATTTTGAAGAATGTTGGCAACCAAACAGTTTCAGTCTGAAACTGTTTGGTTACCAACATCACAACATATCTTTTATGTTCCACTGAAGAAAGTCATATAGTTGTAACTACATGAGAGAAGTAAATGATGACAAATGTTCATTTTTGGGTGGACTATCCCTTTAATAGTGCTGCCATATAGGCAGGTAAAAGCTCTTCACCTCATTGCCTCTCAGATGGTAACCATATTCTGACAGCAGATTGGAGACCTTTTGTACATTCACAGCATCGTTGAATGGCGTGGCATCACCAATCTCCCCTTTGTTAGCAGACACCTGAACAGAATAGGAAATAAAGTGTTCAGAACTGTGGCATAATTCACAACCATAGTCATTTGTTTTAAATAAGTATTGGTTCTTATTCATTGTAATGGAACAGAATAGTTTCATTAACACATCCTTCTATTGATGGTTGAATTGCATGAAACAAAAAGTATGACTAGTATAGTTTGATTCCCAAATGATTGATGACTCAAAAGCCAGTCACAAAAACTCAAATCAAGTCTCGAACTTAAGAGTTTGTGGTACAAGTCACTATAAAAATTGAGTCAAAAAGAGATCTTGGGCATGTTCGACTTTAAAGTATTAACTAACTTTAAGTAATGGGGATTTTATTGTAAAGGGTTGCCAAAAAGTCCATGTGCATAAATAATGCATAAAAACATCTGTTTTGTGTATCTCTATGATTAACTGTGGAAGGTGTAATTATTACCAAAAAAAGAATCATTAAGTGGAATTGGAAATTGAAGCAGAATTGTTCAATTCTGTAAAATTTACAAAGAACTAAACATGCCAACATGATTCAGTGTTAGAATCTTTGTAGTGCACTTGTCCAAACACAAGTTCCCAGAACAAACTGCCACTATGTAGACGAGTTGGAAAAAGAAGCACGACACGCAGGATTAGGTGCAGAAAACCAAGTACCTTCCCTTGCAGACACTCGATCAAATGGCCGACTGTCATTCTGGAAGGGATAGCGTGAGGGTTGATGATGATATCTGGGGTGATTCCTTCACATGTGAATGGCATGTCCTAAAGAGGAAAATTCACAGCTCAGGTCAGGAACGCACTGCATCTGTGTTTGGTTTTCACTACGACTGTTTACAATGCCTTCAGCTGCGAGTCTCTCTCCTATCAGGAGCTGTTTAAGAGTCACATCCTGTGTACAGACCTTCAACTGCAGGCTAATCTAAACAAAGCTAGCACACACATTCAGTCACACTTACACTAAAAATGAGCACTACAACATTACAGCTCCCATTGCCCAAGTTCAAGCAGTTTTTATTTTTTTAATTTTTTTTTTACAAAGTACAATGGTAAAGTTCCACAAAAATATCAAGCAGCACAATTGTTGCACCATTAATAAGAAATGTGTCTTGAGCAGTGAATCAGCACATTAGAATGATTTCTGAAGGATCATGCAAAACTAAAGATTGGAGTAATAATGCTGAAAATTCAGCTTTGATATCACAGGAATAAATTACATTTCAGAACTAGGGCCGCTAATGATAATCCATATTTGGCAAATTTTTGGATTTCCTGGTAATTACATTATGTCGGGCAAGAAATTCAAATGTTAAAACACTTGAGTAGAAACTTTACAAGGCTGCTTGCCCTCACGTTAACCTAGATAAATGTGTTCTATCATTAGGCTCATATCCAAGTGTTTGTGCAGAGTGTGGAAGCTGAAGTCTAGTACGCTTTACTACATGACACAAAGGTGCCACGACAATCACTTGCATTTTTTACTGACAACAGTGGAAAAGACTTAAATACGGTCTTTTTTTGGTCATACAGATCAGAGTAATACATCAACTGAAACTAAAGGGTCTACTTTTATTTATGTAAAATCACAACAAAAAGTGATTTTGTAAAATAAAGAAAACAAACAGGATGCACTTTCTGCCTCAGTCTCCTATATCTTGGGAAGGAACCGAAAACTCTGCGTATAGTCTACTTGCCTCACAAACATGAGGAATTATATCCACAGAAAGCTTGAAATGTCTACTTATAAACAAACCAATTCTAATCGAAAGCAAATACTGATTATGTAATCCAATACAAAAGGTGCATTTCTCTATAAATGCACGTCCACTGTACAGAGCAGATGTTGAGTCAGCATAGTCAAGTTCATTGCTGCGACTCTTAAACAATTAAAATCTCTCCTTGCTATTATTTCTGAAATTCATATCCTCCCCACATATTTACATAATTCTATAATATAAAGTACCTACCCCAAACTTTTGAACTGTAGTGTACACTTACCTCTTGCCTGTACTGGATACCACAGGTACCCTTCTGACCGTGACGACTGGCAAACTTGTCTCCTATTTGTGGTATACGAACTGAACGTACCTGCACAAAGACAATTTACATTTAAGAACACCACTACATGCTTAATAAACAAATGATTATGTTAGTCTTTGAAGTTCAGAAAAAAAAAACAAACAAACAAAAAACCCTCATTCAGATTGAAATCAGTACATACTCTGATTTTGCAGAACTTGTATCCCTCCTGGTTTAGCGTGACCATGACTTGGTCAACAATTCCAGTTTCGCTGGTGCGCAGGAACGTACTGCAGTCTCTTTTAGTGTAGCGACGGTTAGTGCTATCCAGCTCATCATCATTCTCAGGAAGTGTTACAGTTTTGCCAATGATGACATCCTCACCAGACACACGCACACCGGGAGCAATCAAACCATCGTCATCCAATTTGTCATAGATGGCATGTCGCATGCCTTTAGAGAAAAAAGAAACAAAAATGGTAATAACACATGCACAAAAAGGTACTGTAACACCATGTTCTAGCTAAGCATGATGTGATAAAACATCCAGCAATAAATCACATCTCCATTTTAATCTGAATGATATCAACAAATAAACAGCATTACACAAGATATTCAAACTGAAAACTTATTGGACCACAAGTGTAGAAAAATATAATAATATAGGCTATCTTCTGACTGGCTGTGATTTTGTTGCTTCTTGCAGTAGAGGACAGAAAAATATGATGCTACATGATGCATTGTCATTTGCTAGGATCAAAAGAAGAGTAAAATTGCACCTTGACAGGTCTCTCGGGTGGGTTTCTCAAAGATCTCTTCCTGGTCAAAGCCTTTCTTGGATTCCTGTTCCTTGTATGAGCGGTAAAACACAGACCTGAGATAATAGACAGTTTAATCAAAACTTGAACTGTGTGAAAAATTATTAAGCATAGTTTCACATTAATTTTGCCAGCGAAAATCTAGTAACAGATACCTGAAGAATCCACGATCCACAGCCGAACGGTTCATGATGACAGAATCTTCCTGGTTGTATCCAGTATATGATGCAATAGCCACAATGGAATTGATACCTTTTAAGAAAAATGTGTATGTATTACAGTTTTTGAAGTTAAATGATATCTGAATCATTGATGCACTACTGTAAGCCTGCATTTATTTGGTCAACAGAGGAAAAACATTGTTAAAAAATTACTACAATTTAAAATAATTTTTCTATTTTAATAAAATGTAATTATTTCTGTGATGCAGCAGCCATTTCTCTAGTCTTCAGTGTCACAAGACCCTTTTGGAATCGATCTAATATGCCGATTTGGTACTCAAGAAAAATTTCTTATTATCAATGTTGAAACCGTTGCGCTGCTCCTTAATATTTTTTTTCCCAATGTTTTTTGATTATTTTGATTTTTGAGCATTTATTTGAAATATTATTTTTTTTTGTAGCCTTAGAAATGTATTTACGGTCACTTTTGAGCAATTTAACGTGTCCTTGATGATAGTATTCATTTCTTTATTTATAAATAAAAAATTTGAATTTACTAACTCCAAACCTTTGAATGGTAATGTAGAAACAAATGCAAGGCTACTGTTCAATGTAAGAAATGCATACCTGCCGGCAGCTCTCTGAAACGCAGATACTCCATGGAACGAGTCGTGACTAAGGGTTTCTGGGGGTAGTAGAGCACATGTGCAAGGGTATCCATTCGCACATGGAAATTGGTGATATAAACTCCCATGGCTTGTTTACCCATAGCAGACTGGTACGTGTTTCTGGGAGACTGTAAACAAGAGATCATTTAGATGCTACATGCATCATTTAGACGCTATATTGTGCAAGTTCTTCAGTACAAATAGTTATACTACAGAATTTCAAACTGAAATATTTGGGTTTGCAGATCCTCTAAAATGTTAATACATCCACAATATTGCATGTTGTAAATAGGTATTACTTGGGCCGGTACCTGGTTGTGATCAGGGAAAGGAATAATGGATGCACAGACACCCAAAATCATGGATGGGTGGATCTCACAATGCGTGTAGGTGGAACAATAAGCCACACCCTTCTCTTGAAGGTCATCGGGGGTCATGGCCAACATTACAGTTTCTTCCTCTAGTGTGTCAATATATTCAACCACACCACTGGCTACCAGGTCCTGCCAACTACATAAGAGACAGATACTCTGTTATAGAGGAATAGGAGGAATCTGAAACCAGCAAGAGATGATATTCTTCACAAATGTAAATACCTGTAGTTGTTGTACTCCCTCTCTTTGAGCTGGTCAATGTGTCGTCTCTTCAGCAGAAGTTTTTGTTTTTCCACAATAAGCAATGGACGGCAGATCCTCCCAGCATCTGTGTAGATCCTGATCTCCCTCTCACGAATATCTCTGATCATTGACACCTGGACCACGATGAAAACAAGATCAAGATCATGCGAAATAAATGTTAAACTGGAGTGGTGCAAAAACAAAAGGGCAACATGATGTCACACCTCAGACACGATGATGTCCATCTGTCTCCTCAGTTTCCGTAGAGTATTCATCAGCTGCTCAGGGTCTTTGTGAATACCCACCCAGCAACCGTTCACAAAAATCTTAGTTGCACTAAAGGAATAAACAAATTATATTGTATAAATTCAAAAAACATTCACAAAAAAAAAGAAATAAAAAAAATGAACACCATTGTGCAGTCACAAAATGTTTTGCTTGTGAAGTGTATCGATTTCAACAGTGTGGTGCTGCCCTCTAAAGAACAGGATGACACTCACTCTGCAATTGCAGCAGGAGAGATTTCCTCCAGGTTCTCCATGCTCCACTCCTCCAAGAACTCCAGGATGGGGGATGGCTGAGATCCCACAGAGATGTAGGCCATGAGAGCTAGATTCTTCACCAAACCTACAGCATGGCCCTGCAACAAAACAATTTCACTCCATTTTAATCACTTCACTGAAAACTAGAGCTGAAGCTAGCATGCATGTTAGCGTTAAAGTGTCCTACCTCTGGGGTCTCAGCAGGGCACACCATACCCCACAGTGTGTTATGAAGCTGCCTGGGTTTGGCCAGCTTGCCATCTCGTCCTATAGGCGAGTTTACACGCCGTAGGTGGGAAAGAGTGGAGGCAAAAGTCAACCTGTTCAACACCTATAAATAAAATAAAAATGTCAATGAGGATAGTGTATAACCTGTTAGCAAAAAAAAAAAATTATGCATTTGTATACAGTAGAGGTAAACAAACTGAAAAAAAGCACATCACCTGAGATACTCCAGCTCTGGCCTGATGGGCTTTCTTCACATCCCCCCAGTTGCCTGTGGCCAGGGAGTACTTGAGTCCATCAGAAATGATGCGGGTCTTAATGGCCAGCTCAAGATTAAAGTCCTTCCCCCTGTCAATAAACTTCTGTGCATAGATCCTGATCTCCTTCAGCAGGTTCTTGAACATTCTGGGTAAAACACAGACATGTAGATTTCAACTTTGGATGTGATATCTTGGAACATCAAGTATTATATTAAAGCACCTTGAATGCTTAATGAAAGCATTTTCTAATCATACCCTCTGAAAAGGAATGCAAGCAAGGGTCCAGCAAGATCAAGCCTCTTGTTGCCATAGTGATCTCTGTCATCCAGCTCTCGTCTGCCCAGAGCAGCCAACAGTAGTCTATGAACCATGTAACTAAATAAAGAGAAAGCAATCAGTTTTTACATACTACACAAAATACTTTTAAAAATTAAGTAGATAAATGTGTGGGGCATAAAACTAACTTTTTGCCACACCTGCCAATGGTTGGTGACTTTTTACCGGCCATAAATATTTTTTACCAGCCATTAAACTTAGATTAATCCTTATTAAAAGTTATTCAGTCAAGACCAATGAGTGATTTGCTCTTTTGTCGTTTAATATTTAAAAAAAAGAAAAAAAAAAGAAAAAAAAAGCGCAGCAATATACGGTTACACTTAAGAATATTTGCCTGTTCAAGCACAAGGTGACGCAAAAGTCTGTCTGAGATACAGATTTCTGGGTGCGCACAGAAAACTTCCCACACAGAGTAATTGAGCAACAAATTGAGTTTCCTTTCACATCTTCAAGCTTAAATATTTAAATTGGCAAGGCTTAAATTTTCGTGATGATGCAACACTGCCACGTCAACTGTCTCGAGCATCGTTCAAACTGTCAAATAACCGTTTCATAAACTCGCCAATACCAATTCTTACTCTCATTTGGTGCTTGGCGAGTTTAATTTTAGGCCCTGTTTTACACATACTACTAATTTTTTTTTTTTATAAATGTGATGAGCCACTTAAAATGTCCTGCCTTGACTTTCTGATTCAGTGGAAATTACATCAACACACTGAATAACACCTTGCCTTTCAAGGAACTGTTTTTACAGTATTTTTGTGGACATGTAAAAAATTATAAATATATTTTACCCTAGAAAATACGCTTTCTTGGTCTCGCAGAAATCTGATACACCAACATGTGGCAACACCTCCTTCTGCAAAACCTCTTTAGCATATTTGATTCTTCTCTCTTTGGTGACGCCAGGTTTAGCCCCTCTGGAGCCAATGAAGTTCAGAGCCACATTCTGTTCCTGAATCACAAAGGCCTCGTCCAAAGATGGCTTCACCTGGAGGGAAAAAAGCACACCGTTACTAGTCTTAAGTTGAATCACAAATTAAATAGTGCTTCTAAATTAAAACTCTTATAAATCAAAGATTGCTTAATTTGTACATTTAAGGTGACATACCATCTCCATCATCTCAGGATCATCAAAATCATAGATGATGTGTTCCAGGATGTCTCTATCAGACACAAATCCCAAAGCACGGAACACAATGATGATGGGAACTTCCTGCCGGATGTACGGCAGAGTGGATACAATCCTCTGGCCGATGGCACTTTTCTTCACTCCCTGGACAGAAGAAAAAAAAATAAATGCAAGAAAATGTTTGCATAAGATTCAGAGCGAAAATAGCTAATGAATCCAAAAACCACACAACTTGGCTCAGTTTACAAGCAGAATACTTGCTCACAGTCAGCAGATACTGACCTGTCCTCCACGGGCCATCATGCTGACCCAGATGGTGCTGGTGGGTCTGGAGGAGTTCTCCAGACATGATCTGCACTCTCCAGTGTAAGCATACTTTGAGTCCTTCTTGGCAAACACATACACTGTGTTGGTGGCCATCTTCTCTTGAGCAATCAGGACCTGGACAAATGACAGAACATATTATATTGAATCTAAATAAAGACTGTTAAAACAATATTCAAAAGATTTGTTATACTGCAAATCTCCAATTATTTGCACAAGAAAAATGATTTCACTAACAAAATAATTCTGCGATTGTGTGCGTGTAATTCTGTTTTTGAAACAAAGCTGACCTTCTCTGAACCATTAATGATGAAGTAGCCTCCAGGGTCCAGTGGGCACTCGTTCAACTCACAAAGATCACGATCTGTCAGACCGCTCAGCAGACAGTATGTGGAACGGAGCATGATGGGAATTTTGCCGATAAACGTTTTCTGATGCTGTGTCTGTTGTTGCTCTTCCCCATCCTTTATGATGGTCTTTGTGATGTCCACATACAGAGGGGCAGAATACCTGCAAGTCACAGTGACCATACAAATACAGTATCTGATCAAAGTTATCATGTATAGGTAGGAAAGATTCACAAACAGTCTCTTCAACCACAGTAGCATTCTGGATTGCAATAATTCAGATTATCACAGAAGCACTGGTAGTCAAGATATAAACACTGATGTCTACAATACCGATGAAAATAAGACTAAATCACCTTTTGAAAATAACTTGATACCTCAAATAAATGAATCAAATATGATATTCAAAAAAAATGTCTAAAAGGCTCAATACACTGTTCTAAAAACTTATTTTTTGGACTTTTTCACATTTCTTTTTTCCATGTGTCAAGCTTTACAGGATTAAACTGCTCTCAAACACTGAAGGACACTACTCACGTGAGATTTCGGAGTCTGGCTTCGTTTGGCATCATAGGTGAGGGAGCACCATCTCTTTCCCAGTGAGTGGGTTTGGAAAGGTAGATTTGCTCAAACTTCAGCAAGTAACGAGGCTGGAGAAAATAAATCAAATGAAAATCAGTCATTTCATTTTAGGGAGTCTCAAACACATATGATATCAGGCACCAAATCACATCACTCACCGGTTCCTCCACCTCTCCAGATGTGTGCTGGGCCTCAGCCTGCAGGTCAATGGGTGGAGCATCCTCCACAATCCTCTGCACAGACATCTGGATGAACTCATCAAATGAGTCCAGCTGCTGTCGCACCAAACCTTTTTCATCAAAATATGAGCTAGAAAGAGAAATGTGACAAAAAAATAAGCAAAGCAATGTCAATAAAGTTAAAGATTTCTCATATTAGTTAAAAGAGATTATAATGTGTGCATATATATATATATATATATATATATATTTATAAAAATAAATAAAAAGAGAGACTTCTTTTCTTCTAAAATTAGCAATACCATCTCATAAATTCAGGACCAGTTATTTCACTTTGATGGCAAATAATAAGTCCTCTTCATTCCCATTAAAGTGCAATAACAGAACCAAAACATACAAGATTGATAAAAATGCTCAATTTAGAAGAAAATTTCAGATGGCACTTAGAGTCTTTTGCATCTGAAGTCTAGAAAGACAGACAGACAAACAAACAAACAAAGTTGCAGCACAAAAGCAATGATGACAGTTATACCTGATAACAATCCAACAGGCCTCCTGCCACAGATCAGGGGTGATTTCATCATCATCTTCATCATACTGGATATCTGCAAAAATTCCAGAACTTAAAGTTATTTACTTGCACAAAGAATGAATACAATGAGTAAAACAACAACATTGCTGCTAACAAATTATGCTTACTAACAAATTCAATACCTTCACTCTATTAGTCTAAAAGGGAAGACTCGCATTAAATACTTTTTCTAGACACACAATTTATAATTTTCATAATATCAAGTCAGTTTGTTGTGCTTAACCTGCCTATATGCAACAAAGCTAAGCTTAGCCTGTTAGCCCATAACGTTGTGTTAACGCTTGAAACCATTATCTAACAACACATTTCACAGTAATAAAACTATAAATAAATACAAACTGCACTTATATTGCCAACACAAACCTTCGTCTTGATCATACATGATATTTAATGTTGAATAACTTTATTTCTGATTAAAGCACAGGTTACTCGCGCTCCACACTAAACGGCGCTATAATGTCTACTGCTGCGCCGCTTTGAACAACACAGTCGGCTACGGAATTATACGTCACTTCCGAAGCAAGTGTTTTTATTTTATTTATACTCTATCATTTACACTTTTATGATTTAGTAAATCATATTTTGAATGTTGAATAAAATATGTTAAATAAAAACTAAAATGTTTTATGTAAGATTATTTGTCCAAAAATGTTTCCGGTGACGTATATTGTAAGCGTGGCTCCCTGTGTTCACTCACGTGGGTTCGTTGTTTTCAAGGTTGTAGTAACTAGAGATGAAATTGTTATTTTAACATATAATAATGTACAAGTTATTACGAGCATCGACATTCCAACTCTGCACTCGTGCGTCCTTAAAACATGCTTCAAGACCGCAGCTGTCAACGGAACATGAAGGGATGTGGCGCTTTCCACGAGCATTTGTTTCCAGCTTAATATCAAAAGACTCTGCAACCCATTTGGGCACAAACCAGAGGTGCAGATCATCCAGATGTGGGGTTTCAAGTCTCAGATGTTACAGCAGTCAAAAAGGAGCATCAAATCAACCTCAGGAATTATACACATTTGTTGAGCCAGAGAAACAAGAACAATTTGTGTTCCCGGACTTTGATGAACGAGTGGACAATGAAGAAGATAATCTGCCAGATCATCTTCTTTTACATGAGCTCACGAGTAATGCAGAAGCAAAGCCAGTGCATAAAAATCCTGACAAAGACATGCACATTAAAGGACTGGAATTGCAACTGAAGCATTTAAAGAGCTCGGCAAAGTCTGATTTGGAAGAAAACTCATTGATTGAGTTCCATGATGAAGGATTCCCACTGGACAGGCGCACTAAATCAAAGAGGGTTAAAAAGGAGCAAAAGATCTACGGCACTCCTGATGTGGAGGTGGCAGTCAGCGATTCTTGTTGCACTGGCTGCGGGGCCCTCATGCACTGCAGCGACCCTGAAATCCCAGGTTACCTGCCAAGTGAGAAATTCAAAGTGTTAGTTGAAGAGGACAAACTGAAGAAGGCAATATGTCAGAGATGCTTTTTAATCAATCACCACCAGAAGGCTTTGAACGTCACTATGTCCAAAGAGGAGTACAGAGCGATTGTCAAGAAAATTAAATCCGAGAAGGCTTTGGTGTTGCTGATAGTGGATCTTCTGGATCTCCCCGACTCCATCATCCCAGACCTTCCAGACCTTGTTGGGAAGAATAAGCACATTGTGATTTTAGGAAATAAAATAGACTTGCTGCCTGGAGATGCAGAGAATTACCTGCAACGTATCAGACGTCAGCTGGCAGCATACTGTGCCAGCATGGGCATTTCTACCAGTGATCCCAAAGACATCCATCTCATCAGTGCCAAAACAGGATATGGTATAGAAAACCTTATAACAAGACTACAGTCAACCTGGAAGTACACAGGAGATGTGTATTTGGTCGGCACAGCCAATGCTGGCAAATCCACGCTGTTTAATACTCTACTGGAATCTGATTATTGCAAATCCAGAGCCTCAGATGTGATCCATAAAGCTACTATATCTCCATGGCCTGGTGAGATATTGCATTTAAGTAAAATGGTTGCTAAATGTTGACCTTTAACAGCGAATTCCATGTATAAATGGTATGTAATATGTTGGCTAATGCAATATTTGCAATCCTGTTTCACAAGTATATAAGAAGGGAATGTTTCAAGGCACAACAATGAGAACAATGAGATTTTTAATTAGTGTGCTTGACCCTTTTAGGACCTTGTTTAGGGAAGTGTTGTGCGTTCCTGAATAATTAAGCTATTTAATGTATGATATTGCTCTCCAAGTTATTTAAACAGTTAAAAACAAATCTGTCTGTCCTGTGTAAATCTAGGAACAACATTAAACCTGCTGAAGTTTCCCATCATCAACCCGACCCCATACCGGATGTTCAGGCGCGCGGAGAGACTTAAACAGGCATCTCTTTTGACTGAGGATGACATGAATCCTCAAGAGCTGAAGAGAATCAATCAATTCAGCAAGCAGGGATACTTGGTTGGTGAGTTAGAAGGTTTTTTTTTTTTTTTTTTTTTTTTTTAGAGATCCACAATATATCGTTTCTTAATGGGTTATCGGCTGATATTAGAGACTTTTAATTTATCTCTATTGCAGATATTGTAAATTTAACTGTGCATGCTCATTTCCATTTAAAATATAATTGTTTTTTTTTTTGTTTGTTTTTTTTTTTAGGTCATATTGGAAGGACATTCCGAACAAATCAGTCACTCAAGAAAGCTCTTGTGGAGTTTGATCCTGACAGTCTGAGCTTTGGAGAAGACGTGGAAGAAATTGTTAAACAGAATCCGTCCTTGGACTCCTCTATAGATGCAGACCTCACCTACAATGAAATTAAAGATGCACACTGGTTCTATGACACCCCAGGCATTATGAAAGAACATGACGTGAGCCTCCTCATTCAAACTGTACTCACATAATGTGATATGTTCATATTAATTTCAACCATTTCTATGTACCCATATTGTAAAACATCTATCTGTATGAATCATGTGCCTCAAAGGGTTTTAATCAACTTGCAACTTTCCAGGTTCTCAGCCTGTTGAATGAGCAGGAAGTGAAACTGGTGGTTCCCACACATGCCATTACACCGAGAACGTATGCAATGAACCCTGGTATGGTTTTGTTTTTGGGGGCTTTGGCACGCTTTGATTATTTGGAGGTGAGGGTCTGATTGACTTAGGAATACTGAATGTTTTGCTGTATCTGCTCCACTCCAAGATAGTTTCAATGTTCTGTTACTCTCTCTAGGGGAAAAGCTCCTGCTGGTTAACAGTTGTTGCTTCATCGCGCATCCCAATTCACATCACCAGTTTGGACAAGGCTGATGCAATCTACCAGAAACATGCTGGGAATATCCTCCTTGCAGTATGTATATAACTGTGTAAAATATATATATATATATATATATATATATATATATATATATATATATATGTGTGTGTGTATGTAATGTGTGTGTTATCAGTAAAATTAATACTACATGATGCTACATTTTGTGACAAGGTTCCATCGGGTGGTGAGGAGCGCATGAAAACTTTTCCACCACTTATTCCTCAAGACTTTGAACTCAAGGGGCAAGGCTGCAACACCGCAATTACTGACATCAAGATCTCATCTGCAGGTAATTTTCTGGAATGATTTTTGAGCAAAAAACCAGGCTAAGCAATTTCTTTAAAATTCTCTCGATCTTGGTGCCTTTCCAGGTGATGACAGTTGTTTATATTGAATTGTTTATTTAGATGTACAGTAACCTTTTACATTTCCAAAATGTATTTTTCCACAATAAAGTAACACAAATTTTAATGGTATTATCTTATTATTTAAAATGTACTTGGTAAAAACCAAGACGTTCTTTGAACTACCAGGGTTTTTTTAATGGTACACATTTGGTTTATTTGTTGTGATACCACTTCAATACTTTTGTAAGGAACTATAGTAAGTCTTGTAACCGAACCACATGGTCAAAGTCTTAAATATGTGCCCAGTCAGGCCCCATAAAAAATATATATTTGAAGAAACCGCAATTTATGTCATAATTTTTCTTGTTTCTCAGGCTGGGTTGCTGTGACAGCAGCTGAAGGAGATCAGCTGTTTTTGAGGACTCACGCCCCTGAAGCAGCAGGACTTTGTTTGCGCACCCCGCCTTTACTGCCCCACATTGTGAAACTGAAAGGACAGCGAATCAACAACTCTCCCGCCTACAAGACTAGAAAGCCACATGCGCTGGTGGACATCGGTCTGTCTGTTAAAGCAGCAGAGAGGCTCAACGTGAGAAGAAAAAAATGAAAAACTTATTTGCTTTTCAAAATAGAGTTGTTCTGATTTAATGTAATGATTGTATGCTACAAAGTTTCTATTAATGTGTTATTTTTGTACTAAAATGTCTAAATATTTATGAATTTACCTGATAATGAAATGTATATATTCTGCCATTTAAAAATGTTCTTTAAATTAAAAACCAGAAAAAAACACAACAGGTGGCAATAGTTTTTTTTTCTTTTAATGAAATATCTTCTGCTAAACATACAGGTCACATAGTTAACTGTTTTCAGATCTTTCATAAAAAGCCAAATCAAGGGGGAAACATTATATAATTATTCAACTGATACAATTTTACTGCTATTACTAGGAAATGAAAAAGACAGTCATACACATTGATTACAAAGATGTGTAAATGACAACGATCTTGAGTTGTGAACTGGCAACATGCTATTCTGAACAAAAGCTGTGCTTAACAAATAATAATTAAAAGTTGTTACAAAATACATTTTTACAGTGATAAAGTATCCAAGAGTTTTCATTGGCACTGGGGTACCTGTGGATAGTTTTCAAGGAGCGCCACATCCATCTGAAGGATGTGATTTTGCCCCTACAACTCTACTAACTACCTCTTGCTTTGGTAATGAATCCAAAAATTCAATATTGCACTAAAGGTGATTTTTTTCTACAACTGTTCTCCTACAGTATATTTTTCTTTTTAGACAAAACAACATGGCAAATTTAAAGGTTTGTGGCAACAACACATTAACACTCATACAAAAAAAAGAAAGTCAGCCAATATCAGTCAAAAGTCATGATTAGATAAACTTTGGATAAACTGATTTTTGATGCAGATAATCAATTTGATATGGAAGGGAATGTTGCACGGGCAATATACAAAGACATGCCATTCTTTTATTTGATGGCAAATAAGATCTAAATATCTGAGAAATTAATTAAAATGCTCAAATGATTGTCTGAGGCACTGAAGAGCGAGTAAAGAAAAAAATATATACAGTTCACATACAGACAAAAGCAACAAAATCTTTGGACTGAGGATGAAATTGAAATATTACCAGAGAATTGACAGAAAAAAAAAGAATCTAATCTCAAGAAGTGAGAAATTCAGCCTCACAGGCAGTTGATAAGTGTAAAAATCTTTGAAAGCCAATTTACAATGCAAGAAAATAACCTTCTACTCTTCAAACATTACAAACTACACACTACTTTCCTTAAAAGGCAGAGCAGACGAATCAAAGAAATACCTCTAGGAAGTGTACAGAAATGTTTTGTGTTTAAATGAAATGTTGAGCTTGTGTGAAACAGAGCCACAAAAGGTAAGATTATGGTTAGTTGTCAAGTGCTCTCTAAACTGTAAAAGGGAACAAAGAAACAGTTGAATACAATGACATTAGCCAGCTTTAAACACACACTCCGTCTCTTGCTGACCAAAGATGGAGGCGCTTCAGTGGAGTGGAACAGCACAAAGACGCTGAAAGCCCCATTATCTTCTGGGCTATTCAGTGCTGGACCACCTGGGTCTGGCTAATCTGAGCTATCCGCAGGGATGGAGGGAGAAAGTGTACTTGCTTTCAGAGCAGCCCTCCTTTTTGTTGTCCAAGTAGTGTGACAAAAAACACAGGGAAAACGATGGTCATTTCATTGTGGAGCACATGACTAAGCAAAGATTCAGTTTGGAATTCAATAGACAACAGGATCCTACCACAAGTTTACAATGGATTTCACTCTTGAAACTACAGACTAAAGGAATACTGTGGTAAGAAATCTATTGGTTTGACATGTCATGGCAAGCTAAAAACTAGAAAACATTGATGTGGGAGTCTGTCATGAGCCGTAAATCCAACAAGAACAAACATGAACCTTTCTTATTATTGTTATTTTAGAATTTAAACAAGCTTTGAAACTCAAACTGCCTTGGACACAAAAAAGATACTCCTCACTTGTCACCTGGAGCCGCCCCCTCCAAGTAGTACACATTTACTAAATGGCGGTTCAAGTGGCGACGGTAGTCCATCTCTAAAGAGAATGTACGGTCACAGAAGATACACGTGTGACTGAGCAGTTTGGTTGGAGATGGGAGCTCTTCTGTCGGAGTCTGTGGAAGTTTCTCTCCACCCTCGGTGGCAGCAGCCAGTCCGTTAAGACCAGAGTCGTAGCTTCCTTCAGAGGCACTATCGCTGATGTCACTTCCCCCATCATTACTGTGGATACCCTCGTCATCCTCGGCGTCAGTGGATTTGTGACCAGCTGGACGAGGAAGTCCAAGAGCTGGGCTGAAACCTGGGGAGCTCTCACTGTCAGTAGGTGATGGCATCTCACTTCCGCTGTCTACCTCTGGAATTTGTTTTGGTTCATGAGATATCTTATTCTTGGTTTCATTAGATTGTTCCGAGTCTGGATCTTGAAGTTTGCACGTTACTGCGGGTTCCTCCACAACAGCAGCGGTCTCCTTGTGATTTCTATCATCTTGATTGGTCTCCACAGTAGGTGTCTGCTCGTCTGGTTGGGGAAGTACCTTCAGTGTTTCTCTGGTGAGCTGTTTTTCAGCTTCTGGAGGGCTTAGCTTATCTGGGACTTCATTGGTCTTCCTGGGTTCAATGACACAACTCTCAGGTTTGTTTGTACTTGCCTCAGCATTCTGTAGAACCTCAGGTATGGTGCGATTTCTCTCTGGAGCACCAGAACTTGATGGCTTGGCTGTATCTTTCTTTGTGCGCTTGACCCGCTTTGATGGACAGGTTGGTTTTGAACAATCAGTCGTTAGTACATTCAGGTTCTCGGCTTTTCTTTTGACTGGTTTAGTTTTGACTTCTTGCATTGTCTCTGTACTGTGGGTATCACTGTTGACCTTTGACAATTTTTTCTGCCTCTTGCACGGTTTCTTGGTTGGTGATTTCCTGCAATCCTTTGCACTTTCTTTCTCTACAGTCTCGTTCACTTTATCATTCACCAATCTGTTTTCCTTTTCTAGCCGCTCTCTTTCTTCCTTGTTTTTGTGCTGCTGCTGTTTATCTCCAAGCTCTTTTTCCACTCTTTTGTTGTCCAAATCCAACCTTTGCTCTTCAACAGTGGGTTGATGTTTTGCAATAACTTCATTGGCAGTCTCCTTTAATGGCTTCTCTTTCTTAGAACGACCTTTCGTTACTTTCTCCGCAGATTTAGTGGATTTCTCTACCTTCTTCACCTCCTTTTTATTAACTTGTTTGTCATTGCAGCCCTCTGTTTGTGTCGCGGCAATGTCCACAACTTTCACCAAATTCTTTCCTTTAACTTTCTTGCTGTTTTTCTCTTTCCCCTCATTTTTCAGCATGGCCTTTTTCTCTGCAGTTTTCTCACTGGGTTGCTGGCTTGGCTTTCCAGATTTTTCTTTCACAATGACATCTGGATTTTTCTTCAAGGTCTTGTCAGTCAGCTCAGTCTCCACAGCAGGGGCCGGTTTGCTGGATTTCTTAATGGAGAGATTGATGGGGCCTGATTCAACATCATTCAATTCTCCCAACTTCTTTTCCTCACTTCGCCTTGCTCCAACCTGGTCTGTCGGAAGCTTATTTGGTGAAATTTCATCAACGTCAGTCCTTTTGACACGCAGTCTGACCTTTGACACGTCCATCGAGATATCAGTGCATCCCGGGTGTCTGGACTTGATGTGATACTGTAAGTTGCACTTCTTGGACGCAGCATACTTGCAGACCGGGCAAAGAAATTGGCGAGGGTTGACATGGAGCTCAACATGCTTTTTAAAGTTGCTGCGGTCGGCTGTCTTGTATTGGCAGTAAGGGCAGCTTAGGGGCTTGGGTCCATTGTGGACCTGTCTGGCATGGCGTGTCACCTCATGCTGGTTGGCTGCCAGGTAGCTGCAGTTGTCACATTTGAAAGGCCTCTCACCTATTGTGGACAGACCATAAGGAGAAGGTCAAGACGGAACAATCAGTCTTTTATTTCAACATTTTGAGAGAAACACAGATGCAAATCTCATGCGGGGGATACAGATAAAAGACTGAAAACACATCACAATACAGAATCACATTCTAATTCACTCTGTATACCACAAACCGTGTACCATTTTATCCAAAGCCATCTGGCTCCAAGGAGAGCAACAAAAGAGAGAAACGTCATTGACAAGATGAAAACACAAGCATTGAGTCATAGCTGATGAACAGCACATTTGCTTTGTCCCAAAACCCAGAGAGCTCCCTTACAGAGGTATACACAATTTCCGTGACTTTAAGATTGAATTCCTATGACTTTTCTCAAGCCTGGAAACCACAATTTTAAATCCTAATACAGCTTCAAAATATTTTTCAGAGAATGCATCCCAGAATGCACTGCGAAAATTTTAAAGAAAAAATAAATACAAGATGAATTGCCAATCATGTCAAATGATTAAAAATGTATTTAATATTTTTCTAAAAAATTAATCATTGTAATTAAAGTTATTGCTTTAGCTAATTTCTAATGTTTGTAATTAATAGATTTGCGCATGTTATGCATTTTCATTCATATTAAAATATATTGTTAGCTGTTATTAGATAAATCTATTGAAATTTCTTGGAACAAGGCAGCTCAGAAGGTTTTGGAGTTATTAAATGAAAATGTGGACCGCAATTTAACATGAACTACATTATAAATCCTAAAATATACAATCTAGATCAATTTCAGCACAAGAATGGTTCAATAGACAGGCAAGAGACTCACCTGAATGGGTTCTCATGTGTCTGGTCAGATGAGTTTTTTGGGAACTGGAGTACTCACAGTATATGCACTGAAATGGACGCTCACCTAAACAAGAAATCACATAAAATCAAGTGTTTAATTTTTCACATATATTTCTGATGATATAAAAGGACACTGAAACGTGAAATCAAATACGTTAGATTTCAGAATTACCAGTGTGGGTCCGGATGTGCTGTATGTAGTTATTTTTGCGGTCAGAAAAATACGAGCACTGGTTGCAAGTGAAGAGCTTGCTGGGAAAGTGGTTCCGCAGATGTTTCTTCCAGTGGTACTGACTGATGGTGGTATAAGCACAAATGGTGCACTTGAAAACTCTCTGATCTTCACCTTCCTTAGTATGATGTTTAAGGTGAGCCATGTAGTGGTCATAACGGTTGGTGTTGTATCCACAGCGCTCACAGCGGATCACACCTTTGGAGTTACCCAAACTTTCACTATTCTCTGGGTTCGGTGTCTGAGATTGGCCAGACTCACTGGCCAGATCGTCGTCAGAGTCAGCCGCACCATTTACCACAGTCATTTTCTTTGCGCTGTGAACGCGTATATGGTGAATGAAGTCCTCTTCATTCTCGGCCTGGTACTGGCAGGGTTTACAAAAGAAAGGCTTCTTCTTCTTTTTGTTGGATTCGAAGATGATGACCGGGGTACGCTTACGTTTTTCTGCTGGCGATGACTCAGATGGAGTTTTTTCGGACGGGTTTGAGAGGTCTTCTGCTCGCTCCGTTTCAACTTGCTCCAGCACCCTTTCTGTCACATCTGTCTCAACCCGAGTGGCCTGTTCAGTGTATGTGTCCTCAGACATCTCCGAATTGTCAAGGCTGTATCTAATAACACCCTCTTCCTCACTATCAGAGTAGTTGTTGCATCCAACAGTCTTGAGTTCAACCATTTGTTTCTCTTCTGCATTGTAGTCCGAGGAAGACGTCTCTGATGATACCACCACGTTAGCAAGCATCACTAGCTGAGGGGCGGCCACATCATTCCGAGACAGCTCAGGAAGGTCATGGCCCACCTCTGGTAGTGGGATGCCGACAGGCATGAAGATACCAGCAGTAGCTGGATACACCGTCTGAGCAGACATGCTCAACCAGCTGAAATGCAAATAGAAACACTGATTTTAGAGAACACAATCAGTAACTTAAATTGTAAATTGGATCTTAATTTTTTTTTTTAAAGTGTATATGAAATGAAAGGATGTGAGAACAGTGATCTTTAGAGAGCAACTCATCTGACTATGACAACACAACGCTTTTTCATTTAAGTTCTACGAGGGTGAATGATTAAAAAAAATGTCATCGCTTTCTGAGCCATTCTCTGATTGATTAACCCCACAATGAAAAAGCAGATTGTTTCATTTCATGCTCCCAATCTTATTTAAAAAGAAGCAAACAAAGCCTAAATCAACACATCTACACAGCTAATAAATGGTTCTTTCTTGTATGAAGTCCACTAAAGTAATGAGCAGATTTAACTCTGGGTTATTTTAGGGAATTACAGCAGACAAGTGTCTATTTTGCAACAATTCCAACAATCCCGACCATGTATGGTAATGTTCCTCAAAAGTAATGATTCAATTCTTAAGGCATAACTTATTTAAGACGCAATAATGAAATATTTTCAGAGCAACAATAACAAAACAATCAATGTTTATTGATTTGCATTACTTCACAAACCTATCATTTCCACAAAAAACTTGCATTTTTGTACTCATTAAAGAAAAATCCAAATGTATTGAAATCTATGCAGTTCATACATTCCTTTCAACCCAAAAATATAAATATAATATAAATACTATGCCTATATGTACCATATTTCATAAAGTATAATATTTCTGAATAATACATGATATATAATATTTAGAGACACTAAAAGTCTAGGTCAAAGTGTTATTATATAGTAACTAAAAACAAAATACTATATGAATATTATACAGAGTAAATAAAAATGTAAATAGTACATATAGGATTCATATAATAGTGCGAGAGCATGTTTAAAAACACTAAATGCTACATACGATATACAAAATATACTGCTTTAAAATTGTTTTGAGTGTTAAAATAGTTTTTTTTTTTTATTAAAAAAAAAACTCTCCAGTAAAAGTTTAATCAAACCGGTTCAAGGGTAAGAAATAAGATCAAACAAAAAAAAGAAATACGGCAAACAGAGTCCTGCATGTGTGTGGTGAGGGCCTGTGGGCTCTGCATGCTCAGAAATGTGTTCGGCCATTTTAAAACAGCACCACCAACTTCAGCCAGAGGAGGAGGAAAAAATATAGACGATGTGTGAACTGAAGTAGCTTTACATGAAAGTTTACTGAGATCAATTTGTTCAATCGCCAAAGCATTAAACATTTAGCGCTAAAATGAGCAATTGGGCATTGCGTGAAAAGATACAGCGATTGTGTTAAATCAATATCATCAAAATAAGGAGTGAAAAACTTTGACCTTGTTGGACAGCTCCAAACACGACCCATCTGAATCAGACGAAGAGCGAAGTAACGACACACATTACACGAAGACATAACAATCAAAAATCACTCGGTTTAAATTCACTGCATTAAGTTTAACCAAATTAACACGTCCAACAGCCATTTCACAGAAATATTGGTGATTTTCGAATAAACAAAATCTCAAAAAGATGTGATTTACTGTAAAAGTGAAATGAATGTCTTCGTCCAGCTTGAATAATAGTATAAAACTGCAATTCTAGTCAATCTGACAGCAAAAGTTGCGTTACGAACCTTCACTAAAGAAGAAAAAAATACTTTTCCGGAAACTGCATGCATGCAACAACAACAACACACACCACACACAACCCAACAAAGTTAGTACACTTTTTATTGAGCATTGTCGATCGAAGATCATGGCGAGGTTTTTGTGTTTCATTTCTCATTAATTTTACGCACTTTTTCGCCTTTAATTTTCAGCGTGAGTGTGTTAGCCGTGGTCCTGATCTGATCTCTCTCCGTGCTGAAATCAGCCCTGGACAGCGCCTCTCCCTTTCAATGCAACCCTCCATTTTCACTCCACTTACTTTAACTTAGTTGGGCTCGTGCGCGACACAAAACAACACAAAACCACACCCTTATGAGCACGAAACCCCACGGAACCAAGCCCACGTACTCACCGGAGACGTTCGCTCGTTGTTTGGCGATGCTGTTGAGTAAACAAGTTTCGGGAGAAGTTATATTCAAACTCTCAAATCTGTCGAGGAAGTACGCGAGACTCACGCATTCCAGCACATAGCTCTCGCGCAGCGATCGCTGGGGAGGTGTGACGTCAGCGCGCTCGCTCACACAAGGCTCGCTCATGATCTCGCGCTCTCAAAGTTTACTATTGACTGTTTTGTTTTAGTGTGGACAGTGACAGACAGATTCTTACAAATAAATGAAAGTATTGCGGCGATATTTTGAACGTGTCTGAACAGTATCAGTCGGTCAGACTCAGCAGTGTACAGGCAAGATTCCATTTGTTTGCAAACTTCCAAAGCCACACGTGGCAAACAGGCAACAGCAATTTGTTTTTGAAGGAATATTTTTACAGGATGATATCAGGAAGCTGAACTCACTGGATCAACATAAATGCTAGCCAAAGAACTAGGAAAGATGGGTGGGGAATGCTGTTTATTTTCCTTGTTTTTGTCCACACTTTTAACCCTTGTGGTGCTTTGAACAAATTAGACCCATATTGAAAGTCTTATTTTTTTTTTTATAAAAGTAGCTATGTCTAATGACTAAAAGGTTTGTTTTAATCTCCCAAAGTGTATTACTATATTAAAATGATTATTTTAAATTGGTAACACAATTTGAGTAAAAAAAAATATAAAATCTTTTCTTTTTTTCACTTCAATCACTTGGCATTTCATATTCATATGTATTTTATAACAGCTTAACTTGTATATTACAATTCTATAAGTTGAAGAAATCTTACAGCTACAATTGTATTTTTATTTAATTCATATTTCATTTGTATTTAAATATACATTGTGACAGGATCAGTCACTATATAGGCTCATTTTGGACAACCATTGCAACAAATCCATTCATCCACATTACATCACTACAGATGTTTATGAAAGTGCTATAGTAATGTTTGTTGCCTTGCAGTGTTTAAGGTTAATCCAAATGGGCCTGTGTGGGCTTTATCATTTTATTCAGAGAACAGTAGAGACTTTGAAAAAGTCTTAGAAAATGTGAAATTTTTGTGGGTCAAATTTCATATTTTCTACAAAATTATTGAAAGATACATGAAATCATTAAAGGCCATTAAAGGTCATCATTGTTTTTGTCATGTACCAAGGACCAATTAACTTTATTGTATACATTTACACTAAAAAAATAACGTTGGCAAAAAAATTGGCAATCGGCTTTTGTTGTTTGTTTCTGGTAGTTTCAACAGCAAATACACATGGTATTCTTTACAGAAATTAAAATACTCGAAAACAACAGAAGAACAGATAAAAGGTGCATTTTTTATGGCTTGCAGAAGCTAGTATCTTCATCCCTTTCTTGAAGCAAATTTATAATCAAGGGAGTGAGGTTCCATGAAGGTGGTTTGGGAGGACCTTCCCGGGCATAAGTGACCGAGACTGAGCTCCTGGTGCTGGAGACCCAGACGGAGCTGAAGAGCTGACTGGACCAGGCACAGCAGTAGACTTGGAAGTCTGTGGCAATGGTAGAGCGAAGACTAATCAAGGTGGATGAGGGAGCCCGGTCAAGCCAGTGACGATGGTCCTTGGTGGGGCCAAAGGGGTGAGGAGACAACAGTGACTGGGCAACAGCCCGAGATGGAGGGAGAGGCATGGAAGATTTGGGCAGAGCAATACGATTGACACTCCAGGACTGTGAACCCAAAGACCATGGCACATCCTGCCGGGGAGGTGGAGCTAGCATGGGAGGAGCTGAAGGGCTGAAAGGAAACAGTGCTGGCGGGGCAGTAGAACTGGGCAGTGCGGACAGGAATTTCACAATTAACACTATAGGCTGACACAGGACAGGCAGGTTCTCTCTGAATGACCCTCTTGGCTGACATAGGACAGGCAGATACTTCACATTGATCAGACTTGAAACAGGCAGGGCGGGAACAAAACATCTAACAGTTCTGTGGTTTGGGAAACAGGCTCGGTATTACAATGAGACAGGCAGGACACAGTCACCTTCAAAGCCTATCAGCACTCCGTCCACAGCAATAGAGGGGGTAGAGCTCCATTTCATCCCCTCATACTCCACCAGTATTCCCTCGATGTCTGATGTTGCCTGCTCACAGACCTGGGGCCTGTGGTAGTTGAACAAATACAGGGTTATAGGATTAGTTTCAATAAGCTAACCATTATTACTAGACAAAAAACTGAAATGAGCAGAGCTTAAATACACAAACACATTAATGAACTAAATGAACATCAGGTGCAAAACACCAACTAACCTATGAGTAAACATAGTAACTAATGAACACAAACAAATTTTAAAAAGTATAGTAATCGCAATTTAGAAAGGTGAAAATATTGTGCACCGTATGTATTGCAAGTATAGCATTGTACTGAAAATTGACTGGTATTGAATGTCTGTATATTCAGCACTTACAAACTGTAAAATGCTGTAGTCCAACTGCAAAAGCCCAAAAGGTCCAAGAATACTCTAAATGAAAAGTATGTTACAATTTACACACACACACACACAAAAGTTGTCTGAGAGAGTCATTCGGCCTCAGCATCACGTTTTCGTATTGGGTCCGGTCTGAGGACTTTGCTCTCTACACATCTTGCTCTTTCTCATTGCTCACTCCACCACTTCTTAAACAAACTCTTCCTCCTCTCCCTCTCAGGTTGTTTCCATTCATTGTTCATATCAACATTGAGCGCACCCATACCACCTGTGAACTCTAAACTGGCCTATATTGTACAGCTGGTTTGATCACATCATTATAAACATGTGTGAACAATTCTGAGTCATTGTGTGTAAACAATGTTTTAGTTGTGTTTAACTTTTTCCATTTGTGTTTATTGTTTTGCAACACAAGTACATCACAGTGCGAAATGTGTTTTTTTTTTTTTTTTTCAGAAAGAGTGCATGAGTTGCGCAAGTGGTGTCTAACTGCCTGAACTTTGGTTTAATGGAGTTTAGTGTTATAGCAATTGTGAAAAACTGTATTGGGATTCAGGAATGATTTTGCAGCTCAATGTCTATTACAAGTTTAGATATGTTGTTGAAAATTTTGTGATCTATGATTACTGAGAAACTTGTTTGTTGCGTGTGCTGTAATGTATTAGTGTTTGATGTTTTATATTTGAAACGGATGTCAATATTGTTGTTGTTCTTTATAGAAACTGTAAGGCTGGTAGCTTACGCTGCATAATTCAGTTATTTATCTGACTCCAATATAATTTATCTGACTCCATTAAAGTTGTTGTTATTCTTTAACCTCTTATTCTTTAAGGGTAAAAGTCTTTCTTATAACTGATAGGAAAACGTTGGATTTAACATTTACATTTACATTTTACATTTTTCATCATTTAGCAGACGCTTTTATCCAAAGCGACTTACAAGGGGAGCAGTTAGGGGTTAGGTGTCTTGCTCAAGGGCACTTTAGTCATGGTATCAAAGGTGGAGAGAGTGCTGTTCATTCACAATCCCCACTTTCAATTCCTGCCAGCGTGGGAATCGAACCAGCAACCTTCAGATTACAAGCCCGACTCCCTCACCACTAGGCCACGACTACCCCACTTAGATAACGAAAGTTACAATCACCTTAGTTTTCAACATTATCAGTGATAAAAGGAAAGATTCTCAAACCTTTAAAGCAGGCAAAGTTATTTATTAAGTTACATGTTTAAATATACAGAAAGTAGAATGGAACAACATACTGTATAGAAAACTTAGTTGGTAACAAATAATGGAGTGCTGTGCAGAAGAGGCTGTAAAAGCCTTTCTCGTATTCAGAGGTTACGCACCGGTGTGCGAGAGTGGCAGGGTTTTCTCCCAGATCAACAGTTACCTTTCCTTCTTACACCCTGATCAAAGCATTGATATACATGAGTGGAATACCAACACCCAAAACCAACTGACAGGAAACCAGAAGATATGGCAAATGGGTGGTGATCAAGAGGGGGAGAAGTACATTAACATTCTCCTCAATGCATGTTTAAGCAATACCTTGATTGTACATTGCGATACTTCAATATCTCTATTAAGTTCACTACCAATCAGTTCAGTTGATAAGCTGTCAGATGAGACCAAACATGACCATAGTTACATGTTAAGAAGCACTACTAGATAAGCAGAAGTTGAAAACACATGTCATGTGAAGCAAGTAGTACAGGTGTGTCATTGAGGAATAAACGACTCTGTCTCCCCAGACAGAACCATCCTGTTCCTGGAGTGTCCCAACAGTCCTCAATCAGCATACTGATGAATCCCTTTCACTAGATAGGGATTAGCATACTGTGATGATGAAGGCCATTGCGCCACGTCTATACCTTTAAAGGGATTTACTAGGACAGTAAAGAGTTTTACCCATATTTGCTCAGCCCTACAAAACCACATTTTGAGCCATCACTAAAGAAATGAATTAGAGTGCATTCTCATCGATGCCCCACAGTGATTCATGAAACCAGCTTTCATGAAACTTTATTACAAAAACATAAATGAAAGATTGAAAGATACAGTAAACTACAACAATGAGTTTTAGGAAAAATGACTTTTTATTAAACTACTGTTAAGTGATCTCACAGAAGATGAAAATCACTAGAAAAGAAAAGTGTGAATTCCAAAGAATTGAATATGAACTTGGTATGCAACACATTACAGTATACTGTGAAATACAGCAGAAAACAAACAAACAAGCAAAAATAAATAAATAAATTAATTAATTCAATTACATTTGTCAGCTGTGGTACCCTTGTGTACCAGCAGATGACAGCCTCGGCCTTCATTGCTTCCATTGACTTTGTTATTCCTGGACTTTATTTCCCAGTATCCTCTGCTCATTATTAGTTAACCTGTTTCAGCTGTGTCTTATTTCTCTTTTACTTCCCTGTCTATTTAAATGCCTTTTGCTTTCTGTTGGCGTTTCGAGCAGTTCTGGTGTTCTTTTTGTTTTTCCTGAGTCATGGATTCCTTGTTTTTGTAAGTACAGACTTGACCCTCTGCCTGATATGGACTAAGGCCTTAGATTAAATCTATTATTAAACTACATTTGGATTCTCATTCCTTCTGCTGTATGTCTTCACTCACTGACTCACTCACTGACTCACTCACTCACTCACTGACTCACTGACTCACTCACTCAATTACTCACTCACTCACTCACTCACTGACTCACTGACTCACTCACTCACTGACTCACTGACTGACTCACTCACTGACTCACTCACTCACTCACTCCCTGACTCACTCACTCAATTACTCACTCACTCACTCACTGACTCACTGACTGACTCACTTACTGACTCACTGACTGACTCACTCACTGACTCACTGACTGACTCACTCACTGACTCACTCACTCACTCACTCACTCACTCACTCACTCACTGGCTCACTGACTGACTCACTCACTGACTCACTCACTCACTCACTCCCTGACTCACTCACTCAATTACTCACTCACTCACTCACTGACTCACTGACTGACTCACTCACTGACTCACTCACTCACTCACTCACTGACTGACTCACTCACTGACTCACTCACTCACTCACTGACTCACTGACTCACTGACTGACTCACTCACTGACTCACTCACTCAATGACTCACTCACTCACTGACTCACTGACTGACTCACTCACTCACTCAATGACTCACTCACTCACTCACTCATTTAAGAAATTTTATAAGAAATAAAAAAATATTTAAGAATATATTTGAAAATATTTGAAATGTGTAATTAAACTGTGTTTAATAATAAAGTGTTTACAGGTTAGGGCATGATAACATCGGTCCTGGAGAGCCGCTGAGAATGTGTTTGGAGTTTTTCAGAAAGAGTGCATGAGATGTGCAAATGGTGTCTAACTGGCTGAACTAGTTTAAGGATTTTCAACTCCCTGCAATTATTTCCCCCTCGTTGAAGTCGCTAACTGATACCCCTCCACCACACCTACTCCTAAACCTACCAATACTTGGGGTTAGGGTTTGGTTGGGAGAGCTTTATTCTCTGCGTCTCATTTCAAAGGCTGCTATTGTCCCAGTAAGGCGGCAACTATTTACAGTTTTTCTCAATTGCTAACACACTATTCATGAAACAATTCACAATTTTCTCTCAACCATAAACAAAAATCTCGTAACTACACACCAACTTGTACAAACCTCAAACATCCATGTCAAAATCAAATACTTCAGTCAAAAACTTGTTCACTTCTGTCAAAATCAAACTTTGGATGACACACAAAACCAGCAAATACACAGACTACTTTCCTGCCAAGTGAACACTAGTGAGATCAGTTCATAACACTGTAACAAAAACCTCTTGTTGGGATTCAATAATTTGGCTTAGTGTCTATTGCAAAATACAGTTTTTGCCCATTGTTTACACACTAAAACCGAATGCTTAGACCAAAGCCTCAATACCTAAACTTCTTGTAGCACACCTTACAGTTTTTGCCTATTGCTTACACAGTTTTTGCAAAATTTGGCTTATTATGTCAAAACTCTACACACAAGCCAATCACACATAGCACTTGGAGATTAACAACTCACATCTATCCCAAAATGAAACACTGCAATCAAAACTTAACACACCTTTCTAAAAATGAAATTCTTGCAACAAAACCATACACACAATCACCATTTCAATGACTCTTTTATATCAGCAGCAACACACTGATGGGCTTTATATAAAACACTGCAGTCTTTGTGTTTCTATTCTTATTGTCATTTTCTCAGACTCATTCTTCTGTAAAACTCAAAAGTAGTATTTCTGCAGTAATCAAACAAGTATGGTGGCCGAGAGAGCTCAACGAGAAAACGCATGCAAATAAAAAAAAACGCATACAAATAAAAACAAAACGTGATCATCAGTTTGACAACACATGTGCTGCAAATCCTCACAACACAAGCAAACACAAAAACGCGCTACAAACACACAAACGCGCTGCAAGTACAAAACGCGCTGCAAATAGCACAAACTACAACGGAAATGTTTCAAGGGGACCCCAAAAGGTGAAGTACCCTACTTGACAACAGCACAAACTAAAAAATATTAAATATATTATGAAGGCTCAATGTAACTCAATATAATGTGTTTCACTAACAGAAAAGTGTTTTAATATGTGGTATTGTTGTTAATTCATACAACCCTAAGAGATGATAATTTAATGGATGATTTAAAAATATTCGTTAATCATCAGTAGCATACTAATTTAACGTCATCATAACGGCCACCTGTGGGCGCTCGACGACCGTGTCATCAGTGAGCGTGAGCTTCTGGCAAACTAAAAAACACTTTATTTAAAATAATAAATACATGAAATAATGTACACTTGTTTATTTTTTGAACATATTGTGCACTCAAATGCCGTACACTATATAGGGATTAGTGAATAAGTGAACGGGTGAATAGAACTGTTTTTGGACACAGCTAATAAGCAAGTCCTAGTAGGGTTCGTCACTTTTTGGGGTCCCCTTGAAACATTTCCGTTGTGGTTTGTGTTGTGAGGATTTGCAGCACCTGTGTTGTCAAACTGATGATCGCGTTTTGTTTTTATGTTTGCATGTGTTTTTTTATTTGCATGCGTTTTTTTAATTTGCATGCGTTTTCTTATTTGCAGCGCGTTGAGCTCTCTCGGCAAAAAACAAACATTCTTACAGATATAAAGAAAAATAGGATCACAAATCATCAAATTTAGCAACAAACAAAAGTAAAAAAAAAACAAAACAACTTGAAAAAACATATACTTGTTTTGTGTGTTTGTGTGTGTGTGTGTGTGTGTTGTGGGGGGCGGGGGCGAGGGAGGGGGGTGGCTTACGGATCCCGCCTCTGGACACAAGACCTCGTCAGCATCACAGGCAATGTCCTCGTGGGCAAGGCATTGGGGAAAATATCACCTTGTGTGCCGAACCCACCCTTTCATTGATCCCACCTCAATGTCTCCGCATGCCTCCTCCAATGCTTGTAGAAGAGTCATGTGGGCATGTGGTTGTGATCATATACTTTCCACCGCCACACAGAAAAGAATTTCTCGACTGCATTTAGAAAGGGGCTATAAGGGGGCAGGTATAAAAGTGTGAAATGGTTATGGTTGTTGAACCAATCTCGGACAAGAGCGGCCCTGATGATCTGATACATGTCTCCACACTGGTCCTCGTCTTTGTCCTCTTCCTCTTCAATGTCTGACTCCTCTCACTCTCTCTCTTTGTCCTCCTCTTACTCTGACCATCATTGCCTTCATGCTTGTAAAGTTCTCAAAATGTCTTACCTGAGGCCTATTTGTAGTGCTGAGGCTCAGACCGATTGGTGTTCTGTTTTTTGTGTGTTTTCAGGAGTGTATGGAAGTGCCTACAATTGCCAGATGAGTTTTGCATTTTGAACAGATTGTTTTCCCAAAATGATAACAATTGATTTAGTTTTTGAACAAAGTGTCTAATGTAAGAAAACGTGTGTGTTTCGCAATAAGTGTGTTATAGAATTGCAAACAAAGTGCAAAGTTGGCAATGTGTTTAAGCTATGGTTACACTGTGTTTAAGGTGTGCTACAAGAAGTTGTAGGTATTGAGGCTTTGGTCTAAGCATTCACTTTTAGTGTGTAAGCAATGGGCAAAAACTGTAAGAAAATTGGACTGTTAGTGAAAACAGGTGAAATGTGTTAAAAGTTTTGAGAACTGAATGAATGTTTTTGGAAATTGTGCCAAATGAATGAGTTGTAGTGTGTTAACAATCGATAAAAAAAACTAAGAAAGTTTTTCTGAGGGCGCTGGATTTTACAATTACGATGTAATATTCCTTTTTGACCACAAGGTTGCGCTAAACTTCTATGTGAGAAGCATTTACCATTCTGCAAGAAAGAGTGAAAGAAAGGGGTGGGAAAAAGAGAAAAAAGCTGGTAAGTACCATAAACGTTAAGAAAACATCTCTAACATAATCATATTTTCACCACATATTAATCATTTCCATTCATTTTTTATAACCATTTCCCCCCACTTATATTTGTGTGCTTTTGGGTTTGAAGAGGTTGTGAACATTTTCTTTTCATTTCACTTTTTCATGGCTGGTGTAAATAGTCACATGACTATTTGGATAGTTTGCCACTCCTACCATAATGCCAGTGCCCATCAAAGAAGGCATGTGAATTGTGCATATTTGGTACTGTTTTGTAAAAACGTGAAGGGTCTATATCTAACCTATTATGAAAATTGCTCTGTCTCATCTAATAAATCATGATCACAGTATATGTAAACATGGCAGTGGTCACATCTGTAACCAGTGGGCAGGATTGTTATAGTTAAAACTAAAACCATAAAAAAAAATTTGTTACTTGAAATAAAATAAATGTTAGTATAATTAATTGAAATAATAATAATAAAAAATAATGTAGTTGCTAAGTCAACATTTCTAACTTTATTTACTTGATAAAGGCCTACTAAAACAAAACCTAAAACATAAATAAAAATGAATCAAAACTATATAGACATATCAATTACAATAAACTAATAAAAATGGCAAAACCATACAACTAAATTACAAAAACTTAAATTAAAATTAGAGAAAGATAAAAGACTTTCAAAATATAGATAAAATGCTCAATGATACTAAAATAACAATGCCAGTGGTAACTGGCATGCTTGCTCTAAGTAACACTATAAAATAGCAGATTTCAAGTAGTGTTAGATAAAGAAAAAACAAAGTAAGAGTAAATATCTGAATTAATTCTTGGATTACATTTCTTTATTAAGAAACAAAGAACATTACTAGTTTACATACACATATTACTGGTGTGTTTCCAAATTGTTTCACAAATAAAGCATTTTACTGGGCTGTCCAAGAGTAAAATACTGGAAAAAAAGAGTAAAACTGGAATGAAATACGATGTACAAAAAATTCTAAATTAAACGTCTCAGAGAAAGCTTTTATTTTGAAGCTGAATTTCTTCACACTGTAGCCGGCTTCATTTGATGACGCAACCAGCTCTTTCGCTGATCTACAAGTCAAAATCAACAACAATTCCGCCTGCAGAGTGTTTACAGATCAAATAGAGCTGAACTATTCCCCAGGGCATATTAACAGATCTGAAAGCTATACGCGTTTCTGGTAGGGCTGGTTTGGAATATGTCCGGAAATTTATCGCCATCTCCCTTGCGATATCTACTTGTGCCACGGAGATCTGTCATGTAAAATATTGAGAATCTGGAGATGTTGTGGTTTTTAAGAAGATTCCTTCGGCTGCCGTTTAACTTTATCTGGATTTAAAAGAGCGTTTTACTTCAGTTTTCGTGCCGTTAAGTGACTCCTATAAACTTCATAACGGACTTAATTTTTGCGTTCATAAACATTTAAACGTCAATCATGATCGGGACTGAAGTTCAAGCTTCGGTTTTTGGATAGTTTTACCTGTAATAACGTTGTAGTTTTAATTCAAGGAAACGAGCCAAATGTAAGTTAGTGGATTGCGTGTTATTCGCGGAGAACTGAGCTGGTGAATTATTGAAGATATGGTGGAATCGGTCGAGACATTTATATAAATAAATATATTAAGTATATACATATATTACATTTTATTTTTTATAAGTAAAACAGTATTTGATAGGGAATTCAACTTGTATTTTGGAATATAAATAATTATATGTTCTCCAAAAGCCCAGGAAGCGGGAAGTATATAGGAAGTGACTGAAGTGGGTTAGATTGTAAATACATTTTATTTTTTAAACATATATATATTTAAAAGCGTATCTAGGATTTCTACAATGCCGGATGCGCCTGTGAATTTCAGTCTTTTGCAAAGGACTTGCTCTCTGGTGGTGGTGTTGTGTTTCCTTCACATTTCTGTTACTATAGTATATTATATGAGAAATTCAGATTCGAGTAAAGCCTTCGTACAAAATCAGCAAAGCCCTCAGATTCACAGGAAACTGGCCGAACAGAAAGTCACTACAGAGGAGATCAGACTGCCATCTTCGACTAATGTCACAGAAGCTGAGAGAAAACTGGAAAAATGCCCTGACAATCCACCTCACTTGGGTGAGTTGCTGTTTTAAAGATCTCTATTTGTGAAAATGGAGTCGAACATGTAATAAATATGTTGGAGTATATCATATGCTATTGTTTATTTAGAATATATATGCTCACAAAAAAACAACTGATTTTTAGCGTCATTACTCCTGTCTTCAGTGTCACATGATCCTTCAGAAATCATTCTGATATGATCTGATACGCTGATTCGGCTCTTAAGAAACATTTCTCATTATCAGTTTTGAAAAAATGTTTTTGTTGCTTTATATGTTCGCGGAAACCATGATACACTACCGTTCAAAAGTAAGTAAGGTTAAAATAAAAGATGTGAATACATGCAATAAGTTGATCAAAAATGACCGTATTCATTTATAATGTTACAAAACATTACTTTTTTTTTTTAAATAGATGCTGTTCTATTGAACTTTGTGTTCATCAAAGAATCCTGGGGGGGAAAAAAACATTAAGCATAAGAGTCTTCTTTCACAAATATTAATTTTAATATTAATTAATTCTAGTTGATGAATAAAAATTGTCAATTTATTTTTTTCCTCTCATTTTTATGAGCTTGTCTGTTTAGTTGGAGTCTCACAAAATAAAAGGCATTTTGGATAAAAAAAAAAATGAAAATGATTTTATATTGTGAGATTTTCTTCATGATAACTGCAAATGGAAAATAGGTTTTCAAAAGATACATTTCCCCCCTTTCATTTTGGGTTTAAATATATACACCAGACTGTTCTGGACAGAATTCATTCGATTCACCCGTTTCTGTGCATAGTTTAGGCTAGTTTAGATTGGTTGTTTAACTTGTTTGGTTTTAGATAAAATTGTCTCTTTTTTAAGAAATAATGCACATATAAGTTTAGATTTTTGCCAATGAAGTATTATTCAGCAGAGTTTAGTATTTCTGACAAATTTGTGTTTGTTATAAATGATGTGACCCGCCACTTTGTGTTCTCTAAGGCCAGATTCCAAAAACAAAAGCATGTTTGTACAGCTGTGGAGTCTCTGGATGTTAACATTTACCCCTCTGTCTAACTTTTTATTGACAATACAGCAATTTCATGTCTCTTGCACAAGTGTTGCTTGGTAGTTTTCACATTATCTACTAATGCTTGCTGATTCATTTACTTCCCTGAAGCCCTGTGTCGTAATGGAAAAATTGTCAGAAAAGCTTTGTGTTACACTCTTATTTTGTCCTGGTTATCTTTCCCTTTTGTCAGACAACATTGACTCTGTAGCGAGTAGCAACAGTAGTATGATAATGTAATTGGATATCACCGTAGTGCGATGAATAAGAATGAGTTCTCTAAGGAGACGTGGTTTACTTCAAGACACAAAGTAGTGCTTGGTTGGCTTTTAATGGCTGAAATCATCCAATATCCCAATATTAAGAAAATTAGATTTATGTCTCCATAATAAAGCATTTAATTTGTGTCTTGCTTTTTCTAGTGGGTCCACTCCGGGTTGAGTTCTCTGACCCGGTCACCCTAGACCTTGTGAAGTCCGAGAACCCTGCTTTGCAGCCCGGTGGGCACTTTAAACCCTCTGACTGCATCGCACAACAGAAGGTGGCCCTGATCATCCCCTTCAGGAACCGTGACGAGCATCTGAAGTACTGGCTGTATTATCTGCACCCTATCCTACAGCGGCAGCAACTGGACTATGGCGTCTACATCATCAATCAGGTTTGTCTTTCAACCAGTGCAATAAAATCTCTGACCTGTTAGCTCCAGCAAACGCTTAATCTGCAAGGGTTCAAAGGCCTGCGATACAGCCTGACGTTATCATCGAGTCAGTGGTTAAATATCTGTGCTTGTTTGTTTAAGTGCACTGAAAAAATGATTGGTGTAGGATTTCCTTTGAAACAGTTTTCACTTAGAAATTGTTTGCAGATTTTATAAAAACTTGTCAAGTAATACATTGAGTAAATCTAAGATTTTGAATAGTATTTTTTTCGATAATCTTTTTTTATAGTTTAGGCATTTATATAGGTATTTAAAAGAAAAAGAATGCATGTGTATAATGTGGTTATACCTATTGCTCTTTTGAAAAGAAGAGTGAACACCAACTCATTTGAGTTCAACTGTTTGCTCTGTTTGTTACGAGTAATAATGAGTTTCTCTTAAAGCTGTGTTTTGTTAAACAGCTCACTTCTTTAAATTACATTGTCTACTCCCTTTTGTTCATCTGGAATGTAAACTTTTTGTTTCACGGGCGTGCCGGGGCATGAAGTTTGGCATGTGTTTTGCTAAGTGAGCTCTTTTCTCAAAGTCCTCATTTGTCTGTCATTGGCTAGTTTGAGAAATGTTGCTCAATGTATGCCGTTTTAAAAACGCTTTTAAAAGCAAGAGTCAGCTGTGCTTTTTTTGTGTAAGTAGATTGATTTTGTAGATTTCATATTTTTGCATAGGCAATTCTTGACATTTCACATTTCAATTTCGCTACCACAGCAAAAACTAATGTCCAGCTGAACACTTGTTAAAAAATTAGTTATTTCCTTTACAATTTGTAAATTAAATATTTAAATGTCCATGATTTTCAACATTGATTTCACTTCTACAGCAAAAACTAACACCAAGTGAACACTTTTTAAATAACATCTTTTATTTTAAGTTTTGTAAATGTAACTTATTTTAATGTCCATTTTTACATTGATGATTCTCAACATCGATTTCACTACTACACCAAAAAAGATTATCTAACTGAACACTTTTTTTATTTCCTCAATTATGTTCTTACATTTCATCAAATTTATTTAAAATATGGCATAGTTAAATATGCTAAGTATAAATATCAATAACTGCTATTTACACTAAGTTTAAATAGCTCTATTTACACTATGTAAAAATAGCACACTATTTGCACTATGTATTTTCTTTGGAATAAATGTAAATAGTGAGTGTAAATAGTAATTGCTACTATAAATAGCCTCTGCCAACAAGGCAGACTATTTGTATGGAGTGTATGTACAGGTATTTGGCCTGTGTGGTGCATGAATACCCAAACATGTCTAAGATTGATTAAGCACACCTGTTTTTAATATTCCCATTGACTGACACAGTAGAAAAACCAGTAATGTTACTTGTATTTTTTGTAGTATGAACTTGTCTTTTATAATGACTGCCTAAATGTTTTTATATAGTTGACAAGTAGTCATTCATTTAAGCTATTAGTCAACTAATTACGTTTGTGATATTAATTTTAAGTTGGTAAGTATGCAGACCTACTTTGACATTGGTTTCAGTGCTGAGAAAGAATATTACATGTTACATTGTTCTACATTAGAGGAATACTAAACCACAATAAAGAGCATTTAAAATGTACTAAATGTACTATTTTAGCATAGGAGTGCTTAATATTAGCTGGGTTGATGTTCGAGAGAGCAGCCAATGTTAGGTTAAAACTTGCATGTTTCAAATAATAAACCATGAGATACCCTACCTGACATAATTACCATATGCACCAGCTGTGTTAAGATCTGTCCAGACCAAATGACTAATTTAAATTTGTTGACAAAGCCTCTTCTCGTCGACTAAAATTTTTGACTATTTTGGTGTCCCTGCATTGAGGAAGGTGTGCCATGTACATTTACATTAGGGCTGCACGATTTAATGGCACGATACGAAAAATAACATTGAATTTGAACACGATTTTCGCTTAAACACTTAATCGCTTAGTGCGATTTATGAAATCGCAAAGGCCATGATTATTTTGTTTTATGCGCAGCTTGTCGGTAAGTACAGCTCCAAATGCTAATCCATCTGAAAGCACTGCGAGTTTGAGTCGCTTATGTACATTTGAAAAAGCAACAAGCGTCAAACATCTTTCCAGACAGGAGAAGCATTTATTAACATCTTGTCCAACAAAAGACAACTTTTTTTTTTTATTCCAAACTCAATTCATAATGACAGTTGAGCATCCTTCTGTGAGATAATGTGGCTTCTTACACAGAATAAGGCAGTCGTGTGTTTATCATTCATGTTTAATCAATCAAAGAGTTTCAATCTTCTGTTTATTCAGCTACAGCAATAAATTATGCGTGTTATCTTCTGCTGCTGCAGGGCATATTTTGAGTTTCTGCATTTACTACTGATCATAGAGCCGTACAGCTCTGACAAGCTGCGCGTTAAGTAATCGCAGGCTTTACCAAATCGCGTGCAATTTCATTGCGAAAAATCATGCAGCCCTAATTTACATTTAGTATTTTAGCAGAGGCTTTTATCTAAGGCAAGTTACAAATGAGCAACATTGTAGGCCATTTTTGCAATACACAATGCCAAGCTTCATGTGTAATAGCAGAACAGAGGCTGGTGAACTCCCAGTATTCCGATTAGTTCCAATTTTCTTTTTTCAATGCCCATTTAAATTTGATCACCATAATCTTAAATATCTGGTTGCATCCTTGAATTTGGAAATTCTTCAGCTATTCTGGAATAGAGTACAGCTAATCAGCTAAACCAAGGTACATTACACAGTAGCTCCCCAGACTGTGGTAGAGACAGCTGCTGTTTGAGGTTGGGCGTCCTTTCAAAATAAGTTGAACGGCCTGTTGTCGTCATTTCAGTTAATGCCCATGACATTACAGCCTGAAACAAGGTTAGACAGAGTGCTGCGGTTCTTGTCTCTTTTATTCGGGACACACGGAGAACAGATGTCTTCATTGAGTCCATTTCAAACAGTGAACTATCAGTGGTTTGGCAATTTTCCATGTAAATGAAAAGACTAATGTGTATCATTCTGTGCGGCTTACACTAAAAGCATGCTAATATGCTCGCCAAGAATGTCTAGGACCTGTTCGCGGTCTTCTCTGAGTGTTTTCTCAAGTGTTACGTGATTGTTCTTTCTAATTATTCTCTTGCTCTGTTTGCCACCCCCTTTCTTTTCTCTGCACCTTGCATTTCTTTTTTCACCCTTCCATACTACATTCCTTCCCTTGTTCCTGTTCAAACCAAAAACCCTTTTATGCGCGTCAGAGGCCCTTGCACTCGGGAAAAGGTGAGACGTCTGCTTGCTCTTTCTCTGGCCAATCACACTACGCTTCACTGGCTGCGTCTGACGAATGGTAATGTTGGCTTCTTGATTATCTGTTTTCTCTTTGTCGTTTTCCTTCCTTGTTTTCCCCGTCACATTCCTCATTTACCATGGATGGCAGTTATATGCAGAAAATAGCTATGTTTTGTATTGCAAAAGAGTAATTTAATCACTTTATCTAGTGTTTTTGGAAGCCTGGTGACTTTTTAAAAGTTTGGCTTTCATTTTTCTTGTTCTGTTTATTTACTAATGAAAAATAAATCCAAACTAATTTCATCCAAAATGGCTCTATTCTATAAAAAAGAATGGGAGTAAGTAATTAATTACAGAAATGTTCTTTTTAATTGATTAGCCTTTATTTATTTTCTTTGCTGTAAAGCAGGCCCCATCTATCGTCTGTATGTCTGTCTGTCTGTCTGACTACCCATCTATCCATTGTCTATCTGTCTGTCTAGATGAACAATGAAGCTCTTCTTCACTTTGAATACTTTGTGTTTTGGTTCTTCAAGAGCCTTAATCCTACTTTTTTTTTTAGTCTACTTTTTTAAATTCCCTAAAAAGTGAATGAATCCTCCAGTGACGCATTGGAGGCTGACAATCAGATCTGGGTGTTGACATGTGAGAACTCTACATTATATTGCCTGAAAAGATTGCCGTAGAACAAGACAATCTAGTTCTTTAAAGCAGACTGAATGCACTGGTCACATCTTCTGAATCAATCATGTCGTCTGCTCCACTAGAACAAGCACACCTCAGTTCGTTCAGGGTAGCTCGTTTTAGTTTCCTCTGTTATAAAAGAGAGGATGGCTCCTCTCTTTTGGGTCATGGGGGATAACAGATAACTTTGCACCCCTGAGGCTCCACCCTCATTAAATTTCATTCCATGAGCTCAAGTGCCGCCATGATGCTCTTCAGATGAAGAAAAGGTGTTCTCTAGACGGGGATCGCATCCATTAATCATGAGTCGGAGGCCCAAATCCAGCGAAAAGATAGTGTGTCACCTTGGAATTTGAAATTTGGATTTTTCATGATCTTCTATACAAAAATGGTAATCATAGTTTCCACCATTGAAGATGTCACATTTTTTTATGACTGTAAAACAGGGGTTCCCGAACCTTTTTTCTCAGTCAAACCCTTTGACCTCAAAAATTTACATGAAGTACCCCATGAAATTTCAAGTTAATTTAACAACACATTTGTATCATCACAGTTTCCTCATTATGTTTAATTTTTATTTATTAAATTAATTTATCAGGGATCATGCACAACACAAATGTCGTGCCAGAGCTTTTACATAAAATTACAACACTCCATAACAATCCAGCAGATCAATCATAATATCAGAGTACAATATCAAATCAGATAAAAAAGAAAACCCAAATTAATGATCACATGATTGATTTTTCTTAAGACACATTTTTAGTGCAATTTTAAAACAACTAAATGATGTACATTCTCTAATATGAATAGGCACCGAATTCCATCTTTCTGCTGCTCTGAAAAAGTGAAAAAGCTCAGTGTCCAAAAACAGTTTTCTTAAATTTAACTGAACTAGTCGCCTCTAACAGATACTCTGGTTTTCATACGTTGTGTAAGAGGTGGTGGCGCAAGAAATAATTTATACATCAAACACACATCATCTGCAAAAAAACTGCCACATGTCAATGTGTAATTTTTGATAATTATGCATTGATGATAACTCCTTGTTTTTGTTTTTTTTGGTCTAAAGTTTTCACAGCTTGTTTATACAGAGTATACAATGGTTTTAAAGTTGTTACACTTGTTTGAGGCCAGCTTGTAGCACAATAAGATAAATGAGGAAGAATCATTGCGTGCATAAATTATTTAGCAGCAGCCAGAGGTAACTGATGCCTAGTATTCCTAAAAAATCATTAAGCTTGCTCTAATGCTTTAAAACCATTGCATGTTCATTGAATCAGCAATTTACTGTTATTAACAGCTGTTAAAGGGATAGTTGATCCAAAAATGAAAATTCTGTCATCATTTACTTACCCTCAATTGGTTCCAAACCGGTATGAATTTCTTTCTCCTTCTGAACACAAAAGAGGATAATTTAAAGAATGTTGCAATGTCTGGTTACCAACATTCTTTAAAATATCTTATTTTGTGTCCAACAGAAGAAAGAAACTTGTAAAGGTTTGGAACCACTTGAGGGTGAGTAAATGATGACAGAATTTTCATTTTTGGATCAACTATCACTTTAAGTGTGCGCAAGTCTGTAAATAAAACAAAAAACATACAAGCAATGAGAACTTGAGGATTGGGTTGGGTAAAAGAAAGTGTCCCATAAACAGTGAGTGGTGGGTGCTGGCTTCAGTTTAAAGTTTTACATTCATACTCCATCAAGGACCAAATAAATGTGGGTCGATAGCCTTCCTCTGCACCACCCTCTTCGTCCTCTTTCTGACTCCCTGTCTGGCAATACACTTCTGTCTGGCATTTCCATCTTCAGGGTTGATTCTGAGCAGGAACCTGTTATATATAATATATAAAATATTCTTTTCATTTTTGGGTGAACTAACCCTTTGTATTAAAATGGGTAATACTTATAGAAAACTCATTCACAGGCTGCAAAGATAACTGGCCCATTTTATTCAATTATGAGTTGCTTGTTGAGGACCTATAAGCTAACACAACTGTATTTCATACACTCTAACAATACAGCTATAGTAAAAAAAGATAAGCTTCTGCTTCTTGCTTCTGCTTCATGCTTTTTTGGCATGCATGCGTCTTTGTTGACTAATGGAGCATTAGTAACTTTGATAAAGGTAATTTTATTTGTATTTTTAATTAATCAATATTTGTCATTACAATCCCAAGACTACAGAACAGGGTCTTCTGCCTAAGTTAAATCAAATGGAAGTAAAATGCTAAACTGGTACCAATAGCCAATCTCTCTAAGCCCAAATCACCCGTTTATGTTGCAAAGGAAGTACTTTTTAGCCTTGTTTTCACATATTTTTGTGTCTAAAAAACGTATTTAAATAGGTCCAGTTTTGACCGGGACCGCTGCAGCCGTCATCCGGGAAACTTACTGCAAATCTTTCTAGCAGTTTGAACACAGTCAATGTACGTCTATTATAATACTATGAGTTTTTGCTGACAGGCTCGGATCGAACATTATGGAAAGGATCCCTACAGAGATAGACATTTATGTTATCATATGATCCTCCAAACCTACTAGACTTCATTAGCAAATGCAGTAAATTTTCTTCGCAGACCATCATAAAACACAATATATTTAAACTCGAAAGAATCAAAATAAACAAAAACCATCTTGATTTGTCTTTTCATCGTTTCAACAATCACCAGGTCTGGTTTGGTCAAAATAAACCAGGAGTATTTCACAGAGTTAGATTTGAAAATCTAAATCTAAGTGTTTTTTGCAACGTTCGCTAACTAAACTTCCACTGTCATTTCACACTAAAAGCTACGTACACTATAAAATACTAAACACTCATTATAAAATTTAAAATTAACTTACCAAATTTCCAGATGTCCACCAAGTGAGGCATCCAGATATCCGTGAGTTAGCTGCTGCTGTCTGACATCAGTCAGGGGGCATGCTGTTTACAGCAATCCTGTATTATTGCCTGGCATATTACAGCCATATACCACATATAAATATATTGCAAAATGAAAATTACCCAGAATGCAATGCAAATTACAGTATTGTGCTGTATTACAAAATGCAGTATTGTTCTGTTGGTTTTTACAGTAATGTGCTGCTAAATCTACAGGAACATTTAACAGTGTATTTAGATCATTAATATTTAAACTAAATAAAATTGGCCAAAGAGTCGATCCCTGTCGGGTCTATGAAGTAAATAATTTTGCTGTATTGATAACTGTTTAACTGCACTTTAAGTGGAAATGTATACTATAAACAATTTTTCCTGAAATGGGTTATTTACTTTCAATATCAGATTAATCAGACCAGTACAGGGGAGTATTCCAGAAAGCAAGGTTAACTTACCATCACATATACCCCGAACTCTCGTTTGATTAACCCAAACCTTGCTTACTCGAGGTATGCTGGTTCCAAAAACGTGTCCGGGAGTAAGTTCCCAGTTAACACACAAGAAATTCTCAATAGAGCAATGAGTCGATGAACAGAGTAATGAAACGATGATGTCACTAAGAAAAAGAACGCCATTCTACTTCCCTCTTTCATTTTTTGCCTAATCGCGATTTACATAACCTACTTGGTCGATAATGCCATCTATTTGGTGGTTGTGCAATCATGTTTTCAATCTTTATATATATATAAATATATATATATATATATATATATATATATTGCACAATATAAAATTGTGTATGTATAACTGTAACTATATAAAATCTTAAGCGAACTAACCCTGGAACATAATCTGCTCCGGAGCAGGTTATGTTCAGATAGCAAGTTGCTATGGCTCCTTACATACCCTGAAAGTTACCTCCGTTTTTGGAACTGAAAGTTGAGGTTGGCCCTGTCCGAAATGGCGGTCTTCCTATGAGTCCGCACTTTCGTGACGTAATGCCGCTTTGACTGTCGGAAAGATGTCTGCTGCAGAGCTAGAGTGCACATTGTGGGCGCATGTCGGCTGCAAAGGGGGCGCTCACGAGCATCCTTCTGAAACCTAAAATTGACAAATGGGTCTCGTGGACTTAACGGACACATGCACGCGGCAGCCATTGTAACTCCACAAGACTGAAAGTGCATAGAAGTGTGCCATTTGGGACAGGGCCGTTATCCGCTTACTTACTCACATGACCTGCTTTCTGGAATACCCCCCCCAGTTCAAATGACAAAAAAAAACATCAGCATCATGCACTACTGAAAAGTTCACTCCAAGAAGGAAATGTAGGCTTGAAAAGTTTGTGGTTGTCAGTTGTTTCCTTTATGTTTCATGCCATCTGACAACCATATTATGAGAAATTAAACTGATATCTTTCATACAGCATGTACGGATTTGATCAGTTTAAACAGACACACCTCCTCTAGGAAAGAGTGCATTTATTTTTTATGATACGAAAGGTTTTGTTATAAATTACACTGCTTTATTGACATTTTATGACATTCCACCTTTCTCTTAAATGTGATTTTATTTGCATTAAATGTTTATTTTGCAGCTTGTCCTCATCCTCTCTTGGTATCATGTCTTTGCTTAATGGCAGGCGGGAGAGGAGATATTCAATCGTGCCAAGCTCCTCAACATTGGTTATGCAGAAGCTCTGAAGGAGTATGACTATGATTGTTTTATCTTCAGCGACGTTGACCTCATTCCAATGGATGACCGCAACTTCTACAAGTGCTATAATCAGCCCAGGCATCTGTCTGTGTCTATGGACAAGTTTGGCTTCAGGTATTTGTTTTTTGTTGACTGTTGTTTCATATCGTGGAATGATAACAGAAATGCTCATGCTAATATAAAAGTACCATGGTTTGTTTGGACATAGTGCTAAGGTATTCTTTGAGTTAAATATGCAGTAACATGTCAGCTGTATGTGTAAATGTATATACAGTGGTGTACAAATTTTCATGTCAGGGACTGGATTGCTGGTTTTTACTTGTTGAATGTGACAAAGAAACATGCAGCAATATGAAAATACAGATTACAGGGACTAAACAAGCTGATGTGGCAACTAAGGTAACTTCATCCTCAGAGCTCAAAAATTGCCCAATTCCAGACCTAAAGACCTAAATAAATAATTACAATTATAAGAAATGGCAAGCTGAATGGGATAAATGTACGTTAGCAATATTAGCTCAAATGGGAAATATTAATAATTATTCATAACTCATTTTGATTATTAATTATGAATATTTTGAATCAGTTAATCAGCTTAACTAAGTATTTACATTAAAAAGACATTCAATCAAATCAATTCATCCTCTGAACACTCAGTATCGATTATTAATTGATTTTAAGACAAGGTTTTTTTTTCATGGACACAGAAAAATAATTATTTCTCAGCATTTAGAGCGCTTAAGAGCATGTAACCAGACCGATCATTTACAACTTATCAGCAGACAGGGAGTCAGAACCAAATATGTATTGTGCGCAAGTTTTATTAACTAAATCACAAACACATACATACACACAAATCATACCTACATAGGTAAAATGAGAAGTGAGAGTGAAACCGGAAGTGGGAACAGGAAGTTAAACGATGGTGTAGTCATCAACCTGGAAAGAATCATCAGCATATCCTTACAAAGCTCCTTTGTTAACAAAGGAGGTTCATAACTTTAACTAACTAGCAGCAATTTAGTATATCGTACGATACTTGCATTCTGTCTCAGATATTGAAGAGCGTCTGAATATATGGTTGCCATAGAAAGTCCTGAGAGTTCGGTCTGATAGTGCTGAAGTTGCAATCGATGTCTTCTGTGTTGAATGAAGGAACGATGACAAACTTGCATGGTTAGTTTATACTCAATGGGGAAAGAGTCCTTTTCTCTCTGATGTAAGTACATGGTGAGGGGCAGGTTGAGGCCTGCCGGCCTAGCAGGCCAACAGGCAGAACCCCGCCGATGCAGTGTCGGTCGGAGTAGGCGAGAGAGAGAGGGAGGAGACTGTGCGCTGGCTTATGAACTTCGGGTGCTGGCTTCTCCTCCTCTGGGTCAGTAGACCAATGACACTCAAGGTTTCAAAAGCAAAATTTACGATCTTCCGTGTTCTAGCATGAGACATGGGATTGGATGTTTGAGAGAAGAACCTTCCAGATTCTTATAATACTAATGTGTCACAGAATTAGCAACGTAACATAAATTACCAAATGGTAAACAAAAGTTGGAGTCCATCGATACCAGACATTCTACCCATGTGATTTTAGTTAACCAGACAGTAGTATGCAACTCTGTAACATTTAAAACAAAGGAGTTCAAAAGAGAGAATTAATAAATAGGAAAATCATGAGAGAGAAAACTTGAAAACATGTTTATACATTTCTCATGTGGTTATATATAGAATATATGGGATTAAAAGGGTATTTTAATATTTAATATGTTAACATATTTGTCCTTCTCAACAAGAATTAAGTCAGAGTCCCAAGTCTCTGCAAATTCTTTCTGATCGTAAACCTTATCAGATGGCGTCCATGGGGGAGGGTTTCACAGACCTCAGAGTGAGTTTTAAAGATTATTTGTTAAATATGACAAATAATTGTCTGATTTGTCTCAGTCGTCACAGTACAACGAACAAACTTTACAAAATCAATCCTATGGTTGTTGCAAAATGTTGCGTCCACTTTGAAAATCGCTGGGAGCATACTATCTACACATGCTGTCGAATAGGGCGCTCCAGACTAACCCATATGTTTCTGTTAATGGGTGAAGATTCTCCTTTATGCCTCTTGTGCCAGAATCCATTATCACTGAAGCATATTTTGATGGTTTGTGAAATCTGTTAGAATTCTTTATTCTTCTGTTGACTTTTATGAAAAGAATTTTAATGAAGTAAGGCCGGATTTAGTTTTTGAATTTTTATCTAAGATTAAATGTAAAAACCTAATTTAAATTTTTTTTTTTCTTAAAAAAAAACAATGTCATTCTTCCCATGAATATAGCCGAGGTAGTTTGCATGGCATTAAATCACAAACAAACAATGTGAAAATACAGAACAGGATATGTCCCAAAATGAGTTTATTAGAGAGATTTTAAAAGATAATTTAAAAGAAAGGCTTATTGTGACTCAATAAGATCCAATTAGATCTTAGGCCGTTTTCACTCCTGGCTCATTTTCTTCCTTAGTTTGGTTTGTTTAGGCATATATGTATACAGCTGTCACAGTCGGATCTGTACCAAAACAATTGCTCTGAGATTGAACGAGTTTTTTGTTTAGAAAAGCAATTTGACCTAATGAACCAAGAGGGATCATAATTAATAATGGGAATAATGTGTTATATAAAAAGCAGCAGTGTCTAATTCTGTAAGTGAATACATTAGTTATCAGTTGAAAACCAAAGAGTGCATTGCAAGTGTGCTGTCCCGACACCATTTTTCCCCCACTCTGACTGCACATACAGTGGTGTGAAAGTGTTTGCTTTCCCTTCCTGATTTCTTTTTTTTTTTTTGCATATTTGTCACACTTAAATGTTTCAGATCATCAAACAAATTTAAATATTAGTCAAAGATAACACAAGTAAACACAAAATGCAGTTTTTAAATGAAGAGAAAACAAAATCCAAACCTATATGGCCTTGTGTGAAAAAGTGTTTGCCCCACCTGGTAAAACATAACTGTGGTTTATCACATCTGAGTTCAATTTCTCTAGCCACACCCAGGCCTGATTACTACCACACCTGTTCCCAATCAAGAAATCACTTAAATAGGACCTGCCTGACAAAGTGAAGTAGACCAAAAGATCTTCAAAAGCTAGACATCATGCCAAGATCCAAAGAAATTCAGGAATAAATGAGAAAGAAAATAATTAAGATCTATCAGTCTGGAAAAGGTTATGAAGCCATTTCTAAAGCTTTGGGACTCCAGCAAACCACAGTGAGCCATTATCCACAAATGGAGAAAACATGGAACAGTGGTGAACCTTCCTAGGAGTGGCCGGCCGATCAAATTACCCCAAGTGTGCAGCAACGACTCGTCCAAAAGGTCACAAAAGACCCCACAACAACATCCAAAGAACTGCAGTCCTCACTTCCCTCAGTCAGTGTTCATGACTCCACCATAAGAAAGAGACTGGGCAAAAATGGCCTGCATGGCAGAATTCCAAGATGAAAACCACTGCTGAGCAAAAAGAACATTAAGGCTCATCTAATTTTTTCCAGAAAACATCTGATGATCCCCAAGACACTTGCGAAAGTACTCTGTGGACTGACGAGAGAAAAGTTGAACTTTTTGGAAGGTGTGTGCCCCATTATATGTGGCACACCGCATTTATGAATAAGAACATCATACCAACAGTAAAATATTGTGATGGTCTGGGGATGTTTTGCTGCTTCAGGACCTTGAAGACTTGCTGTGATGAAACCATTAATTCTGCTGTCTACCAAAACACACCAGCAGGTCCAGCTGATGAATGGCTGAAGAAAAACAAAAAGATGATGTTGGAGTGGCCTTGTCAAAGTCCTGACCTGAATCCTATTGAGATGCTGTGGCATGACCTTAAAAAGGCAGTTCATGCTCAAGAACCTTCCAATGTGGCTGAATTACAACAATTCTGCAAAGATGACTGGGCCAAAATTCCTCCACAGTGCTGTAAAAGACTCTTGATTGGAAACACTTGATTGCAGTTGTTGCTGCTAAGTGTGGCACAACCAGTTATTGGGTTTAGGTGGCAATCACTTTTTAACTCAAGACCATGTAGGTTTGGATTTTATTTTCCCTTAATAATAACAACCTTCATTTAAAAACTGCATTTTGTTTAGTTGTGTTATCTTTGCCTGATATATACATTTGTTTGATTAACTGTGACAAACATGCAATAAAAAAAAGTCAGAAGTCTGAAAACACTTTTTCAAACCACTGGACGTGTTATATGTATATATATATGTATATATGACTTGATCTTTGTACTTTGTATTACTGCCACTTCTCGTTGTTTATTGCCTTCTTAAGATGAGTCACGGAGCAAACTTGACGATCCATCTTGATGGATGGCAGAGGAATCTCTGACCAATAAGAGGACAGTTTTACTCACACGTGACTTGCAATAGACACATTTTGGTACACTCTGAAATGTTGCTTTGTGAAAGTGAACTGAACCAAGAAGAAAATGCTACATTGTAATTAAGTCCCTGTTTCGGAAAAAAAGCAAGCGATATACAGGTTTGAAAATGCCCTTAGAGTACGTTTTAGTTAATGAAACGGGTGTCTTTTGTACTGATGCTAAGCTTCATTAATTATCTGTTATACATAAACCTATATTTTGGTTTGCATTTATCAAGTTTCAAATATAAAGAAAATAATCTAGTTCTATTTTAAAATATTTAATGCACTGGACTTTATTTTTTTTTTTTTAAATGTATAAGCTATGTGGTTATTTAATAATATTCTTTAAAAATATATATATTTAATTTTGTTTATTATACTACTTTTGGAAAGAAATGAATGCTTAGTATATTCAGCAAGGATGCATTAAATTGATTAAAACTAACAGTAAAGACATTTTATAATTGTGACAATGTTATATGATTTATAGACTACATTTCAAATAAATGCTGTTCTTTTGAACTCTATCTGGAAAAATTACATTTCCTTAAAAGCATTAAGGATTACAACTGTTTTCAAGATTGATGCTAATAAGTAATCTTTCTTGAGCATCAAATCAGCATATTAGATTGATTTGTGAAGGATCATGTAACATTGATTGAGACTGGAGTAATGATTCTGAAAATTCAGCTTTACCACCACAGGAATAAATCTTAAATTTTAAAATATATTAAAATGGCAAACTGTTATTGTAATTATTAATGCTATTCACAATGTTACTATTTTGCAGAATTTTTGATCAATTGCACGTCTTGGTGAGCAGAAGAGACTTTTAAAAAAACTTACCAATCCCAAACTTTAGAACAGTAGTGGAAATACCAGTCATAGTGATATAAAAAAAAACTTAACCCATGATATAAAAGCTTCTAAATACCATTATATATGCATATAGTAATCATTCATTACCATGGTATATATCAAATTACATCTGTATATACCATGGTACTTTTTGTACGTCCAAGATATCTGTAGTCTTGAGCTTAGATGTTCAGTAGTCAAAAAAAATCAGGGCTTAATTGAAATTTTGTATTATTAAACCCTAAAGTGTTTTTCTATCACCATTGTGTCCTTGAAATAATATTCTGGGTTCATTTACTGTAAATGTGTTTCTGGTTAATTTTTACTGAAAGATGAGTCAACTTAATTTGCGTTGGTAACCCACAGCAGGCCACAGATTCAGTTGATTGAACCTGTTCATATTTCATCCAGAATATCCTTTAACCCAAGGTAATTCCAGCAGGATTTTGACCTGTAGTAAATGAGTCACTGTTAGCATTTTCCGCAGGAACCGGGCAGCTTTTTCTCACACAGAACTTCAAAAGCATCTGGATGTAATTTGTAATTTTCAAGAGTTACCATGTGGAAGAACGTCAGACAAGAGCTGGCCAGGATAGGCCTGATATAAGATAGTGTTTACTCATTTATTTCAACAGAGACACCTTTGTGTAGAGCTGATTATGTAGAAACTGTAATCTTGTAAACCAACCAAATCATAATGAAAGAAGTTTGTGACTATTGGACAGACCTTTAACCTAACCAGGACAATTATGGAGGAAAGTATGCAAAAATATCCTTTTAATTTTGCATACTTTCCTCCATAATTGTCCTGTTTAAATTTGAATTTATTGGAAGTGCACTTTTCCCCCGCTCTATGCATTATGTGTGCTTTGCAGTTTCTAAATGTATTGATATCCCATTTTATTATAGTCGTTGTTGGCTGATGCACTTCCTTTGTTCTTCAGTATTTTCAAAAGAATATGTGAATTATTGTGGCGATTTACAATAGGTATTAGCAACAAAGCTGTACATGAATCCATTTTGGTGTTATTAGTTGCACCTCACAGTTGAAGCTTCTAGTGGTTATCTTGTGGTTACATGCTGATGATTAGGTTTGCTCACATTTTTGAAAGGCAGATAGGGTGTGTGTGTGGGGTGATCCAATGCTGTGTTCATGTCATGTCGAAATGACTATACAGAATAACAACTTTATTTATTTTCAGAGATAAATCAGACTTATCTCTGAATTGTTTGTTTCTAGATTAAAAGGATAGTTCTCCCAAAAAATTTAAATTGTCATCGTTTACTCACCCTCAGGCCTTTCCAAACCCGTATGAGTTTCTTTCTTCTTGAATGCATTTTGGTGTTTGCGTTAAAGGGATAGTTCACCCAAAAATTAAAATTCTGTCATCATTTACTAATCTTCATGTTGTTCCAAACCTGTATGAGTTTCTTGTTGAACACAAAAGAAGATTATATGAAGAATGTTAATTCTTCATACCATTGACTTCCATTAGGATAATCAATGGCTACCATCAACTGTCACCAACATTCTTCAAATAATCCTCTTTTGTGTTCAACAGAAGAAAAAAAACTCATACAGGTTTGGAACAACAGGAGGGTTGGTAAATGATGACGCGATTTGGGTGAACTATCCCTTTAAAGCGAACACCAAAATGCATTCAACTGTAGATTAGATTTTTAAAAGTGTATTATGTTTGTGTACACTGCTTAAACTGAAAATTTAATGTCATCTAATTTTTTTAACAATACTTTTTACGTATTTTTTTTTCAGATGTACAGTGGCTAGGAAATCATCATCCTTTTGAAATAGTTACTTTATTTGTCATTCAGCCTGAAATCAAAACCCTTTCCAAAAAAAAAAAGCAGCTTTATTTACAAATTTTGCCTTACAACAAAAAAGAAAAGGCAACAGTTCTGAAACTTGATTTAAAAAAAAAACAAAAAAAACAAAAAACTAAAATAACTGGGTTGGAAAGTTCATCATTCCACTCATTCATTTTTGAATATGTCTGTACTAGGGATGTGCGCTACTACTAATTTGCCTGTCGTTTAAACTGAAGTTTTTTTTATTCAACTAGTCTAAAAGCAAGAAACCCCCAAAAGATGGTAAGAAATAAACCCTGTGCATGTGTATTAAGCCTACATTTTAAATACTTAATCTATGAATCACACTGTCAAATTTCTCAATGAATTCCAGATAAAATAGGTCATGATTATGCCGTACGCTTGCCTTGCATTATCATAATTTAATTTTAGGAGGTCGTAAAAAAAATTAAAAAACAGGAAAAAAAAAACGTACATTCAACATCATCCAATACATAGCTTATTTATTCAAATCAGCTGGGGCAATGCAGAATGGAAAATCAATCAATAGCCTGATAGAATTCTTCGTCTTCATATAAGGCGTTAGCCAACATATTAAAACGGAAGTCAAAAACAATAGGAATGATAATCAAGGAATACCATTAAACAGCTTTTAAAAACATACTTCATGCAGGTTATATTGTCTCAAAACAAAACAAAACAATGCAACAATGCCCATTTTACTTACTCGGACCATGCGTTTTTGTTCAGTGAAATTAACATATCAACATGGTCTGGTGAAAGACGGGACCTGAGGCGATTAACAACTATTCCATCACTTGAAAAAGCGCTCGGCAGGAACTGAAGTCACAGGCACGCAGAGATGACGACAAACGAGCCAATAGTTTCGAAAAGTGCCTGGACACTTTTTTTTTTTTTTTCCTCGTGTAGTCGACAATTGTTTTCAGTGTTGACTATTAGGAGCTGTACCATCTAGTCGACTACACGCGCACATCCCTAATCTGTACTAGCTTTGCACACCTAGATTGGGGAATATTTGCCCATTCTTCCTTGCAAAATTGCTCAAGTTAAGACAAATTCTGTGGTGAGCGGCAATGGACTTCAAGTATTCCCCAATCTATGTGTGCACAGCTAGTACAGACATATTGAATTATAAGGTTCTATAAGGTTATAAGGTTTTATATGGTTTCTTTCATAAATGAAAAAGACAGACCCTAAATGGATTCTAGCTGTACAATATCAAAATCCTCTCAAATTTGTAAATGGGGATTTTTGGAATGGGTGAAATGCAGATAGAAACTTCTAATTCTAAAAAATCACTTTTTGCTTTTAAATAAAAGATTCTATCTTGCAAATCATTAATTGGAGCAATAATTTAAGAAAAACAAACAGTTTACTTATCATTTGTTTTAAAACATAAAATTAGTGTTGTAACAATGTGTTGACATGCATGAGAAAGTTCAATTTAATGCTTTCTATGACATTTCATATTTTAGAATGAAAATTTCTTTCTTGTTCAAGTTCAAGCATAAAAGGCAAAAATATTTTGTCCAGTGCAGATATTAAATTTAGGTAGAAATATGGTGGGTAATTGAACACATTCTTTGCAGGAACCATTTAAGTTTAAGTTTCCTTTTGTTTAGACAGAAAGCAGCTATTGTAATTCATCTGCGCAGGACTTTGTTCCACAGAAAGTGAACCTGAACCTATTCTCTTAATGGCGCTGATGGCCAGTGTTGTATAAAACTCCTCAGCAATAACTACAGCAAAACAAAAAACAAGACTGAAATTCCTGGAATTGAGGCTGCTGTCATTGACAAGATCATAAATAAAATAGCCAATGAGGTTTCTAATAAATATCGCGTTGCGTGGAATTGTTTAGTCTTCACTGATTTAGTGATTTCTGTGCTCTTTTCTGCTGTGAAGGAGCAGTCTGGCGACATTACAAAGAAAGCTGATCGTGATTGGTCCTTGTGTCTGCATTCAAAGTGCTGATTGGCTGAAGTTAGAGTTCGACTTTGTAGATGGAACCTTTTTGTTTTCTAAAAAAGAAACATCACACAATGTAAATAAGTTGTCACAGAACACATAAATAACTCAACTGACCCTTTGCCAACAGTTTGATTAACTGGTGATCTGACCAATAACCCCGAATCCAACATTTTATTTGACAAAGCAGTCAGGGGAGTTAGTAGATTATCGTTGGTGAACTTGAACTTGAAAAATTGCTCAATATGAAATATGAAACTGTTTCATATGTCTGTCAACGCGTTGTCAGTGTCCTCTTTGCTCTGGAATGTGTTTTTCACTTCGTGAGAACATGATGTGTGGCGTGAGAGCGCATGGCTTGTCGGGCATTGCAACAGTAACTAAAGGGGGCGGGACTTTGCAAAGGGTCAATTTTGACAACTTATCAAACAGAACATATAATTTCAACTGTTTTTCTAGTTTTTCAGTTTTTTTTTTAATTCATTTTCAGAACTGTTGCCATTTTCTTTTTTGTTGTTAGGCAAAATTTTTAGGTTTTTTTTCTTCTTTGGAATGGGTTTTGATTTCAGGCTGTACGACAAATAAAGTAACTATTTCAAAGGAGTATGATGATTTTCTATGCACTGTAATAGGTAATGCATCTCTAGTCATGGTGCCTTTAGTTTGGTTAATAGTATCTCACCCCATCCGTTTAAACTGCCATCCTTTTTTGCTGACGGAAAACTATTGCTATGGTTATCATCACTATATCGACCATCACACATGTTAGCACAAGTGACGCATCCTTTACTGACTGGCTTTCAGCAAAACACAAAGGTAGCAGAGGATTACAGGCTCAAGTTCAGTTCTCCCCTGCCAGTTCTCATTAGTGCACTGTCATTTCCCTGCAGAGAAACGCTTCTTCTGTACCTGACCTAACAACTGCCACACAACACGCTGTTCCTTATAGTTTCTCTCTCTCTCTCTGTCTGTCTCCAACAGGTTGCCATACACGCAGTACTTTGGTGGCGTGTCATCGCTGAGCAAAGAACAGTATCTGAAAATCAATGGCTTCCCAAACAACTACTGGGGCTGGGGAGGGGAAGATGATGACATATATAACAGGTTTGACAACTCTTCTAAAGGAATATTTCACTCAAAAATTATAGTTCTGTCTTTATTTACGCCCCCTGGATCTCGTTCCAAATCCATTTACTGATTGGCACAGTTTAAGAGAATCTTCACAGGTTTATACCATGAAACAAGTTTATAGTGACCATGGCCCATCAAGCAATAAAAACATACAAGCACTGTATAAGCGCTGTTAAAAATAGTTTATATGACTTGTATTTGGAAGACAATATGATAGACAAAATTTAAGTCATCTTTCACTTGTTTGGATGTCATCAACATCAAACATCATTGGTCCAAAAAAACAATGGCTTGGAACATCATACGGGAGAGAAAATAATGACATTGAAAAATGTAAAATGTGAAACGTCTTTGCTTGCCTTGGTGTACACGGACGATCAAATGCGCATGGATGAAAGTGAAAGGAGTGTGAAGTTTAGTGTTAACGCCCCTTTCTAAACAGTTTGTTTTCGTCTAAGAGCTGCGCTCATGTCTACCTTCTAGTGCAAGAAACCAATCAAACCTTTGATCCATGAAAAAACGGAAACATACATTCAGTTGAGGGTTCCATTTTAAGCATCACGCATCCTGTTGCTGTGCTGTCAGCATGGCATTGCATCAGAAACCTCAAGCATGTGATAGAGGGCACATACTACCATTTTACCAAACATTTGTTTTGTTTGTTTGTTTGTTTTTGTTTTTGTAAATTGAAATTAATACTTTACATTCAGCAATGATGCATTAATTGTCAGTAAAGACTTAAATTCTTGCAATTTTTTTTAAAATAAATACTGCTCTTCAGAACTTTCTAATGATTAAAAAATCCTGAAAAAAATATAGTTTGGCTTCCACAAAAAAAATAATAAGCAGAACACCTGTTTTGAACATTGATGATAATAAGAAATTTTTCTTGACCAGCAAATCGGCATATTAGAATGATTTCTGAAAGATCATGCGACACCGAAGACTGGAGTAATGATGCTGCAATTTCAGCTTAGAATAAATTGCATTTTAAAATGTATTCAAATAGAAAACAGTTATTTTAAATAGTACAATAGTGCTGTTTCACAATATTGCTGTTTTGCCGAATTTTGGATCAAATAAATGCCGTGGTGATCAGAAAAGACTTCTTCTTTGTCAGTAAATAAATAAATCTTCTAAATCTAGTAATAAATAAATACTAGTGTAGCTGAACGTTATAGCATATTGTTAGCAAAGTGCCCAGGTTCTATGTTCGTTATAGTTCTGTTACAAGCAGGAAGGGGCAGATAAAACCTCTTATCTTAGCTTGTCAGAGTGCAGACGGAAGACGAAAACTTTTAAACGTTTTTTTGCATATTTTGAGGCCACTGTTATTTAAAGGATAGTGTAGAGTTACACCGGATTAGGAAATGTTGTGAACTTGCATCACCCTCATGAACACCTGCATTTGTCAGCTGCTCAGCTTAGCCTTGTTTTTCATGGGGAATGTTCAGGAAATGTTCAAAAAAGTAAATGCAGAGCAGTAAACTGCTTTTAAATTTCAGAAGCAAAAGAATACTGATAGCAAGGTCTCAACTAACCCCCAAACTTAAATATTTACTTTAAAATTGAAATATTACATATTAAAAATGTAAAAACTTTAAAAAAAAAAAAAAAAAAACTTAAATATTAAATATGGTAATTAATGTTTTTTAATTTTTTTTGTTTTCACTGTTTCTGCGACAGACATGATTGATTCTTTAAAAAGTGTGGCTTGTTGAGGAGTGGCGCAGCAGTAGTGAGTAAGGCTCGCAGACCTGGCTTTCGGGTTCGAATCCGCTTTTTGCCAAGCTTGCATTTATTTTCAATAAAAATTTAAATGTTCTATAAGTGGAAATAAACTGATAACGAGTGTTTAATAATATTAAAAGTGTTTATTGGGTAGGGTTAGGGGAAGGTGTAGGGAGGGTTTTATTCTCCCATTAAGGCAGCATCCATTTAATCATTTTAATAAATATAGTCATTTATGCTCTATGATATTATTGCATCAAAGTATAGATGACATCGAATTACTATTTACTCTTATGCAAAGAACTGATACTATTACATGGTGAAAATGGAATCTATCGCCATTTTCACCTAGTGTAAATGGCATATCGCTAAGAAAATGCTGATATTGTCACTTAGTGTAAATAAAATATATTGCTATTTGTACATAGCATCTATCGCTAAGAAAATATGCTATTTTCACTTGGTGTAAATAACTTCTAAATGCTATTTTCACTTAGTGTAAATAGCCGCTGGCTTTAATATAACGGTCAATAGACTGTTATTTGAAAGTTCAGCTAGTACTACATGAATGTGGAAAGATCAGTATCTTCTAAACTGTTTGCCATGATTATTGCATCTTTTATAGTGATAGTTCACACAAAACTGAAAAATGCCTGTGTTGTCCATACAAACAAAGTTGATGTGGTTTAATGTTGTTCTCTCCCACTTACAGTAGCCGCTTTTCCACCGTCAGGCCACATGGTTCTAAGAATGGTTATATTCCCACATGAGCTTGGTTCGGCACGGCACTATTACAAACTTCTTACAAACGTTCACCAGGAATTCTCAGCACACTAGCTAACCATTCTAAATCATGCTGGTGGAATGCGTGCAGTGACGTCGCCACTCAGGATTGGTTTTCCTGGATACCGGTTTCTCTGTAGCTGGCCAGGCGCACTATTTCAGCGAAGTAAATACAAGTTAATAATAGAAATATCCAATCATCCTCCATAACGCGGTCGCTATTTGTATCTCATACCATCTGCATACTCTTGTGTTATAAAGGCAATGACTGACGCATTTGTATTACATTCCAAGTAGTGGCCATTATTAGCCCCACAGTGGAAAATGAAACCGTATACATACAGGCTAGGTTGGATTGGCATGGAATGGGAAGATTAAAGGGATTTTTCACCCAAAAATGAAAGTTCTGTCATCCTTTATTCACCGTCAGTTCTAAACCTGTATGAGTTTCTTTTGTTCTACTGATCACAAAAGAAGCTATTTTGATAATGTTAGAAACCAAACAGTTGATGGACCCCATTGACTTCCATAGTAGGGAAAAAAAAAATACTATGGAAGACGACTGTTTGGTTTCTGACGATGGAGCAACTTGAGGGTGAGTAAATGATAGGGTTGCACTATATACTGTTTTAGCATCGATATTGCGATGTGCGCATCTGCGAGAGTCGCATCGCAGCATGTGCGATGTCAAGTAGTTATTGTAGTTGATATGTGATCCATACGGACCAAACACCGAATTCCCTTCTCGTTCTCATCTATTTGTGCTTGAACGGACACATACATGCAAAATTATGGCATAATGCCCGTCTCGGTGAGTGTCCTCATAAACACAGTCGCTTTTGGCTTACGTGAACTTAAACAGTTGAGGAAAGAAAACCGATGCGCATCGTTATATTGGTTCTGTGCCTTCGGTCTTAAAGTGACAGCAGCCTAATATACCCTCTGCTTTCATTAATGTTAATCAAACAACAAAATACCAAGAGAAAATCGCTATTGTACCTTTCACAAAGATTATTAATGTTTAATTTATTCATTGTAGACTATGCAGTGTTATTTTACATTGGATTTATTCAATTTCTGTACCCGAATACTGTTAGACAGGTTAAAGCGCTGTTTATTTAATTTGTATCTTTGTTCTATTGTATTTATTTGTGCTTTTAGCTTATTTTCTATGCAGATTCACCCCCCTACAAAATCTCCCCAATCATTCTAGAATGATTCATTCTTTCCAAATAATGCCATTCAGCTGGTGAAACTGTGTTTATATCGCTATAGCAAAAAATAAAACATCGCATTATCAGTTTTTCCCAATATTTTGCAGCCCTAATGAATGATGACAATTGAGAATAGTTGAGAATAGCCTGATGGTGGAAAAACAGATAATGTCTCTGAACTGACATACCATGAACTAGATGTATTGATTATGGATGTTTATTCTCTATACATACATACAAGTGTGTTGAATCAAATTAATTGAAAATGAAACACTGCATGTTTTCACAGGGTTACCTCCCGAGGGATGACGATATCAAGGCCTGATGCAATCATCGGAAGATGTAGAATGATCCGTCATGAGCGAGACAAACAAAACGACCCCAATCCACAGAGGTACCTAAACGTATTACATCTTTCCGACACTTGAAATATGTTGCAACAATTTGTTGTCACATACATGACTTCATGCCCTCCTGCTCTGTGGAATGTTAATTATGTCATTTCCTGGTACAGGTTTGACCGAATAGCTCACACAAGGGAAACAATGACAAGAGATGGGATCAATTCACTAACGTACACAGTTGTTGACATTGAGAAAAACCAGCTATACACCAAAATCACAGTGGATGTGGGAAAACCATGATTCCTGTGTAGAGACCAACTTGAGAGAGACCGCAGCACTGACTGTCGAAACCAAATGTGCCTTGATATATCAAGTCAAATGGACAATTTTTATGGATTATATTTTTTTAAAAAAGACATGCAAGTACTTAGAAATTTTTGTTTTGCCATCTTTGCACATGTGATGGTGAACACAGGGGTCCGGACTCCTTTTGCCCAGTGTATAAGAACTGTTCGGCTGCTAAAGGAGACACACAAGGGTTTCATGTTGCCTTCAAGAGGTGACAGACCAACCTTGTTCTGTCTCAGATACTTCTGCTGAGGAAAAAGAGTATATTTTGAGCCATTTGATGGAAGCAGCATATTAAATTGATCTGAATTGAAAATGTTCTTATGGTGGGTCAGCGAATGTGAGTTGCTGTGTATGGGATTATTTAGTTTGTGTGTTCGAAAGTGAATATTTAAAGCATAGTCAGCAAGCTAAGCAATGCAAAGAAAATCTGGGATGTATAAATCAAGGGCTGTGGATATTCTGTAATCATATACCAGCAAACCGGCATTTTTGGGCTGTCACATATTTGTTTACTTTTGTCACGAATTGCATCTCGTTATCTTGTTGCTGTACCAGGTTATTTGTGATTTACAGAGCCTTTTAAATGACTTCTCTCATTGTTATGGACGAGATGTCTGAATGTATTGGCCTGCATTGTTGCTTAATGCGTATTGGACCATTATCATTTTAGCTGGAGCACCAAAGTGCCTTGCAGCCTTGCATCTTAAAAGCCATTTAAATTCCTCCCTTCTGTTAGGTGCATTATCTTTGCTGTATTTGGATTTTTGGTTGCAAATCCATCAAATCAAATGCAGCACTATCAGGTCAAGCTTTCAGATTATTTTTGTTCCATTTTGTTGTTTTTAATCCTTTATTGCATTGTGAATTTCTCAGATCTATGCTGGTTATTAAGGGCACAAGAATATTCAAGCTCTCTACTGTAATGAAAACATGAAGCCATGGATAACTTTGCTGAATTGACCTGTTGATACTTGTTATTTTTTTTCCTCTCACATGTGCTGGTCTGCTCTTAAATTCTTCGTTTGAACAAAGAAAACAGTGTTTTATTTTAAAACCTGTCATTGTGAAAACCAAAAATGCCTTTCAACTTTGTCAGGAGACAAAATGCAGATGAAGCAAATGAATGTATGTCAGCTGTTTGCTCAAGTGCTTTTCAAGATGGCGACTAACAGCTCATACAGAATGTTTAAGTTGAGCAGCCAAATTTTTTCCTCCGTGCCTAGCACCCCAAAAGACCTATAGATTTTCTTTCCATCTTAACTCTCCCATGCCATATAAAAACTCCCTTGCACCAGGAAAGAAAACTACCTCTCCACTCCCTCTCCAAGGGATTAGCGGCTAATGCAGTCTCTCAAACCAAATGCTTTGGCAAAAAATCTTTGGCTTTTTCCCCCTTAGGTCAGTTAAAACGAGGTTTAAATCAGTTTAGACAATGGTCTTTGTGTAAGGGCCAGCACATAATTAACTTTAAATTTTCTTTTTCTTCATTGTTTGATTTTATTTTTTTTTTCTTCAACATAACTTTTTTGTTTTCCATTTTTTTGATGCCTATGTTCCTCTTGCTTAAGTGTAATGCAGTGAAAAATTAACTTAATTTTGGAATTATGCAAATTAAATAATTAAATTGTGTTTGATTTAACTCCACTTGTGACTTTAAAGTGTTGTGAATTGAAATAAAAGACGTGGCCTGAGGTGGTCAACATGGCCTTTTCAGCAGAAGAGGGCTGATGGGTATTTGTAACATTCCATGCACACAAACCAGTTAGCCTTGCCTAACCACCTATGTGACCTGGCCTCAAAGCTAATGGTTTATTCCTCTAGTTAGTAACATAAAATTGATAAATGGATGGATAAAAATACTACTTGTATTATTATCCTGGCATAAATATTATTTTTGCAAGAAACAGACTGCCAAAAAAACTTCCTCGTAAACAATAGGCCATGCTTTGCTTTTTTCATGGTGGGGTGTATGTGAACTTGAGCCATTGCCAATGAGAATTGCATTAACTGAACATTAACAACAGTGCCAGCTAAGTGTTATTAGGAAAAGCAAACCCATGGGATTCTGCTTCTGCTTGAATAGTGCGACACTAGGCTACACATGTTTTTTTCATGAAGCATATTCTATTTTAACTACTCTAATAGTGAACCTGAAGTTAAAAGCCACACCTTGTCATTAGATTGTTTACTTCCATGTTGTCATAGCTGAATGATTATCACAGTTGTGCAATGCACAATTCCACAACAAATCCCCAACTGATCTCACAGGTTCTGTCTAACTATCCAAGGCAAATTAACTAGGGGATTCTTAAGGACTCAGAGAGAAAGAAAGAAGACTTGAACAATTTCACCCTGAGAGACAAACTGGTTTCTTGGTGGACAAACAGGTCAGAGACTCCCAAGTCACTTCAGTGCACAGAAACCAGTAAGACAAGATTAATGGTCTATATATTTAACAACCTCGGTGTGGCTTGCTGGTGACCTTTTGAGAGCATATGCAGCTGATATTTCACCATAAAATCAAAAGGATTTTAAAAATAACAAAGACAATTAAGCATGTTTCAAAATTGTATAAAATAAAAAAAAGTCTCATTACGTTTATGTTATTTATAAAATAAAAGAAAAAAGAAGCAACTTAAGTATTTTACATAATGGTAGTATTTTGTGAGCTTAATTATTATGAACATATTATAATAATATAATGCGTAATACAGTAAGTTCTTTCCATCTAATTGCAAAAATGTACAAAAGAAATGATTTAATAATGACATTTCAAAGTCATGTGCCAGCTCTCTATTATAGCTCATTGTTAATGTTTTACTTTGTAACATTAACAAAAGGATAATTATGCATATCAAGAATTTAAATAGGTGTGTGGATGGCATGTTGACCTTTCAAAAATGAAATCATGTGCAGTGTGGGCACATAATGGCAAACTGAAGTTCAGGTTGGCTGTATGTGGAAAGAATAATGGCATCTGATGGAGCAGTTTGTTCTTAGAAACTTGCGTGTCTATTTCCACCAGAAAATGCAAAGTAGTGACTATGGGCATGTTTAAACAACAACAATGTAGTAAAGCTTTTCCTTTCATTTTTCACATACAAACAGCACCATTGTTAAAACCATCCCTGTTCACACCGATACGCCAAAACGCTGCATTATGCTGCCAGGCCAGTAGTTGGCCATGTCACTTTGTAAAGGACCACTACACGTTGTGTAAACGGCCCCTAAATATTTGATTTTTCATCTCTTAAGAGGCCACTTACATGATACTTTTCAACAAAAACTGTAAAACTTTGTATGCGTTTTGCCATTTCATTTACACGACGGGGGGGCCTGTTAGTCTCATCCTCAGACGTCACGCCCCCGGACCGCTGGCTGAACTGACACTTCAGGATTTTCGAAGTCGTCAGATGGTTGGTTGAATTCTACGGGATGTCCGGGAGGTGTGTGTTGCGTTCTGTTCTTTTAATGGTCCGTCTGGAAACAAATGCCTTGACGCATGTATTTATTATGTGTATGGTGACGCTAAACCCCCTCGTAGAAAAAGAACGCCATCGTGTTTACAACTGTGACAATGAGCGCTTACCAGGATCAACTAAACACTGGATTTTCAAAAGTATGTGAAGTTCGTGGCTCCATTGTTGCATTTATTAGATGCAGGCCAGTCTGTTATTGTAGGGACATCGATGTTACATTTTCACGCCCCTAAATGGTGACGTCATGTGCATGTGTAGGCTATTACATGTTCATCGCAATCTTCTGGCTTGGCATGCATAATACAGCATTTTTAGGTATGTTTAAGAATAAGTAAGCAGATAGCCTCAACTTTCGGTTTCAAAAACGGAGGTAACTTTCAGGGTATGTAAGTAGCCATAGCAACTTATTCTCTGAACATAACCTGCTCCGGAGAGTTAGTTCAGGGTTAGTTTGCTTAAGAGCTTTACAGATGCATGTTATTTAATTAATATAGTTATATTAATGTAACTAAATATGTTATATAGTTACAGTTATATATACAATATTATATTATACAATATAATATGTAAAGCACTATTATAATGTTTAAATGTTTATTCAATTCTAATATTTGTATTTATTTCATTGTAATCTCACACATAGATCTGGTTTTTCATTTTTATAAGAGGACAATTTCTATAATAAAATACACATGCGATATCTTATTAAATATTTAGCATCAAACAAACAATATAATTCTTATTCTCAGTGAATAAAGATTACTTATTCAATAAAGAAATTGAAAAAATGAATCATCGATTCGACACTCGGTTGAGAATGTCTTGTGTGTTAACCGGGAACATACTCTGGGTTGGCTGAACTTACTCCCTGATGCGTTTTTGGAACCAGTGTACCTTGAGTAAGCAAGGTTTAGGTTAATCAACTGAGAGTTCAGGGTATATGTTACGGTATTAACCTTGCTTTCTGGAATACCCCCCCAGAAAGTATTGGATTGGTGTTTTATATTTGGTATATTACAAAAATACCTACCAGTTCTAGATTAAAGAAGTTTTACTAGATTAAAACTATTTTTTAGCCTTTGTGTGGAAGATGACATGAATATCACATATGCCTCAACAGAAAAGAATGCCAAGGTTGAACAGGGATCGGTTTGACAGCATTGTCATCTGTACACGGAAACACAAAGGAAAAACGTTGTTGTTTATTTTACATGGTTGCCATGTAAACGTACCCTATAATTTACTAAGAATTTACTTTAAATTTTCTTGTTAAACCTGTTAGATTTTGCTGTATTTGGCTGTGCAGTCTTTTTGGGTGGCTCACCAATGTATTAGATTTCTCTAATACATAAAATAAGTAAGCTTGACCAGTGGGGAGAAGAGTTTATTGATGTCAGCCTTCAAAATAACTTAACCCAAAGTTCTGTCTGTGAGACAGAACTTTATACATGAAGACAAAAGGGCTACAAACAATAGAAAACTGTTAGGACCTCCTGCTCTACCCTGCAATCTACTCTGACCAAACCGTTTCTTTGTTATTCAGTTTCTGTAGGCCATTTGGTTGACACCTTTACAGACAGGCTGTTGATTGCATCAAGGACAGAGTTGATTATGTTTGAGACACAGTCACAATTTAAATGCATTTAACTAAAGATGATGAAAATACACATAATCTTTCACTCTCAACATACTGCCCTGTTACCTAAATTATTTTAGGTGTTATTTGTTCATTTTAAATACACATATTTGATAAATCACTAGATTTTGCTCAGTATCTTCATGCTATTAGCATGTGTGCCATATGGCTGTTTAGCATGTATCTGCTAATTCTATGCTAAAAACTCAGTGCTGTTAACTTCAGTCCTGTTACTCATATAAGCCATAACAGGACTGAGTAATAGTAACAGGAGTGAGTTGCATTCTCTGATGCATTGATTTAATAGTGTGAATATTAGTTCATGTAATATGATTTACTTGTTCTTTTTATGTTTTAATATATTGCAAATGTATCATATGTACCATGTATTTACCATACTTGCAGAGTGCTAATCCACCAGTAAGTGATGCAGAGAAGCAGTGAATTTATCGTGAACGACGTGGCATGCAAAAGATTGGATTCAACAGGTTTTTCTGGCCAGCCCATGAAATCCAGCCCATGAGACATCCTTTGGTACTTGTTTGAGGATATTGTGAAAAAAAAAAGTGAAAGTCGTGACTGGGGGTGTGACGAGATCTCGCGAGACTAAGATGAGATTTCTCGTCGAGGTGAAAAGTTGTCTCGTCGTGCTATCAGTGTGAGGGTGAAATTATTATTGAAGATGCCCCCGCCACTTTCAAATCGTTTGTGTGGAAACATTTTGGTTTTCCAGTAGAAATAATAAACGGCGAAAGAATAACACACAATACACAAACAATATGTAAACATTGTAAGAAAACTATGCCGTACACCTCGGCCAAGGTTGTACAGACTCTTAGGGGCCGTTCACATTTCGCGCGCATTCATTTGCGCAAAATGGAAGCGACGCGCTCGTTTTTTCCTGGCGCGCCTTCCTCATGGTCGTGGAGACCACAGTTCATGGTTGCTTAGCAACGACAGACGCTACAGAAGCGCGAGCTCCCGAACGCTTGCAAAAGTAAGAGGAAGCGACGCGGCCGCGCTTTCCACGCTTTTTTAGGCGCGATATGTGAACGGCCCCTAAAGAGGCAGAAAGCATCGCTATCACTGCTAACGGTTGGACTTCTCGGTGTACGCAGAGCTATATAACAGCTACAGCCCACACAATCAATAGTGACTGGGAAATGGTCAACTTTGTACTGCAGTTAAAGTGACACAAAGTGTTATTTGAATTTTTTATTTATAATGTTTATTTTATTTATACTGTTTAATTTATGTTCAATCTGTTGAAAGAAGTTCAGTGAGATTTCTCATGTGAAATTATACAGGGCAGAAAACAATTGGTTGATTTTGTGGCAAAACATTTTTCATTAAAAAACATAAATTCATTAAAATAGAAGTAAAATGACATGCATTACAAGTTGATTTCAAAATGCACCAACATTTTTGCATTTTATGATTTTCAGTTGAATAAAAGACTATTTTCCCTTCATACGTTTCATTATTGAGGATTTCTTAAAAATACTATAAAAATCTCGTCTCGTGAACCCAATCTCGTGTCTCGTCTCGTCTCGTGGGATAGGGGTCTCGTCACACCCCTAGTCGTGACGTATTGTCAAGTATGGTGACCCTTACTCAAAATTTGTGCTCCGCTTTTATCCCATCCAAGTGCACACACACAGCACTGAGAAGTGAACACACATACACAGAGCAGTGGGTTGCTATTGCTACAGCACCCAGGGAGCAATTAGGGGTTAGATGCCTTGCTCAAGGGCACTTTAGTCATGGTATCAAAGGTGGAGAGAATGCTGTTTATTCACAATCCCCACCTTCAATTCCTGCCGGTGTAGGAATCGAACCGGCAACCTTCACGTTACAAGTCCAACTCCCTTACCATTATTTGTGGATTTGTGGAAACTTCGGTAATCAATATTTAATTTCTAGTGCTTACTTTTTTTTAATACCTTGTATTTTCTTTCTCATTTTTAAGTAAAGCATTTAATTACCATTGTGTATGAAATTTGGTATATAAACAAACTTGCAGCTAAAATTATAAACAACTACATCATCACGTTGATATTGTTATGTGACATGTATCCAGGAAGGCGCAGAGATGAATGAGTAAAGTATTTTAATAAAGATGCAACCAGGGAGAACACAAACGAGAACGGGCCAGGACTGAGGGAAAACACGGGGAATATATACAAGAGCAAACACAGGGAGGAAAGAGGTAATTAAGACACAGCTGATGATGATAATGACAAATGAGTTGCAGGAAAAAAACAAAAAACAAAGAGCACATGTGAGACATGACAACAAAACAGTCCGGAACAGATAAACATGTAACATTACTCTCCCCCTCCCGGAAGGTGCGATCTTGCGCTAAAAAAAAAGAGTCCAATCTGGGAGGGGGGGCGGGCACCCTGGAGCCCATGGGCAGGAGCAGGTAGGTCAGGTGGCCTCCTGGGTGCAGTCCAGGGATGCGGCCAGGGCCGGAGCGGAGTCAAGGGCGAACCCGGGATTCTCCGGTGGCCAGGGCAGAGTCAAGGGTGGAGCCGGGAGCTCCGGCAGCCAGGACAGAGTCCAAGGTGGCAGCCAGGGCGTGGCCATGATGTCAGGCGACCAGGGTGTGGCCTCCTTGGCCTTTGTCCATCCGGCCACCAAGGCCACAGACAAAAAAAAATGATTAATGGGGCGGAGTTACCCCATGGCCTGGCTCAGGCCAAGGAAGATCTGGAGCTGACACTGGTAGCTGAAGATCTGGCGCTGATCCCGGAGCTCTAGAGCGGATTCAGTGAGCTCTGGAGCGGATCCAGGTGGAATTGGAATGGATCCAGGTGAAACTGGAGCAGATTCAGTGAGTTCTGGAGTGGATCCTGAAGCGGATTCAGGGAGCTCTGGGGCAGAACCTGGAGCGGATTCAGGGAGCTCTGGAGCGGATACTGGAGCGGATTCAGGGAGCTCTGGAAGCTCCGGAGAAGATGATCATATTTGAAACCCCAAATATTTAGTCAAAGTCCTTTTTTACAATAAGTGATTAACACATGTAAACTTTAATAAGGCATTTCTGTAGTGTTTTATCAAATGTCTCCATATATTCACAGAATTGTCAAGCTTTAAGTGGATTTATATTTTTGTCTGGTCCAAAGGGAATCATTTCCTTTTCCTTTACAAGAGCTGTTTTGATGCTATCACTCCTCCTCTGTGTCTGGTAAAACACAGCTGCCTTGTTAACTTAAGCGTGATACTATGAATTACTTGAATACGTGAATACTATGAATATTAAGAATTTGTATTGACTGGTATTAGACACCAGTCAAGTTTTTCACATTTAAAGATTGATTCTATCATTTTATTTATTAGAAACAGCAATCCTGAACATTAAGTATGGTTAATTAAGATAGTCATGTTAGCTTGTGATGTGTTGACATGTACCTGAGATTTATAACGATCTAATAATGAACTATATTAATGCTGCTATAAACAGACTATGAGTAGGCATTTCTTTTTCCTGTGTGGGAGTGAGGCGACCTTGAGTGCCTGCTGCAGGAATTCCAGGAAACAAAGACCCACCTGCCTGTCATGTCCTAAAATATGGAGGCCTCTGAGACCCACATGTCCTGTCTGAATTCCAAGCAGGCAAAGTCCCAAATCAGGGAACAAAAACCCAACAGGGAAGTTTTAGCCACAAAGACCTAGTAGCAGAGCACTAGGAAGAAAAAGTCAACAATCTGTGTCACCTCTGTCAACACTGAGACCAAAAACCAGACCGGTAATAATGTTTTATGTATAACAAACTTCCCAACCTCAAGGACACTTTTAAGAACCAAAAATAATCACATTCATAATTTCATACAAAACACAGACAATTCCAAAAGCAACACAGTTAAATAAAGCAAAAAAAATAAAAATTCCAAAAGCCTTGTCAGCAGAGGTTATATACACTAACTCTGCCACCATTGTCTGTTTGTAAATTACATATAAAAACTATCTGATAAAAGCAGTAGCGTTGTGGAGAGAAATGTGGTTAGGGGTCAGTGTATTATTTAGTAAATCAAAAAACAAATGATACTGTAACGCTTGGTGTGTTGGAACAAGCACGATGAGACTTCTTGAGTTTAACTCATTTAATAATCAACAGGATACAGAAAGGATACAAGATAACACCACGCACGATACGTTAACAATGGACAAAGACTAGACTGACACAGAAGGAATATATACAGATGAACACAAGAGGATAATGAGCGGGGCACAGGTGACAGACATAACTAATTACAAGACACGGCTGAATCGAATGAACTCATAATGTGACAATGACAGACCGAAACTCAAAACAAAGACTGCGTGACAACTGACAGGACTGACGAATACAAAACAAAGAACACATGACAGGTGACGGGACTTGAACTCAAAATGAGGAACATGTGACTAATGACAGGACTGGGGAACAGAGGAACAGATATACACAGACATCACTATGACAGATACACAGACCATGGAGGATTTACCTTTTGATGCTAATGACTGGATTTTGAATCCGTCTTTTCCCAAACTCATTCTTCTTCCTTTTTCCACTGCATACATATCAGTTTGGAAAATATGAAAATATTCGAAAAGTGGAAATAAAAGTGCCTAATTGGTATTTAATATTGGGATAAAGGGTTTAACGGGTATTTAACAGGCCTATAATTTAAATTAGATGGTGTGTCCTCTACCAACATACCCTCTGATATTTATCATATTGCTAAAATCGCAGTTATATTATTCATTTTATATTATATATTTATTTATAAATATGATTAAAAGGGCTGGCAAAGTCACTCTTCACACCCAAGCCACTTCCTCTTTGAACTCTTTCCATCTGAGCAGCGCTGCAGAGCACACCGCACCAGAAAAGTCATGCACGAGAAAAGTTTGAACTGTTTATCTCATGAACAGTTAAATGTCCCCACTGGGCAATAAACATGTGCAATATACAGGTGTTGGTCATATAATTAGAATATCATCAAAAAGTTGATTTATTTCACTAATTCCATTCAAAAAGTGAAACATGTATATTATTTTCTTTCATTATACACAGACTGATATATTTCAAATGTTTATTTCTTTTAATTATGATGATTATAACTGACAACTAAGGAAAATCCCAAATTCACTATCTCAGAAAATTAGAATATTGTGAAAAGGTTCAATATTGAAGACACCTGGTGCCACACTCTAATCAGCTAATTAACTCAAAACACCTGCAAAGGCCTTTAAATGGTCTCTCAGTCTAGTTCTGTAGGCTACACAATCATGGGGAAGACTGCTGACTTGACAGTTGTCCAAAAGACGACCATTGACACCTTGCACAAGGAGGGTAAGACACAAAAGGTCATTGCAAAAGAGGCTGGCTGTTCACAGAGCTCTGTGTCCAAGCACATTAATAGAGAGGCGAAGAGAAGGAAAAGATGTGGTAGAAAAAGGTGTACAAGCAATAGGGATAACTGCACCCTGGAGAGGATTGTGAAACAAAACCCATTCAAAAATGTGGGGGAGATTCACAAAGAGTGGACTGCAGCTGGAGTCAGTGCTTCAAGAACCACTACACACAGACGTATGCAAGACATGGGTTTCAGCTGTCGCATTCCTTGTGTCAAGCCACTCTTGAACAACAGACAGTGTCAGAAGTGTCTCGCCTGGGCTAAAGACAAAGAGGACTGGACTGCTGCTGAATGGTCCAAAGTTATGTTCTTTGATGAAAATAAATTTTGCATTTCCTTTGGAAATCAGGGTCCCAGAGTCTGGAAGAAGAGAAGTTTCCACAGTCAGTGATGGTTTGGGGTGCCATGTCATCTGCTGGTGTTGGTCCACTGTGTTTTCTGAGGTTCAAGGTCAACGCAGCCGTATACCAGGAAGTTTTAGAGCACTTCATGCTTCCTGCTGCTGACCAACTTTATGGAGATGCAGATTTCATTTTCCAACAAGAATTGACACCTGCACACAGTGCCAAAGCAACCAGTACCTGGTTTAAGGACCATGGTATCTCTGTTCTTAAATGGCCAGCAAACTCACCTGACCTTACCCCCATAGAAAATATATGGGGTATTGTGAAGAGGAAGATGCTATATGCCAGACCCAACAATGCAGAAGAGCTGAAAGCCATTATCAGAGCAACCTGGGTCTCATAACACCTGAGCAGTGCCACAGACTGATCGACTCCATGTCATGCCGCATTGCTGCAGTAATTCAGGCAAAAGGAGCCCCAACTAAGTATTGAGCGCTGTACATGCTCGTACTTTTCATGTTCATACTTTTCAGTTGGCCAAGATTTCTAAAAATCCTTTCTTTGTATTGGTCTTAAGTAATATTTTAATTTTCTGAGATACTGAATTTGGGATTTTCCTTAGTTGTCAGGTATAATCATCAAAATTAAAAGAAATAAACATTTGAAATATATCAGTCTGTGTATAATGAATGAATATAATATACAAGTTTCACTTTTTGAATGGAATTGGTGAAATAAATCAACTTTTTGTTTATAATTATAACCAGCACCTGTAAAACACTATTTATACTTATATTTATTTAGCACACCATATCTTTAATTCCCGTATATTTGTATTTAACATACAATACCATATTGCCTATTTTGTATATTTATATTTTTATATGTTTTGTATTTACTTACTCTATTTTTATTAACTGTTGAAGGATCTGAGGGTTTTCAATAACAACCTGTTTTACTTTAAGAAAGCAACCATACATAGTTTAAATTATATATTTATTTCTATTTCTTTTGTTGTTTAAATCTCATGATTTTGTGGTCTAAAGGGATGTTTGTCAAGTAGCAGATAAGAGAATGTCTCCATTTCAAGGTTTTTAACGTCACAGGACGATGTTGTGAAGCAGTAATTTTCCATTGTTTTTCCCTTGGAATAATAACACTTGTTGGAATTGTACTGGTCAGACGAAGTCAGAGCATGTCTGACATGGAGATTTCATTCGATCTAACACTGTCATTCTGTCTGTGCTGTGGAAGCTTCTGTCACAAAGACAAATTCCCCATATGTGTAAACATATATTGCAAACATGTTAGTGATATCTTAATTAATAACACTTTTGGAGTCCTTAGAGATCATTTTCTCCAAAATGTGTATTTAGGGAGGTAGAGGAAGAAATTATGGTATGTTTTCATATATATTAGTATCATCTTTTTATCCAAATAAATCATACTCTCAGGGTAAGATAACCATGGGCTGTATAATTATGTAAAAATGAGAAAGAACATTTCAGGGTTTGTGCTCACTGTTATCGACCTTCCACATCAGTTTACCATGTTAAGATTAACTACTCCTGTGTCTGGTAAAACAGTAAAAGCAGAGGCCAAACCGACTTCGATCCAGTCAGCCTTGTAAGAGCTAATGAGAAGCAGAGATGCAGCCAATTTGTTGAGGGACATCTGTTTGTGCTTTAGGGTAACTTTACAGATGAATGTGGAAAACTCTGGCAAGCAGGAAGGTGGAGGAGGTGAAGGGACAATGAACTAGAGCTTTGAGAAAGATGGGGAAGAGGATTCTGGGAAGCATATGACCACAACTGAGGCTGGACAGCTGCAGCACTGTGCAGGCAAATGTCCAGCAAGAACATGACGACAGCTTTTCACAGTAGAGGGAAAATATTCAGCCAGCAAAAGCCTTATTCAGGTTCTTGCAACATATATTGCGCAACTTTTGCACCATCCTGTAAACGTACACAATTTTAAGAGAACAGGGATATTTCCTGTCATTAATCATGACTGACGTCAAGCTAATGATAATGAAATGTGAATGTGATGTGCTAAAGGTCAATATTCATGCTGAATATGTGCATAGAAGTGGCTAAAGCCATTGTGTCTGCCTGAACAACAGGGTCGTCAGTGTCAAATTTGTGTTTGTTATTTAAGATTTCTTAGAGTTTTCTCTGCTTGCGAGAGAGTGTTTGGCTAATACTCTTTCCTCGGCAGGGATTATTTTTTTTGGCACTGAGCGCATGGCCCATGATTCAGTGCTGCTCATGGGCTCAGGCCCCTGGAGAAGCGTTAAATGCACATTCATGGAATGTGCAGACGCAAAAGACAGTGGCAGACTGAGAAAGAGAGAAACATTTGCAATCTCTCACCTAACCTGAAGTGTCCTGCATCATACAACTCTTTCCCTAGATTTTTTCTGTGATATTCAATGATCCAGATGATAGTACACTGTAAAACCGAACAGTGAAATTAATTAAATTAAATGACCTTGTTTCACTTAAATAATAATGAAAGTTCATTGTACTTAATAGTCAAAAAGTTCTGTGAACTCGAAATTTGATTGTACTAAGCTGAAATTAATATGATTAAGTTGCTGCAGATTTCTAATTCCCAGCTTGATTTGCATCAGACTGTATAAAAGGAAAATAAATCTTGAGATGAAGTGCTATTTTGTGTGTTTTTGCACAATATTAATATAGGGAAACAAAAGAAAGTGTTTAATGTGGTGTTATGCTGGGATTTACAGGGGGTTCTGTTATGTATATCATTTTGTAGGTTTTCCATTGGTGAAGAGTAGAGCCTGTGGGGAGAGTAGGTTGAGGATGGGCTGCAAAACTTTTAAGACCACATGTATGTTGTTTGATTATTTGCAAGTATAATTACAGTCTCTTTGATAGTTATAGTTTACATAAATTAACTGTAAATAATAGCATTATGATGAGTGGAGTGAGGCTGAGAACTATGAGAGTGAAGGGATGCCGGTGACATGATTGTTAATGAGAGACACCTGTGCGCCACACTGGACTTGCTCCGCTTCAACAGCTCTCGGCCCCGTCCCACTTGTCACAAAAATGTTAAATTCTACTAACTTAAAAAAAAATGAGCTGGTTTGCTAAGATGTTTTGAGGTAATATGTTTCCTCAAATGTTTTAAGTATTCTGAGCTTGTTGAGTGTAGAGAATCTTTTGAAAGTGATAGTGCGCCAAAAAATAAAATCTAAAATCTCCATGGACCACAAAAGTTATTTAGAAGAATGTTAAAATCTAAAGACACATGACTCTTATTCAATTATTCACAATACTTTATATTCATGATGCCTTTGGAGACTACTATTATATTACAATTACAATATTGCAATGATTTTTATTTCTATTCTGTTCCCTAAAGACTGTCATTATACATGGTTTCTTCCATGTGTTCCAAGTATGACAGCGTTAATAGAAGCAAATTTTACAAGTAAGTAACAAAAATAACAATTGACAGGCTCTAGAGCTGGAGCTGGTAATTTTGATTAATTTCACATTAATCAGTATGAATTATCCATATTAATTCAATGAATTCATCCACAACTGAATCGATTTCAAACATTTGTTTTTATTGGCACCCAAAAAATGTTTACAAAAGTTTTCATGTGACACTTTTGTATTAGTGCATATAAATAAAAATTATTATTCTTTTGATTATTTAGAAAAAACGTGGAAACGTGTATATTTGTTCATTGATTTTCATTGTATTTTACTAAATTTACATTAAAAGAATCAAATTACTACATTGGTTGTTTCATTTAAATATTGATTATAGAAAACACAATTTTAAGGTATAAGATATAAAGTAGACAGGAAATTAGTGGTCAATAAATTCACTTAGCCTTTCTTTATACAGAAAAGGAAAAATGGCACAAGTTTGGAATTAGGCAGACTACTACATTTCAATTTTGGTGAACAAATCCCTTTAAATTTGTCACAATAAAGACATTGAACTGAATTCCAAGATAAAAAGAAACTGTTTTGTATGCTATTAATTAGTATAAAGTAGTGTTATGCAGTCGACAGGAATTAATCTCAGTTAGCACATTTATTTTGCCTGTTATGCAATCTATTTCACCTTTCACCTTTGTTGAGTTTGAAAGCAAGCTCTTTTGCATCTCTTTACATTTGAAAGTGAAGAACGCCCACCTATAGTATATTGACGCACGGAGTGAGAGGAATTTCAAGTGCTTGTCTAAACAGGTTCATTGTGAACCTACATAACAGATACTTTACAATGCCTGTAGCATAGAACAACCCTTGGATTAGAACATCCACATCTGATTGTCAAGTAGCAACATAGACAAACAGACACTCCATTACACATACCTGTAGTTTTCACATAAACCTAAAAGACTTGATTAGCAGGTTTAGGTATGTTTAAGTAGGGTAGAAGCTAAATTCTGCAGGGCTATATATTTTATATCTATTATATATTATATATTTCTCCCCTCCAGAAAGTATTTGACTTTCGTTGAAAATTTTAGAATTGCAGCGAGGTGTAATACCTCCATGGTGTCCATTATTATTTAGTGATTAACACATGGGTTTAGACACATTAACAGATATGTTCACTTGTTTTTAAGCTAAAGTTATGTATGACGCTCACTTCTAGGGAGTAGAAACTGGGCTGAACATATTTCTCCTGCTGAGGACTGATGAACTGAAAGTTTATAGAAATACTTTCATAATCTTTTCTACCTTTATTCTACAATTCTTAAAGTAAACTCAGATCTATTTTGTTTGAGGCTGGGTTCACATTCGGTCATGCGGTCTTATGAATAACAAGATCAATATCTGTAAACTCGACACCTTCAATCCTATCTCATTAGACCAGCTTAGTCTTTGCGGAAATAACTAATAACTCTTTTTTCATTCTTGGTCAAGATATGCATCATGGTGTGACTTTGATCAAGTCAAACTTTTTTTTTTTTTTTTTTTTATACAACCAAAAAAATCCTACGTATTTAATAGCTTCGTTTCTTGATTAATATATTGAAAAATAGAAAGCCAACATGCTTTGTGGTTGCTCATCTAATGTGATGCAGATTAGTATTCTAGTAGAATAAAAGCTCAAACACATTGTTCTTGTAGTGACTCAAATCTTCCATGCCCCTGGTAATGGCTTGGAAGCTCGTCTGCATACATCATTCCACCACTGAGGAAAACGTGCCCAGGCACATCTTTCCATGTTGATCAGCATCTTAATGCAAATTACAGATTCATTCACAAGACGTGAATCTCAGAGCCCATGGGATCTCAGGGTTAACTTGGCCATATTTGATAAGCATCTGGCTATGCCTATTCATCAGATATGTTCTGCCCTCCAAATCAAACCAGAAAAGCCAGACTAAATAAGCAGTTTATTACTACACTGCCAGCTCTCTGCAATACCATATTTTAATTAGTGAATTGTGGCTTTCTGCAGTCAAATATATTTGTATATTGACCACTAAACTACTGACCATTTAAAAAAATTATTTCTACTGATGTTAAGATTTCATGTCCCTTTATTTATATATTTAGTAAAAATCCATGTTATTAGTTCAATAATGTGCAGAAGGGTGAAGAACTAAGAGGTAAAATGCCACTGAAAGTGACAAATGCTCCAGATAAAATGTGAGAGGAAATCAATACGTCTATTCAGCAAGCATACATTAAACTAATCAAAAGTGACAGTAAATGCTTTTACATTGATACAATTTTTTTCATATAAAAGCTGAATGTTATATTGATCAAAGAATCCTTAAAAAAGTATTGGTTTTCATAAAAATAGTAAGGGACAAAACTGTTTTCAACATTGATAAGAAATGTTTCTAGGGCAGCAAATCAGCATATTATGATTTCTTAAGGATCATGTGACTGAAGACTGGAGTAATGATTCTGAAAATTCCACTTTGATCACAGGAACAATTCCATTTAAAAAAATATTCAAACAGAAATCAGTACTTATAAGTTGTAATGCTACATTTCACACTATTACAATACTATACAGCATTTTTTGATCAAATAATAAGTTATATAATATATAATTGTTGTAAATCCTGAAGCAATAAACAGAATTTAAGGAAGCACAGACACAAAGCCTAATTTATCATTGACACAATAGACCTGCAGTAGAGTAATGGTTAATGTTCAACATGCCTCTGAAAGAAGGGATTAAGTATAACTGGATATAGTCATAATGTTTCCCTTGTCCAAACATTAAGTCATTTCCTGCAACTACCAGTAAAGGAGCAACTTTTAAAACCACAAGCCGGCTAAAGAAAGAAGAGAAAAAGTGCCTCCTTCTGGACATGAAGAAAACGGAAAGAAAGCATAAAGACTTTTTAAATCACTACAGTAAAAAACACACCTTGCATTTGCTGTCACAAAGATTTTATTATTCAATTTTTACCAATACAAAAATGTATTTTCAGAAATAAAGGCAAAAATATATTTAAGAGAAATGATGACTTGCCTGAACACACCTATATCCAAAGTCACTTGTTCAGTCTCTACAACTGGAAATACAGGGAGAGTGATTTCCATTGTGGGCTCTACTCTTTTTGAACATTTTCAGAGGCTTTACCAACTGAAAACGGGTATTTCAAGCATGTCACCAATTGTATTCTGGGAAAAGTGATATTTCAGGTGTCCTCTAGAGAGAGCCTTCTGCCACTCTCCTGAAAAGTGTCTGTCTCTGTTGAGAGGTCATGTTCTCACATGTCTCCAGAAGATTAGCCACTATCAGCGTCTGTTGAACGGTCTTTGCTTTCACCCACACTCTGCCATTCATTCCAACAACCATCTCAAAGGGGAAAATCTTCTCCAAGTCCTTCACTACTTCACTTTGAGGAGCCAGAAGTCTGATGGAAAGAACAAGACCACAATTTTTATTTTAGCTTTTTAAGTCACCATTAAATCAAAATGGACAATTCTCGTTTTTTTGTTTTTTTAAGCAATACTGCAGTGCACTCATAATCTTTAATTAAATTATCTTCCCCTCCCTCTTGCAACGACTTCTCTGACGTGTTTAGAGGCGCGACGGCAGGACAACCCGTCACTCACATGACATCACAACAATTCCCCATAGACAAAATCAAGTCCTGTCCTACATTTTTACCTGCTTGAGAAGCCGCTTCACTCAGATATCACAATAGGGAAGAAAAGACAACTTCCTACTTTAAGTAAGCTAAGCTTAGTTGGAAGTGTATAGATCACAAAGCTGAATTACATGGACAAATCACAAACCTGCGCACTAGTCCCAGAGATACTTTAAAGAGCAGCCCATCAGCTCCAAACACCCCCATACCGTTGGCCCTGCCACAGCTGTCTATACACACCAGCTCGGGTTCCATATCTTTATTTGCAATTGTGAACTGGCTGTACACCAGATCTCCAACCTGAAAAACAAAGTCACAATATCAGTGAGTACAATCATAATGCAGTGTTAATAGTGCAAAATATTAATTAAAGTCTAAGAGTGTTTTAATGAGCAAGTACCTGCACATTAGGCCTGTTCCTCTTGGTAGCTCCCTCAAACGCAAGGTACGAAAGAGATGCTTGCTCACTTCCTCCCACATCCACTTTAAAGATATCTCCAGACTTGGCAGTCACAATGCCGATCACACTTTCACCCTTGGCTGGTACATACTGGAAGAAATAAGAATAAGGCCTGGTGATATACAAACCTGATGGCAGATGACTGAATATCTGGTTCTAAAATAGTTAGTGTGACAGTTTAATTATGGACATTTATTTTTATTTATATATGCATTTAGAAAAGTACCAAAAATAAGTGTGATCATTTTCTGGATATTAAAAACATTTTGATCATTTGTTACAATTACAAAATGTCTTAATGTCCAGCACTGTCATTGCAGAACAAACCTTAGCCATTTTAAAATAATAAGAGCACATCTCAGACTCACCCGTCTTTGCTGAGAGTCTATCCAGTACAGATTTGGCTGTTTATGGCGCAAAATTCCACTTTTACACACTTGAACTTCCTCTCCGTTTCTCCGGAGCCCTGGGCCGCATATTATCTTGTCGGGTTTGAAAATACAATCTCCTCCAGATTCAGGCAATCTGAATGAGAACACATCTCCGGGTAAAAGTACTTCACCAATTTTACATTTGAAACGAGCATGTACGGTGTCCATTGCCAAAAAACAACGTGACGGCCCTGTGTTTGTGTACTTCCGGCATCGAGAAAAGCTTCTTTTTTTTATTTCCAAAATAAAAGTTTTATTAAACATTATTATGCGATTAAAAAATCCATCAAACCAGGGAATGAATGAATGAATAAATAAATAATATATATATAATTGAATCAAATTAAATGGGTAAATGTTTATCATTTTTTTACGTAGTCCTATCGCCTGTCTTTACTACATTTTCCTACAAAATGTTATAAGTGCAGTTCCCTCGTCTCTCAGCAAATCTAAAACGAAATATTGCCTTTGATGAAACAGGTTTTGGGGAAAATATATTTGCGACCAGTTCAGATATGTTGATAATTCAAAATGATGAAGTAAGTAACAGCTGACCACGACTCAGGGTTTGAAAACCATTTGGAAGCCACGCACGAAATCAACGGAAATGCGTCAAGGGGACTTTTGTTATACTATTCCCGTTATGGCGGAGCACACAGAGGCAGAAGGCATTGGCCTGGCCGCTAACAGGTGCGGATTTTGCATTATATTTCATACACCAGCTAACACAAACAACCAGCTATACTTAATCTTTGTTTTTCCTTAATAGTACACTGAATAGTGTTTCCTAGTTGGCTAATTTAAATCTTTTAAGCCTCGTTTGGCCTGTTGGTTCGTGGACAATGAAAGCAGCGTAACAGCACACAACTGAATGTTATTATTTCGCTATGTTTTGAATTTGTATTGCACTTCAGGTTATAGGACGTGGTTTAAGATGTGAATGCATTAAATGAAGTCTATTATGTGAGCTCTGGAAGGTTTGATATGGGGTATGGTTCGTAAGAAAGTGTTAAACTGTTGTTTTGCTTTTAGCCTCTGTCTGCAGCAGCCGTTGTGTACTGTACATGTATTATTTATTAAAGTTAATTTTCGCTCCATCAGCATGGCTCAGCAGCCAGCACTGCGTTTCCCTGCATCTGCGCCTCCTCCTGCCGCCAACCCCTCCACCCGCAGGCAGCCTTTACTGAGCACCCCTGTGCCTCCCTTTGCTATGATGAGGGGTCCTCCACCCGCTGCCCGACCGCCCTTCGGACGGATTCCTTTTGACCCCAGTGTGCCCCCTCCCATGGGTGCCCCACCTTTACAGGTATGAATAGTGTGTCAGATGCTGATTATTATGTAATTCCTCAACTATCTGTAAACTGGAATGGAAAGAATAGGCCTGTGTATTGGGAAGGTTTCGCTGACATCTATGTTTTTCACTTTAAGAGACCACCGTTTATGCCTCCACCTGGTGGATCCATGCCACCTCCACCTGGCATGATTTTCCCTCCAGGAATACCGCCTACAGCCTCTCCTGCTCCTACTCCTGCTCCTCCTTCCCTGCCATCTACAGAAGAGATCTGGGTGGAGAATAAGAGTTCAGAAGGAAAGGTATTGTGTCTCATTCTAAATTGACTGAAAGACCCTGTTGATTCCCAGAGCAAGTGTTATATTCTCTTCACATTGAGAGTTTGGGGTCAGAAAGATATTTTAAATGTTTATGAAAGAAGCATGTTTTATACTCACAGGGTCTTTAAAATGTTTTTATTTTATTTTAATGTATTTCAAAATGTAATTTATTCCTTTCAATGTCAAAGCTGAATTCAGCAGTCATTACTCCAGTCTTCAGTGTTGCATGATCTTTCTGAAATTATTATAATATGCTAAATTTGTGCTCAAGAAACATTTAATTGGTTCATATCAATGTTGAACACAGTTCAAAATGAATAGATAGTTCAAAAGAACAGCATTCAATTTAACTTGATTTTTTTTTTGTAACATTAAATGCCTTGACTTTAAAAAGAACATTTTTAATAGTATTATATATGATGCAGATAGTCGGTAGTATATATGTTTTAAAAAACATTTTTAATAGTAGTATATATTTTATGTGAAATAAAATATATATATATATATATATATATAAATATATATAAATATATATATATATATATATATATATATAAATATAAATATATATATAAATATGTTTAAAGGGTTAGTCCACCCAAAATTGAAAATTATCCCATAATTTACTCACCCTCAAGCCATTCTTTCTTCTTTCAGTCAAACTCAATCAGTGTTATATTAAACAAATATTCTGGCTCTTCTAAGCTTTATAATGGGAGTGAACAGTAACTGAGATTTTGAAGCCCAAAAAAACACATCCATCCATCATAAAAGTAATCCATACGGCTCCAGGGGTTTAATAGAGGCCTTCTGAAGTGAAGCGATGTGTTTTTTTGTAAAAAATATACATATTTATAACTTTATAAAATAGAATCTCTTATCAATAATTGTATTTTGCATAATCAGTTGTATATCGCATAATGGATTTTTGCAGTTCACGATGCCTTGTATTTTCCCAGCCAAATTACAAACGCAATGCAGTGTTGCATTGTTAGTCACTTCGCTTGATGCAGTTAGATAGTATATAGTTAGATAGTATATTTAAATACTTTGTTACTTTTTTTACAGTGCACACAGTTTGATCTAAAGTCCTCTTCTGCAATCTGTCTATGTAGATTCATGAGTCATGACGTCTAAAACATCCAGGTAATGAAATGTTCAAACAAACTCTTTATTGAAACTCACTGGACTACATAAAAACAAGTTGACAAGACGTTTCAGTGTTCATCCAAACACTATCCTCAGTTGTAAAAACACAGGAAGTAACTCTGACAAATATACACCTGCTAGTTACATGATCATCACACAAATAGAAGTCACATGACTTAAGTTAACCACATAGTATGCTTGCCAGAGTAGATGGTATTCATCGCCGCTTATGGTGGTGCAGCTTCTCCTCCTGGGGTGGAGCACACTGATCTGTCCATCCAGTGCCATGGCATTGTTTCTAAGACATGTTTCTTCTGCATGCTTTTATTCTCTATTTAGGTGTATTATTACAATGCACGTACAAGGGAGTCGTCCTGGACAAAGCCTGAAGGTGTGAAGGTGATCCAGCAGGCTGAGCTGGGACCAATGATGCTGAGCCAGGCAGCGGCGGTGGCAGCAGCAGCGGCAGCAGCCAGTGGAGGTTCCACCGGGCCGGGTCCATCTGTCAACATCCCAGCTGGAGTCAACAGCACTACAGCCACACACACCTCCCAGAGCCTCTCGACATCCATGAGCTCCACCTCTTCTCCCAGCATCACAGCAGCCTCACCTCTCCTCCCAACACCTGTATCAGGTAAATGTCATTTCAGTGAACTTCTAAATCTCAAACTATACTGTGGATTTACAAGTAGGCTAGTGTATGCTTACAGTGCACATAATAGAGATAAAACTTTATAGAGCTCATATGTCAAGCTATGTTCACAATCGACACACACAGTGTCCTAACCAGACACGACACGGCGATATGCTGTCAGTTGTAACCACAACCCCCAGTACTAGTATTACGTTCTTCGTTTGATAAGGTCTTCTGATTGGCTTTGGTTTTTGATTTTCTTCTCATAGTCACGTTGCTTGTTGCTGAAATGTTATCGCGTCACATCTGGTTAGGGTAAGCATACACATAAAAAAAAATTAAGTATACTTTGAGTTAATTATGAATATTTATTATCTTTTGTCATCTGTTCAAAAACAGCATTCTGGAAAAACATTTTGTTTCATTGTTGTTTGTTGTTTTTTGCTGAAAAATTAGTTAATCAGCACAGCAGTTTTGATATCATAAGTAAATCAAGTGTTATCATTCTGTACCCAATTGTTTGCACTGTAGCCCCTGATGTAGTGGAGATGCCATCAGTTGTAACCACAACCCCCACTGCCATGGCAACCCCGATAGCAGCTGTCAATCCACCAACGGTTACGGTTGCCATGACTACAGGACCGCCACCTCTGCCGGTGGCATTGCCCCATACTGTGCCACAGGCTGCTTCTCCGATGCCAGGCTTCCCTCCTGTCATGGTGCCACCCTTCAGAGTGCCCCTGCCTGCCATGCCCATTCCACTGCCCGGTAGGTCTGACATTTGGACTTGTTGAATCAGTCGTACCCTGTTAAAGGGATAATTCACCCTTAAATTAAAATTAAGGGAATGTTTACATGACAGTGATGTACTTAAAACTGAAAAAAATTTCCTTTGCGTTTTTCACGTACAGAGACAGCATTGTCAAATCGATCCCCATTTACACGGATCTGCGAAAACTATTAAAAACATTGTATTATTCATGAAAGGCCAGTAGTTGGCACATTCTAACGAAACACAATTTCACAAATTCGCTTTTTTGAAGTTTATACGGAGATATAATTTGCAGGCCCTCAAAACGTTGTTGTCATGTAAACGGCCAAAACACCATTTAAAACAGTGCCGTGTAAACAGCCCCTTAGTCATTTACTCACCCTGGTGTTGTATGCCCTTCTTTCTTTAATGGACCACAAAAGGAGAATTTTTAAATGTCCTGCCCTCACTTGTCCATATAATGGCAATGAATAGCGATCAGCTAAAGCTTTTTTTAAAAGACGCACAATTATCATAGAATTATCCCACTCAATACGTGCCTTATATTCCAAGTGTTCTGGGGATATACGATAGGGTTTGGGGAAGAACAAACCGAAATGTAATGTATTATGTAACAAAATTCTTGACCTTAGTGTTGGATCTTCTGCGCACAGCTACACAACATGCTGGTTGGTGAGCACACAAGTTGTGAGAAATCAAGGCTAAGAAAAACGTGACACGTTTTTTTTTTTTTTTTTTTTTTAATTCTCCTCTTGTGGTCCATAAAAGACAGAAGGGCATGCAGTATTAGAACAGCACCAGGGAGAGAGTAAATAATGACTTTTTCATTCTTCAGCTTTTCTATGCTCTGAATGCAACTGCCTTTCTCTCCTCTGTTCCTTGTTTTTCTGTCTTTTCTTACTATCCAGAGCATGTCTGTAGTTTGACAGGAACCTGTAGAGTTGAAAAGAAGCTCTTGTTTTTCCTGTCTGCTTATTGGATGACAGTTAACTAACCTCTTTAATGGAATCCATATGACATAGATGATTCCTCAAAGCAAAGCAAGCTCTATTGTAATAAATATAATAATAAGTGATAAATGCAGTTTTAGCTACTGCATTAATGTCATAGTGTTGCAGAAGTGATGTTCAGTGTTCTATAGATGGCAGTAATCCGCCATTTTCATGTGCAGTTGTTGCCAAGCAACATAGGCTGACATTATTGCCTAAATTCAGTTGAATATAGATCAGTTAGCAATTTTAGATAATACTGTAGTATTTTCATCATAAATGATCTAGTATTTATTCTCCTGACACCTGGAAGCAGTAGATGACGTATGTTTGTGTTTTTTCCAACACTCTCTGCTTGCTTATACGCTCTTTCAGGTGTAGCAATGATGCAGATAGTCAGCTGTCCCTATGTAAAGACTATCTCTCCTACCAAAAACGGTAATTCCTTCCCCGTTATGGCATGTTAGTAACTGTTGTGCATCTCTATACTTTCTTTCAGTGTAATTATTTCAGATTAGAGGCCTCTCTATTTCTTACAAATGAGATATTCTTTTAACAACATCATGCCGCTTAAGACTTGTTTTTGACTTAACATTTTATGTAGTTGGAGTAGATCAAGTTTTTCCCTTTGAAAACATTTAACAGATAAAGTTGAGTTGTAGGCATTAACATGGATAATAAACTGCTATAGAAATTGAGATAAAACAATGTTTTGATTTGTAAATGTGTTCCTACCTTGTGTCCCCATTTTCTTTGGTTTTAAAGTGATATTGTGGTAGTATTGTCTTTGCATGCCTTATTCTCGTATTTAATTTAATGTTTTGATTTTTTTGTTATATTTTGTGCAGTAATAAAATCATCCAACACATTGTATGAAGGCTAAATAATCTTTTTTTTTTTTCAATTCTGACATTACACCCTGTTTATTTATTTATTTATTTTTACTTTTTTGCCATATGTTATTAATACAACTATGTAAAATCATTTTTATGCAAATCTGAAGTCATTCAGAGAATAGCTACATGTCTTGAACTGATTCTGATTTTGTGTATGTTATATCAAGGTATGCTCCATGGCATGGCACCACCTTTAGTTCCCATGATGCCCCCTCAAATGGCGATGGCTGGGCCCTCAGGACTGCCTGGATCTCTGAGCACATCCGACTGGACTGAGTTCAAAACCCCAGAGGGAAAGTCCTATTACTACAATAAACACACACAGGAGACTACCTGGGACAAACCAGAAGAGCTCAAAGAGACAGGTTAGAGACTGGGACAAAGTCTGCTTTTACACTGCAAGTTTTAACACAGATCTGATCTTTTGATCGTATCTGATCTTTAATTTTTTTTTTGTTCTGTCTGTTTACATTAATTTAAGACACGGCAATAAAAAAAAACAACAATATTGTGTCCGATGTTGTTTACATTCATCTCTGACCAAACTAGATTGATTCCATTGGTGATCGGGTCATGAATGTCCTTATATAAAAATCAGGTGTTTTTTTGTTTTTTTTTCTTTTTTTTTAAATCTTTAAATCCTAATATGTAAATATCCCACTTACACCTCGATCACTAAAACGTGTCATTGATGTTTGCAGCTGAAAATTTGACTGAATGGATAAAAATAATTAGTTTTTGGTTATTACTTTATTTATGGGTTGGTAGATCTAGAATTCTGAAGTGAAATTAAGATTAAAGTTATTTGAAATCCAGTTATTGGATATGTGAAACCAGATTTGGCTCTGAAAGGATGTAGAAAAATCAGATCTCGCGTGGATTTCTGTGTTTGCATGTGTGCAACAATAACTGTCATATGTGAGTCAAAAATAGGAATTTTTGTGCAAGGGTAAATGCATCCAAAAACATGAGGCAATGGCAATCATGCTTGGTGTGACTTGAAAAAACATTAATACTAATGACATTTTTTTTTGTTTCAAATCTATTTGTTTTTAAAGAAACGGTTTGTGTTAGCACTGTTAAAGCACCTGGTAAGTACGGGGTTGAAAGTCAGTTGTGAAATGTCTCAGGTAGCAAATATCATTTGAACACCTTTGTTATAGTCTGTTTCTTTAATAAAGCCTTCTGAGTCTTTTATGAGATTTGACAATTGCTCATCTCCATGTTCCCGTAACAGAAAAAGAGAGTGAGAAGATCAAGGATGCAGCTATTGACATGATTGATGCTGAAATCATGGACATGGAAGATGGAAGCCCGAAAATTGACCCACCAAAAGAGCAGAAAGAGGTTGGTAACATGCCTAGTTCTCTAAATAGTTTTGTATAAACAAGAGATTCTGACATCATCTGTGTATTAATCTTAGGAGCTGAAAGACGAAGAGATGACAGAGGAACAGAAGGCAGCGAAAAAAGCAAAGCCCATTGCAACAACACCCATTCCTGGCACGCCATGGTAGGCAAGCATTCATGCCTCTTTACTCAAAACAGATTTAGTTGATTCACACAAATCAGATCAACAACATTAAATATACAAAGGTTTTATTATTTGTAAATCGCCCTCAAAATGAGGTCATGAACCATTAAATGCCAAATGATATAGTTGGAGCTCTTGAATGTTGGCTCTTTGTGTTAGATTGACATGTATCTAATGCTTATACATCAGGTGTGTGGTGTGGACGGGCGACGAGCGGGTGTTCTTTTATAACCCCACTACACGTCTGTCCATGTGGGAGCGACCAGAGGAGCTGGTGGGACGGGTTGATGTAGATAAAGCTATTCAGGAACCTCCACACAAAAGAGGCCTGGACAACAGCCACAAAATGGGTAAAAGTCAGCTCCGTAGAAATACATGTATGAGTCAAAGACATGTAGATGTCTGCATCAATAGAAATGTACAAAAGTGATTTTATATACATAGAGAGCACATTAAATGCATGTAAAACATGCACTTTTAATGTTTCAAATAAGTTTCGGGAGAATAAAATGTCAAAATGTTGGTGAAATAATGTTCCATTGTCATTCAGTGTAACTCTTATATTTATGTAAAAATTGAAACAACATACTTATTCTGACATGTACGCATTAAAAGAATAAGTGAGCATACTAAAATTACAAGTAATTAGCATTTGGGGTAAAAAATAATTAGTCTTTAATATGGTCCAAAATAGATTTGTCATAAGTATCCCCGACAATATTGTTACACTGTCATTTCAGTGGGTGTCTTCTCTAAAAATGTAATTTTTGCTCAGAAAAAAACAAAACAAATCAAACAGGACCATTCTAATGTATTGAAAAACAGCAACAATTCAAAGCTTTATTGCACTACACATTGTTTTGATGCTTGAAAACACTTTTTCGTCTTTGAATTGTGTGCATATCTCTCCCATCAAGTTTTTGCATAGATTTGACAGATTATTATTCATATATTTAATAGCAAACATCTATAAATAGAACATCTATAGAGAATTAGATGTATCTAAAAGACTGTATCTAAACCATCTGCAATGTACCAAGTTTCCAGCATCAAGTAATTGACAAAATAAGTCAATAAGAACAAATTAGATTTTTAATATTTTGCGCAAGTGAGATATTTTCTAAATCTGTCGATGGTACACCACTGCAGTCTAAAGTGGGGAATAACTCCTGTCTGCATGTCAGCTGTGAGCATGAAGCATTCTATATCCATGTCTGACTCATTCAACAGCTGGTTAATGGATGTCTAAACCCTCTGTTGCATGTTTGTGTTTTTCCTGTGACACAGTGTTGGCTAAAGAGGAACAGGAGTTCACTGTTGCAGAAGACATACCTGAGGATGAACCCAGTAAGGCCAAGAAACGAAAGTGAGAATTTTTTTACATTTTATTCTCTGCTTGATAAAATCATGCACAATGAGACTAGGGCCCTCCCTATACCATGACTTGGGGTTTGTTCAAGTTGATAAAACCAAACCAGTTCAGTCAGGCTTTGTTGGTACCAAACGTTGATCATCACCTTGCTCTGTCAACTCAGGCTTTGATCCTGTGTTCATGGAGCAAGTGCACATGAACGAGTGACATCGGTAGCGAACAGCCAATCACATGCCTTGAAACATAGAAGAACTGCGATTCACTTTTTGCCAGAGATGCAGCAAGATTAATTTCTCTCTACTGCCGAGGATTAAGAGATTAAAGAATATGAAGTAAATGTTTTTATACAGCTGGAAAAAAATATCTTTAACATTTTATATAATTAATAAACGCAGTATACATTCTATAGGTATACAGAGACTTAGACATGTAAGCTCACATAGTCGTTTTTAAAGCTTTATCTATCGATTCCAATTCTTATTTATATTGCATATTATCTGTATACATTTATGTTCATTTAAACTAAATGCTTAAAAGATTAGTTCACTTTAAAATGAAAATTACCCCAAGCTTTACTCACCCTCAAGCTATTGTGTGTTTGTGACTTTCTTCTTTCTGATGAACACAATCAGAGATATATTAATAAATATCCTGACGCTTCCAAGCTTTATAATGGCAGTGAGCAGGACCAACGAGTATGAAGCTGAAAAATGTGCATCCATCCATTATGAACATACTCCACACGGCTCCGGGGGGTTAGTAAAGGCCTTCTGAAGTGAAGCGATATGTTTGTGAAGAAAAAAATAAAATAAAATAATATTTAACAAGTTCTGAAGTAAATTATCTAGTTCTGAAGTAAATTATCTAGCTTCGGCCAGAACGCCTTCTGTTCTGATTAATATGGAAGGCTTTGGACTTAGCATAAGCGCTTTGAACTGCGAGAGGCATTACATTTTCTTTTGTAAGTTGAATAATCGTCTGTAAAAGCCAGACAATTTTGTATTTAAAAATCTTTTACTTTGTATTGACCTTTGTTTTGGAGCAAGAGAAACTGGGTGAGTGACTTTTATGTCACAATTGTGTTGCTTTGCTCACAGCTGATTCATCCAATTTCGTTTTGAGATCTCTTACCCAGAACATAACCTGCCACGGAGCAGGTTAGCGGTGGAGCTTGAGATACTATGGCTATGAACAGCTTGAAAGCTGAGCCACTTCAATGGTGCCTAAAACCCAGGGTTGGCACAAACTAAAGTGAAACGTACCTGGCTATCCACCTATACCTGCTTCATGGTATAGGCCCCAGGAACTTGTATCAAGAAAATAAACGGGGTTGGTTATTGACTTTCTGTTGACTTTTAAGTTTCAACAGAGGAAATTGCATTAAAAATACTTAGTCTCCCAGCACTTAAAAGCAGTATACAAAGTCAAATACAAATTAAATGAATATAAAATATTCAAAACCATTTTTTTCACATCAAAACTGTCAGATGCCAAATTGTCATAATTTTCTAAAAAATTGGATGCCAGAATATATTATTCCACATCTGAACAATTAAAAAATTTGTCTAGTCTCTAACACAGACAGCAGATTATGATATTATTGACTCTATGTGAAGGAAGTCAAAGACATCTTGTGCATATTTATCATGCTGAAAATTCAGACTTGATGTGAATAGGCCTGTTTATGGTCTTCTTGCTGATTAATTTTGTTTTTAGGATAGAGGAGAAGAAGGAGGTCGACTCAGAAAAGGAGGCAGCCATGGAGGCTGAGCTGAAGGCAGCGCGCGAGAGAGCTGTAGTGCCTCAGGAAGCTCGGATGAGTCAGTTTAAAGACATGCTGCTCGAGCGAGGGGTAAGACATATATAGAGTTTAATTATACAAATACATTAAGTATATATACACACAAACATACTCCTGCTTAAAGGTTTGTTGTCAGTAAGATTTTTGAGACTTGATGCATATTACATTTATCAAAAGTGACCGTAAAGACATTTATAACGCTACAAATAAATATTGTTTTTTGAATCTTCTATTCTATCAAAAAATCTTGAGAAAAGTGTCACAGATTCCACTAAAATATTAAGCAGCATAACTGTTTCCAAAATTGGTGGCGGTAAGGAATGTTTCTTGAGCAGTAAATCAGCATATTAGAAGTATTTCTGAGGCGTCATGTGACACTGAAGACAGGAGTATTGATGCTGAAAATTCAGCTTTGCTTTTGCAGGAATAAATTACATTTTAAAATATATTCAAATAGAACATTTGACATTTACTATATTTTTGAAATAAATATTTTTACTTTATTTTCTTTTTCAAATAAATGCAGCCTTAGTGAGCATAAGAGATTCCTTTCAAAAACATAAAAAGAGAACTTTTGAGAGAGTATGTGTCTTTTTTCATAAGTAGAACATGAATCATGTGAGATCATTCTGCTTAAGGCAGAACTGTATTTACTCCTCAAATATTCTATTTAGGGATTTTTCTAAACTTGCTTTTAAATCCAGTTTATACCGATATGCTTAAAAAAATCAACACAAAATGTTTAATGCCTGAAATATTTCATAATGAAATGTGGCAGACAGATTTGACTGGGTGTGATTCATGCAGTGTGGTTTATATATTTATTTTCTGGTCTGAAAGGTTAAACCCATTTGTTTTAAGCTTTGGTCCTCATTAAAATACTCACCTGACATTTTCTGGTGATCAGAGAAGCACTGATCAGTGGAGTCTCACATCTCCCCCCCTCTTGGCAACAGATTTGATGTTTCTACTATGAAATATGGATAAACGCATATGTCGTTTATGTAATGGAGATCCCTTCAAGTCTGTAGTAGAGAGCTATTTGCCCTTTGCCGCACCGTCCTATGCCAAAGATGAAAGGCACATTTGCAGTCAAGGGGTCTCATCATCAAGGCAAGACCCCTTCCCCCTCTTCTCCTCCTCATCCTCGGACCCCCTACGTGTCTGAGAGGTGCCGTACAGCAGCATATAGTCATCACTCCAATAGACGAGCTGCCCGTTCACCCCCCATCTAATTACACCTCTCTCATTGCGCCAATTAGCATGGTGGGAAAAGAAAGGGTTGGAGGCTGAGAGAAGGAAGCTGAGGACCACCTGTTGGGTTTGTGTCATTCATTAGGGATGGTGGGATGGAGGATGAAAAGCAGTGGGCTCACACACCCTGACTCCAGCGCTACAGGAGGGGGACACGCTCAGAGGGGCTCACCTACTGAACGTTCTCTTCTTGTTATAATGGCCCTAATTAAGAGGAAGGGGGGTTGAAATGGCTCTGACTTTTTTCTTCATCTCTCAACACTTTTCAGGTCTCTGCATTCTCTACATGGGATAAGGAGCTTCATAAGATTGTATTTGATCCACGTTATCTACTGCTCAATCCCAAAGAGAGGAAACAGGTACAAACTCCACTGTTTTTAGACACTACCATATCCACAATGTGAAAATAGGTTCATATCAGCCTCCAAGTGTATTGCACATTAGCCCACTGTCCTTTCTGCAGGTGTTCGATCAGTATGTGAAGACGCGTGCTGAGGAAGAGAGGAAAGAGAAAAAGAATAAAATCATGCAGGTCAAAGATGACTTCAGGAAAATGATGGAGGAAGCTAAACTTGGTGTCAGGTAAACAGTACACCATCAGTATAAACCTAATTTGCCAATGTTGTTAATATCGTTGCACACTTGTTTTTTTTTCTGATAAAGACCTTAAAAATTTAAACTAAGAATGTTTTTCAACAATAATATATTTTAAAATGTTGGGCTTTGGGTGGCATTTTAAACATGTGCAGTGCAATGGGCATCTGTCTGCATGCTTACATAGACAACAATTACAAAATAACAGACAGAATTCAAGAACATGTCCTATGTGTTCAACTTGTTTGTCTATTTATTGTTTTTCTCTGCCATAATATAGGCCTGGTTTCACAGAAAAGGCTTGGCCTAAGCAAGGATTAGGCCTTAGTTCAATTAGGATATTTAAATAGCTTTTATAAATGTACTCTAGAAAAAAATCTAGTCTGCATCTTGAGACAAAACAATGGCACTGACTGAGTTTAAGATATGTCAGTACAAGTTACTTTCACTTAAAACAGCTCAAACATGCATTTTAGTCAAGGACAAGCTTAAGCCTTGTCTGTGAAATAGGGATAATGTTTTTGAATGAATCACAAGTATTGACATGTCGATTAATAAATCTGATTAATTAATCACATATCCATACACGTCACCATTCAAACGTTGGAGTTAGTACGGTATTTTTTTTTATGTTTGTGATAGTAGTCTCTTATGCTTAAGGCTACATTTGAAAAACAGTATTTTTTAAAATATTTCCATTTACTTTTTCTGTTGAAATCGTTCTAATATGGTGATTTGGTGCTGATGAAACATTTCTCATTATCAATGTGGAAGACAGTTCAAAAATATTACAGAAAACTACTTTTTTGTGGAAACTGATGCATTTTTCAGGGTTCCTTAATGAATAAAATGTTCAAAAGAACAGAATTTATTTGTAATAGAAATCTTTATAACAATGTAAAAGACTTAACTTTCACGTTTGATCAGTTTAATGCATCCTTGCTGAATAAAAGTATTAATATCTTTCAAAAATAAAAATATAAAAAAAAAATCTTACTGACCCCAATATTTTGAATGGTAGTGTAATTTGATTAAAAAGGTTTAACTGATTGGCAATCTTAATTCAATGTTAACCTGATAAGTGTTCAGTTACAACAAAATCAAAGTGAAGTCATTTTTATTTGTGTAGCTCTTTTCGCAAGCTATGTTATTACTATGTTATTTAAAGAAACATTGGAAAATCATGCCTTAAAGCTCCTGATGAGTATGTCAAAGGCGACTGGCAAGGAAAAAAAAACTATAAAATCTTTAGGTAGTGGAGAAAAAAAACCTTGAGGACAAACTCCTACATTGCAATGAATGTACAATGGAATGTACATGTGCTAAATACATAACATAACAATGACCACTTTTTTCTCTTTACAGAACAACCTTCAGTGAGTTTGCTGCCAAACATGCCAGGGATTCACGCTTTAAGGCTGTTGAAAAGATGAAAGACAGAGAAGCCATTTTTACAGAATTTATGACAGCCTTCAAAAAGAAGGAGAAAGAGAACTCAAAGAACCGTGGGGAGAAGGTGAGGAACTAAAGTTAATACACAACTGCTGCATTATTTTACTGAAAGATGTCAGTCTTATTAAACATTCAGAAGTGAGCCTTGTTATTTAACTGACATTTAATACAATAGAAACACGTACTCAATGGGTACACAAAGAAAAATCAGGACCACCTATCAAACCATTACACTTTGAATATCTTTAAAACACACTGGATGTTCACAGATGAATACACTTGTAGGCTGAGACTAAGAGATTGCGAGTATCTGTTAGTTGTTCATGAGCTGTGATCTGCCCTGGCGATCGGTCTGAACACTCGCTGTCTCTGCGGCTGAGGTTAAGTGCAGAAAGTCTGGGCTGATTGCCTTTGGCAGCAAAAGGTCAGCCATCAAACATTAATGCCAGTGAAATGTCACCTGTGTGGGGGGGCCATAGGTTAGGAGGGAGTGTTCACCAGGTGGGGTTCACCGGAGGATGCCCGTCTAATTCTGTGGTTATCAAACTGTATTAACAATGATCAGATGTCGTTTTAGTTACATTTTTGAGCGACTGCAGTGACTAATCACTGGCCTTGAATATATGTAAAGGTATAGTTCACAAGTAATGAAATGGTCTTACAGTCTTCAGCAAAATATTACACAAGTAACACAAGACTTGCCTTGCTCAACTGTTCAGTTGTGGTGGGTGATAAGTTGTCATCCCATGTGGGATTTAAACCACCATCCTTTTGCCTACCAGCCGAGATCTACACAGCCAATAATCAAATCAGCATGCCTGCACTCTTATTGTGAATATGTCCATTACTCACCTGGTCATGCTCAGATCCCTAGTGGGCCACAATCAGGCCACCGCTGTATACTTTTTCTAGGGTTTGTTGGGCATGGAGTCATTTTTAAAAAGATAACCTATTAATAAAGCAGCTTTTAAAAATCAAGTTATTTGGTGGCAATCTGGTCATGATTGTCTTATTTGGGATTTTAAAAACTGCAACCCTACCAAAACTTTAACTTGAACCACTATAGGCCCTGATAAACCTTTAGTGAAATCAAAGAATAAATTTGTGTGAATTATTTTTATTTTTATTTATTTATTTTTTTTGCTCGGTGTGCTCTGGGGCTCCACCTTCTTTGACATGGAAATCTTCTACAGTTAATTTCTTCTGTTCAGTCTGTTGAGGTCAGACAAGTAAAAACATGATCACTTGAGAACACACTAGCATAGCACGTATTTACAGATTCATCTCAATGCCGCTCACAGCAGCGTAAACATAACTCTGCTTGGGTATTTCAAGCCTCCTTTTACCCGCAAGCAAAAAACAGAAAAGAACTTTGCCTTAAGCCCCAATACCCTATACTTGTTTCTTTGGTTTTCTTTAGGTCAAGCAAGACTTTTTTGAGCTCTTGTCAGATTACCATGTGGATGGTCAGCAGCGCTGGAGCAAAGTGAAGGAAAAGATGGAGACTGACCCTCGCTACAAAGCTGTGGAAACCTCTGCAGTTCGAGAGGAACTCTTTAAGAACTATGTGGAGCGTCTTGCCAAGGTTAGAGAAGCTGCTTCACTTAATACCATGCTTGATGCCTGCCCAACCCTGTTATTTTGTAGACAATAAGTGAGGAATACCATTCAGAAATGCATGGAAATATATGGTTTTAATGACAATCATGTACTGACAACTCAATACCCTTAATGTCACTTATCAACATTTCATTTATAAGCATTTACTTTGTGTCTGGCAATGAATGTAATTTGTTCTGTGGTGGATTTTGTCTAATCATTGATCTTGATTCTCCCCCAGAACCCAAACTCTGAGAAAGAGAAAGAGTTAGAGAAACAGGCCCGGATAGAGGCCAGTCTGCGGGAAAGAGAGCGGATGGTGCAGAGATTCCGCTCGGAGCAAACCAAAGAGATTGACCGTGAGAGAGAGCAACACAAGAGGGAGGAGGCCGTCCAGCATTTTAAAGCACTCATGTCTGATATGGTAATAAAAAGTGTTGAAGTTTGGCTTAATGTCATAATGCAGGATTGAATATCTCATATCATATAGTATAAATACGCTTGATATAACTTTATACAACCACTAGTGAAAATGCAAAATTTTCCATATGTTTTTTTTTATTATTGTTTTTATTTTTTATTTCATTGTCAGCAACTTTATTTTGGGCTTTAAGTTGGATAAATAATCCCAGTTTTTCAATGTGGTCTTACATTTTTAGACCTCACTGTATAGATTTTATTTGTGTAACATTTAATTATATTTATTTAAATGTACATTATTTATGTATACAGTGCCTTGTGAAAATATTCAAACCCCTTCATTTTTTTCACATTTTATGTTGCTGTTATGTTGTATGTTATCTACACTCCATACACCATAATGACAAAGCAAAATACAGATCTGTGACAACTTTGGAGATTTATTAAAAAGGAAAAACTGAAATAAGTACATTGAGAGTATTCAAACCCTTAACTCAGTACTTATTTAAAGCACCTTTACAGTCTTTAGGTATGATGTGACAAGCTTTTGCACATCTGCGTTTGGCGAATATATAATCTTTTTTTTTTTCTGCCATTATTTTCCTCGGATCCTCTCAAGCTCTGCCAGGTTGGATGGGGACTGTCGGTGGACAGCCTTTTTCAGATTTCTCCTGAGATGTTCGATTGGGTTCAAGCCCTGGCTCTGGTTGGGCCATTCGAGGACATTTAAAGAGCTGTCTTAAGCCACTCTTCCGTTGTCTTCGCTGTGTGCTTAGGTTTATTGTCCTGTTGGAAGGTGAACCTGCTCTTTCGTTCTGAATGTTTTTATTAAGGATATCTCTACATTTTGCTGCATTGAGCTTTCCTTCTACTCTGGCGAGTCCCCCAGTCGCTGCCACTGAAAAACAGCTCCAGAGCATGATGAGAAACACTGCCACTGCGAAACACGGTCCGAGAAAGTCCTTAAGGTTTTTTTTTTAATTTAATTTAATTTTTTGCAAGTTCCAAATGGGTTTTCGTGTCTTCACTAAGGGGGCTTGAGCCTGCCACTCTGCCATAAAGCCCAGATCGGTGGAGTGTTGCAGTGATGTTTGTCCTTCTGTAAATTTCTCCCATTTCCATATATGATGATGGAGCTCAACCAGAGTGACCATCGGCTTCTTGATCACCACTCTAACCAAGGCCATTGATTGCTCAGTTTGGCCAGGAGGCCAGCTCTAGGAAGAGTCCTGGTTATTCCAAACTTCTTCCATTATGGAGGCTAGATGCTTCTGTGAACTTTTTTTTAGTAGTCTTCCTGTGTCTCTGAGCTCTGCAGGCAGTTTTTTTTTTGACCTCATGACTTGGTTTTTGCTCTGATTTGCATCTTAAGCTGTTGGACATTTTAATTGAGAGCTGTGCGCCTTTCCAAATCATATCCATTCTATTGAATTGGCCACAGGTTAACTCCACTCAAAGCTAAATTTCAAGATCCAGAAAAGGGTATGAATACTTGTTCAATGTCATGATTTCAGTTTTTTATTCTTAATTTTCAGTTATGAAATCCTGTTTTTTGCTTTGTCATTATGTTGTATGGAGTATAGATTGAGGAAAAAAAGTAACTTAAAGTAGTTTAACAGGGCAGCAAAAATAAAATTTGAAGAAAAAATGAAGGGGTTTGAATGCTTTCGCAAGCCACTGTATTTATAAGTAATATTATAGAGTGGTTAAAACATCATTATTTATATATAACCTTAATCTATAATATAATATAATATAATTTTATATTATAATCTATATATCATAAAATTGTCATTGAAAATTGGATGCTGCATGTGACAGGTAAAGACACCTGATGCTACCTGGTCAGAGACGCGTCGTACCCTGAGAAAGGATCACCGCTGGGAGTCATCCTCATTGTTGGAGAGGGATGAGAAAGAGAGGCTCTTCAACGAACACATCGAGGCCCTTGCAAAGAAGAAAAAGGAGCAATTTCGCCAACTTCTGGACGAGACAACCTCGGTACACAGTGCCCTGATACCATGCCAGGCGTCACATGTCTTACTCAGGTTGTTCTCAGTTAATCTGTTGTATTAAGCTTACTCAACTGACTCAAATTCTTTCATCTACATCAGATCACTTTGATGACTTCATGGAAAGAAGTAAAGAAACTCATTAAAGAAGATCCGAGATGCATCAAGTTTTCAAGCAGTGACAGAGTAAGGCCTGTCTTTGCCTCTTGAACTATTTGAATGTGTTGTACTCCTTTTTGTCAAAAAGTCTTTATGGTAAGTCTATATTGTTATGTCTTTGTAGTAAGTCTACATACTAAGTGTATATAGTAAGTCTCTTTACCTGCTGCTCACCTTTTCACCATAGAAAAGACAGAGGGAGTTTGGTGATTACATCAAAGATAAGTACATTGCAGCCAAAGCAGACTTCAGAACTCTTCTGAAAGAGAACAAGTTCATCACCTACAAGTAAGAAGCTTCAAATACTGTATATGATAATGAAATTCTGGTTCATTTCTAGGAATTATTAAATGATTCTATCCTAAATAAATCTAAAGTTTTATGTAATAGAAAACAGTTAAGAAAACTGTCCTACTTTATATATCATAGTATTTCAATAATGCCATTACTTTTGTAATTTAATAAACAGAACTAAGTTTTTTTCATTTTCTGAAGAAAGTGTTGGTCAAAATTTAAAAGAAGTTGCCTGCCCAAAGGCTTACTGATAAGGTGTTGTGGAAGTATTTTAGCTGGGAACTATGCAGTTTCTAGGGTTTTCTGAGTGGCTTATTAGTGTTTATTTATTAAACACCTAAAATACATTAAACACCCACCAGCAAATCTATGATATTCTCGTTGTGGTTAGGGACCCCCCCCCCCCAGTTTTACCACCATCAGGTAAAACCATAAATAATGGCTCAATCTCCTCAACAAGTTGAATGATTTGAGTTACGTCTTTAAATGTAACTTTAATTTTGTGTCTTCAGATCACGCAAGTTGATGCAGGAGTCAGAGCAGCACTTGTCGGACATTGAGAAGATCTTGCAAAAGGATAAAAGGTACCTGGTTCTGGACTGTATGTCAGAAGAGAGGCACAAACTCCTCATGGGATACGTGGAGGAACTGGATCGCAGGGGACCACCTCCTCCTCCTACTGCCTTTGAACCTGCTCGACGCTCCACTAAATGATACCACACACACCTTCCAGATATGTTTCCCACACCTTGGGCCCACACTACCACCGCTCACATTATAGACTCTCAGAAACCAAGATAAATCACTCCAATCCAAAGGTTCAACTTGTCAAACCGTTGAAAGTGAATGGTACAGACCCATTTGGCCCTATCTCATGCCATAAAGAACATCATGGGATAGTGACCAATCAAATGAGCTGAGTGCAAGACACGGAATAAGTATTTGGACCAACTGGAAGTTTTTTTGTTGTTGTTTTTTTTTGTTTGTTTTTTGGTGATCCATTTCCAGGTCATCTCCATAATGAGTCAGTGTTTTCATGTCCTTATCCTGTGTTACACAATCACTGTCCGTCCAGTCTAAAGGATTAAATCCGTGCTAGATGCTAAATGGTGATTGTAGAGAATCTATCTTGTGTTAGGGTAACCGTGCTGAACGTCTACTGGAGGTATCACCACCTGGTGCCTGTCGACCCTTTTTTTTTTTTTCTTTTTTCTTTCTTCCAGCCACCTGCTGAGGTCTCAAATCGCAAACATCAGTTCAGTTTCAGGTGTAACACCTTTCGCTCCAAACTGTTTAGAAACTGTGATTTGTTGAAATTGGGAGGTCCTCCCAGTTTTGTGAACATTTTTTGGTGACGTTAGTCACCCACAGGGATATTCAAGAATTATGAAAGTAATATCTCTCTGTGTATGTCATTTTAACTGACTGGTTAACATGTAAGATGTTTCTAGATGATGAATATGTATGGATAATATGTATTAGTTCGTTTACAATGTGTTATGACTGACCGTATGAGCACTGGCAGTTGGCCATGTCAACTGGTCTTACGGTTTAATTTAATTGTTCAGATGTTTCTTAAAAAGCTATTGTTTTTCGGACTTGCTTTATGTACAGCTGAAGTTGAATAAAAGCAACCCATTTTTTTAACTTCTGTGATTGGATTTTACATTTTGCGGGTGTGTTTGCACAAATATGTGTAGAACAGCTCATAGCAGACCACAAAAAGAACACATTAGTAGGTAATATATTAGTTTATTTTACACATGCATTCCCTAAATATTTTCTTTTATAGAATATTCATTCTGTAGAGATTTTATTGCCATCTTATTGTGTGAACGATCCAGGTAGCAATAAAAGTAAGATTTCAACATCAATTTTTTTTTTATTAGTACTATAAGCAGGAGGGAGCAATGCACAGCTTTTCATTGTTATAGTCTTGGTGGACGTCACAACACTGGTTTCTTTAGTGATATCTCTACCTATTTTATTATATAATACATCATTTTTTAACAATACAATACAATTAATACATACTCATAATAAATTATACCAAACCAGTTTTCTCTTTTTTTTTTCTCTCTCTCTTTTAAGAAGTTAAACACAAACACAAAGTCAATTAAAATCATTATTTATGAGTTCAGGTGAGGTCTGATCTGTTGTATGTGTTTTTTTTTTCTTTTTCTTTTCTTTTATGTTGACAGAAAAAGAGGAGGGTAGATTCACACTGTCTTACTGTTTTTCTTCCTTAGGATTTTGGTGCTCCCAGGGTATAGGATCATTTTCCTGTGACTGGGAGCCAGTTTCCCTCTCTTGCCAAAACTGCTCTAAGTCTTGCAGTACAATTCCATCCTTGTTGGTCGGGCTCTCCTGCTGTCCTCCACACTGGTCCGGTTGCTTCTCAGGCATCTCCTCTGTTCGGCCTGGCTGGTGTGGAGGGAGGTGGGCTGATGTCTCCGGTCTTGGGGTTGGCGACTTTGGGGCGGTCGGGGTGTGTGGTCCGGGCTTGTGTTTTGGAGGTTGCTTGCGGAGGGTGAGCCTACGCCACAAGCCAATGTAGCCCTCCCTGAATTCCTCTGAGAGGGCGAGAACGATGAGAGGGTTGACTAGAGAGATGGAGAACATGAGGAGCTGGGCGGAGAGAGTGAAGAGGACCGGAGGGAAGGCACCTTCGGTCTCCAGCGCGTGCCGCATCCAAACCCAGGCAACCCATTGCGGGAGCCACATGGTGGCCATGGCCACTGTCAGGCTGAATAGCATCAGGGTGAGTTTGCGGGATCGGATCTGTGTCCGCAGGTTCTGGGTTTTGCTGGACCTGCGCTGGCATCGTCCATATGCCTTCCAGAAATAAAGTAGCGCAAAACTCAAAGGTGTGCAGTAGGCCAGAAGAGGATACGCCTTGGCGTACACGGACATAAAATCGCGGGCATCAACAGGCACTGCTTGAACACAAATCATTCCGTTTCCTTCTTTTTGCAGCGTGGAAAAAAGCCACTGGGGAATTGGGACCACGCACGCCAAGAGCCAAGTGAAGAAGAGGACAACCAGGATGGTCTTCAAACGGATGCTCACCTGCTTGGTGGGGTTACTGACGTACCTGTAGCAAGCTTTGGCCATGATGGCCACGGTGAAGCTCTTTGCAGCCATGCAGGAGTGCAAGAACCAGTCACAGGTCTTACAGACAAACAATCCCAGGGTCCAGCTTGCACGGGAATAAGCAGTGGCTTTGAAGGGAACAGCGAATGCCAAGACCAGACCATCAGCCAGCATGAGGTTGAGGATGAGCGCGTTGATCAAGGACAGCTTACCTTTACGGGCGTTGGAAATCAGGACTCCTATAGCAGTTACATTCCCGGTGAAACCCAGGACGCAGATGATTCCTAACACCACTGGGATCAAAACCTTCAGATCTCCGTGATCCAGGTGCTGATAGCCACTTCTCTCCAGAAACGAGCGTCTATCCACGGAACTGTTGCCGGCGCTGATGTTCATAGCAGGTAATTTATCCATTTCCACTGTGATAGATTGGTAAACGAAGACAGAGTTGGCAGTATGTGCAGAGAGAAAGATATTCTCTCTCAAAACCGCGTCTATACGCGAATAAACTCCGCGCGCTTATGGAATGAATGGGTCCCTGCGTTCTTTTCCCGCTTTTGACTAGAGAGCGCGAAAGCGGAGCGACTTTATAACGGACGCTTTGATTGACAGGTGCCGTCCCCAGCTGACTGACAGCGTTTAATTTCGCCCGTCGCGATCCTCCCGCGGACAATTAAAATGAATTCTGGTAATAAGCACTGACTGCTACTCACAGAGTTAAACTTATTGCTTCTATTGTCACTGGAAATGATGGATTTTTTTATTTCCTGCCGGAGACAAAGGCTTGCTGATTGCAAATGGAAATATGAATGAATTTTGATGAGAGATTTTACCTCAGTAACAAAGACTTCGTTCCTCGAACTGATATGTACGTGAGTCAAAACTTTATGACATTTATTATTTTGGTAATACTTTATATTACGTTATTAACACCTTTTATAAAGTTTGACATATTTATCGAGCATCCAATTAGGAGGACGGGGATCGTTTTCGCGGGTTTTACTTAAGTGAGTTTTTTTCTTCATGGTGGGCAGCCTATAGATTTGATTGTATGCGGATAAATACATAGGTCTTCATTTAAGTGCCACAAATATGATTAAACATTGACCATAGGATTTTTTGTAGGTGTGTGTCCCATTAATGGGACTCGTTGTCTATGAGCGTATATGTTTAAGCCTACTCTTATATTTAATTTACTCATGTGTGCATGTATGTGGTCTTATTGCCTTTTTATCCAGCAGCTATTGGAAAAAAAAATATGACACTGAAATTTTGGTAACACTTTACAATAAGGTTCATTAGTTAACATGAACTAATTATGAACTGCACTTATAGCATTTATTAATCTTTGTTAATGTTAATTTCAACATTTACATTATTAAAATCTTAACATTAGCTAATGCACTGTGAACTAACATGGACAAACGACAGCTGTATTTTCATTAACTTTAAGGATGATTAGTAAATACAGTAAGAAATGTATTGCTAAAGGTTAGTTCATGTTCGTTAATAAATACATTCATGAGCCTTATTGTAATCTGTTAATTTGGCGCATATTCAGAGAATTATAATTTATGACCAGCATTTCACTTTTGACTCAAAACCTTAAAATCATGACTTGTGTGATTAGATATGTAGCGTCTCTTACACCCTTATAGCAGTTATATTACATTATTAATTATTTGTATGCATAACTAACACTATTAAGAATAATATTTGTTAATTATACTGTTAAAGTTATTATAAAGTGTTATATTCTTTATGAATCCAACAGTAGCCTACCTTCTTACATACCAACCCAAATATATATTTACATCAATTACTGTTGCAACTGGAAACTATATTAATGTGTTCCTATGCCATAAAAGCTTTTTTGTGTCTTAAATTTGCAGTGAAAGTGGATGAGGATTTAAGTTCACTCCTTAATACTCTGCAGAGTAAAGAAAGTCAAGGGTTTGGAGCAGCGCGGGCGAATAAGTGGCAGAATAAATTCTTTGAATGTGTTTGACAGAGCACATGTGTGTCGCTTCAACTGTCGTATGGGGGCGCCATTGTTTAATTTACGGTGTGGTGAAATGGAGCGCAAGAAACAAAATCAACTTTATTTCAACTTCTTTTTCGTTTCTTTTTATTTCAATGAATCCCAATAAGCATAAAGACTGCATGGCAAATAATTGGATGTAGATACATTCTGAGCTATAAAACTTTGTTTCATTAAGAAGTTTACAACTGAAGTTTTTATCCTTCAGAAGAGAACATTACTGGTTTATTTGTACATAATAAAATTCCCTGATATCATTTAACCTTCACGTCATGTATAGGCTACATTATGATACCGGCATTCCTGTCATCCTCAGGCCAAAGTGACTTAACTGAATGATGATGTTT